>CM036911.1:30480265-31680265 GCA_020800305.1 Porphyrio hochstetteri
TATTCATACACCCTGCATAGCACAAGAAAAGTGCAAAGACCCCTCTACCTCTCGCTAAACTCTGGCAACTTAGAGGCTAATTGTCTGGGGCAGAATTTGTCACGCGTTAAGTCTTTCTATAGTGGAACAAGCCCTCACCCCCCCAAAAATATAAAGATCCTGAAAACAGGCAGATAAAGACAAAAAAAAATTAAGAAAAAAGTAGTCAACCCCACATGCCATCAACTATGCCATCAATAATACAAAATATTTTACACCACTTGCACCTGAGTTGAATAGTGGAAAAGAGAGGGAGACTCTGTCAGTGCAAGAGAATGATTCATGTGACCACTTTGTCTTAATTACTCAGAACAAGCAGTTTGTTGCCGTTTAGTGAAGAACAAAGATATCAGCGTCCCCTGACAGAAAAATAAATAGCCATCATGGTGGTGAAGATGATGATGACTGCCAGAACAACGATCAAAATCCGGTTTTGGATGATCCTGGAAAAAAAGCAGAAGAGACAAAAAACCCCCAGTGAATAAAAGAGAATAAAGCAAACCAGCCAAATACATATATAAATTATAAAAAGAAACATACACATGAATATCTTGGAGAAAGGACACGTGCTCACAGGTTCAGGATTTCCTATACCATTCTGCACATCTTGATGGTTTATTTACTTCTTTCAATTACCAGTGCTTCCAAACATTTCTGTAAGTAGCTACTACATGCAACTTTTGCACTCAGGAAAGAATTAGACTTTTCTTAATCATGCATACACATAAACACATATTAGAATAACTGAAATACATCATGTTACAATTTATTAACCTTCTAAGAACAAACGAAATAATTAGTCCTCAGCTGATGCAATCCAAGCAGGCTGGGTCTGTAATAGTAAATAACATTATATTCTGTAAAGCCACTGTAAAATCTTCACAGCTTTTTCAATCTGAACAGAAACAATTTATTAATTTTCAAGGGATTTTACTATTAAGGTACAAGATTTCAAGGAAACACATGTCAATGAGATACTTACTTGTACTAAAATACCAAGGGAAAAGTATAAAAGATAGTTTTGAAGAAAAGGATGATATAAGGAAGCAAGTGTCAAACTGTGAAGCTTATGTTGTAAAAGCATCTCCTGTCTCTGTAGCGTACCTTTACTTATGGTAATAGGCAAATGTTACATTTTCTATGTAGTATCAAAAAAAAAAAAAAAGGAAATTAGTAATAATAAAAGGAGAAGGAGAAAGTCCTAATATCATTCAATCATTTGTGGGGAGAAATCCCTGCATCTAAAATCAGAGACTACATTGCTTCATATTTAGCCTGAAAACAGAAAAATTTGAAGCATTTTATGGGAGGATACTGGATTGTAAGAATTCAGCATTTGTTATTCCATTCTCACAGAGGAAGAAGAATATTTTCATAGGCTCGTCATGAAACAGGAACTTTTGCAAAACACATTTGTACATGAAGTGTATTGTTGGAATTGGACTGAGAGGTATAGCAAAAAAAACCCAACCCCAACAACCAAATGCAACAAAAGCACCCTAAGTCATATTTTTATTTTTTTTCCTTGCTTCTGCAAAACAAAACAAAATAAAGCCTTCACTAACCAGACAATGGTGAGAAGAGGTAAAACTCCATATTGTGAAACATCAAACCAAATGCAACTTGAAGACAGGGAATGTAACATGCTAAAATGAGCATATTTCACGCGGTGAAGGAGAGGAGAAACTCTAGAGAGCAGGAGGGAGTTTGCCTCAGTAAATGTTTTTCATTTGGATGCGGGTGGATATACATATAAATTATATTGGAAAGTGTAAAGAAAAATGCAGTTTTAACCAACTCCAGCTCTCTTCCCTGCTTACCCCCCACCTAAAGGAAAAGCAGTAAATGGATGGATGAAAACTGTCACATCGGACAGACACCCTCCCCTGTGACACTCTAAAAGGACTAGCTCTCTATCCTCCTGACAGGTTACAAAATGATCACATTTGCTGACACGTCTTCCGCAAAACTGCTTTAGTGTTTGTGTCCACTTTCCTAGCAGGAGATGAATGGGCTGCTTTGTCCTCATTTATCACTTAAAGCTGAACTAAGATCTGTCTCGTTTATTTTTCCCTTCCTCACTAGAAAGGCTCAACCACAGCATTAATTCTTTCGCGATGACAGCTAATTCAAACTTAACAGGCAATATTTACTCTGCCAAAAGGATGAGGAGGAGGGAGGGATGTTTCCCACTCTCTTTTTTTTTTTTTCTGTTTTTTTTTCTTCCCTAAAAAAAAAAAAAGTGTGGGGAGCTAACAAAATAAAGCTAATTAAGGTCTTTTGGTTCTTGTTGGTTTGCACTTCAATTTAACACCTGAACTTACAAGCTTCTCTTTTGTGGTAGGGTGTGACATTCTCTGCCAAACACCTGATAACAAACGATTTGCCCAGGCAAATGCATGAAAACCAGAATATATATATATTTACTCACTCACCCTCATCACTCCTGAAAAGACACTCAGCAAAATTGAAACTCAGCAGTGAAATAGATTAAAAGCATGAAAACTCTTAAAACATTCAGCCTTAAGTAATACACAGTGCAGCTGGCTTGACAACCATTTTATTTGTGGGATGTGGGCCCCAAGGCATCCATAATGCTAATTTACAAAGGATTAACTGTGAGTGAAACTCGCTTAATCTAACACATAGTTAGGCAAAGGCACACATAACATACCGAGTGTTTAAATCAACTCCTACTATCTCTGGTCCACCAAAAAAGTATTTCATTGCCTGAGACTTAATATTCAAGAAAAAAAATGTATTTTTTTTTAAAAAAAGCACTAAATCCTCCAAACACTTTATTTTCAATGCTCTGGCAGTACACACCCGATTGCAAGATTATTTAATCGGTGTCCACGTCTCTAAAATCCTTGTCAAGAGAACACTGAGCGAGGCACGCTGCCACCTGTATCTGCTAATTGAAGGTTCACTTATGGTGTGAATCTAGGAAATACATATCAAAGTTCAATTTCTAGGAATCTGAATTAGCCTGCACAGTGTAGCAAAAGAATATCGTATTAAAAGGAACAAATTAATCATGAAATAGGATGGATGTTATCAACAGGCTCCTACACTGAAGCATTATATGCTTTTAATATTCAAGACCAGAGTTAAAGATTAATTTTATATCTTTTTTTAAAAAAAAAAGAATAACATAGAGCTTTACTGTTTTACTTTCAAGTGAGCAAGTAAAATTAACCTAACTGCAAACTGCCAGAAGGATGTGGCTAGGAGGAGAATGGCACAGCCGTTTGGTAGCAGCAGGACAGTCTTGAGGAGGGCTCAGCAAGCGCTGTGTGTGCTGGAGTCTGAGTCTGGGAGCTGCTGCTCAGACAGAGCACATGAGTTCTGGGTGTCAGCACAGTTCAGATCTCAAAGTCAACAGGCAAGGGTGACCCTTCAGAGTAAAGAAAAAATCAAGAGGAAAAGGGGTTTTGAGTGATCCAAGACAGTCAAGCTAGCTCACAGTGGTAGAACAATGGTTGGCATTGGCAGGACCCATCTGTAGGGAAGCCTATAGTACTGTCACAGCCAGACACTGCCAGTGGGTATTGCTCTAGGCAAAGCATCAAGGAATTTAAGTGGGGGAGGGAGCAGTAGTACCAAAGGAAAAGAAAACGGGCCCTAACATTCACTACAAAAAAAATCCCAAAGGCTAACATGCTCGCAAGAAGATGACAGTCTTTTATCTCTATTACACCTTAAATTCAACGAAATCTGGTGAATGAGGAAGCCCAGATTCTTCTTTGAAAATGCAAAGCATGTTTACAGGGTAAATAATTTAAGAAAGCATATATACTTGAAAGAAGACACCCATTGAAACATCCATGGCTAAAATGCCTGAAGGCAAGAACTTGTGCATTTGCATGCTGCATTTTATTAAGTTAGCACACTGTAGCTTTAAAAGAATGCATGGCCAAATTAAGAGGAATGTGTGACTGAAACATCAAGGATTCCTCAAGTTTACATTATGAATCATAGTGCTGTTGATATGAGATGAATTAACCATTTAGTTGATGCCGCTTAGGCACTGACTTCACACCAAGTTCTGCTGCAGCCCGGCTCGCTGGAGCTCGTTAACAGCCAATGTCTACTGTTCCTTTCATACTCGAAACTCTAGGAGCACAAGGGCTCATTCTACTTTGAGTTAGAAGAGATGAAAAATCTGGGCTTTTAAACCAAGTTCCATCTAGTTTATCATGGACAGCAGCCCAAAACATTTGGGTGCAAAACCACATAGAAACAGTAACTAAAGCAGATGTGAGGGTAATGTTAAACCGGCACATGGGAAGAGCACGCTGGACAGACACTGAGCTATAGGTGCAGAAAGCGCACCCTTACTCCCCTTGAGTTTCCTTCTGCTCCTCCTTTCTGAATGCCTTGGTCACAGTGCCTAACCTTGACCATCCGTACACTGGAGGCTCCCTCGAGCCACTGCCAACTTTGTGAGCTGGCAAATGACACCATCTACTTTTGGGGATCACCTCTCCAATGCACCTGGTGATCACTGCTTTGGAGAACAGGTCCCGCATCCGTTACCAAACAGCAATGTCCTTGGCAAATCAGGTCCCCGCATCCCTCCATGGCAGAAATTATGCTGCTTTTCCCCATTTCAAAACCCAAAATGATTCACTCCTCTCCATAGCTTCACACACACACACACACACACAATGGGTCTAACTCTGTTTGTGACATGTTTAGATCTGCTCCGTATAAACACAAAGCAGTTCCCGAATAAGCTTTTGCAAACCTTACATTAAGGATGCCAACCGTGTTTAAACCTTTTTACAAAACTGCATTCATTAGCAGGGGAGTGCACGACATCTATATGGGTTCAGCCTGATGTCTTGCACATGTCTTAGTGCCTGATTGACCAGCATTGAATAATGATGCCTTGCCATTAAGCACTGATGGTACAATAACAATTGTCATGAAAATTAGCAATCACAGTAACATGTTAACAAAATACAGGATATAAACGAACCAGCGCAGACTCTGGGTGCATAAAGAGTTTTGTGTCCTTAACTCGAAATAATGAAGACTACAAATAAAATACTGCAAAAATTTCTTATAGAAGCTCAACTCTGACACTGATACAAATAAAAAAAAAAAAAATACAAATGGCTTGGGGGATCAGTTAGCACACATTCATTACAACACAGGGCTTTATTCTTAAAGAAAGCATCTCAAAAAACAGTGTCCTCAAGAACACAGACTGATTGATGACGGAGCACTGTCCAACAATGTTTCACTGTAATACATGTATTTAAGATTTAACCAGAAGTGATTCCTAGCAGTTTACTGGGCAGAAAGGCTTGTTCTCTGTATATAAGAGTACATTTTAAACGGTCCCTTGGAACACTTGACAATTATTGCGTTTTTGGTTGCCCTTTTATTTGTGATTTGCTGGTTTTGCTAACATGCCAGAAAATAGGTGTGTGCAAACCAGCAGTCGGTGATTATTAAGTGCCCAATATTTGTGTGCAAGCCAACAGATTCAAACAAAGTGTGTGTCTAGTCACAATGGCAAATGCATACCAGTTGAAAGTAAATGTGAATATAAAGTAACATAGCTATAACTGAGATTCCTTCCGGTCAGACACTGTTATTATTACACATAAGGACATCCCTGTTACGATGTATCAGGAGCTTTCAAATGGAAGCACTAGACCCCACACAGAGGAATAAAATGCTATGATTGGTAAAGCAAAGCCTTAGATACATAACGATAAATCTCTAAGTTCAGGGTATCTGGGGGCTGTTCAAGTAACTATTCATCTTTCCCATCTTTAGGTTTAAGAACTGCTCTTAAATAAAAGCAACTGAAAGGAACTAGACAGGCTGTGGCAAAACATAAAGACATGGCAACCTACTGAAATAAAAGAGCAATAGAGCCCTGCCTAGCAAAATTGCAGCTGGTTGGAAGTATCTGACTAGAGACGTTTTTCATCATTAACAACTGAAATTAGACAACAGAAATACCACCGGAAAAATATCTGCACATGTTGCATACAACTCCTTGGCGCTCTTCTAGCTGACCTTGGAAAAAGTGAAGAATATGGCAAATACTTGGGGTTTTTTTCCTCTCCTCCCCAGCCTCAAACTCAGAAAGTAAGTCCAAGTTCTTTGTGTTCTCAAGCCAGAGGAACTGATTACATTGTACTTGACATTGTATATTTAAAGGTGAAAAGGCTTCAGGGGGTGGTGGAGAGGGCATGGGACCCCCCGTGGTTTACTTCATGCCAAAAAGGCCACACTGCCTGGGCTCCACCTCCAGCCTGGAGAGAAGCCATCCCCAGCAGGAGCCTGTTTCCTATTCCCTGAATTCCTTTCCAAAAGAGCCTCTTCTTTCCCTAGGGATAGGGGCTCTAGTTTCTTATATGTAAGTCCTTGGGAAAATCCACTAAAAATTGCTGAAAACTGAGCAGATAATGAGATTAAAGCCCCCAAAATGGAGAAGTGAAGAATAAAAAATGATGTAATTTTTCTAGCTGACTAGCAAAGATTTTTTGAAAAAGACGAGGCCATACAAAGTGCCTAAGATAGGGCTGAGGACTTGTGCAGTGCTACCTCCTCTAGCTTTAAAGATCAGTCTTAAGGACTGAGGCTGTCTACATGGATACCAATCTCTAGCTATAATATTACACTCAAACCACATCAATGTGTTTCCACCTGGGCCCTGAATGAAAGAATGAGTCATGTAATAACAGGTGCAGGGACGCAGTCGCACTATCCAGTTTTAAACATCTCAATTATATCTAGCTAATCTCTGTCAGCTCCCTGTGTGTATAAGCTGGAGTCCTGCTCTGAACTGCCTTGTCTTTTTCCTGCCCATATATGCATCCCAGGAGAACTAGCCAGTTAAGTTAGCTGGCTAGGTTAGGTGCTCAAAGCCTGAGAAGGGATGAATAACCCTCAAAGCTTGAAGATGAGGCCCAAGTAAGAGAGACATTTCTCCCAAGACCAAACTCGCTTGGAGAAAGCTTGCTATTTGTGAAGGCAAAATCGTACAGGAGAGGTGGTATCACATCATAAAGTGTCTGTAATCTCCCATTAATCAGAAATATTGCAGAGATGAAAATCACCAGTAAAACTGACTACATTCATCAATAATTACTCAGTAAACACCTTGACTTGTCATGTCCCTTTAATGGATCTCATATTTACACATGACATTCTGAACAGAATCAAATACACTTCTCCTTTGACAGTTTTTCTGGAGGATTGAAAGTTAGGTGAGACATCCCTCTCTGGGATGAATGCCTCCTGAAATGGGGAAGCAGTGGGCTTCCTTGGCTCAAGAAGCTGTTTACCTTGCTGTCTTCTAACAATCTGACTGTTAAGATTAAAAAAAAAATAATTATGGTATCTGATAGTTAAAATAGAGATACCTAATTAAAATGAAACCTAATTCATACTGGAAGTCTTGCAACACATTCCAAATGTAACAAAAACATATGAACAGCATTGGGGTATAGTGTTGTTTGGTGCCGTCAGGGTCATGATTATCATAGCTTGCACGAATCCTGTCTGAAGGAGCTGGCAGTCTCAGGAGGTGCACAAAGTAGACAGGTGACCACAGGAGTCTGAGGGGACCGGGTGGACACAGCTCAACTGAGCTGCCTGGGAAGGAGAGAACTAAAGGAACGATTGGAGGACAAGTGCATGCAAACGTCAGCATGGAAACTGCGAGAACAGGGAAAGCCTGACAGAGGACCTCATGGTTGTGGGACCTAAGATAAAAAGGCAAAACGGAAGGGTACTGTACATCTTCGACTAGCTGGGGTTTTATTTCTGAAAGATGAAAAGTATTCTCCTGATGAGAGACTGACAGGTAGCAATTCAACTTCAGCTTTCTCCTGTCTCCATGTCTGCTCCTTTCATGGAGGGAACAAATTAGATTATTACTGTCATTAGGAGGAACAGTGGGTGGCTTCTGGGGCCACATAAACTCACCAACCAGAACTGGAGGGAGATTAATTAATTTCATGCAAAGCAGAGGCAACACCAGATCTTTTTGGCAAGTCTAAATGAAGATCACGTGTGCAGTGGCAACTGCAAGTGGAAGGAGTCAAGGTTGTATTAATCTCCAACCAGCCTTTCTCAGGGTACTGAAGTATCAAGAAGAACAAATCACACATTTAGTCACCTGAGCATGACTAAGAACCATGGGCCTCAGCAAACATTACGAGCGCTTTAGAGGAGCTCTGAGGGAGGGTGGGTAGCCCAGCTGTTGGCGTAATGGCATTCTTCAGCACACTAACTGTGTAAGCCCTGGTCCCCAAAGAGTTAATAGGGGAAAAAAAAGCCCAAATCCCCTCATCAACATTCAAAGCAATTATTTCTCCAGCAGAAGAAACGTATACAAGCTATAAAATGACAAGAACATACACGATTGCACATTGGCTTTTACAATAACTATAGTTAAATTTACTTTCTGTGCAATTTGAAGAAAACAAAAACGTCTTAAGTCCACACTTTATCAACTTCCATAATCATTAGAACTCAACAAAATATGTATCTCAAACAGATGAAAGGAAGTAGCATCCTTCACCTAGCCTCGTTTTAATTAATGACTAATCTACAGCTTTTAGGTGTGATGAAGCTGGAGACTCAACACAAATACGTTGCTTGCAGAATTTTCCCCTTATCACACCATATTTGACTGGGCGTCTTTTCGTATGGCAAGTTTTCTACAATTGTCTTAAAAATGTTGACCTCTTTTGTAAAAACCTGAAGGCATCTGCAGCAATTGTTCCTGAAGATGTGCTATCCAAAATGTTACCATTTCATGGCACTTCTTGAATGATAGATTTTTTTTTTTGGTATATATTCATTTTTTTCAAATGCTATAAAAGAAAGGAAAACAATCATGGCTAAGGCCATTTGTGAGATGGCATTAAAAGAGCCTACTCTGAGACAGATAAAAATAATGAGAATCTTTCTGTCAAGAAGGATTTAGAAAATATCACTAGCATTATTAAAATTTAATTTTTTACTGTGCTTTTTGGTTCCCCCTTTTCCAGTGATAATGAGCAGGACTGCACACCTCCACATTGCTAGTACTTGTTTTGAGCAATAAATTCAGCCTTCCAGTCTGAAGACATTTCAGACAACAATTTTGACTGCTATAGGCTTATTTTTCAACCTGTTCTGTGCTTTGAGTCTTCCTATAAAAACCAGTTCATAAGCTAATTTTCCACAAGGCCAGTGGAACAAATAAAAATCAATTTTTGCCCAACTGGTTCAGAGAAAACCTGGGAATAGTGAAGACAGAACAGTGAAAAATAAAAAGAATCGATGTATTCACAAATGGTTTACCTGATAGAGAACTATCAAATTAGTTGACAGGAGATACTTGCCACTATTAGAGTAGTTTCTTTTCAGCATGTTACAGTATTTCTATTAGGGGAGCAGAAATGCCTCTACTTTTGTTATGACCTCAGACACCTCGGTTTAATAACCACACCAAGCCTCCATGCATTCTGTAAAACTACGGGGCACAAAGTCAAAGTGCAAGAGCACTTGCAGATCTTGCAACCAGAGGGACCTGCAAGCCCAACCTGGCTTAGAGTGGGTGTAAGTTTTCGTGATCTCGTGGAAGGAGGGAAGATTCTTCTTTCAGTGAACACAGGGAGACAATCGTGACCTCAGGCCAACCTTGTCAAGAGGAATTTGGTCCATCAAGAAAGGAAAAAATTGTAAAATGCTGCCCAGACTTCCCTCCCCAGTTAAAAACCCAAATGTTCGGGAACACGCTGAAGACTAAGAAGTTTAATATCTCTTGGAGAGCAGAATACTAAATTGTCCAAAGATGGGAATCCCTTTCATAGACTTCAAAATTTTCAGAATCCCAAGTATAACTCAGGGCACTGATTTAAATGTCGTGGCCCAATCCATTTCATCATCTTCTCCACTAATTGGGCAAGCATTCCTGAAACCACGATACCTAGGAAGGATTGGATAGGTGCTTATCCCTGTCTGTCTGCAGCCAGAAGAACACGTCTGGAAAACTGATTGAAGAACAGAATCTGCTTTTTAATACAAATTAACCATCACTCCCGTGGAAATAAAACAAATTTATAATTTACAAGGTTAAATATTAAGGAAGCTAATTTAAAGTAGCTGTAATCTTCACCGTAGTATGTAGCATTTTATACACTCCATTTTTATGATTTGTCATTAAAATGTGACTTATTTTAACAGGAAAAAAAAAAAAGGATTAAGTATGTCACTCTGAAGTAAAGCTGCACATTACCTATTTAAAAATATTATAACACACCATGGAGACATCATTTCCTGGGCCAAACAAAACATTACTCAATAAAGAAATGGCATGAAATATAAAATATTCAGCAGAGGAAGGGTATTTGGAGTTAAGCAGTTTCACTGCCAATAAATAGCATCATAATAAATAGCATGCATGTAGTAAAAAAGTGTACCTGTTCTTCACTCTTCTAGATGTAGCATCTTAGTATGGGAAACTAATAAAGATACTACTTGCCCACTACTTACAGGGAGAAACTAAACCCCACACATTTCAAATCTGAATCTCTTACAACTGATGCTAATTTGCTTATGATATCTGCCCGATTTAGAGCTAATCTTCAGTAATTTAACTCCTAATGCTGTCTGAAATAATCCTCTTAATGCTGGTCTGTCTTGAGTACTTTATATCAAACACCATGAAATACACATGCACATACGAGGCGTAGAGCGTTTGTCGTGCTGTTGGCTGCTCTCGTGTATTCGCTGTGCCGTGAAGACGCACGCAAGGTACAGAGATGCACGGCCCTGGGGCAGCTTTGGGTCAGCACAGGATTGTGATGCTCTGGTTGTCCCCCTTTGAAGAGAACAGCATGCCAGGAGTGCATCCCACCCGCTGCTGGCCACCAGGGAGAAGAGGAGGCTCTCTGCCTCCTTACAAGATGGTGCAGGGAGGTGCAGGTCCATGCTCCCCCACCTCCAGCAGCATATGATAATGAGAGAAAAATAAAAACTTTGGGCTTTGGGATTTCCAAATGACAAGATCTGTGTTAAACAGCACTAATTATCAGCCAGAAGCCCAATCTGATAACTGGTTTGAAAAGACAGAGACAGACAGTTTCATCTCTTCAGACACGGAAAATATTTTTAAGGGTGTAGCGTCAGCATCAGCCAGATTAATTATTAGTGTCAGTGTTCTAACTCTGTATTCAAAAATTTTTTTTCCACTAAATCCACCAGAACAATTTTCTCCCCCTACATTAATTTAACGACACAGCTGAAAACCTAATTGATATTGGTGAGCCACGCAATTCCAACGTATTATTTTCTCGGGTTTTGAAACATAAATGGCAGGCACAACTTTGACTGAATGGACCTCTTTATGTTTTAACAGGCCATTTATTGACCCAGACTCCAACATATAACAAGCACAATTGCAAAAGCAATACATTTTTAATTGAAAAATTCATGTATTTTTACTATGAAAGTGACTCAAATAACAAGTAACTTTGTCAAGTACAGGGCTTTTAAAACAAATTGTATATATGGAATGCTGTTTGGAAATTATATTCTCACCATAGCAAGCGCTTATAGGAGGCTATTAAAAGGAAAAAAAAAGTATTGTTTAAGTCCTACTTTACTGGAGCTTGCTTTTTTAATACATTAAAGAACAGATAAAGCACAGTGATCAGTGAGCTGTATGTGTCCAACAGCCCTTCAAGAGTCTTGTGGAAATGTATAAAACAAGCAGTGATACAATCCTTTGCCAAACACTGTCATAAATTTTTTATTTGGCAGCTAACATTCTCACTAGTTTTCTTGGCAGCAATTGGGACCTTTAGCAAGAAAGGTGCAGGAGAAAAATACCTTGTTTAGAGATGTTTTCAACACTTTCTGGGATTTTTCAGAACTTCTGCCTGCAGCACATTTTACAACCACAGTCTCCAGTCACCTGATGAGTAGGTGGTGGTTTTAAACTTTTTTTTCTTTTTTTTTTAAAATATATACAGCCTAGTACCCCCCTCTGGCCTTCAGCCTAGGATGCGAGTGCGAAGGGGGGCTGGATGTGCTCCACAGAGATACAAGCGGTTGCTCCTCTCTGTCTAGACAAAAAAACTTGAAAATAATATCAGAATGTACCTTTCATTGCTCCTGATACTATCTGTATCTTATTCCCGGATGACAGAGATAAATGAAAGGGAAACATGTGCTGATTACTTTTGCATTTTTCTTGGGAGATCTCTGCAGAAAGGCTGGTCACAGGTGCAGCTACCCTGGTCAGACAGTGGCCTGGCTGATAAACAGAATTGTGAAATAGATTTCTGTACCCAGATCTGCTCTTCCAGGTTTTTTTGTTTTGTTTTGTTTTTAAAAAAAAGATATACTAAACTTGACATCTGATGCACAGCCTTTCTCCATACATCCGGATATGCTGGTGCATTGTACACATGAAAATATGGCTCCAGCAGCTCTGGGGTTTGGGCTATACTAGGCAGAATCACATAGCAGGCTCCTACCAATTCACTTATGGAGCAGATGTTTTATATTTTGATGTTTCATTGTTTCACATTAGAAATATGACGTATTTCTTCTACATCTGAGCAACTTCCTCCAAAACTTTCACAACAATAAGATATATTTTGGTCCTTCAACATGGACATCAAGGAAATAGTTTGTCTTAAACAGATGTAGACCAGGAAAGGCACCTTTTCCTTATTTGTCTCAAATTATAAACCCCGGAATTTAGTTTTAGACAGCATAAATTAACTTTAATTAAAGTTAATTAATGCTACATTGATAAACACAACCTAATAAGGCTTCCCCTCAGCTTGTGCTCCAGTTTTGTCTCTGGTGTTTACCAGGGGCATCACCCCCTCCAGACCTTTACAGAGCACACACAGACATCTAGTGGTAGGTGGGAACACTGCAAGCATGGCACTGCATCTGACACGGCTTGACCGGAGAGAGTGAAGTCACGCCAGGTATGAGCTGAGCTACTTTTATCTCTGTTACAACTGCGGACGGGCAATCAAACAGGGAGAGCATTGCTCCCTTTGTCCCACCTCATGTCATCATGCTGCCTCTGGTGAGAGCGTTGCTCTCTTGGCAACTCTGGGCTTCCCAAATTTCCCTCATCATTCATTTTTGCCTTTCTTCTGAGCACCTCTAAACACCTCTCTCCTTGCTATTATTTTATTTTACTTAAAATCTGAAGAGCTTAATTATGTCACATCGCTTGAAAGGTTCTCCGAACGGAATGCAGCTATGCACAAAGAAGTCTACTGGAAAGGGATGGTGCAATGGGGCTTTACGGGCAACAAAATGCACACACCATGAAACAACAGAGTCAATAATAAATTCTAAATTGCCGGTAGAGGAATACAACTGGCTCAACAGTCTGCATCAATCAGTGGAGAGATGCCTAAAACTTCCGTGGGGTTTGAGTCCCACATCTGGAGAGGAGATCAAGAGCCGCCGTTTCGCACAGTGTTGTAAGAACTCAGCGCCCTGATTCTGCTCTCAGTTACACCATTTTAAATCAAGCGGTACTCAGTGGTGTCATAACCCTGTACGTCTGTGTCAGACCCTGTGTTGCAAGGGCAGACTCGATGCCAAGAATGCAAAACAGATGTTGCTTTCCTAATGTTTTCTTGTTGTCATTTAAGTTGTTTTCATGGGGTTCTGTTTTGATTTTGGTGAGTGAAATAGGTCGGCAGGACTTTTCAGAGGGCAGACTGGAGGAATGCTGCTGCATCTTCCTTTTTCTTTGGCGTGCATGTGTGAATATGCACAGACTTTCAGTTACAACTAGGAAAAATCTTTTTTTTAAGCTTCATTTGAGTTATGCTCTGTTCCCTTGGGGCAAAGAGAAAGAAGGTAGCTATTTGCAGATGGGGAAAAAGGGCTTTTGTGAACAGCAAAACTGCATCACCAAACAGCTTAAGAAAAATATTTTTTGAAGTTATGTTTTTACTACTATTTTAAGAGGAAAGAGGGATATATATCTATTTTTGTATATATATATCTTTTTTGCATTTTGACTCATTAGCAAATTTAGCAATAAACACTTTGTAATTAAGTCCACTAGTTTGCTGCTGTCCAGAAGTTTCTCAACACTCTTTGCATAGAAGGTTTTGGAAAACATAGAGCTAAGAAATGGTGAAGGCAAATCCCAACAGCTTGCTCAAGAAAATCTAGCTGAGGCTTAAACTTACTTCTGAACACTGAAATTTGAGATGCCGTATCAAATAAGCAGCTCTTTTTCCCTGAAGAGAAGAAATTGGGTGTAGCTAACCTACTGCATAATAGGTTTATTCTCATTCACAAAACAGGAATTACTTTATGGCCCCAAAGTAAAACTAGCACAGAAATATACTGGCAGATTTGCTGCAGATGTGTGTTGTGACACGTATGCAGGGAATCTGCTATTAATCACATGCTAAGATTTTAATATTATGTAGGGTAATGCAGGCAATCATTATGGTGAAGGTTCTGGATTCATAAAAGCCTAACCCACAAATGGGTCTTTTAAATTTAATACATTTGAGCTCACTCTCACACGGCACCAGTTGAATTCCCTGATTCACCATCCCCCCTCCCCGCACCCCATCACATACATTTATTTCAGTGTCTATTGTGCGTTCCTTTTTGTGCTTGCGCTCCACTTCTTTTCTTGCAACACATGGCATTTGTTGGGGAAAGCGCAGCTTTTCAATTCTCCCGTTTACCGGACTATGACAGGAATGTTCTTCTTAGAGGGGCTGTTTGTCAGACCCCTGGACACGTACCTAGTACAGGAAACGGTCTGGCTGAAACATTGGAAAAGCCATCCTTCACCTGAATCCTTCAAAATTTGTGTCCCAACATAACTAGAACCTATGTATCTGTACCCGGGCTAAGATTACTACGGACAATCATACCGTGGAAATGCATTATTCTGACAAAGCAATCAATCACATTATTTCTCACAATTTCAGTTCACCCCTAAAATTTTCCTTACCTCCAAAGCCAGCTGGATATTATATTACCAAAGCTGTTGAAAGGGTGTAACACTAACCATGAAGCCAAAGGCCACTAAAACTATGCAATGCATAAATTTTTATTGTTTGCTCAGCATTGAAATCTCATTAGGGCTCATAACTCATCGGCGCACTGCAAACATTTGCATCTGCTGATCATGAGAACTTAGATGGAATGTACACCTTTGGCTAATTTACTTGTTATGTTTTTAGATGAGACCGTGTGTGTTGCTTTTTATTTTCTTTTCAAAAAGTCCTTAAGCGGTCATGAGCTGAATGTCCACTTTTTAAACTAAATGCCTTAAAACTTTCATTTGCAGTTTCTCAAGGTTGTTCTGTTGCTGGCAATGTTCATGATCATCATTTTACAAAAGCTTCATTTGACTTAGTATTCAGGATAATCGTTGTTTGAAAACTGTGCCCCATAGAGCATTTCGCTTCATTCATCCTTTCTGCTTTATACAGTCACATTTTAATTAGATTAAAATTTGTCCTCCAATTAGCTTTCATTAAAGTTTATAGATTACAGCAAAAATCTCCACTGAGTTATGCTTCAAAACTGTGCCTAAAGTTTAAAATGAATAACTGTGCAAATGAAGTGATTATGAAGATTATTACTATGCAAAAAACATCAGTCGCTTCTTGGTTTACTTATATGTTTAACTCTGTAATTTATTTTGCCGACTTCAATACCCCTGTGTTCTCCAGAGTAGTCATCATAATAATACCTCACAGTTACAGGACACCTTTCATTCTTCAGGATCCTCAGGGGCCTGATTCTGCAGTCCATAGGCACACCAGTAGTCCTGCTGATGTCCCTGAAACTGAGCAAGTGCTACTCGCTGCATGAGAACCAGAACCCAACTACAGGTCAGACCCTGCTTTCAGATACCCACGTAGCATTACTGACGATTTGCACAGCTCAGGATGCAAACCAGATATGAGCGTTATGTAAAAAGTCCTTTCACCTACTTCTGGGTGAGATGTGGCAGCTGTTTAATGGTGCACAGTTACAAGACTCGCCTCTTTAAATGGGGGCGCAAAGACAGATACTCCCCCCAGCCAGTTAAAACTGCAGAGAAAACTGAGAATGTAATTATCCGAAAAGGAAACGACTCAGCGGGACACTGGGGCTGGGGCTGCATCTCTCCTGTCATTCACATCTTCAGATGCAACATCGCTGAGTATCGGATGCCCAGTCGCTAATACCTCCTGCACATGCAAATTTACTATGTGCTGAAGGCAATATCAAGTTTACAGCTTGCCAGGCTGATCCTACAACCAGAGCAGACATTTATTCTGGAGCAATCTCTTGGTGGAACACATGGGACTCCGTGTCGGAGCAGAGCTCCACAGAAATGGATCTGTTTGCAGGAAATTCTCTCCCAATAGCAAGAGCTATAAATATATATGCATATTAAAAAAAAAAAAAAAAAAAAGAAAGAAAAAAAAAAGAGAGAGAGAGAGAAGCAGCCAACATCTTAAAACTAAAAATAGAGACACTTGGGTTACAAAAACAGGGACCTGTCTTTGCTCTAGCAACATATTTCCGATAGAAGGAACAGAGCTGAAAAGGAGTATTTTACCACAAATGAAGTGTAGTTCCTAAGTGTTAGCAAACAATTTCAGCAAAATGTGGTAGTGTAAAAAAGCTGTCTTTCCTATTGTTCATGCACTAATTGGCTGAACAGTCATTAGGTAACTTAGCAGATGGCAAAACTAAAGTTCAAGGGTGTCAAAGGCTAGAGGGGAGTTTATAGTTTCAATGTTCTGACTCCAAGCCCTGTACTCAAGCCAAGACCATGTTTCCAAGATGCAAAGCATCCAGCAGCAACACTAATTTTAGGAGTCATGCTCAGGTCCGTCCCTTCCACCCCCTGTTCCCACCTCCTCTTGGTGTTCATTTCTGCCATCGCGTTGCAGCATGCCAAACTCAGTTGTGCTGATTCAACAGCTTGTGGGTCCATGTGATGAATCAGATCAAGCAATTGATACAGGATAAAAAAAGAAAAAGGAAAAAGAAGAGGGTGGGAGAGGAGAGCTATTTTGCACTGGACCAATTCCATTTCAAGACAAGAGGTGCCCATGAAAACAAGGATGCAGCTGGATGCAGCAAAGAGGCAGGAGTGAGTATTTTTGGGAGAAGGAGACCCTGCTGTTGATGCTGATAGTTTCATACCACAGAACTGAGGTCCAAACCATTCTGAAATCATTCCACTGTCCCATTTTAATGCTTTTATATTGCCCCTTCTTTCTACCTTTCTTTGCCCACTTTGTTCTGAGGAAGAGTGTAGCAACTCCATACTACCTTTGCACAACACACTTGCACAAGGCAATTCAGATACTGGAAATATTTCACTTTCCTCAATTAAAACCTGGAACACCAAGTTCTCAATTACTCTGACTATATTGCAGACGTACTTCTCCGTTTCCTCAGCAGAATCGTCATGTTTCATAAAATACAGACAAACCAGTCATACTTTATGTCAAGGGTGCATTTACAAATAGTTTATAAAGGATTTTAGATTATTAGCCATATATTGAGACAGTTAATCAAATTTAAGAGGCTATTATAGAATTCTACAGATCTACCAGTTATTTATAATCCTGGTTATTGCTTTCTACTTTATATCCACTCCTAACACACACCATAATATTCTGCTAACACTTTGTAAATGATTTGTGTTAGCAAAATAAAAAAGCAAACAAACACCACCAGCAAATCCTATTGTAAAGAAGGGGTTAGATAATTAGGACTTTGAGACTCCTAGACTAAATGAATCAGATATCTGGGGGAAGTTAGACAGCCTGAGTCATGATTTAGATATTTCAAAGCCCTTAAAAATCTCAGCCCTCATCACTCTGCACATGAGACTTAGGCAATTTTAAAAAGTTGGCCAAGTGTCATCTGAAAAGGCACAAATGCTGAAGTAACTGCAACAGCTGAGGAATGCATCTTTTCTTCTACAAAACATCAGCATCATGACAGGATGCTTAAAGCTTCAGTGCTTCATGCTGGTTGTGAAAAAAAGAAAAAAAAAGCCCAACAATGGAAGCCTTGAGGAATGCTAAATATAACTGGTATCCTTACAAAATACAGTCTGCTCAGTTAGAACAGAATGAGAAGTTATTTCTTGTGACTTTATTCAGTCATTTTAAGCAACACTGTCTGCTTATATATATGGGACATTTTAAATGAAGAAATAACCATCAATTACTTTTTATTGTGGTGTGATTTACAAAGTTTTTTTAAAAATATTATTTTATCTATTCTGGAAGTATAGTGTATTTGGTGCTATTTTTGCCTAGGAATGGAAACTCGAACTGGAAATAGAGTCGTTCATTCACACTTACAAGATGACATCCCGTTGACAGGCATGCAAACTTGGAAAGGTGCTACACAGTCACTCTTAAAATACTACTACACTATACTTTTTTCCATCTGAGCTTCAATTAAGTAAATGCTAAAGAGGGATCAGTACTTCGTTAATGCTAAGGGTTCATCGTTCGCAAGAGATCCTCTTTCAGAAGTACAAAGACAGAAAAGCCAAGGCACTAAGTACTAAATAAACTGTTTTCACAACAGAAGTGGCACCTTCAAGCCCCTCTACAGTGAGGGGCTGTGCTGCTGATGTCTGCTCATTCAGATTTTCATTTTAAAGAGCATGATCAGAAAGGTCATCAATCCTTCCTGCCAGGTACTTGGTTATTTGTGCGGGTTGTTTTGTTTGGGGTGGCTTTTTTTTTTCATTCAAGGAGAATGAAAATCATAAAAGGAGAAAACATATGGTTGAGGTAGATATATTCACAGATTCTAATATAGACGGAATGCTGTCAGTGCTAACGAGCCCTGAACAAGTGATCCATGTCTGGCATGCTCTGCCGAACAAAGTACAATTACAGGAGAACCAAAAATAAAGTGAGCAACTTTAAAACCTCCTGAATTTGTGAGCCTGGGCCTAAGAACCATACTTGCACTTGCCAAAAGGCAATGGAAGGACCTTTCTAATGGGTAGGAAGGAAGAAAAGTTTCCATTTGGCACTTCAATATGGCAGAAAGAGCAACAGACCCAAGTGGGTCTGGCCCCTCTGTGTCAAATATCTACAAGAGCAGCTCACAAGATCTGGGCTTTATCGTACCTGAATCAAAATGCCAGGACTCAAAATCCACACCATACATTGTGCCCTCTGAAATCGAGGTACATAATCCTCCTGGCTTTGCTTTCTGTTGGGCTTCCCCAGCCTTGTGCTTGCCATGGCAGTGCCAATGGAGACATGCTTTCCCTTCTTTTTCTTGCAGAGAAACATCAGCTAGACCCAAATTTTAATGATTTCACACCACATGCTTTGTAACACTTTTCCACCACCTTCTTTGTTTTCCGATGGTTCTAAACCCCCCTTTGTCCGACTAGTAAAAACACCATTTCTACTTCTGTCATCCCCAATTAACAAATGAATGAGGAGAGGGGAAACTCTCTTGTCACTTCAAACCTTCACCCTCCAAGTACCCTGCTTCACCGCAGCCCTGATGCTCTAAAATAAAGAATCATTAATGGGCTGAAGCTCAAATGTTTAAATGATATTTCTAATCATGGGCTAAATGGTGGTGGTGGTGGAGGAGGAGAGTAGGTAATAACTTCATGCAGTCTCTTAGGATACGATGGATTTACAGCTGTCAATTGTAAACAACACTGCTATTGTCTCTTCACATTTTATCTGCCTCCATTACTCATTTATGTTGATTTTGATTGATGAAGACACTTTAAAAAAGGAGGGGAAAAGGGAGGAGGGGGAAAGGAATATTTCAACTCTCTAATTCCTGTAAAACTACAGTTCATACTGCAAGAGTATTACTCAAAAGAAATGCCCACCTTCACATCATGAGAAGAGTTTTTCCTTTTACCAGTCTCTCTTCGTTCTGAAAGACTAGAAGTGGGGTGCAAGCAGTGCCTCTGACACATACCTAACCACCCTAAAGGCAGCATAACATACTGCAATCAGCCAGGAAAAATCCATATTGGTCTTTTTAATGGAAAAGTATTAAGACTTCTGCAAAACCTCTTTTACATATTTACTTCCGATGCAACAGCTAATTAAGTTTTAGGCTGGTTTGATATGTCAAAAATTAGTTGGATCACAGCACTGAACCCAAGCAGAATATATATAATTTCTTCATTCAAAGTGAAAGCATCTGCCAGAAGGTTACTCTTCTGCGGAAGACATAAAGAAAAAGCCCAGCTTTAGCTTATTTGCTTCCAAATATATGGTATTTACTGGCCTCTCATTAAAATATCCTGACAGAATACAGATTATGAACCATCCCATACATTTCTTTCCATGGGAGGCTATGTCAGGCCTGGGGGTAAAGAGATTCCTGAGAGTCGTTTAAATTCAGTTCACTTCTCAAAGTTTTAAACACAGTTCTGAGCAAGTACTACAAATTTGCCAAGCACTCTGCTTGCTAACAGAAAAGGAAAAAAAGAAAAAGGAAAAAAAAAAGACAATCAGCCAGGAGAGAAGAGGGGAAGAGGGAGGGAAGGAGGGGGGGGAAATTCGGCGGGGGGGAGAGAGGGGGGGAAGAGAGGAAGGGAGGGAGGGAGGAAGGGAGGGAGGGAGGGAGGGAAGGAGGAAGGGAGGGAGGAAGGAAGGAAGGAAGGGAGGGAGGAAGGAAGGAAGAAGGGAGGGAGGAAGGAAGGAAGGGAGGGAGGAAGGGAGGGAGGAAGGAAGGAAAGAAGGAAGGAAGGAAGGGAGGAAGGAAGGGAGGGAGGGAGGAAGGAAGGGAGGGAGGGAGGAAGGAAGGAAGGGAGGGAGAGAGGGAGGGAGGAAGGTATAAGGTATACCAGGGCTCCCTGGTATAAAAAGACAGGGATCTCCTGGAGAGAGTCCAGAGGAGGGCTACAAAGATGATTAAGGGCCTGGAACATCTCCTGTATGAGGAAAGGCTGAGTGAGCTGGGGCTGTTCAGCCTGGAGAAAAGAAGACTGAGGGGGGACCTAATTAATGTTTATAAATATCTTAAGTGTGGGATACAGGGGGAATTGGCCAACCCCTTTTCAGTGGTCTGTGGAGACAGGACAAGGGGCAATGGCTGTAAACTGGAGCATAGGAAGTTCCGCACCAACATGCGGAAGAACTTTTACCCAGTGAGGGTGACAGAGCCCTGGGACAGGCTGCCCAGGGAGGTGGTGGAGTCTCCTCTGGAGATATTCAAGACTCGTCTGGACGCCTATCTGTGCAATATGAGCTGGGGAGCTGCTTTGGCAGGGGGGTTGGACCTGATGATCTCTCGAGGTCCTTCCAACCCCTACGATTCTGCGATTCTGTGATTCTGTGAAGGAAGGGAGGAAGGAGAGAACGAGAGAGAGAACAAGAGAGAGAAATCCACCACACGTTTGCATCTCTCTTGCTCTTAGCTGTGCCCCAGCGCATGCTGACTGCAATATTCAGTTGACTGTCTGTTGCCAAGGGAAGCCCAATACCCTCCTCAGCATTTGGCTGCAGGATTTCCTTTCCAGTTCCACCCCTTTCTGCGCATTAAATAGTATGAGCTGTAATACAGCAAGAGCAACAGTGGAAAAAAAAGGTGAGATAAATTGTTAATAAAGTGTCATTAGACGTCAGAGTCACCACGACATTCAAGAATCAACCCCTCTGTTGAAATTTTTGTGTCTAAAATGTTGGTGTTTTTAAAATGACTGCAGACTTGGGAAGAGAGCTTTGCTCTTTCCTATTATCTTTGGAAATGTGTGGTTAGAAACATTATTTGCAAAAAGGAAAGCCTGACTTCCAATGACAAATAGGTGAAGGGAGGAAGAGTCTGGAACTGCTGAACAGACAAAACCCTGCTGCTTGACCACTCAGCTCATTTCACAAAGTATAATTACATCTGCCTTATTTTTTTTCTTTTAATATCATGTGGTTCTTATTATTACTTTCTGTACCATCTTTCATGTTTCAAGGGAGTAGGCTGCTAGTAACTGGTGTTAAGAAAAAACTCATTCTAATTACTTGTTTTTTCTGTAGAGGTTGTAATAGCAACTCGTGGAAACGGAGACCAGAATGTGTGCAAAATCAACCAGTTCTGGTTTTGAAACTCCCATCTTCACAACTTCGACTTCTCAAAATGATCTGCTCTTAATACAACACAAGTTGTCAAAGGCTGTCAAATACATGATAAAACTCTCAGGAAATAAACATCTATCCTCTAGTAGGTTTGTATATATTTCCACAAAAGAAAAGAATTCTAAAAGTAAATAAACACATGGGAGGATTAGAGAAGCAATAAACAAAAGCATTTCCTCATTTTGAATTTAAGAAAATAGGAGCCTCTTTCCAGCCACTGCCAGGAAATATTACTGTGAAGAGGTGAGGTCTGTGCTATTATTTAGAATCATAGAATTCTCACATATATTCACACACAGATATACACACACAGTACAGGCATATCCCCATCTAAAATTTAAATCAAATATCACCCATGCCATTATGGCTTGATGGGCAGAGCAGTTTAATACCAGTTTGGGCCAAGACAGGCACAGGACTCCTTCTTGTAAGATGATAAAGCTAACGCTGAAACCTTTCAGTGCTAATGTAGGAGTTTACAGGGTTCTTAATCCCTGCACCCCACCTCGCTTCTCCCGCGGTCCTGCTGAAAGCTTTAAAACAGTCCCCAGCACTAACATGGTACAGAGCCTGTTGAACATGCTGATCTGCTCATGATTACTCTTTGCCACTGTAAAACAATCTAACTCCTCAAGTGAATGGAGTCTGTAGCAACAATGGTGTTATTGACTTGTTGCTCCAGCTCTATTTAGTTATTACCCTCGAGGCCACAATCAATAGACTTTGCACCAAGTCAGCCTAATAAATCCCAGGCTTTCACTGGAGCTTTGCCAGGAACTGCTAGAAAATCTATGGCAGTCAAACACTTAGAGTATGAATAACATAGAAAGCTGTACTGACAGCTGTATAAATTAATTAACAAGGAATGTTCTTATTCTTTTTAAGAAGATCATAATGCACGTTTACCATGATTTAAGGAGTCACAGGTAGAGCCACAGAAAAATTACCTTTGTGCTTTCATTTAAAATAAAAATCAAATAGGATTAAAACCAAAACAGCTTTAGACTACTTTTTCCTCCCTTTGATTACTGGATGTGCAAAAATCTGCGTTTGCATTACTGCTGTGGCCATTTAATTATTCCAAACTCGGTTTAAAAAAGAACCCAACCCAGCCCAACAAACACAGATCACTCAGTGTAAACGGTGGAGGCATTTTAACTCGATAAATGTTGGTTCTTGCGTGCTTGGTTACCTATCCTGCATCTGCGAGGGGAGGGGGGTTAAACTGCGTTTGTAATGCAATGACTAAAACAGAAACAAAAGGAACGCGGGAAACAGTTGTTCAAGAAGTAAGAGGTCAGTCACTAGTGAATTCCAGGTCCTTTCGGTTCCTCCTGTAATAAGCAAATATTCTGCAGACTCAGCTGCGAGGCGCCTGATCGCAGTGTCCGGAGACACGCTGAACCTACGGTAGCAAGAGCCTGGTGCCAACCCCAGAACAAAAGAATCTCCTTTTTTGCACGCTGAAAACAAATGTAACGGATCAATAGGCTCTTACAACTGATTTGTTGGCCCAGTGGTACTTTCTAGGAGCATTCAGGTTTCCTAACGAGGGTCACAGCTTTGCAACAAGAGGGGTCAGGCAGCCAGCTGGTCTGGCACTTGACGCTCACCGTGCGTGAAGGTGTGTGACTGTGGGCACAACCTCCGGGCACAGAAGATGCTTGAGAGTGAGTTGTGGCAGCCTTTGCATTGAAGGGAAGGAAAGAACTAAGCTGTGCTGTTAGTGCAGGAAAGGTGAGAGTAATCTGCCTCAGGCCTTGGCAGAAACATCTCATGTTTGAGGGGAGGGAAGTTGGACTGGTGTGGAGGTTTTCACCTCTGCTCTGCCCACCTTACCACCTGATTTTGGGTGGGTGCACCCTAACATCTTACTAGACCACCCAAGTCAAGGTGTTTAACCCATCCTGCTCCTGTTGCCAGGTTTGCAAAGGTCCCATGAGCACAACCAAACCTGCCCCATCTGGGGAGGTAGCAGCAAGCAGATGGGGCACAGACACCTTCACGTGGACAGCCAGGTATGTCTATGCTCTAAAGCCTTTTCAGCGTGCTCTTACCTCGGCAACAGACACCACCAACTTGCAGAGTTGGTTGTCATAGCTATTTTCAAACAATTAGACTTTCTGTGACCATTTCGGTACTGCTTGTCACCAGCAGAGAGGAAGGGATGAAGTTCATTTCACAGCTCTTAGTTCCTCTCCTCTGTAGACAAATACACTTAGCTTCATCTTTTTAGTTCAGAATCACAGAACCAGAGCTTTCAGGAACTTTAATGGTTCTAAGCGTTGATGAAGCAATTTCTATTGAAGTTTTCAATTTCTATTTAAGTCCTCCTGCCCCAAAAGGACTCATGAACTTTTTGGGAAAAAAGTTACACTTTGCATTTATAACCTGACCTCAAATTTTGAGGTTATTTCATTGCTTCTGAAAGCTGCTCCTCCCTTCCTTTACATTTTAAATACGCTAGATGACTTTGTTTTAAAATATTGCTTTCTATACAGTCATCTGTAAAGTATATATGCATCATATAGAAGAGGTGCTTGGGAATTCTATGATTATATGAATTAGGACATATTTTCAAGTGAGGTGGAAAGCCAGAGTTTCTGAGGGCTCAGTCCTGTAAAAAAAGTCCTACTTTTCATCATGAATATGTGTCCTTTCAAAACATGACTTTTCTTTCATAGGGTCAATTTCAGCACCCAAAATTATATAATCAAAAGCACTATTCACATGCAAAAAATTTAGGATTGAGAATTCACTGAAATTAATTTGAACATCACAGGAAAGCACTTGGGCCCTTATGGCTCTTCCCCTGGCTGTGTACCACTCGAGGAGACCATATGCCATGGTCTGGCACCTTGTTAGCAGAACGGAGTTACTCTGTGTGTGGGTAAAAAAAACCCACAGCATTTCTGGGTCCTGGGTCATACTTGAGATTTCTTGTGTCACCTGACTACTGTATTCACTAACTTTCTGAGTAGTCAGTCACTGTGAAATGCCGATGCCGTTTCCATAATGAGCTGAGGCAGTACATATTTTTTCAAGCAACTATTTTGAATATTTTGCACCTTCATTTTGTACATGCAAAAATTACTTCAGAGAACAGAGTTCAAACCTTAGCATTTACACCAGTTGTAGGACTCAGGATGGGTGGCAGCTCATGACACACAGAGCGATGCAATGCTGGCGAAGCTCAATACATGGAAAACGGAGACTAAATATCTAGGACCTGCCAAAAGCAACAGCACTGGATCTAGTGCTGGCATTCTTTTTCTTTCGGAGCCAGTTTTGCAGCAAGCTCTGTCAGGAAGCACTGTACTGCTGGAAGCCGCTCTGCTTTGCTGATGAGATTTAAAACTAAGCTCCTGGTCTGCTGGGAGTTGTTAAAGATCCTGAGATAAAAGTGAATCTCATTAGCCAATCCTAAGAAACTCATATGAAGAGGGTCTGTAGAAGGAGAAATAGCTGCTCATAAGCACAGCAATGCAAAACTTTGTCAAATTATTGCTTATATTCTGACTAATACAGAAGAATATGGCGACAGAGAATTCCCAACCTCCCACTTCATAACATCTTCAGAAATATTAATGGTCAGCTTCACAGCACTATCCAGACTATTTGCCTTTTCTCCACTGCTCAGCTCTTGATTCAGGCCCCTGTAACCTCCCTGTAGACAGCTCGCCCAGCCAGGCTGAGCCTGTCCTCACCCCTTGTTAAAGCCATGACGTCTCCCTGACTGCCTGTCCTCCACCAAGAACTTTCTAGTGACACTCACAGAGCATGAAACAGTTTCCCACTTTTGGTCTACTGTGCAATTATACTACTTATTTATACTTTTAAATAAGACTGGTAACTTTTAGCAATCCCAGGAAAACCAAAACCAACTTTTTTTTTTAAACCAACTATTTTTTTAAACAAGTGTAGGCTAAAAAAAGATGGGTTTTTTTTTGGTTTTGTCTCCCTGCCCTGTTCATTGCACCGCATACAATTCCTCTCTATTTAAAATTCTTCCTTCTTGAACTAATTTGGTAGTTTTATTTTCAAGCATTCTAACAATTGTCCTTATTAGTAATCAAATGACAGTATCTTTCTCTAAGTACCTAGGTTTCTGAACTTGTACATGAATGAGTACAGTAATTCCCAGGCACACAGCCACCGCAAGGCAGAACTTCCAATAAACCGCATCCCTCTGCAAAGCCCTGCCTGCTACACTACTCTGTAATTGCTTCTGCTCCTTGAAATAATCCCCTCTGAAATGGAGTTCTGCATTTTGGCGGGTGATAATCCCAGGGGGTGCCACAGCAAAAGCCAACTACCCATAACCAACAAACATAAGCTTGCCAAAGCATCCTCTTCCTCTTTTTAGTTCTCTGATTTTCATATTCTTGAGGGCTGGCCCAGGAACTCTGGCCAGTAGTAGCCAGCCATATGATGGCACAGTTTTAGAGGCTGAAGACAATAAACGGAAATACAGAACGGTTGAAAAATTGCATTTTAATTCAATTCTCTGAAAAACAGTCCCACATTTAAACGCACTTTTGATGAAGACCATAAAAGTTGTACAGCTTCTCTGGCTGGTTTTCTAAACTCAAATGTGTGCTATCTCACTTTAATCTTAACTGCTTCTTAAGGTGATAACACCGAACAATGTGGCTCTAGAATATATAGGCTAAATGAGAAGCAGGAAACATTTTTTCCTTCCAGCAGGTCTACAGAGGTATAACAAAAAGAAACACTCTTGAGGCACTAGACTAGCACTGAACAGAAATGATAACATTGTATGGGGCCGAGTTTTTGGTGATTTGTTCCTTTCTATTAAATGTTCTGCAGCTAATTGGCTTTGGAAAAGAATCCGTGCAAAGCTGGTATGGCCCAGTCTGCTTTAATTGGGGTGGCGCCCACCAATAGTTTCTCAGGATCAGGGCAAAGGCATCCTCCCTCCAAAGTAAGGCTGCTATTTACTTGTGTTGCTTCAAAATTCTTTCGTCATGATAGACTGGATCAACCCAATCTAAATGTTTTGATCTGTTACATATGTGGAAAACGAGATACTGGCACACACACAAAAAGCAGCTGCTTTCTAAGCACGGGGTCTTAATGACCTCTATACAGAGCACAGGGCAAGTGAATTAGTCTTCTACCAATGGAGACTGCTTTACCTTCCAGTCTTCATGTAACATGGGGAACGAAACTCAAGGCCTGATTTAAATGATGGAATTTAGTTGGATGTAACTTGCAAATTGATTAATTTTCTCAGCAGACTGAGATTGATCTGAATTTTCTCTTTTGCGCTGTAAGTATTCTACGCTTGTCCTGAAACAAGTTAGCTAAAATAAATTAGTCAGTGTGGCATAAATTTAAAGGGACACTGACAGATCTAATTTTGCCCCAAATTAAGGATAAAAGCAAGAACAAAACAAAATAAAAATTAAAAAGTCAGCCGGAAAAAAAAAAGAAACGCTTCTGTGAGTCCTCTTATAAGGAAATCATTTCCATTTAAATAATATTTGCAACCTGCAATCGAGTTCTGTGGTGAAGGTGAAATTTACTTTCAGCTAGGTGACACCAGCAAGTCCACTGTACCTCTTCAGCTGCAACCACCAACAGCAAACAGACCGCAATGAACAGACACAATATTTATAACCGATGAGCCAAGGTCAGCTGTTGACAGTTTAAATACACTGCTATATTGCTAGCGTAATATTTTAGGGAACACCCATTTAAAGTAGTTTAAAAGGCTCTTATGATAATAGACAATATGACCACTGCTGTATGATCGCTTTGATCCAGAAGACCACGTTGCCAGAGGTTCTACTGTACTGGCGTGCCAGCCTGTGCACTTGGAAATCCATGTACCCAACCACCAACTTCACCCGCCTGCATGAAAACTGCAAAGAAGCAGTTCTCTGGGCCCTAAGACCTGACCAAGCACAACTGGACTAAAACAGGAGACAAGAGTTCATTCACATTCATTTAGCAAGTAGTTTAACCTAACTGGTTTCTCACCAGTTTGAAGCAGTTCCCCAATCCTTTTCCTGTTTCAGCTTCAGTATTTGAGCTGCATATATGTTGGGAAAAAAAATGAGACCAGATGAGTTGCATTCAACTGCACTTTCCCACCTTGCTTTTCATTCCTTCTTTGGTCACAAACTAATGTAGAGCTCACAGCTGCACGGGGAGCGTTGAATGCAGCGTGGCTGATTGCAACACCTCCAGAGTTGGGAATGCAGGAAAACATGCATGCCCTGCTTGCTGTTGTATGAAATATGACCCGTGGCATCCATACCATAAATGATTAGCCACCCCTCATTAGATCTCAAGTTGCTAACTGAACTCAGGACTTTCACATCCTATTTTTTTTACAAGACACTTTGAAACAGTAAATAAAACTTTTGATGTACTGAATAAAAAAAAAAAAACAACAAAAAACAACCAAAGAAATGACAATAACTATTGAAGTTCCTTGTGGGGAAAGCAACACAGAACACAATGTTATCCATAGCTGCAATAAATCAGAGTTGAAAAGAGTTTAATAAGGCCATTGAGTAAAGTAGAAAGGAAATGTAAAGGTAGTTCTTATAGCAAGAACTAAATTGATTATATCACCCTGATGGTGATAAATATGGTGATATCAGCTGTCTTCCTGCTCGAGTGGATGAAATAACATGTATTTCACTAGCCTGTGGGATTAAAACCTAGAGGTGACAAATTGAGTTGGCTTTAAGAATAATGTTGGCCTTTGTAATTTTTTTCCTCAAGAAACTCACTATATTGAATGGGACAAAACTTACATTTAAAGGAAGGCTTTATTTGTTACACATATGATCTTAACTCAATAAACCAAACAAGGCTTCTCTCTCTCCCTAAATCAGTATAATAATGGTAGTTTTGTTTAAGCTGCTTGTTTGTACAAAAGCCTGTAGATATATAGACCTTAGGGTAATCCTATTGCTGAAAGTAAGACCTAAATGAAAACAAATCTTACCAGCAGATCTCTATATTGAAGACAGCTCTATTCAAATTGGCTATGCTGATTATACTCCAAGATAACCCGGCACACCATTTAAGGTTGATCACTTTAGCAAACACAAGCTTTGCACTCCAATTTTCTATTCTTTCATTTTCCAGGATAGCAAAGACCTCTACAACAACTTCATTAAGGAGTTACATAACTTCAGGCCAACAGATTCTTCAGGGAGAAAGAGAGAGATGCAAAATCTCAATTTAAAAGCTCTGTGCTAGATTCTCCAGTGATGCTGGATTTTAGCACTGCTGCATGTTGAAGAGCAGGTTCTATTTTCTCTTTTTCTCCTCCAAGCACACACTAATCAGAGCACAGCATGATGCCAGCTCAACTTTTTCTGGTCCAAATAACATCTACACAAAACTAATGAAAAATTATGTGCAAAAAACTAAACATAGTTTTACTTTTCTCAAATGAAATATTACTCTAAGGAGTAACTAATATCTATCAGGGATATAGCAGAGAGTGGGGAAAAGGGGAAAGTCAAAAGAGAAACACCTCTTAAAAGCCAAGAGACTTTTTTTTTTTCTTTCCCTGTGGGAAATAAAACCCCTCCAGTAGCAAAAAGTTGGTAAATGCTTGTCTTCTGCAACTAAACTGGAAGGGTCAATCACTTTATGTGTACTTGTTACTTGCATGTAAATTTAACCTTTACAAGAAATGTCTTCATTTTCTCTGTGAAAACATCTGCAGAAGAGAACTGATAAACTCTAAAGGTAGTGTGGTCAACTTCCATTTCCCCCCTTCCTCTATCTTTTCTACCAGAGTGGATAGAAACAGCCTCCACTGAAGAAGCAAAAGGGTTGGCCCTCAAAGGTTGATTGACCAAAGAGCAGACCCCACCACCATCAAAGATGGCTTATGCGCTCCTTGCAATCCTACAGTTTCCTGTGACCTGCTCAGATGAGTCTGGAGTCCTTTCTTAAATGCATGAGCACGAATTTGTTTGTGGTTTGTGCAGAAGAAATGTTGCCTGGAGTTGTATTAAATTCTGAGAAGAATTTTCAATGGCAATTTTCATTTGCAGGGAAGAAAAACTCTGTGCTTTGCATAACCCCTGCTACTCCTACAAAGAGACTCCATGATAAACCCTCCTGTATGGCCCACAGAGATGGGAAAACTGCTGCCAAGTTGTCTGGCCCTTCCCCCTCTCCCTCAACCCCTTCCATGCTGCACACACACCAGGAGAAATGACTGGGCTTGTACTCCCCATTCACTGCAAACTCCATTTGCTGCAGCCAGAGCACAAGTTTTAACAAGTCTGCTGACTTCAATAGCAGCATTTACTAACACAACAAATGTCCACCAAGTCAGGAGCTCTTTAGAGTAAGGATTACAGATCTCAGAGGAAAAATAAAGTCTAAACAAGGGAGGTGATGGGCTGACTCAGAACGGACAGATGATTTGGGTCAGATGTGCACTAAAAGCTTCAAAAGTAATATTGCTTTTTCTCTTAAACCCTTTGTTTATATGCTCAACCCTGCCTTTCCCCTCTGGTTTCTACCTAAGGTCTTACTTCTTCCTCTGTACCTGAGGCCTCTTATCCCCCTCTGTTTTCATTCATTCCTACTTCTGTTCCCATAAGGCAGTTTGTTTCTTACTCTTTTGTTTACCCTAAATCTTTTTAAAGATTATTTCCTCCCCCTACTCCCCCCAGTAAATCCATTAGGTGAAGTGATTAATTCATTGTGCCTCAGCAACATGCCAAAACCACATTTTGAAAGGGGTGACATGTCATTGAACATGGTGGATATGAAGGGGTTGAAGGAAATGACTCTGGCTTTGCTAACAGGGAGCCTATAACGGAGCTTCAATTCAACTCTGTACCTCCAAGCCTTGAAGAAAATGTTTAACTCACTGCATCGCTCACCCTCACTGATCTCTTAGTTCACACCCCTTGTTGCCCAGTGGCTGAACTTAAAGCTGATGCTGTGGGCTAAAGGGTTCTCACCGGATTATCTCATCTAGTTTGGGAATGGACATCAGAAAATCTGCACTGATTAGAAAAAGCCAGTTATTGTCATATATAACTGGAGTTACACTCTTCTAACTCAGTATCGAAAACTGAACATGTCAAAGCAAAATTCAATGGTACCATGTGACAATCTACATTCTCCTGTACCCCAGGAAGTCTCACCTAAGTTTTAAAATATTAAACATTATCTTAAACCTTTCAAGAATTAGGTTTTATCTCATTCCCAGTGCTCTGTTTGTATCAGCTACAATAATGCTAGATAGTTTTGTTATCTACATAAATGTCTAATCCCTCATTCCGCTTTGTAAATTCTTGGCTTCGGTGAATTCCAGTGGCAATGAACCCCTCAGACTGATCACACATTGTCTGAAAAGGCAGGTCTGACTCTGGGAGCTAAGCCTAAGGGCCAGCTTGTTGGTACAGAAAGATATTTTTAATTGAGAAATGAGCATTTAAAAAAAACCCCAAACAAACCAAAACCCAAACCCCAAACAACCTGTACGGATCTTAGTTCTCTGCTAGACTGATAACGTGATACTTTTTCTCAAGTCCTTTGTCCAATTGTAAGTCAGAAGAAATGAGGAGGTTGGCAATTCTGCTAAGAGCAATGACACTGGAAGAGTGATACATACCTTCTTTCTCTTCCTGACTTATTCATACACATCATTTGCCTGTTTCTTGACAAATGAATTTTCAGGACAGCATTGCTCTGTTGGCACATCAAGGCTCATGAACACAGTACACCAGGGGAAATAAGAAATGGATTTTATTAAGTTTATTAGCAGCTAAAAACATGATACTTCAAGGCTGGAAGTAAAGTAATCCACCTACACAATTTGAGTGGAATGAACATTTGGCTTCAACTACAGCTCATATGTAAAATATAAATCCAGTTTCTCCACTGGAAATCCTTTGGGGTCTGGTTTTACACTACCTTGATCAAACCAAGAATTAAAGTTCAAGCTGGCTTCCATTCCCACATGGCAATATGACCTACATGTTTGTATTAGTGGTGCTACTCCTTCCATACCTCTCTTCATATCAATATTTCCCTCAGCTTCTCTTTTTTTGCTTCCTTTCCTTTCTTTCAAAGTTAAAATGAGTTTTACACTATATAGACAATATATTGTGAAGACAATGGAAAGTCACTCAAAAACTTATTACAGAAAGAGCCACTTCTAAATGAAGTCCCACTTCACTACCACTAAGTATCACATATAGAAAAGAGAGCTGCTACTGGATGCAAGAAAAGATTGATCCTTTTTTTCAATAAAATTCTGAAGCTCAATATTGCCATCAACCTAAACAACAGAGAAAATTATGGAGCTGTATGGTCAAGGACCTATTAGAGAAAATGGACTTGTGAGAGTCAGGACTTCAGGGTTCGGTCCTGTCCCAGATACCCAAGGCACCTCTTCTTGTTTCCTTTGTGCCAGAACTTTTCCACCTGGAAAACTAAGGTAAGCCTCACCTCCCACAAACGGATGCTGCAAGGCTTAGTTCATATCTACAGTGCTCTGAAGCTCTTGGATGATGGGAGGTATCTATATCTGAAATACTTTCTTACACACCTACTATTTGCAATAAACTGTAGTGACACATACTGGCTTTTACATTGCTAGAAGAAGACAGACCTGATTTCTTCTCAGACCTCACTCTTTGTACCCAGGGAAGAAGCTGAAAAGCAGAAGGCAATGTTGCTGCTGTTCTTACTGCAAGGTTTTCACACCAAGGCTATTGCTCCTCTGATGGTTTGCCAGCTGACTTGGACACTTCACTGTGCCTCAGCCAGAGCTGCCCTGTTAAAATTCAGGCCAGGAAGGCTGAGGTCTTGAAGACATCAGGAGCTGTGGCCAGCTCAGATCAGTTCTCTTCACTAAATGTAACTTCAGGTTGCTGTTATTTCCATGGAAATAAAAAATTTCTGATGACTATGGTCTCCAGTCAGAGGACTTCTCTCATCCACTGAGGAAGTAATGGCTCTGATAACCTCATTCACATTTCCCTTATTCCAAGGTGTGGAGGCTTCAGCAAAGCCACTGTTCGGAGAACAAATGGCATCAAAATTGGTGAAAAAATAGGAGGCCACATCTGGATACCAAATGAGATAAAGGCAAGTTGTATGGACTGGTTGTTTTAGCAGTGGAGTGCAGGGACACAATAACAAACTCCTATTGATGACCTGTCTGTGTACAAGAGGGAGTTAAATCAGCTAATCACGTATGCCATCACAGGCTGGGTACTACAGCACAGCTCAGAAAACCAAGCAGGTACTGATCACCCCTTATCTGTAACAGCAGCCATGTTTTAATATATGGTGCTTCACCCCACCCTTTTCAGAAAAGATTGATAAGCAAAATGATGAAGCTTTAATGAGCTTAATTGCAAATGCCTTATGTTCTTGCACTGTTGCCAAACAGCTACTTCAACATCCAGCAGTTTACTTAATAACTCCCCCCTCCTCTTCCCTACCCTCTCCAAGCCCAGTAACGTAATTATTCTTGTGGCAACCCCCTATTTCACTTTTCTTTATTTATTTCCCCCCAACCCCCCACCCCGAATTACTGTAAATGGGTATCTTTGAAAGGAGGGTGGCAGGCAGCTTTTGGTACAGGGCTTACCAAGAAGCCCTCCATCAAAGGGGCCTTTGTGAGCATGCCCTGGACCGAGGCCAATCAGATCATCTTGCTGTCTGTCTCTGAAGAAAATTCGCCCCTGGTATGCAAGCCAAGCCAAGAGCCGTAGACAGGGTGACTGCACTCCTAGTCCAACCTGTCTTAGTTGAGTGAAAAAATGCTGAAGGGAAAATTACCTGTTTGGCTCCAGACTGAATTAACTTTTTAATATACAAGTATGTTTATTATTTTTCCTTAAAAGTGCCTGCCTATCTAATATATTCATTAATGTTATCTGGTCAGTTTGCTTGAAATATTATGAAAAATGTGCAAATGCAATAAGGTTATAATGCTTAGAGGCAAAGTAAGATGTATTTTCTAATTACATGACAGAAAACGACATTGTTATTAACAAATGACAGTACAGAGCAATCTCCTTATGTTAAGGCTAGCGCAAGCTGGGATGTCTTGCCCCTCAAACCCAGCGCATTGGGAGAAGTGGACAGCCTTGACACCAACTTCGTCTGTGTTCACTGATCACCAAAAATCCTCAGTAGCATCAAACCTAGCGTGACCCTGCAAAGCCAGTTTTCAAACCCCAGCTACCCATTTTTGGACAGATGCAGCCTCTCTTCCTCAGCAGATCCTCCTGCTTCATCCTCTGTCTTCTCAACTGAGGGGCTCCTGGAGCCCAACTCTCCTCCACTCCATACTCAGAAATCTTGGTATTTTCACCACCCTTGAGCTGCTCCCCATGTCTCTTACAGGATGTACCCATACTAGTTGAGATTCTAGAGGGAATGCGGAGACCTTCTCCCCTTCCCTCCGTCTGCCTGTCTTCTCTGCCTGACTCCCCCGGCCCCGCTGCTACTATCTCGAATTCCTCCCTCTGCTGCCACTTCCCCTCTCCGCTTCCTCCTGCTCCCTATGTGCTCTTGACTCTTTTGTTCCCCTTTTTAGAAACACCTTGTAAGTGCCAGACAGGAATTTCCCGACACTATGTCCTGCATTAAGCAAGCGATAATGGCAGAAACAATAGAGAATTATGTCAGCAGGGTGCCCTGACAAAAGAGTAGAATTTAAATGAGGAGGCAGCTTTGGTCTTTGGAATTTGTCCACTATAAATGACTCTTCTTCTTTTATTAACATGTCTAGTTTAAGTGGAACACATTGTCATTTAAAACGGACAATAATAAAGAAGGATCATATGTTCTACTCTTCCATGTGTACTTAACATTCCCTGGGGGTCCTTTCCCTCTGCCATCCTCTTTCCCTCACAACACCCCCCATATTTTTCACTATACTTAACTATCTTTCTTCATCTTGTTTTTTGGTCTCAGAAGAAGCCAAAAGTTCTAATCCAGAACTGTGTAAAGTGAAAAATATACAACTACAGCGTGCTACTTGTGTACCACCCTTGCTCACAAAATGTATACTGTAAAGAAAAACTCAAATTACAGAATATGGTTACAAAACCAGCTTATCTCAAACTCATCCTGGTTGTTCCTCTCTGAAAACTTAAGCAGCACTAGCATCCCTATGTTCCCTTTTTAGTCCTGCTTCAAATAACACCCTGCCACACTGCTTTTCAAAGCTGGCTTTCACCAGGCAAGAGCAAGGTTACTTAAAAGTAGTTTCTTAAGTAGCCATTCCTTCCTATCGCTACTCCAAGAGCTGTGATGGTGTCAGAATTTGACTATTATGCCAAACTAATATTTGCAAACTAATCCAAGTTAAAATCACCACTGGCTTATTTTAAATCTAGTTCCTTGACAATATAACTCCACAACCAGTTAAACTGGTGCAAAAGAAGGTCACTGCATGGTTAGGAACCTGTGGTCAACTCTTCCTTCCAGCACTCCTGCCAGTGAACGCTATGCTTATGAAGCTAAGGACTAGGTTTCCCAAATTGTAATACATTAGAGAGTGAGTTGCCAGCTTTGTAGAAAGCTTCTTCGCATATTTATCTTCCCTGTATTTCTTTGCAAGCTAATGTCACCTGAAACCTGGGGTTTCAGAGTAAGTACTCAGAGGAAGAGCAACCAGGTAAGACTGACAAATGGGACAGGGGTTGTGCAAGACAATCCCTCCAGGATGAACTGCAGGACTAGGTTCAGAAATGCCCTCTGCAGCCTAGACATTGGTTTTTAATTGTGATTCTGATCAACTCCATGACCACCAACATAGCCCCTCCCTTACTTGTGCTTCAGTTTTACTATTGGTTATCGAGCATTCCGAAGTGTTAACAAGCCTGATCAAAGCACAGAACTTCTGTGGAACATGCAAGCCCACACTAAGGATCAGTGCTGTTATTATGGACAAAAACTTGGTTTTAAAAAAAAAGTTCTGCTGTGCTCTTGATTTTCATTCATTGGACTGTAGGTTACAGACAGGGAAACCTACCATCTTCTTGCTCCTTTTTACTTATTTGAACTAGGGTCAGTTTTACCAGACCCTGACAAAAGTTACACCAAGCACAGCATTGTTTTTCTTCTAGCAGCATCGAAAAAGAATATTTTTTGGCATGTATTTTTCTTCTCCCCTTACAGTATACAATACCACCAAGAAGTACTGCAGATCTGGCAAAAGCACAGTTGAATAATTTTAGTACTCTCACATCAAGCTGGTTGGTATCAAAATGCTCTGATTTCTGAAGCACTCCTTGGAACTTTAAGGGGTCCTTCTGGCATCAATCATGACACAACCAGGAACAACCCTCTTTCTTCTGTGGACTAATTTGTCATAGAAATTGGTTCTCTTGACATTGTCTCCTGTACCAATAGATGACAGTGGAGAGAATATACGTAAGAAGAGCCACAGACTAAGCAAGCTACAGATAGCAGATTACAGAGTGATGAGCAGTCCAAAGATTTTATATTAAAACATTAAAAAAAAAAGTAACTTGGATTCTCTTAAAGATTTCTGCTCCATATGCTAGTTTTCCATGTCTCAAACTTGTTTTTTTAAAGGATGCACTACTTGTGAAAAGGAATATGATGGGTAATAGCTATTTCCTGTTAATTCTGCTTCCTGTAGGGATTTGCTCCTTGGTGTGATCTCACATGTTTGCTGCCAGGTGGGGGATTGTACGTCCCAACTGGAAACTGCTATAGCCCAGTGCACGATGAGACAAAGAAAATGGAAAATGCCCTTCAGCTTCAACTTGATTGACACTGCCTCTGCAACAAGCTGATGCAGAAATGAAGTTGACAATCTGAAGGCATGATAAGTCTCCACCAACTGTGTATAGGCTAGACCACAAGACTTAGCACCCACTGACTTGAACTCAGCTTTAGATTTGTCCTTTTCAATATTGCTTTTTGGTCTGTCATGAAACAGCAGTGACAACCCATTGGTGTCACTGGAGAAAGTACCCTCCTGCACGTTGCTCCCTCTGATTTACATTCCTTGTAATTCTCAGTTAAGTCCTGTGGAAGAAGAAGCAGCCATTTCAGGACCTCTGAGCCTAACACACTGCACACAGTTCCCCATGCTGTAGCTACTCTTTCTTTGACTTCGACATCCAAGAGCTCTAAGGCCCTGAAAACAGAGTCCAAAGATACGACAAATACAAAAAGGAAAGAGCATTGGGGCTACAAGGAAACACCCATGGGAAACATGGTGGTGCAACATATGCTGAGCTGTGATACACACCTCATTAAAACAGGTGAGCCTCTTCAAAGTAGTCACACAGGCTGGCCCAGAACCAGGGCCTTCCCTGCAACAGGACTTTGTGCTCTTGGAACAGCTGCAGAAGTAGCAAGACTTAATTTTTTGAATTTTTTTTTTTTTAACAGGTTGTGGATATCCATTTGGGGATGTATTCTTTACTTACATCCTGGAATAGGATCATGAAACAACTAACTCTCACAAAACTTCTGCAAGACGAATACCTTAACAACCCCAATTTTAGAGGCAGAGACAAATGAAGTCAATCGCTAACTCAGGATGTGCACAAGGAGCTTCTACTCCTGTGCTCAAACCACAAGATAATTCTTCTCCTTTCAGGCCCTGATCCAGAGCAAATCAGTTGGAGTCCTTCTATTGAGTTCTCAATCAGCAGTGTAATCACTTTAGCATGTGTCAGGATTAAAACCAGCCCTCCAAATAAGACCACGTCTACACTGCAAATGCCTTACTGATAAAGGAATACCAGCACAGTAAACAGACAAAGCATTCCTGGGGCAGTGTAAACTTACACTGGCAAATCTGCTCTTTGTAGTGGTATAGTAAAATCATCCCCGCAAGCAAAACAAGCACCATTTTGAGGTATAATTGCATCTACATGTGTAGTGTTTGCTCACTGAGAGGTGTCAGTCTGACCAGAACAGCTGTGCTGATAGAAATCTGCAGCACAGACCTGGCCTTATTTTGTGTTCTAAAAAGTTTTAAGTAATTAATAACAATCAACATTGACTCTCTGGTCAAAGTGGTTTCAGTTTGTCTCTTTTAGAGGTCTGCAGGAATTGGCTGATTTAGGAAAGAGAAAAGAAAGGAATTTAACATGGTTACATGGGCTTGCCTTGGCTGGTATTTAAAAGAGTGTATGGCTATGGAAATCAGATATACTGTGTGGAAACACCATTTCTGGACACAAAGCTAGGCTTTGTGAGTTTACAGCTAGATTTTTCCAAGACCCTATTCAGCAAAGTCCTGTAGTCCTACTCTGCACGTTCCACAGATGGAGAAAAACTGTAACGTGGAAGGGATCTCCCACATGGCCAGCCTCCCTCCAAGGCCGTAATGACACACTGCATCTTGCACTGATAGAGATATCTCTGTATCACCTTGTCCTTTGAGAAGTGAGATCTGGAGATTAGAAGAAAAACAAAGTATACAAGAAATGTACAAGGAATACAAACACAACCAATCAAAAAGGAGAAAAAATCTGTATGGGAAAATTCTTTTCAGAGAAAATGCTTTTCCTGAAGCACCTTCAAACAACAAGAGAAGAAATCATAGCTTAGCCTAGAAAAGTTCCCTTCTACCCCTGGTTCATGGTGTTTACTCCTATTGCCACGTTGAGTACAATGCCTACTTCAACAATTTGTAAAGATCCATTTAAATGGAACCAGATTTGACTCGAGGATGTGAGATCTGATAAAATAATGCGAGGAAATCCTAATTGAACAACCAATCCCTTGAATCACATTTCCTTACCCTCAGTGGAATCTAGTCCTGATAACCTAATATGAACTCTCTCTTCTCTTTGCTCTTTTGCATATGCCTAATGCAATCACTGCTCTGTCTGTGAGTATCATCTTTACCCCTGACTAGTTTGCTTCTCTTCACTCCCTCCTGCACTCATTCAAAGCAGGGTGTCGGATTCACTCCACTCGTGCTGTTGGCCTCCTTTTTGCTGAATTCTCAGCAGCCAAAAGCCTTGTTTCCCTGCATTATCCCTGTCACCATCTCTAATCCTTCATTTCCACTACGTCCTCCTCCTCTATGAGCAACCTTTCTGAGTCCCTTTCTTTCATCAATTTGAAGACCAGTTTTGTTTGCGTTTTCTTTATCCTTCACTGATTCACAACTAAACAACTTCCTCTGGCATAGGAGCTGGAGAAGACACCCCAGTGATGCTACCACTAACCCTCCTGACTCCAAAGCCACCTAAGCTCTGACTTTTCTCTTTCTTTTCATACTGATACCCAGACTATAGTTCTATGCCATCCAGTACTGCATATATCATCCTTTCTTCCCTTGTCTCCACAAAGAAGAATTAGTTAAATAAACAAGATCTTGTTTACTACAGACTTCACTGCCTTAGCTTCCTGTTTTTCCAAACTGTCAAAAATGAATCAGGTACAGACTATTTCTCTATTGCCATACTCTAATCAGAAGGCTGTGCTTACTTGCTAAACAGAACTTCAAATTTTCTTCTTTAAAACACCAAACCACTCCCGTGCGAACCAAACCACCACCATTCCCTGGCAGAGACACAGCTCAACACCTACCCTGTGGGAAGATGAAAAATGACATGACTGTTTCCTAGCTCTGCATACTTGAGAAAGAAATATGTATTTTCTTCCCTCCCTTGTGCCTTGCTGAGCATGTTGCAGTTGTGATGACATGTCGGAGGTGATTAGGCACTCAGTTTGGATGACACACATAACTTATCCATGTGGCCAATAAAACCTCCGCGCAACACCTCCCCATCCATCCCTAAAGATCCTCTTGATTTCTACCCCAGCCTTCAACACCCAGGAAAGTTATTTATGCCTAAGTGAATTAGCTTGCTAAGAATAAGTGGAGTGCAGTAAGCCAGCAGTTTTCTTCCACAAATGAGAAAATAAGGAAGGGGGGGGTTCTGATAGCTCAGTGTTGCTGAAAACAAATTGGCACAGCTAATTTTGGCCTGACAAGTGCCCTAAGGATTCTCTACATTTCCCATACAGGTCAAGCTTATCAGTTCACACTTGTTAGTGCAAAAATCTCTTTTCCTATCTTTGTTTCTGCCACTTCTCTTATCCTGTCACTCTCCTGGAGTAAGTGCACTGGCTGGGCACATCAGTAGCCATTTTTGCAAACACTCTTATCCCATTACAAAAAGATATTCACACATACACACAAATGACTGTAGATTTTGGTGTCATGCTTATCACAGAGAAAGGACAAGACAGCCCAGTGTACCTACTGTACTGCATGCTGCATTACACAAAGACCATCCCTTTTTCAGCAGCCTCCTTTCTGGACGAGACAGGCAACATTTCAATTCAAACCTTTCTGACAAAAATTTTCTTCTGGCAAAGGACAGAGTGAGGGAGAAAAATAGGTGTTCATGATGATTCATCACTGCAAAGGTAGCATTTGTAATTTCCTCTCACCTCTGAGCCCATGGGTCATGGGCTTGACCGTGGTTGGAGTGTCCTGAGTTTCAAGTTTTGGGTTGTAAAACTGCCTCACTGTGGGTGGAGCACACCAACCTGATGACAAAGTACTTTCCAAAGCACAGAAAAAGAAAGTACAGGAACAAAACCTGGCCAGTGATTCTGAAGGGAGACACTCTAATTTCAGGGGATCGGGATTTGCAGGTGGGAGGAGATTTACTGAGTTTTACAACTCCAGGGAAATGCAGTATGTGCTTGATCAGACAGGAATGAGTCACAGGGACTGCTGGGCATGGGCTGAATTTGGTGCTGATCCCGCTATTACAAAGCGCTTCTCGAAGCTGGAAGGGAAGGGATGTGAAGAAGAGCGAGGAGAAGGATCAAAATGGAGAGCAGTGCTGGGAAGAGAATTTCTTCTAAGTACATAGGGGCCTTCAGACAATAGGCAGCACATATGGTTAGGGATCTCCATGGGATGTGGAAGCTTGTTTTATGGTCCACTGGACCACTAGAGAAGTAGGAGAAATCATCTAAACCTCCCCAAGTGAAGGAAAACCACAGAGGCAGCATGTGCAACATTCTTCCTTAACATCCAAATCATTCTACAGCACATTTCCCTGCTGAGTGAGTCAGAGGTGCTAACCACAAATCCCTGAGGAAAGCAGAGGTCAAGCACTGGGCAAGGTGGTTTTCTGAAACTGGTTTTAGTGTGTGCTTGATCCAAAGCAATAATCTGAAGTCAAGTAGTGGCATTTTTCTTTTTAAGTAAATGAAGATTTCTTTTTATGAACCTTTCCCCTGCAGCCTGTTCACTCTCCATCACTGAGCAGATCTACTAGGTGGCCAAGAGGGCCAGAGCCCTCTGCTTGCCTTGCCCGTGAAGGAGACACTCCACATCACCTGTGGGAGCACCTCTGCCATGCCGAGTCCTCTCCACTGATTGCAGCTGCTCCCCCACCAGTTCACGTGCTGTTTTCACATTGCACTTTGGGCAACTGAAGACAGTCAGTTTGTACCCCACAGCAGACACCTGTGATTCCTTGCAGTGGTTCCCTCCTCTCATACCTTCCAACAGAGAAAAATCATTGCTAATCGTTCACGCGTAACACGTGGGCAGATTATGGAGATGACTACTTTCCCATCAATGTCCCTTTCCTTTTTTCATGCCCCGGGGAATGCCAGATGTTGTCCTGTGCTGTAGATTTTGAAGCCTGATAAAGAAAAGAAGTGTGTGATGAGTTTTAGTCAGCATGCTGGCCGATTGCATATCTATATATATACAGGTCCTACCAGTGCACTATGTAGAGAGTTTCAGCATCTTGGACACACTCAATTTTGAGGGGTGAAAGAGACACTGACAGAAGAGAGATCAAGGTTCACTCCAAGTAACACAGAAGAATTTATCTACAAGTTGAAAGAGGGGGAGGGAGAATTATGAGCCTGCTTCATAAGCCTCCAAGATGTTCAGAGGACGTGAAATTCTCCGATACGCTGGAGATTCCCGTTCAGAGTATTCCACACTTTGTAGTCCCCTGGCAGGCCAGCCTGTTTGCACAGACTCTGGCTGCTGGGATTCCAGATCTCACATTAGGCCATTCGGAATTTATTTAACACGTCACATATAATGCAAGACTTGCTTCAGAGGAATAGGCAAAGCACTTCTAAGTGTGCATTTACGAGATCAGAAGTCACGGGAACCTTGCTCACTGCTTCTCAACTTATTCAGGGGAAATTGTGTAACCAACTTAACATCACAGTTATCCTTTACCTAGGTCAAGTTCATAGTTCCTGTATGTCACCACACTCGGCTATTAATCACTCAGGAGGAAATTCACCATTTTTATTTAAATTAAACTGTACAAAGTGGGGTTAAGTCTAAATTCAGATATTCTCTCTACCAGAGAAGCTGCAAGAGCCAGAATTTCTGTCGTTTAATCCCTACCTTTTGGGGGAAAAAGTGAAAAAAAAACCAACCCCAAAACCAAAGAGAAAGAAAGAAACTTGAGTGAGGGTTGCTAAACTACTTATCACAACCTGTTAAAGAGACAAGTAGCTAAGCCATTCAGCATCCTCTTTTTCACCTGTTCCTCTGTTTTTCTTGAGCAGACTTGATACCACACCAAATCTCTGCCACTGGCGTTTTCTCCTTCTGCCTTTTCTATTTCATCTTCTATGCAATTCATGGCAACTCACGCAATGAAGCTAAGGGACAAAGTGATCGAGGGTCACTTTATGATGAGACATGATGTTCTCTCTTGTCCAAAGCCAGGAGGTGGCACTTATGGAAGACAATGTGAAAATATCGTCATCCCAGTGTGGTGCCTGGAAACACACTGAGTCCTTCACACTCATAACTGTTCATCCTAAAGCCACCCTGGACAGTGCTCCAGATCATTAAATTAAAACTACTTAAATTCTGGAAACATAAGATCACATTTTCCCGTCTGTCCTTCCAAAAATCTCGTATCACAGTATTATAATATTTTTAATAAGTATGCCAGAAGTGGACAATAGCTCAATTCCCCCCTCCCCAGGACTGGTCTCCTCAGGTAGTCTTTCTCTACCTGGACTTTCCCTGCCATGGATGAAGCTATGCCATTTTTGTTTTGAGACTTTCAGAATCTGCCACTTTGGGATGTCTCTTCCATGCATAAAAGTTGCATCTGGTGATGCTCCAAAAATGCATTCTGCCAGGTCAAGAGTTTTTGTTCCCTGGGAATTAATTATGATAAGTCTTCATCTCCAACATGTATGGTTACTTCTTATTTGCTGCCTACATGCTTTTCACTTTCCTGTTTTTAAATGCGTTGGAAATGGTAACAAAAGAGATACTCCGCCTTTGTGGGTATTCCCATAATTAGCAACATGCACATCTGGATAGAGTTTCAATAGTCCACTGTTATTCAAACAATTTGTAATCACACAGACTGTGTAGCAAACCAGCAAACTGGAGCATATAGCTTTTCATTATTATGCAGTATACAGTACCCATAATACACAAATAAACTCAAAACCTACAGCAGCTACAATGACATTCTGTGTGGCCTTATTCACCAAACAGCCCTCTAAGAACTCTTTATCGAAAGATGCAACACATCCACTAATTATTTGGGTCGTAAGTGGCTAGGAAGTATAGGAAAAATCTTGCTGCGTCTGTTCAATATTCTGAAAAGCCAAGTCCAGCAGCATTTACAGGACTTAAAAAATAAAGACTATAAAAACCTGGAGCTCAGAGCTTAGTTTTGTGGGTGCACAGTACCACGTAACATGTAACAGTAGCCGATTTTACAGGATATGTAACAATACATACCAGCACAGCCAAAGGCAGGATCAAGCCCTTAAAATTTTATACTGTGCTTCGTGCTCAAAGATTTGTTTCAGTCTGGATGCCATGACTCATATTCTCCATTACCCCAGCGCTTTATCCCCTCCTTCCCCATGACCCAAGCTAACTTTTTATTAAAACGCTCTGGATGCAGATTCGCTTTAAGCTGAGTATTTATGGGTTTCACCCTGCAACCTGTACTCACAGGTCGGAGTCCCAAATGACATGGAGCTACTTCCACAAGGACCATGAGACAGGCCTGTCTGGAAATGTTTACAGCAGAAAGAAAAGAAGTTTATTCCTGCTCCTTGGCTGGAGTGTTTGCCTTTTAATGACATACTGCCTGGATCTTCTCAGCACAAGAGTAACTAGGAAATCCCTCCCTAGCTTGTTTGGCCCCTCAAGCATCATATCTGAGCCCACACTCTACTGCTGGACAGTGCTCAACCATTTCTACATGTTATTTCAGACGTTTCAAAAGGTATCTCTATGAGTTGTTGACTACAAGGCTTTATGTTAAAAATTTATATTGGAAGAATGTACAATTCACTTAATCAACACCGGTTTATGGAGAAACAGCACAAGGCTGTAAAAAATTCAAGTCTGAAACTTCTCCAAGTCAAGGACTGTTAAAAGAGAGTACATATCAGTGAAATAAATGCTTTATACAGAGAAGGCAACTGCAAAGCGGGTGAATACGACTCAATTACAATAGCCTGGCACTGTAAGTCCGGAGTTCTCCCCGTGGCTCTTCTTCTTGATGCTCTATCTGAATCAAGGAAGTAATTTTAAATCTTGATATCCTTTTTCTAGCCAATTTGCATAATACAGAATAATACATCAACAACTACTGCAGTGTTACCTTTCCCTTTCCCAAAACCTGCCAGTCTTACTTTGCATCTTTGGCAGCTTACCTGAACAACTTCGAGTTTGGATGAGCTTGGAAATGTTTATTTCTGGCAGGAGGATGGAGTTAGGGTCCTTAGCTGTTATAAAGGTTCTTGGGGTTTTTAGTGACAAGATCAAAATAGAGACAGTATTGAGCTTTCCAGCATGGCTGCTCTGGAACAAAAGGTACTTCAGAGCATCCTAAAACCACTATTTGCGGCCCTCTCCCAATTCTGTAAAATGTTTTTTGATTGATGTCACATTCATCAAGAGTTGTTAAACTGAGTTGTAATAAATATATTGATTTATCCTTTTTTTAAAAAACCAAACTTGTGTATTTACACACAGTCCTATTAAATAATAATTCTTCAACAACAGAAGCTGATACTCACCACAACCTGATGTCTGCACATGGCACACGTGCTGGCAGCACAAATCCACATGACAATTATCTGGGTGTTTTGACTAGCTTCTAGCGTTGCAGATCTAGGTGGCATTGACAACAGATGCTTTCCAGCCAATCCCATACTTTTTTTCAACCAAATACAAGCAAAGAATTTCTTCTCGTATGTAACAACACATTCTTATTTCTCAAAGGTATTGTACAGCTACCTTAATGCACGAGAAATATGTTGAGGTGATGAGTTGAAAAACACAATGAAGGTGCCAATCAAATCCTAGAATAGCGACAAACCCTGAAGAAATTCAAACCTATATACAAAAGTTGAAGCTCAAGGCCCATGTGAAATAAAAAAAAAATCCTAAGAAGAGGTATCTTTGATTAAAAATATTAAACTTTTTTTTTCCTTAGGAAATCTGAGCTGCTTCATTTTTTGAAAGTAAAGTTACAATAAGCAACAAAATCTCTTGCACAAACTGTGCAGGGTAAGTTAATTTTGAATATAACTAAACAATATATCAGCAAAGTATTCCTTTCAGCTTCCTGGAGACTTGTATATTGCCAATTTATAATTAGTTGCAGATTTTCAATTACTTTCTAGCTAACAAAACAGTTTCATTTGCATTGTTTACTTGCCACTTAACTCAAATTGTACCCAAATTGGTTATTTTAAAATGTGACACAGATTTTCAGGGCCAAAGCAAATTCTATATATTTTAGTGTAACAAGCATCTGTATTTCAGTCTTCAGTGATAAAAGTGTACAGGATTTGGCCAAAACTCAATCAACTCCATCACAATCTCAAAATGCCTCCTGTGCAATTTGTCAAAAGCAGATTTCTTGGCAACAACATATAAAACTACAGCAACGTATAATGAAGAACACAATCTCAGAAAATACGCAAAGTTTGTTTTGTGTACTAATTGAAACTGGGAAACCACTGTAGGCAAATTTAAATTCAACAGAAGATCAAAGAAATTAACCATCAAAATATCATTCTGCTACTGTGCTTAAATATAGTCCACTGCATTCGGTATCATTCCTGATAGCCTCATTCATCAGGAGCATACTAAATTCAGGGTGCAGAAATCTGGGGGTAGAATGACTAACATGAGTGATTTTATTTGGTGTTACTCAGTACCAGGCAGACCTTAGCTAGCACTGTTACATGATACTCTTTATGATAATGCACCCTGCTAGAAGATTTAAGAACTGGCTGGCTGCAGCAATGCCCTGTGCCAAGAGATTCCTCTTACCAGGGGAGAGAAGTGTTCTGCACCCCATCTCCTTCCACACATCCAATAAATACAGGTGACTTTTGACTTTCAAGATAGTAAGTGCAAGCCACTGATCAACCTTTATTGTAGCACTTGTTCTGTAACTGATTACCCTACTCCTCCCCGTATTAAATAACTACAGGTTTCAATTTTTTTCTCATCTGGAATTTCCTACTCAACATCTCTAATTGTTCTGAAAATTCTTCCATCTTCTCTAAATGATGGGGGAGGACACCTGTTATCTGGCCTAGACAGTCTCCTCAAGATAAGGACACACCCAGCACTCAGTTATTGCACTTGCAGGTGTCCTCATGGACCTGAGTGGGATGACACTAGTGTCACTTGCCTGATGAGTTATGACACATTCAGGGCTTACAAGTTCACTTGAACTGTATGCATGTTTCTGCTGCATATATTTCTTCTATCTTTTCTGTGACAAATCTTATTCCAAACCATGTTACTGAACAAGTAAAGTTCTGTAGAGCTATTCTACAATTTCTCCTCCCCTGTCCCACCTCAGGGTAGAACTGTCTGGACCGTGGAGTGCCTCGATGTCAGCACCAGCAGATATCACAGACGCACTGCAGCGAAGACTGACTGCAGTAAATGGGTGGATATGCTGAGATCACCAAAGGCTAGATAAAACTTTCCTGGAATTTTTAGACTGAAATTTGATTTTGTTCTTGGATTGAGGCTGGTGTGTTCCATGACTTGTCCTAGTTCAGATTATGTAGTGCAACAAGCAGATGTCTTCAGTCGAGAAGCATCATTGGGGGAAGAATTATTGCTGGTGCTCACTCTGTTTTCCTGTTTCTTTTCCTTTTCAATACAGCACAACAGCACTAGAGCAGTCTGTATAACACAGAACCTTAATACCAACCTACAGTATGTCCTAGGGAATGCTACCTAATTATATTCTATGCACAATAGCAATTTAATAAAATATATACGTTAAAAACCCTGAAGTCTACCATTCCTAGCCCCACTCCTGAACACCCATTATTGTCTCCTTCCAGCAGTAAGAAATAGGCATTTAATCTTACTTTTAACTTTCAGTCTTTAAATCAGTTTTAAAATCCATGACAAGACTTTACATCCTACCCCATTGTTAGCAAGATTCCTTAATTGCCTCCTTTAAAAGACTTTATCCAACCCTTTTGAAAGTTTAAATAAATTATATCCACTGGTTCTCCTTTATCCATTATTTGTTAACTATTTCAAAGAAATCTGACAGGCTATAGAAATCGTGCTGATTTGTCCCCATCATATTATCCTCATCTAGGTCCTTTATAACTTGATCTTTAATCATTCTCTCAACCATATTTCTTTACACTGAGGTGCCTCCCAGGTTTATAATTTCAGGGATCACCTGTAACACCTTTTTAAAAGGAGGGGAACAATGTTGATCATCCTCCAATAATTTTTTTTTAAATACGGTGTCGCCATATGTTAGTTGCTCTCTTCCCAGCCATAGTGATCTGTATTGATGACCTCTAGGCTTGATTACTGAACTTAGGTATATTTAGGGACAAAATTGCCAGCTGTGGAAAAACTGCTAGCGGTACAGACACCATCAGCCCACCTTCAGCAGCTGGAGTCATCGGGACCACATCCCCACAGCACTCTGGTTCCATCACCGGCTCTCTACAGAGCCGAACTCAAGTAATGTCTCCATCCTAATAACACCCATCTCACGGGATGGACCCATGCTTCCACAGAATGAGACAGTCTCTTGTAACACTGAACTACGCCCTTCTCTGACGATGTGCTGTATGATCAGTCAGCAACAAAGATGAGGCTTGCAAAACCCAAAAGACAGTCGTCTCAGAGGCTGGTGCAAGAGTAAAATTAACTTTTGCAAGAGAGGACAGTAACAGCAATACCGTAACACCTTCCCGACAAAAAAGAAAAACTTATTTCTTGAGTTTTAATTAATAACAGAAATAAACATACCTAGACCTTTGTCAGACAAAGGACAGATAAATAAAGAAGTGAGATGTGTATATTCTTATTTAAACTTTAAAATGCATAAAGCATGCAGATGATATTTTGACAAGAGTGAAACCTAAAAACCTAGAGAGCTAGTCTGCTCGAGTTTCTTCCAAACTCCTATCATTGCCATACAGATCCAATTATCTATTACAAATTAATTCTTCTAGTCCTTCCAGCACATTTTTTATCCCTTTGTCTCTGTCAGAACGCTGCTGTCACTACTTGCAAAGAAAACCAATGGAGGAGGTATTTCCCCATTGCCTAGTGATGCAAACAAATAATCTAGCTTTTCTACACTCTCCTGCTCATCAAGCTGAACTGGGTTTGACAACTGGAATGTATTAATTAAACCCTTGCACATTTAAGGGGAAAAGAGTCACTCTGCCAAATAAAATGGGACAATAATGAGGACAGCATTGGAGCATCTCTCCTGAAAAGTTGCCACATTTCTAGACATGTATTCATTCACCCACTCATCCCTCCCCCCTCCCCAGGATCACCAGCTTGGTATGAAGTTCAGAAACAAGTATAACAGCAAAGAGCAGAGGAGGTAAGTGGGCACAGTGTGTATTTTTTAATTTCCCTTATTAACGACATGGAGAATTGGTTGTTTTTAAAAGGATCATGTATTATTTCCTCCCACTATTCTTATGAAGGGAAGGCATGAGACTAAGAAAGAGGTCTGCACTGTGCCATGCAAACACTCAGAATCAAAGCCATTTTGATTTGCTCAGGAAAGGCAGAGATTTACCATCACATCTGGGATTTCAACAGCCCTCTTTTGGGTTTGATAAATTAAGTTCTGCTGTGGAGTGCCCCTTATTTTTGTAGAGTAGTATGCAACGGGAAAACACTGCTTGAAGGCTTAGCTGCTACAACAATGGACCTAGGTGCATGGCAGGAGGAGAGATAATAGCCAAAACTCCCTTTCCTCCCTTCTTGACTACATCCCAGGCCACCAGTTTGTAGTTGCAATCCAGGCAAACCCAGCTGTGACAACAACAGCACTGGAGGCAGATGGTCACCTGGAGCAATTGGTGCTGTTGTCAGATGGCCATACAGAAGAAGTCCTGTCACCACATCCTCTAACATCATTGTGAGGCAAAGTTTTCCAAGGATAATCTGAAAGGGAGAGTAGCGCACCAAACACTTGGAAACAACTAATTGCTTGAGAGAGTGTAAACTTAATAAGTAGGCCACACAGATCACATCTTTACCACCAACACGTTGAGCCATTTATAAGGAAGTTTTGTAATTCTGCATAATTAAGTCTCTTAATAATGTAGATTTGAAGACTACAGAGCCACTGCACTTAAGGTTGATGCTATTTTAATTACATAGAAAAGACATAATTTGGAAAGAAGCTTTGCAGTTTATTACATTTACTTCTGTCAAATAACTTATAATTGTGTGCCAAGGTGCCTGAGAAAAGTATTGTGGGTTTTTTTGCCTTTTTTAAACAGCTTATGCCACTCGAAAAGGATTACTTCCTTTGTAAGTTGCTGTTTCAACTGAAGGGTACCAATTAATTAAGCCATTTACACAAAACTGTCTTGGATCAGCTACCTACAAAGATAAAGGCTGAAATCTACCTTCTAATTGAACAAATAAAGTTTCAAGAATAAATATATGTTGGTAATTATCTGTAATAATACAAATTAGGAAATTTAGCTGATAAAATGAACGTGTCAGAAATTAAGACTAAATTCTTATCATCCAAATTGAATAAGGAACACTTTCCAAAAAAACCATCCTTCTTAATTTATCTTTCATTTACTGTCACATTACATATCTTTGTATCATTTGATGTCCTGCCATATCATATGATGCAAACTGAGAGGAGGTAGAACCTGTCTGTTTTTCAAGGGACGTGCTTATTCAGATTATATTTTATTCACGGTTTTTTTAGTTTGGAGGTGGACAGGAAAGAAAAGCAACCCCCCTGGTTTTCATAAATGTCATTATACACAACAGGGAATGATAAATCACATCATTTAGCAACATAACCTGGGGTACTTTAACACACACAATCAAAAATAAGCTGTTTATTTATCTAGCTAACTGTATGCAATTGATATGAGTTCAGAGTACACTAATTTTTCAAGTAAAATATGTGTGTCTTTTGCTGTAATGGTTTCATCACAGCTTAGAGAAAAACGATGGTCTCTCTAGCATTTAACTACCATCCATATGTTTTCCTTTATGCTTAAAAAAGAGGAAATTGTACAAAAATTTCTCATGCCAGTGGAGAAGCAGGTCTACGCTGGACATTTACACTGCTGCAGCTACAGCAGCACAGGCAGACGGACCCCATGAAAAACAATTTCTGTGTTCAACCTCTAGCACAGAAGGTGGTTTCTCATCCTCCACCTGTGTGGTGGTTCAGCTGATTAATGGTCTGGCTGTGACAGCTGTTACACATGCAAAACTTGCACTGAAGCGAGTGGTGGGGCTTTTTGTCTGCATAATGACTCGAGGACACAATTCCAAGTCATGCCACACGTTCTGAGCCAGGTCTCCTCCTTTCCTAATTATCGCATTCTTTGCTAATGGATGGGATACATTTTCTTGCAATATATCCCAACCAACTGCTCTTGCCACACATAAATCAAGCTTATAATATTAAAAATTTAATCTTGAGAGGTTTCACACTGGAGCTTGCTAGATCATCTGTCTCCAGGCAGAGATTCAGGATCTCAGAAGTGGCTGAGACTCTGGATGACACGTGTTGTGCTCGAACTTACCAAACCAGATCTCTAAGACTTATGAAAACATTTATGTATACAACTTGGAGTACTCAGTGGGTGTACACATCTATATAACAATAAGCACAATGGCAAGCATTTGCAAGATCAGGGCCCAAATCGGCAAGTGATTTCATGCTGCAAGCATCCCAATCTCAATCTTTACTACCGAACAATTAGTAGGACATTCAGTCAGGATGATTTGGTTTCTGCATCTGGAAACAGAGCCCCGCAGGTGAGCTCTTCAGGGCAGGCAATAGCCCTATTCTTAGGATTATGCAGAACCTCCAGGCCGTGGGATGCCCTAGAAAATCCAAGTACCTGGCAAATAGTAATTTCATACTGCATCCACTGCCTGATTCTTCACTTCAGTATCTTAAAACTTTATAACATTTTGTAAAATCACCTGAACCGAGTTACTGAACTAAATGAAAGTGTCTTTCTACTTTAACTATGCAGCAAACGTCTTCTCTGTGTACAATTCCATCCTCTCCAAGCTCACAATTGACTTGCTGTTGGTACCCACTCCTGGTTCCATTAGCTGGGGGGGGCATTCATTCCACACACCCTTCCCCTGCTAAGAAGGGAGGGGTGGGGGGAAGGTGCTTTAAGATCTGGTTGCGCTTCTCTTTATCCAACTCTGGTTTCACTGTGTGTAGTGTAGTGTAATGTAATAAATTAGAGAGTTTTCTTTCCTTTGTACCGTGCTGAGTCTGTTTTGCCCATGATGCAAGTTGCGGAATGATCTCTCCCTGTCTTTATCTCGACTCCTAAGACTCTCAATATATATTTTCTCCCCTGTCCAACTGTAAAGGGAAGTGATAGACCGACTTTGGTGGGCATCTGGCCTCCAGCCAGGGCTAAACCACCACACAAAATTAAATTGTTCAGTGCTTGACTTGCACCTTCTTGCTGCACACCTGCCTGCTGGGGCTTCCCAGCTGGACATGATAGAAGTAAACCTGGTCCCTGAGTCCCCTCCCTACGGACAGATGGGATTTCCCACCAGGAGAAAGCACTGGAGGCAGCTGTGAGGGATGGCATGAAGCCTGGTTGAGGCTAAGTGGAATGTGTGCGCGTGTATTGTGCGTGGAGGGCGCAGGCTGTGGTAATTGGAGAGGAGAGGTCAGTGCTGAAACCGCCCGAGAAGAGACAAGCTGCCAGCATCAACGGGTCATGCATCAGAAAAGCTCAGTGCACTGCTCACTGACCAGGATCTGGTAACGGAGAGCTGCTGGCTACACATCAATTCCCATATTAAATCACTTTCAGGAGCTTTTGGGTACCTGTTTTAGTTATTTTTTCAGCTCCAGTCTAAACATAACACTGGGAAAATGTTACAGGCATTTAAAGAGGCATTTTACAGAAAAAGCAGGGTCTCTCTAGCCCCTTTTAATGCTTATTTCAAGGAAAAAAAACCCACACAAAAAAGGATGGAACAATAAAGAGAATTGCACATCTAACATCATAAGCAAAAATTAAACTTCTTTAGAGATACACCTTTGCACAACCATGAACACACATAAACCAAAGCATAAATACACAGATATAAGTGCACAACAGGAGATATTATTAATGAACATGCATAACAGAGGAGAATGTGTCACTTCTTGACCTAATCTTTACCACTAGTCTAAAAATGTCAGTAAAATATGACGTACAAACATAAAACAAGACAAGAGAAAATGTGTTTTCTTTTCCATCTCTCTTTCAAACAGTGTTTCATAAAATCCCTTTGCATTTCATAAACTCACAAAATTAAAACAAAGTGTCATCCAGGTAGGTCTACTGATCCCTGTCTTCACAAACATTACATAGGCTCTTTGCCTCTAAAAGGGTGCCCTACCACCTACTAGAAAGTAAGGTTGTAATTTTATGTTCAGCAAGTAAGGTATGATGAGTGCAGCCATTGCAATGAGGACCCACAAGTGCCTTGTGCGTGGTCATTTCATGACCATGGAAATAGCATATAAATACCAATCACCACATCACAAATAACGCAACACACACAGTACCATCCTCCCACACTTCTTCACCCACCCTGCATCACTGTCACTGGTGCAAACGTGATTAATAAAACACAGTTTAGTCCATAAGAATCTGGACTGAGCAGCTCATCTCTCCTCCTTTGCCTGGAGCTCTTTTACTGTTTTACAGCTCTGCTTCTAGAAAATGGCACCAGTTTGCAAAATTCTCAGGGGTGCATCAGCTATGGAAGATGCCATGCTGAATAAACCTCTACCTTGCTTCACTGGACATGTGTCAAAAGTGGCGTTTCTTCCACCACTAACAGCAGGTGTCTTCTGGAAGACACAATCCTAGCTTCAGAAGTTATTGAAAAGTTAAATGTTGTCTGTGTTTATAAATGTATGGCCTGAGCAAAAAACCTAAAATAGTTTCTTTTGCAGGAATATACTAATTTCCAATTTCAATATTGATTTGAGCAAGAGAAAAGAACTCAATCAAAGCTGCATTTTTTTTTACAGTTGACATTTTACGTTAACACCAAAATGTTAGGACCCCTGCTGCACATACATAAGGCTGCATCTCCAGAATGGCTCATTTCTCTGAAGTCGATCCAGAAGCTGGCCATAGGTAAACAATTCCATTTAAAGGAAGCTTCCAATTTTGTAGCTCCTGGACCATTATCTATATGTATCTATTGAGCTACAGGAAGGAGATGGTCTTATGAAAGAAAGATCATTAGCTCTGAATTGCTCATCCCATTGCTGCTATTTTCTGTGATGCAACAACCTTTGGCATACATACATGAAACTCTGTCACACTTGTCTCCTTTAGTGGATGTAATGATAATGAAAGTGTTCTGGTTAATGTGTCTGGAAGTTGACTTCATTTGTACTCACAGAATAGGTAGAGAGAAGTTAAAAAGTTGCCCCGTTGCCTTTACATAAAAATGAGTTTGAGAAATCAATTCTAGAAATGAAATTATAATTCAGTTTCTACTTTTACTTTGCCCCAAATGACTTAGACATTACCTCATTTGACAAGGATCAGAAAGAAACCACTGTTTCAACTTGCCAAGCCTGTGGCTACAAGTGACATTCTGAGTCTGATCTTAAGTAATGATCCCTAAGCAAAAGGCTATATAACTAATTACTAATCCCTTGAGCTGTCTAGGCTATAGATGGCACCATCATACACTATTTATTTGGATGAAATTCTGTATCAAAATATTTCAGCAGGACTACAGTGACCTGGCAAGATACTACAGGGATGGATGACTTAGATATGCCACAGATCAGACAGATGTTCTTAGCAAGTGTATGACTCAAAATGTTAAAACATATGAAGCTACTTAGCAAAAAGCACAACATACTGCAGATTTTTTTCTGATTTTTTTAGCTTCAAGAACAGCATGTAAAGAAACAATATTGCAAAGTCTTAATTTTTCATCAGTTAGCTCTATTCCTAATTATTCCTATATTTTATCCTTTGCAGATTCCAAAGATAAAATAGAAACATAATTAAATGAAAAGCAAGGAGGAGATGTCCTGAACCTAAATGTGTCTAAGATAACCTAGTTTTTGGAATCTAAACAAACCTCTCTAAACATTTCTTCTGCAATGTGCCTCACTTGGAAGCATCTTCATTTCCACGTGAAAATCCCAAAATTGAATGCCTGACACCAATGCAACTAAGACCTCAAGAGCTTTCTCCCTTAAAATGTACAATCATTTCTCACTGGCTGACACAAGCTGTTGACCTGTGCGATTTGTTATCTTTGACATAAAGTACACAAAAAGCTTTAGAAATTCCACATGCAGGACCATCTGCTTAGTGTTACTCCATTTATTCCACTCTTTTTCCATGAAATGTTTGAACCAGAAGTATACGAAACACTAATAATAAGTAGAATGTTCAACAAATGCTAATGACTGACTATAACTTATCACATTTTTCATGCTAAATTCCTCATGGAAGCAATCCCTTTGTTTTTAGAAATATTCACCATTAGAGAATTTTCTTACTGGCCTGAGGAACTGATATTTTTCCTTTTCATAATACTTGCCAGTTATGTCTGTGTAGAATTCAAACATGTGTAGAATTCACACATTTTACTTCTGCATCCCTTACAGATGCTTAAGTCCTGTGATAGGACTATGTCTCCATTGCTTTATGTGTTGAATAGGGAAGGTATGTGCTGGTTTTCAAGTGCATGGCAAACAATATTCTGTGCAGACATGGCAATGGGTAAGAATCCATTTTCTCATCCTACAAAAATTTTCCAAGCCCACATCAGCTTGCAAAACAATTGTTTTTCTATGATAAACCAGAGAGAAATGGACACACACTCCACTCCAGAAAAGGCAACAGCTGCATAATTATCTACTCCTCTGTGATCTGATCCTGTTCCCTAATTCAGGCTGAAGACTTTCATTTCACACATCAGCTGAATCTTCTATCTACTGACTCTGCCTGGGAAGGTGTCTCTGTTTCTCCTGTTGTAATTATTCATTTCCAAATTTGACTTACTCACAGCAGCAGTCATTTGGATCCGCCCCCACAGCTCCTTAGCCACAGGCATGTGACTATGTTGGATGAATGAGAAAAGGGCAACGGACACTAAGTCTGTATATATCTCTTTCTCTCTCCTTTTGACCAGAAACTCTATCAAATGTAGCAAAAAAGGGCATAACAACAGTGTCATGTGGTAGATTATTTTTGGGGAGGCGAGTGGGGGATGGTGTCTAAAAAAATCTCTCCCTACCTATGCTGAAGTGCTACGATGCTCATCTGTGTATGTGACTATATAAGATAGCATCAACAATACTTAGGACTTTCCAAAAAAGAGAACTAATGATTGGACATATTGTCTCTCAAACCCACTGCTCCCACTGCTCCTGGACACCTCATTCCACTGCCACCATGGAACAGAAGGTTTTGGGCCTTGAGAAAGACATTCTTTCTGTACTGGATTATCAAAAGTTTCCCTTGTTTTTAACATTGACTTTTGCTCTTGCAATTGTTTTATAAGCTACAGAAATCAGGTATCCACTACTCTGACAGAAAAGCCAGAAAGGAAAACCGATGTGTCCTGACTCAACCTTTTATTTTAGCAGCTTCTTGGGCTTTTGAGTGCCCCTCACTCTCCATTCCAGTCTTAAAAGAGAGTTGAGGCTCTTGTTAGAATGTGATGCTGCTTGAGGTATCAGCCAACACCTGGAATATGATGGCTGTTGCAGGGCAAGTGAGTTTCAAGAGGCTAGTTACCCTCCAACACATTGTCAGACTTCCAGTGACTGACTGAGACAAGGATGGGCCCTTTGTTGTGTTACTGCAATACACTGAATAATACATATTTTCAATTGATTCCCATGCATTTATGAGCATAATAGAAATGTATATAACACACATTCAGGAGAGAAACATAATCTAGGAGTTCACCCATGTTCATCATGTTAGTGAGCATTTAATAATTAACTTTCATACCTGCAACAAAAGAAACAAGTTCTAGATTACTGAACCAAGAGTCACCCCTTACTGGGTCTATACATGTAGCAAGAGTGAAATAGGAACAGGGTGATGCACAGCTTGAGAAAATTTTAAGAACCTGAATCTCCTTTCATATCATCTCAGGTTCATCCTTTCAAATACTATTATAAATTAAAAACCTATAATGAATTTTGTCATGGGTGGGGGTTTGGCTTGAAGCAACAATACCACATTTGATTCAAGAATAATCTATTATGACCCATAATACCAGTGTACCAGCTTTTTTAAATTAACTGACCACAACTAGCAAACAGCTATTAATATGGTGACTGCATGGGGATACAAAGATATGCAGTCTCTGTGCTGCTTTACCACAAAGTATTTTTAAAAGACGAAAAAATTAAAGAGGACAGACTCCCCCTCCTCGACTGGTCACTAAGACAATGAACTTATTCAGTCTTTACAGTCTTTTGTGCTCCTTTATAAGAATATTCCACCAATTTCCAAAATTATAGCTGGTGGTTGGCTTAATATGATTTGCGCACTAAACAAATGACAGTGTTCCCAACAGGGCTCAGCAATATATTAAGTCAGTGATTACTGTACCCTCATATATACATATCACACATCAAAACCATCATACAGCTCTGCAGTTGTGTATAAAATGCTCTGTGCATATGTACGGTAATAAAGCCACCCTGACATCGAAACATCCAGGCACAGCTTACTATTCACTGTTAAATTCATCCATTCAGCAGCACCAACACCAACCTCTTCTATTTTCTCTTCCTAACAAACTGCAGATGTGTCTTTCGTGCAGGAAGCAAAACCAAAAGACTTATGGAGTAACCTTCAACATAGCAACATGGATATGAGTTGGCAATGGCACATGAGCAGTAGTGCTGGCTGCGCTCTTCCCAAGAAGGATGGATGCACCAGTACACCCCACTGGTCTCCAGTGGCAGAGAGGACAGAATTGATGAGGTCCAGCTAAATCCTGTGCCTCCAACCCAGGCAAGCTATTACACTACCAGGCCAGTTCAGATCATCTGTTCTTGCCTTTCCATCAACAACAGATGGTTCGTATAAGAATACAGTATATCCTCAGCATGGCAAGAAGTTATGGGTTTGGGTTGGGGTATTTTTTTTTCAGATTTTGAGGAATATGGTTGCCTAAGGACAGTTATGTGCTTTGCTATATGACTGCCTGGTAGTAAACACCCTTTTAAAATAGCCAATAATTTTTTTCAGAAGCAAATAATGAAAACTGCACATCTGAGGACCTAATGAAAACAGCGTTTTTAACAGACTGAGAAATTTGTAAAGCTGAATTTTAAATGGCTATGACAAATCAACAAAGCAATGGGTCCATTCTTGTAATAATTTTAAAAAATGCAAATGAAGAGACCAATGATGACTTTTTTATTTCTTCCCCAGCTGGGAAGTACGCTTTTGTCCTATTTCCTTATAATAAAACCCAAGAAAATTCTTCTGGCTCAGGCAATGTAATTGGTCACCTCAAAAGGTAGATGTCAGGCTTAGAAAATTTCTAGTGATAATTCCCGAATTTCAGAAAGCAACAGCAAGGAACTGGTTATGATGGGGATGCATACAAAGCCAACGTTACAATGTACCTCTCCCTTCTGCTTATTGAAAGAGCGACGTTGGAAAAGCTTGAAGAATATTTTTGATACCAGCATTTTCTTTGCTCATCACTTTGACCATTGTTACTCTTTGCTTTGGTTTCCCTTTTTCTGTTATATAAACATAATCTACTTGCTTTTTCTTTCAAAGCATTCTCAGACTAATCCCCTCCCAACCTATTCTCATTCATTTATTCCAGAGGGGAGAGCTCCCACCTCCAGTCAGCCCCTGACAGTAGGCTCCATCACCCATTTGTTACCTTTTCAAGCAAGGATCTTTGTGCTTTCTCCCCTGCTGCCCCCATGCTTGGGTAGAGCTCCTTGTTCATGTCCACAAAGCTGCCTCGTTATCCTCCTTCAAATCCCCTCTCAAGCCTCCTCTTAACTCTGATGCCAGAAAAAAAAAAAAAGCTTGACAATGGCTGTGCTGCTGCAATATTGAGCCCACTACCTATGAAGCCGACCTTCTTATTCACTCCTTGTGCTTCCCCATCTGCTTATATCCACCTGTTGTCTCCTCTCATTGGGTTTAAAAGTTATCACAGGAGAAAGGGCTAAATCAGCTTGAATTACTCTGCATTTGCTGAGAACGCATATCCCTGTGAGCTGACATGAGGCAAGTTGTAACACTGAGAAAATATCTTTATATGCCTCAGACATCTGGATATAAGTTCTCTGGAGGGGGCAACTCTTCCCCCTTTATTTCTGTGCTGCCTAAGGGTCTTGGTCCTAGCTATTTCATAGTGTAAAAACATTGCTGGATATATAATAAGGATTATGTTTGCTCTTCCAGACACCTAGTTGTGTGCATTACCATAGTTTGGGAACCTGAGTGCATGGACAGAAGACAGAAAGTCTACAGATTCAGAGTTGTAGGAGTTGGAAGAGACCTCCAGAGATCATCGAGTCCAACCCCCCTGCCAAAGCAGGTTCCCTAGGCCAGGTCACACAGGTAGGTGTCCAGATGGGTCTTGAGTATCTCCAGAGGAGACATTTACTAGACACTTGAATGAAATACGGGGTCAGTGTCTCAAGAGTATTGAGACTATGTCCCTTATTTAAATATGACTAACACACAGGGAAAACTCTGGTCTAATTCATATTTAGGAAGTTGGGTGATAAACGTAGGCAGCTTACATACTACCTGGTTACCCATCCATTAATACAGCCACCATGAGTTGGAGGTTAAAAAACCCCAACTTCAAGATCAACATCACCTGTCTATTGGGTTGTTATTCCCACTGCCTCCTCTTCCACCTCACTGGACAAATAATAGAGGAGCATCACTCAGTCTAAATGGCTTCATAGGCAGGATTACAAATTTAAGTGGGGAAATCAAGTCTCCGAACTGCTCAGAGTATTGGAAAAACATCTACAATCAAAACACTCAAACCAATTTGCAATCTGCCATTTATTAAAAAAAAAAAAGGGGAGGGGGAAGAAAGTTGTTTTATCTCTAAAAGTAAAAAACTCAGAATTCAAAAGCAAAACTCTCAACCTCTAACTCTGTGCTTGCTTATTGTCTGAAGGTGAGGCTTGAGTTAGCCTTTAGTAAAAATCCCATTTAAGAAAGTGTGGAATCAGTTTCTTCCTTTTTAAAAAAAAAAAGCCCTAAAACTTTTACAAGTGGAAAAAATCCCACAGAGGCTGCAGGGTAATGTTTTTCATTAACCGGAACGCACATTTTCAGAAGTAAAACTGCATGCTTTTTTCTGGCAATAATTAACAAATTATTGTATATAATTTTAAAAAAATTACTCCCCGGATAATGACTTTGCTGTTTCTTTACACCGATGAATATTGCCAACCTGTTTGTTTTTAAGAACAAAGAAGTCCAAAGCCCATTGCTGCGAGCCATATTTCCAATCCCTATCTTCTGCAGTTTTGAACTATAAAAAAAGAAAATCTTTTTCTAAAACTTAATATAGAAAAATTAGCATGACCAAAACAGTTTCAAACTCAATCTTCAAATGAAAGTGCAAAATGAATTTGAAACTGCAAATGAAGTAACATTTGTTTCAGTAAACAGCAATTTGTACAGATAAGGTTATTTACACAAGAGCCCAACACATTTTTTTCCCCATCTGTATTATTTGACAAGATGGATCCAAAATTCAAGAAAAGTAAAATTGAATAAACAAGGATACCCGTGTATTTAAAAATCGATTTCTTTTATTACTCCACCTAATACTAACTCAGCATAATGCGACTGCCGTAAGGAAGTCTTACAAAGTTTGAATACGCAAGTGTACTTCATTACAAAAGATAAAAGTTTCTTCTTCCCTACAGTGAATACAGGTAATTTCAGAAGCTGTGGCTTATAATTATTCACTGCTGAAAGGCTTTTAAAAGGTCCATATTGAAAACAGTGACCCCCAGCTTCCTCTGAGAATGAATGGAGGTAAAAATTCTCATTTTGCCGGAATGCTGGTTGATAACTGTTAGGCAAAATATGTATTTCTTCATTACAGTGCGGTCTGCAAGTTCATTTAAATAACAATATCATCCAGCATAAAAGTCACAAAAGAATTATCTGGCAATTTCAATATGTTGAAATGTATTATTAGTGCTAACAATGGGCACCTCCAGTAAATAAATGAATGCCTTTTATTGGCAGCATTACTTCCGATTATTTAGCTTTATGGAATATCAAACTTTATAATTCAACACCTTGGTCAAGAGTGTTTGCTTGTGTAACTTTTGAACTAGAATTGACATTTTAAAATGTCTCTCCAATTTCCTCTTCCTTTCCACACCATTCCTAAGTAAAAAATAAAATAAAATAAGAATCGCCCAAGCACAGGGAGCAGTATTTTGTCCTTTGTAAGATATTTAAAAAGCCACCTTCATACTGTCATTATGTTTCATGCAAAAATAAACCCTGAATCTGGAAATTAGATTTTTTTTTCTTTTTGCAAAAAATATCAACCCAGTATTTATAAATTATATCAACAGTGTACACAAAACAGTCTTCTCTGACCTGCAAATCCCACAGATCTCACATAAAATTAAACATTTTAGCATCTTATTGTTACAGGAATATCATCTCTCCCTCAAGATATTGGAACCCAATTCATTACCATTAAGATACAAATTACAGCACAAGAGGCATACAGCCTCTGGGCTCGATACAGTATCCAAAAGCACAGGGTGACTGCAAGTGCTTCCCACCGTGTGTCTTCATATGGCTCCAGGGGAAGGAGCTGCATTGGTCATCAGATCTTGCTGCACTTTGCAGGGTCTTTTCCCTGGGCTGCCTTTGCCCTCCCCTGCCATGCCAGCTCACCGTCTTTTCCCATTTCAATAAGGACTGTGCCCCTAAAGGCCAGCTGATACCACAGTGCAGCTGGCTCAGTGCAAAGCTTGGTGGTTCAGCTGGTATCACCAGCACAGGCTAAGTTTGATGTAAGCCTCTGGTCTTTGCACCAAAATGACTGAAGCACTCCCCTGCCATGTCTGATTTTGTCAGGTCTGCTGTAGGGTTGGGGGATAATGAGATGATCCTTTTGCCTGTACCAGCATAGCAAGGATGCAGTTTATTTATTTTCACATATTTGCAGGTAAAGAGAAGCAGAGTGCTGATTAACGTTAGCTATATTGCTTTCATGACAACACATGGCTTGGCACAGTATCGACCTCAAATGATTTCAGAGTTTATAATGACTGGCAAGAGAGAATTCAGTCTTGTAATTAAGGCAGCATATTCAGATACAGGAAATCAAGGTTCAGTTCTAAATGTTGTAATGGATCCTCTGCATCACCCTTGGTAAGTTACAATCTCTGCATCCAGAGCGTATGGCAGAGATACGACTACTCTTCTCTTCCGTTCTTTTGTCTTGACAACCAAGATTCTTAACTCATCAGTGCAGGGGATTTCTCTTAATTAGTCTTTATACAATAATTTGTACAACATGGCCCTAATTTCAGATGGAGACTCTCCACACCACTATATTTCTAAATAAAACTTGGCTAGATTTCTTAAAGTCCACATAGCCAAATTACAGCAATTTATTTAAAGCAATTGAAGAAGGACTTGTATATGGGAAGATATAAAGGGACTGAACATGTGATTAGCAGGAGGGAATTTCTTGTGCTGTTAATCCAATCCCAGGGTGACTGCTGGGAATCTTTACTCAGTAAAGCCCTTAATTAGGAAGGGAGTCTACACAGAACTGCTGAGGACAAAAACAATGAACAAGTGTTACGGTTAAACTATCTTTGCTTTTATAATTGGCTTGTTTCATATGTTTAATAGAGAAGCGTACAAACTTGGAACCACTGGATCAGAACCACTACATACGACAGGTCAATGCCATAGTGTCGTGGTTTTGCCCCGGCCGAGGGCCGCACCCCACACAGTCGCTTGTACTTTTAAAAGGAAGGGGGAAGGAAAGTTGGGGGAGGGGGAAAAGGGAAGGAAGAAAAGAGGGAATGAAACCACAACCTAGAAACCAGAACCACGCAGGTTGGGATAAGGATAGTTTACTAAACAATAACAGAAAACTAGATATAACAATAACAGAAGTTTAAAACACAAAATAGATGAAACTGGTGATACACAATGCAATTTCTCACCAAACCACACAACTCAGGCCGCACAGCTTACAGCCCGTCCCGGACAACCCAAAAGTCCCAAGAAACTGCACGTCCTGGCGTTGTCTCCTCCTCTTCCCCCCAGTCCCCTTTATACTGAGCATGACGTAACTGGCATGGAATATCCTCTTTGGCCAGTTCGGGTCACCTGTCCTGGCTACGTCCCCTCCTTTCTCACTAGTAAGGAAGTATGCAGAGCTGAGAAAGGTCCTTGATTGCCCGGCAACAACTAGAAACATCAGGGTGCTATCAGCACTGTTCTCATCCTAACACCCAAACATGGCATTCCATCCACTGCTAAAAATAATTAACTCCATCATAGCTGAAACCAGGACACATAGACATCCTGTAGCTAAAAAGGTAAGTTCATCTCTGAAAGTACTTGTAAACATTACACAAGACCTACAAGGTGTAAAGAGCAATCAATAGTAGCAACCCGTGACGTCTCCAACATGTGATAGTGAAAACACCAAAAGCTCTCTGGCACTTTCAAATCCCATCACTAAATATGTAATGTGAATTTCTACAGCTCTCTCTCTATACACTTATGATCTCACCCTCAGGTCCATAGCCAAATACAAGAAAAGAAATAAGAGGGAGCTGCAGAAACACGTGAGAAAGACATACTAAGTAGCAGACCATTCTCCTACCCCTGTTGCTGTGTGGCACAGAGACAACGCTAGCAATGGAAATTCTGCTGCAGGCAGCCAAAGATTCAGAGAGAAGAATCCAGGCTGTAGCAGACATGCAAAGGTCAAGAAGATCCTACAGTCAGCCTTAGAGCCTGTCTTAGGTTCCCTGCACAGACCAATTGAGCATGCCTTCTTCAATTTTTTCCTTTTCTCTGTTAAGTATAATAATTGCTCCTGACATCAGCATATTTTTTATCTAATGTGCAAACTGCCAGACAGCCCCACACAAGAGATCGATAACATCCAAATATTGCAAAGGGTTCTGAAAAAGTATTAGCTTAGTGTTCTGGCCAGCTATTAATGGAAGCTTTCTCAGTTATTACAACCACCATGTCAAAACTTGAGCCAAAGGAATTTAGCCAGGCCCTGTCCAAGGAATATGACACAGGAATGTAATATACATATGGCAAAGATTTAATGCATGTGATGACTTCTAGGCAAACGATGTTTTTATTGTCCAAGAAACAATGGCATATTCAAATCCAGTATAAGTAATGAGTGAATAATGATGTTAGACCATTGCACCATGAGGGAAACACAGAAGGAGAATTTGTTGCAAAGTTTGTCTCTCTGTGAACAAAGTAAAATGATACAGAGGACAGGCAAACCATCAGGAATCCAACTGCTTTGGGGAAGAGTGCGCTGGCATTTTTTTATTGCCAGCAATTTTCTAATGAACTGTTGACAATCACAGATGTTCTTATACTCCAAACAGCTGGGGTTCTCAAAAATCCATCATGTGGCCAAGCATCAAATTCTAACTGGCTTTTACCTGCCCTTGCAGTTCTGACTACAGAGAGTTAAGCCAGTTTATAGTTCTGCTGTTAGCAGTTGTTACCAAAATTTAAAAGTTTTTCCACAGGAGTAATGGTAGCTTGCCTTTGCCCGATTGTGTAGGTGAACACTGCAGCTTAAAACCGGGAGCAAGCAATAAAAGAAAAGGCACCAGGCAAACAGCAACAATAACGGCCAACTACTTTACTAGTTAGAAAGGAATACACCATTTTTCAGTTAGCTCTTTAAAAGCATCATTAAAACACGCACAAAATCACCAGATTTCCAGAGTTCTCTCACTTTCTTGGTCACCAAAAAACCCCATTAAAAATGGATTTGTAACCAATCCCCAAGCCATGAAATTGTCACAGCAGCAATGATACAAGATTTAAGGTGGTAAAAAACATTAAGAATTAAAAGCATCTAGTTACAGGGATCCTCTGGTCTTTGTGATTGCAAATGAATGCATTTACTGAGAAAGCTACTAGAACAGGATGCAAAACAATCTTTATAGTCACTGCTTTGGTCTGATTTCCTGAAACAAATCAGAGTAAATTCAGAATTGCTGTGGATTATACAAGCACCCAAACTATATGAGTCTAAGAAACCAACTGGAGACCATTGCTTGTACACAATTGCGTCCTCTAATTCAAGGGTGGAACAACTGCCATACATCTCTCCACAACTTGAGGGTGTCAAAATGCCTTAGTTATTTTCCCATGACAGGCTGTGCCATCTGATTCTGATAGAAAACAAAAATTTAACTTTTACATGGGACTTTTTAGAGCTTATTTTATATGGGAGCTATCCCAATCTGAAACAGTTTACTGTTCTCATTAGTTTATGCTAAAAGAATAGCAGTACACATAAACTGTTACCGCTTGAGTCCTCTCTCAGGTAAGGTAATCTCTGAACTTGATAACATTGTCTTTTTATGACCTAGCAAGATGGATAGTATTCTAAAATCGTGTTTATTTTAAAGTGATATATATTTGATAGTTTGACTTATTTTTAATCTAATACAGAAGAGATGTGCTAATAATGACAACAGAAGTACCTGGCGACACCATTCATTGACAGATTTCAAATTTAAGATTTCACAACACTTTATGACAATTGTCACCTTCACGTCAAAAAACAGGAAAAAAGAATAGCAAAACCCACATTTCATATAATGAAGGGAGAGAAAAAAGTCCAGCCAGATTACATATTCCAGTCTGGTGTTTTATTGCTAGATGGAACAATCCAGTTCTCTGTTGTCAATTAATGCATATAAAAAGTAAACCAAAGAAATTAATCACAACTGGTACTTTAGAATTGGAGTTTGTGTGTGTCACTGTCCTGGTAACAATCCCTCTTATGATTTCTACAATGTATTACAAGCGCATATCACACTTATTCTTGCAGATTAAACTACAACAGACTGTCACACTGTGGTTCCTCCTATGGAAACACTGCACCTAATGCCCTCCTTCCACAAGCCAGACCCTAAGGCACAAGGGCCGTTGGCCCAGGACAACTATTAAGATACCAATATTGCCCAGTAGCTCAGTGCACCCCAGTGCCCAGACCTCCCATCTTGTTAGCACCTTATGATGCTTCGCTCTTCAGGGCCATGAGAAGACCTGCAGCAAATGCACCCAAAGCTTTGTGTTTAATTTGCTCTGTCCCAGCATTCACAAGAAACGCAAGGGAAGACATGAAAAAAATAGGGACAGTTTTTTGCATGTCACTGACACACCATGATGTGGTGCCCTCTAGACTTAGGCTAGATTTCTCTAAGATAGGACTGCACCACATAAATTATTGATTCACATGTCTTCTCCTGTTGAGCAGAAAGCCTCTCTCCTCTGTGGTCTTTCAGTAAAAGAGCAACATCTCAGGAGAGATTGCCTTGCTTGTTCTCCCCTGCTCACACGCTCTGTGCATTCTCCAAAACTTTATATTGTAAGGATTGTGCTAAAACAACTAGCCCTTTGTCCTGTCTCAGGTAACGTTTTATTGTTGCAGACCCCGAGCCCATGTCAAGAAGTCAGAAGGAATGGGATTTCAAAAGCTGCTCCCATCGTATTGCGCTAAAAAGCATCTTTTGAAAAGGAGCTAGCCTGTCACTCACTCTGAATGGTTAGCACCTTCTTCCTTCCCAGGGAATCTCAATCCAAAAAGGAGAGATAAGACAACAATGGAGAAGGTAAATCAGCCCAATATTCAAAACAGAGATTGCAGTCAGGTGTAGAAACACAGAGTACTTATGCTTTTGAGGGAATTTGTAGATTTTAGAGTGCTCTGATATAATCCATCATCACTGTATAGTTGTATGTATTGTTGTGCCTTCAGCATAGTTTGATACATATGGCAAACAATGAAATACACTTTTGAATAAAAAACAATTAGGGTTTGTTTTTTTTTTTTAAATAAACCAACCCAAGCCCTCCTGTAACTCTTTCCTCATACTACCAATATAAAAATTCTCTCTTTTTCTGTCACATTGTTTCTTCATTTTTCTCCTCACCTCATAAAACAAGTAAATCATCCTCTAAAAAGCCAAGTGAAATTTTAAAGTAATATTTTTTTTCTGGAGTCATGTAATGTTTGGCTCTGTTACAACTCTTATGCAGGAAATCTAGATAACTTGACATTTTCTCTGAAGAGAAGCTACTATGTAGGTCTAATGTCTCCTCTCCTAAATGACACAATTGGTTAGATTGTAAATGACCAAAAGCTCTAGTCTACCAAGTTTCTCAATAAATTAAAATAAGGAAAAGCTACTGAAGATTGCCTCCACGTGAGCTCCTAACTCACAAGCACTTACACATGGTCTAGTCTGAGCTCCAGCCAGAGCTCTTTAGATCATCTGAACAAGTGGCCCACAAAACCAGAAGTCACCATGGGGATGTTGACAGAGTGCTGACAGCAGATGATATGAGACTGACTGAAGCTGTACCCTTCTGGGCTCCTGGAGGTTACCACCTTCTCTGGAGAGGTGGCTGAGTGGGAAATGAATCTACTTGTGAACAGCTGCAGTTTACAGCCCAATATTTTACTGTAAATCTAACCAATGTCAGGCTACATTAACATAGCAGATTACAGAGAGGTGGAGGAACAAATGCACAGCCCATTCAGCTAGCACCGTGGTGGTTGTACTGCTTTCCCAAAGCAAGTCAGTACATACAGCCACAAGTAGAAACTGCTTCAGCCATGCTAGCTTAATTTGCTGCTGAATGTGTCTGTAAAACCCAGGCACAATGCATGAACAAACCTGGTTCCCTTTGTGAACTGAGCTGAGACACAAAGGAAAAAAAATATATATTTCAAAGCAGAAAAAACATTTGATTAATTAGAAGTCAAAACAGACTCAAATTACAATTTAATGTTTTAAATATGAAACAAATGAAGAAGTATTCTTCCCATAGCCTACTAATGTTGTGTTGTTGCTGTCTTCACTACCTAACCAGAGGTGATCCAGAGACATGGAAATTCCCAGTGCGGTGAGGAAAACTGTAGCAGGGATCCAGCCCAGAGATGAGCCTGAAGGATAACCTGCCTCCTGCCTTTCAACACCAGGCCTAGTAACAATTTGAGGAGACGGACTGAGCAGGTTAAAACAGACACACTGATTTGTGCAAGAGGCTCAGGGTGGTGGGGAGGTGAAGTGCCAGAACCATGTGGCATCTTAAAGATAACAAAGTCTAGACCCCCAGAAAACACACAGCAGAGGAAGGATTTAAACACCTCTAAATTTGAGAATTGCAGCTTTGGCGGAGGGAGTACTGTATCCAGCTCTGGGCTCCCCAGTATAAAAAAGACAGGGATCTCCTGGAGAGAATCCAGCGCAGGGCCACAAAGATAATGAAAGGTCTGGAGCATCTCCCCTACAAGGAAAGGCTGAATGAACTGGGGTTGTTGAGGGTTGAGAAAAGAAGACTAAGAGGGGATCTTATTGATGTTTATAAACATCTGAAGTGTGGGAGATGGGGAAATGGCCAGCTTCTTTCCAGTTGTCTGTGGGGACAGGACAAGGGGCAATGGCTTCTATTTGGAGCATAGGAAGTTCTGCACCAACATGCGAAAGAACTTTTTCACAGTGACAGAGCCATGGAACAGGCTGCCCAGGGGGGTTGTGGAGTCTCCCTCTCTGGAGATATTCAAGACACGTCTGGACACCTACCTGTGCAATCTGCTCTAGGGAACCTACTTTGGCAGGGAGGGTTGGACTCGATGATCTCTGGAGGTCCCTTCCAACCCCTACAATTCTGTGAAGTGGAAAGCATCCCTTGTCCAGCCTCTCCTTAACCTGGCTCCCATACTTAGCTCAGATTTGTGAATCTCACATTTGGAAGCAGGCCGCCAAAAAATAGGGGTGGCAAATTTCCTTTGCCAGGGCTTAAATGTCCACTGTTAATTAAAGGTGAATGGTATCGCCATATAAAACCTTTCAAAAGCAGAGTGCCAGTAAAACACACTTCAACATGCTGACATATATAAAATATTATCCTAGTAGTATATTTCATGGACTTCAACCTTACAAAACTTTTGAATTTACAGAAGCTTTGCCAATGGTGAAGTGTCACTAGAAATGTTATATAATTAGGACTAAACACAAGAAAAAAATAAAGACTTAAAGCTGGAACTATCCATGAAATAAGTGCTTGCTTTACTTAGATTGTGGAACTGTATTTGCAACGACGCCAGAACAGTATAACTAGACATGTTCAAAGGGTAAAGAACAAATAATAGCTAGTTAAATGCTATGCAACAGCCTAAAAATACTATCATTAAGTTAGGAAAACGGGTTCTCCTAGAACATTAAAACAACCCATTAAATGAAAAAAACTAATAATTGGTACTACTGAGTTGTGACACTTCATAACTTGTGCAAGAAAGCAGCAAATGAGATCTAGGGAAAAATCAGTAGAAGCAGAATTTAATGTATACCACAGTATTATCATGGTCAACTACAATCTAGAAAACCACAGAAAGATAGATAATAACAGGAAGGTTCTTAAAACCATGAAGAGAAAGAACTCCCTAACTGTGACTGAGACTTTATCCTCAAACTACCTGACTGGGTTATGATACCGCAGGACAATGTTCCATAAGAACTGTATCATAACAAACACAGAAACCCAGGATCTTAAAGTTAACGCTGCTTCTTTGACTTTAAAAGAGACAGGAAGGTGGGGAAATCCAAACACCAGCCCTACTGTTTGCTACTCTCGTTTTTCCCCACAGTTAATTCCCCTGATTTCACAGTCACTGAGCTTGTATAAAATTGTGAACAAGCCAGTCAGTCACATAAATTACTAAATTCTGAATATGAATATAGGCTTTAGTGAGGAACAAGTCGGAGAGAGCTTCGGCCAAATCCAGCTTGGAACTGCTAAGAGACCAGTGGTTTAAGTACCACCTTCAGCTTTAGATGGCCAGTCCATCCAGTATTTGCAGCAGTTCAGAAGAGGAGAAACACAACAAGGCAGTAGAGTTTACATTGGACCTCTCAAGTTTGCTCCACCCAGAGGAGGTGAGAGCAGGACAGTTGCTCCAGGCTGGGGGGTCTGCAGTTTTTGCAGCCACAGAGCAGCACTGTGGCCTGTCTCTCTCCCTGGGACTCAATGTACAATCTGAGGTTGGTCAGACTGAAGCACTCGCTGGTCAGTTGTCTTCCCAAGTTGTAGTGTGCTAATGCTTAGTCTCCACTAGAATCTTTTTCTGGCATTGTTATGCTGGCTAGGAACAGGAAAGACCTGCCAACATTATTTTTCCAGCAAAACTTCCAGAGTTAATGCAGCAATAGTGACGGAAACATGCTATTGTTGACTCAGTTAATGTCCTTTAGAGAAGTGGTGTAGCTATGCCAGGGATAACAGACCACTGGCACCAGTACCAAGTCTGGCACTGACTTTGACCAGGGCTGGTGCCAACTACAATGAGTTACAACACCTTCTCAAATAAAACATAGCAACAGATTCACCAAAGGTTCCCTGTGAGTGAGATATACTAGTAGGAAAACCTCCCTAGGCAAACGTGCAAAATATTACCTACAGGGTGTTTCAATGGAAAGACAATACCAAAAAGGCTGCTGGAACAGTGAGACAGCAGTGTTGAACCTAGACTGGAATGGGGGTGACACAGCTTAAGAAATAGGCTGTTGAGTAAGCAAGGTGAGATCTCAGATTGACAATAAGGTAATCAGAAATGATTGCAGACTCACTTTTTGTATCTAGATCTGCATGTCAAAGTCACAGTGGCTTTGACAGTGACCATCAATTTACAGGCCTGCTGCAATATCTGTGTCATTATTTTCCACTGAGCCATTGAATTAATTAATATTTATTCTTTGAATGACTCAGGGTGGTATGTTACACTGTGCTTTGTGCTGGAATTAGCACAAAGTTGTGCCATTGATGGCTCTTAAGCTAATATTCACAAAATCATAGAATAGTTCAGGTTGGAAAGGGTCTTTAAAGGTCATCTAGTCCAATCACCATGCAATGAGCAGGGACATCTTCAACTAGATTATGTTGCTCAGAGCCATGTCCAGCTTGAGCCTGAATGTTTGTTTCCAGGGATGGAGCATGTACCATATCCTCTGGGCAACCTGTTCCAGTGTTTCATCACCATCATAGCAAAAAAATCTCCCTTATATCTAGCACAAATTTAACCTCCTTCAGTTTAAACCCATTCACCCTTGTCCTATCACTACACACCCTTATAAACAGTCCCTCTCCAGCCTTCTTGTAGGTCCCTTTAAGTACTGGAAGGCTGCAATAAGGTCTCCCCAGAGCCTTCTCTTCTCCAGGCTGAGCAAGCACAACTCTCTCAGCCTGTCTTCACAGGAGAGGAGCTCCAGCCCTCTGATCATCCTCACTAGGACAAAACTGAAATCCCATTAAAAGGAGAGCATGTGCAGCACTGAGCATTAGAGAAGAGTATTTACATGCTAAATCTTATTAATAAACACTCCGATATAGTGAGAAAACAAACAGATATTAGTCTGAAATATTTGAGTACTGAGTGTAATACTGCTGAACTGGCATTAGCTGTCATAATCGATGGGAATTGTTTACACAGACTCCATTCCTTCGGTTGCGCAAACACATCCCATGTAAACACTAGACCAAACACATCAGTGCATGGCCCCATTCCAGGCTACTCGGAAATGCAAGACAGTTCCAGTCTCAACGACATTGCCACCCCATAGACAGAGCTCACAAAGTGGGAATGAGGCAACCTACACTCAAATTCCTTGCTCAGGACATACATGTGACAGCGGGCAAGTCACTTTCACTCAGAAAGATTTTTTTCTCCATTCCTGTAAAGTCTGTTTTTCTCCCCCAGCTCTTTAAGAACTATGGCAGAAAGTGAAAAGATGCGTGTTCTTACTCCTATGGAAAAATCCTATAGGATTCAGTAACTGGGGTGGAGATGGGTTGGATTTTTACCTAGGATGACAGAAAAGGTTTCCGCAATGGAAGCTTAGAGGATGATTCAAAGTCTTATGGATAGAATACTCATTTTTACTAAATTTGAATAGAGTTGTGAGAGGAAGCTTCAGAGTTCTGCTGACAGTAGATTTTCACTATTATATTTTAGAGCAGAAAAACATTTCTCCCAGTATTATAATCTAGAAGTTATATTTTTCTCATGTCCCATTAAATACCTTTTCATAATCTCCCTGTTCTTTTTTAATATTAATGTAATGTATATATCCAGTTATTTTATAAACTTTGCCAGCATATGGCATGATGCTAGTGCTCAAAAAACTAAATCTGACTTCATTATATTTTACTTCAGGATAGTTGTCAGGGGAACACTGTCTGAATCAGAAAAAAAAGAAAACATGTTTTCTTCATGCATTAGAATGTTATCAACCTATGATACCTAAATAAACTTTGCTAGGATGAAAAAGTTTACTATACAATCATAAAATGGACCCATTGCTGAAGCTCCTAATGTTTGTTTGACGTTTTACAGCTGATGGGCAAGGATACTAAGAGGCAATTATGTGGTTGAAATGGAGTTTCATAGTTTACAGACAAATTTAAGATAAACATTCAAAGCAGACTCTGGATTTTGTACATGAAAACACACCATTTGAGCCACATCCATTATAAAATCTATGCCGGGTAACACCATCACATTTAAATCACATTGCTACTACTAACTTGTTAATCTAGCTCATGTTTTAGTAAGAATGGGTCAAACCAGTTTGATCTACTGTTTACCAAAGCCACAGAGCTCATGAACAGTGCTAGCAAACAATTACCACAGAGTGGGGATAGTCAGGCTGCCCAGTGGAAATGTAAATGCCTGATAGGGTGGCAGGAAGGGCTACGTATATTTCAAGGATGAGTTTTCACAACACTGGTCTACGGTCCACATCAAAGTTAGCACAACAAACTGGACTTGATAAGTTAAAAAAGTTTAGTTGAGAATTTGGAGAACTTTAAACTTCCTTAAAGAGAAGGCTGGAGAAGAAAAGCTTCCTCCCACAGCTCTGTCAATTCTTCTCATTCAGACCTGTAATATTCAGCTTGAGCTTCTAAGTCCATGAGTTCTTCAAACAAAGCCACTGTGCAAGGCATTCCTATAAACTCAGCTGAGAACAGACAACTCTATTCATGAAGTACAGCATGTCTGAAGCGAGGCTGCAAGCGCTACAAGTGAATATGTTAAGCACCATCTCACTGGCCTCCATCATCCTTTCCCTATCATCCTTGCTTTAAAGAGCCTTTTCATAATTTAGTGTCTGGAAGGCAAAATATTTAATGCTAATGTATTCAGGAATAGTATGCAGGAGGTTCCTAGGTTCAACAATCCATATCTTGCCTTATCTGACAAAAGCATTTTGACTGTTTAATAATAACAAAAAAAAAAAAAAAAAGCAAGCACATTTTAAATCCCTAGGAGAAAATATTTGCTTTAATTAGGAAGCTGTTGATTAATTTAACCCTTTGTAAACACCATATTTAGCTATCATTAAACTGAAAAATAGCTAAATGTAGTTAACATGACATCTTTTAAGAACTTTCCTCCAAAAGTTTTTAAGAGCTTGTGTTTGTTGTTTTCTGTCAGGATAACAGAAGTGCATCTTCACCAAACAGATACTAGAGCAGCTACACTGCATGAGAAATGTGTTTCTACCTCCTTTCTGGGATGCACTGAAATGTGCTTGAACGACTTTTTTGAGAACCTGATGCGGATGAACACCCAACAGAGCAGCTCCTGAGGTTCTGCTGCAAACCTATTAGGTCTCCTGAGGACTCGAGAAATTCATTGTACCTTGGCTTATCTGTTTATAAAATTGGCAGGGCGTTTTTAATTGCATTCTCACCTCATGCACTTGTCAGTTTATTTTGGGGAATAAAATTTGTTTCAAACCTTGAATTAGATTACAATGCAAAATTTCCTGGAGGGCCAGCTGCCTTGCTGTTAAACAAAGAATCCTCTGCTTTCTTAGAGTACTTCATGATGTGTGATGGCTAAGAAATATATGCATCAATAAAACTTTTTAATTGTCATTATAGTAGTGACTGTATCTCTTGAGGACAGAATTATGAAAAGCACTGTTGTTTTCCTATGTACAAGAAGTTGTATTTCAGCTGGCTGCTAAATATAACTAGCTAAAAACTGAGGTCTATCACTTCTACTCTGAATACTTCCTTACTTCCCAAGGAGTTAGTTAAGCCAATGGAACCATTCACGGAACAAGGATATTGGAATTCAGCCTCTAAATCAGTCTGCTAACTGGTTAAATTGTGCTTACTTAGGAAACAGTTAGAAAGCAATTCCAAGTTACAGCATAAATAGAGCAAAAGCTCCACAGCCAGACAAAAATCTTGGACTGCTCCAGCAATTAGGGGAAGTTAACTCTCAGTTTCGCTCTAGTTTTTAAGCAGAACCTTGAGCTATGTTATAGCTGCATTGTATACAAAATGGAATGCTTCCCCCTAACTTAAAACAAAGCTATATTAGTCATAGTAAAAATTGTTCATTTAACAAGATCTTTAATCTTGTTAAGAAAAAGTACAGCACCTTCAGCTTCTAATTCGTTACTTGTCTCTTAAAAGAAGGCCAAATTTCTTTTGAAGGACAAAAGTTGGATATGCTTTCAACTTGCAAATAATAAAGACACTTCCTGTACTTAGAACACAAGCTAGCAGAAAAGGTCTTTAAGGGAAGAACAGTTCTGGAAATAGCTTGGCACTACACCACTAGTAAGAAAAGGTGGAGAGGAATGTGAACCAAGCTACAGGTGCTAGGAGAAAAAACACTTAATGCTATACATGTTAAATGGGTTTGCAAAGGCCTTTGAGAACCACGTACTACAGAATTAAGAGGCCACAAAGCTTCCCATTGAGATATCTCAAATTTCACTACCTTAAGAACTTGCCATTACAAAACATAACCAGACCTCAACATCACTTCACAATGCATCCTGATGCTGATTACATGTCATGCTCTAGACTTTACTAGAGAAACAATGGCTTTTGAAACCAATACTCATGGGCAGCCTTAAGCTTTTTAGCTATGATGAGCTACAAGACCTTAAGTGGTTCTACAGCTTCCTCTCCAAGGCAGCAACAAAACATTTCCCAAAGGCTTCTGGCACTGCATGGGAAAGAACATACAGGCCTTCCTGGCCAGCATTCAGCACCATGAGGAAGACAGCAGGGCAGGCATGGATCCTGGTACATGAGGCACCTGGTGAGGCGCAGAACCCACCTGGGAACAAATTAGTTAACTCCCTATAAAACTCCAAAGTAGGAGTTTTTACACAGGAAGATTTTAAGCTGTTGGGAGGTAAAAGCTTTCAGAGGGAAAAGAGAGCTGTGAAGAAGTACTAGAAATAGTACTAGAAGTACTAGAAATAACATCCATCTGTTCAGGGGAAGTCTCAGAAACAACCTGCTTCGAAACGTTGCAACGTTTAGGACCTAGAGATCGCTTCCCAGTCTCAAAACGTCTCATGGACAATAAGCATCTATCATCAAAGTGTCAGTTCAAAACACTGTGGATTATGTGGTTGTGGGTCACCAGCTGTCCACAAGAACAGCTGGGGAACTTGGATTACTTCCTTCACTGTATTAAAATACTGCAGTAACAGGCCAGTTTTCTCTGCAGGTGTGATACAGAAGAATACAAAGCCACATTCTTCAAAGTTACCTCTTTGGGTGAAGACTAGTTGTGCTGTATCAGAAGCACATCAGACACCTTTCAATGTAATGAATCCTTGAGACACCTAGTTATGCCATCCATAGATTGGCAGACAGTAAAAGGGAAGGAAGGGTACCTAGCAGAGGGACTCAAGGATGATAGTCTGCACAACAATAAAGAAGCCTTACCAGGAAACAAAATACTTTTCCATCTCCCTTCCATCCCTCTTTGTCATTAGGCCTTTCTATGGGTAGCTTATCATTGAGCCTTTTTACATAAATATGATTACCAAGTGATATCAAGGAGAATGGCAATGAAAATCTGTGGAATTCCTGTAAATGCAGTATGACAGCTTGCGTTTTTATAACAAACCAATTAAAACATGCTTACTTTGTTTCTAGAAAAAGGAGAGAACGGGGAACAATCCACCATATCACAAGCTAGAGGAACATTATGTGCATTCACCAACACAGACAAAACCAGGCATATGCCCAGCTGGGCAGCGTGCAAAGCTATATATTTGTTCACACATGAGAAACCTCTACAGTCAGCAGTTGATGGTCTGAGAGAAGTGTGAAAAGCCAGAGATTAAAGACACACTGCATTTTCACAGAAAAGCTAAGGCTCCCCCAGTCATTTCAGATCCTTCAAGAAAAGCCCATCAAAACTGAACAGGCCATTCAAAAGCTTCCAATTTGTTTGTGACTCCAGGATGCAATTTCTCCTTGAGTCTTGGTTCCCTGCATTAGATCTCAGTAGAGAGTTTCTCAAGAGAACATCACTTAAAGCATCCAAAACAAGTCCTTTTTATATTTGACAAAATAAAAGCATGAAAGACGTGAAAAACACCATTAACATTTTTAATCAGTCCTATTTTCAAAAACCTGATTTGTATCTCATATCTTATTTAGGCAAGAATTTGTTAGCCACAGATGTTGCTCCAAAAGTTGGAAGCAGAAGTTCTTTTTATTAGGGATTTTTAGTAAGGAAGAGAAAGTCTCATATCTAAAGCAGTAAGGTAAGAAAATTTTATAAGAGTGTATATTTAGTAAATTTTATATATATACAGTTCTATTACCAGGCAAAGTGGTAATTTTTTTGTTGTTTCATAATGCCATAGCCATCTGATAAAGATCCCAATTTTGTACACAATCTATTTCAGTTTCTCCATATGGTTTAAACGTAAGGCAAAAGGTCAAAACACAACCTTAAATATTTAAACTGGTCAATGACAGTCATACTGTCAACGAATGATCTCAAGTTTACTGTTAAATATGGATAGCCTTTGAGGTAACCTCAAGTACATGTCATGGCTTTCTAATGAGTTATTAAGTTATAAGCTATGAAATTTCTGAATTTTAAGCAAGACTAAGGAGTAGAACCCAAGTAAAACAAATTAAAAGGATAATAATTATGCAACATCTTGAGATGTACCAGACAGTCACACTATGCATATATCAAAAAATACATTAATAAACCGAACATATTAATAAAAAGCTAAGACTGGCCCTTCAAGACCTCAACACTAATTGGAAAGGATTTAGACAGCACATCTTGAATAACTTCCATTAACAGTTTTGGTAAGTCACTTTTCAACTATCTAAAACTGGAATAACTTATTCTTCAACTATACAGTTCATCTACTGTATTATCATTTGTGAAAGATCAGTGAAACATCATTAGACAGTTTGAGTAATGAAGCAATTGTCTAATTGCCCCAACTTGAATCTTATTTCTGATGAACTTAAATGATTAACCATGAACTGGTTTCTAGATTTTAAGCACCACAGTTCAATTAAAGGCCAATGATTATCATCATCCCTGAGATAATTTACTTTGAACTCTGAAGAATTCTTTCAAAAAGGGTGACTCTTGAGCATATTTTATTTTTAACGAAGAGGCAAGCTTCAGAGCCAAGAGGTAGCTGTTATGCCACCATACCTGGAAGGGCAGGAAGCTCATGCAACCCTTCAGTAACTTTGTGATCTGCTGTACTACCATCCTGCAGAACAAAGAGAGATTACTTCAGTGGGGACAACTACTGGGCCTCCCATTTGGCTGGTGACAAGTTGCTCCTGGGTCTTTCAAGTTACAGGGTCTTATCCAAAGTCTTTCTAAAAAGCATGAGCACACACATGACCACCTAGAGCCCGTGCATCAGGAAGCCAGACAGCCATTAACAAGAGGACTTTCTCCAGACAAAATTCCTGCTGAGTTGGAAGACAAGCCTCCTGACCTACACCTAGATAGCAATCCCCAGTATTTACACTGTAATTTTTATCTTCTGCCAGCTTTGAGATAGAGAATCTCTTTCTAAGGTTTCTGCTCAGTTTCATTTTCTGCTCCTCAGAGCAGGGTGCACAACATTTTGGGATGGTACATGCCAACTGCACAGATTGTGGCTGCAGCTCAGAAAGCAGCTTCCAGGCAGAGGAAACAAGGGAACTCCAGAGCAAACACCCCAGGTTGTATCACCCACTGCAGGAGGAAGCCCCTAAACCTAACCATCGGGCTGCTCTGGAATGGGTCTCTTGTAGCTCTCAAGGTGGAAGCACTCAGATCTGAATAAAAAACTTCTCCTCCATGTACAATGGAAGCAGCCAACGAGGCTACAGTTGCTCTTACTTACAGTGCTGGCATTAACTCAGCACACTGAATTTGGGAACCCTTGGAATGCAGCATTTTCTGGGACTTAGGAAAATCAGAGTCCAGATTCTGATCTGAATATAAAAAAAAAAAAAAACAAAAAAAAAAAAACGCAAGTACTGGAGCTGGATTTTCCATAACTCGTACATAGACACAGAGGAGGAGATGAAGGAAGAAAGCATGCACATCTTTCTGAAAACACTAACTGTTTACTTCCAAGGACTGTTTGGCTGATTGCAACAATAAACTGTAGTCAGTCAATGTGTAAGTCACCAGTGCTCTTTTAAAGCAAAGTTTTATGCTAATCAAAACTATTAATCATATTTTTATGTATTGCTTATGGAGTAGGCTTAACTGTACTCTGCAAAATATGATGCCCTCAAATATGTTTTTGGAAAGGAGTATCTATCAAGTTCAGCACCTTGTTGTGATGGTATTGCACTGGATCAGGACTTTTGCCATGGAGCACACTCGACCTTTGTATTTGCTCACAACCAACAGCTTTATCGTTCCAATAGCAGACATCCCCCTTGATTCAATGAAATCTACATTAAGGCCCCCTATCACAGATTCAGCTCTTCCCTTTGAGCCCCCTGCAACACGAAGTCTATTACAAATCTGCTACAGGAATCACTTCATCCAACATAGATATGCAGAAGTCTCAAGGGTGGAAAGTGGCAGCTGTTCAACACATTCACTCATAGAAGCATTGCTCGCCATCAGTATTTGTTTTGTTATTGTTACACAGTTATGCTAGCAGTGAAAACATCTGAAATTTCTCCGCTTTTCAGAAACAATCCTATAAGGCTTTTTTTCCTCCTGAAAATAATGCTTTGTGAACTGCAGATTAATGAGTAAAACAAGTGGTTAAAGATAGCTTTTAAATATCATTCCTTTTTCTACTTATTTTATAGCTCAAGAGCCATGTGTCTCTCTTTAACATGTGATTTGCAATGTAATACTCCATGAGCTTCCATATCTGTCTTGTATGAGAGTTTCAAATAAAATTTGGCTCCCTGTATATCTTAACCTTGGGAACAGGACTTTTAAAATCCTAGAGGCCAAATACCAATATCCCTATAGGATTATCACGCACATCTGCATTTCTGGAAAGATGATATATTTAAGGAAAAAGCTTTCAATTAAATGTTCTTCCAGGAACCATTGTTTTGACCAGCTCTTTCTTGTTGCTGTCTTGGTAAAGGGCACACTACAGGGCAAACCTCTGCCATCCTACCATTTCATCTGGTAGGTGTCCTAAGAATAAAAATTTGTAATAAGTTTTATTTTTGTTTAAATGCTTTTTAGATTTCTCAAGTTGAGGTATAGCTGCCCTGAGAGAGTATGTGTCATAGCAAGAGGACTGGAGCAACTCCCTTGAACCTGTCACTGAGGGTTGATCTTAGCAGTCATTTGCAGGCAGAAGGTTGCTAGCAACCTGCTCATATGGTGAATAAAGCTGCAAATGCCAGAATTTGCTCAGTCTTTTACATTTTTGCTTCCAGCCAAAGTACTTAAGGTACTGTGTAGCAGTCACTGCAGATCCAGATGTATGAGTGTTTCCATTTTAACCTCCTGTATATAGTGCATTAACCAAAGTTTCTTGAAAAGTTGCACCTTTGAGAAGGAAATTTCCCAGTTTTGATTTTGGGTAGGTGATCTTCTAATTGCTTAGGTTTTTCCTGTTTGTTTGGGGTGGTTTTTATGTAACAGATACAGTTCAGAGCAAAATGTTAAACATATCTCCCTTAAATATACTATGACTTTTTTATTTGGTCGATTTTTGAAGCTGAAATGGCAAAGGGGTTAACAGCTAAAATCCAGGACAAAATCTGAGAATTCTTAGCAAAAATAAGGGGCTGGGCTTGTCTTGGAGAGAAAATATTCTGGTTTTGACAAGACACATGAACCCAAGCAAGCTGAGTACTGACCGCATGCAGTAGATTTTTTTGTTTGTGTTTTTGCTGAACTAAGAAAGGATGTACCCAAGGGAGAGATTAACAAACTGAGGCTACTCAGTTCACAATGTTTGCTGTCCAAGTCACAGAGCAACAAAAAAAAAAATAATTCCAGAAAGTCCAAATATTCTAAAAACCTATTGATTTTAACATTTCATGCTTCAGGAGCCTAGAAAAAGATAAGCTGTGAGACTGAAAGACCAGGAATACTGAAAATACAGCTTCAGATGTGTGTACCATTTATTTAACACCAATCTTCCTCAGCATTGCCTTTTTTATTTTTCCTCTTTTTTTAAAATAAAAAACCTATGAAAAGCATAAACTTAGAAGGGGAAACACTCTAAGAATCAACACGTTTAGTTTTCTCATCCTGCCAGATTCACATAATCTTTTTTTAAATAGGTCTTAACCTAGTGTTCAAGGTTCCTCCCCACCCCTTCCAAGATCAAGATTACTGTCAGTGGTTTTGTGATGTCAGTAATTAGCACAATAAATCACTGTTCTGCTCCGGTGAGATGTTATGCCAGTACATATTACTGAGTCCTATACTGGACATAAAGAACACCACCAAAACCAAAATCAACTGAAGGATGGGATTTTCAAGAGCATTCAGCATTGGCTGAACTTTAAATTCAATGAAGTCAAGAGCTAATTTAAAGCAAAAATAAAAATAAATGCCCAAACACATTGTACCATATTATAGTGAGGCAGTAGCAGTCGAAACAAATAGTCTAGTGATCATGGTTCCAGTGTTGGCATTTTCTTATGAGAGTTAGCTGGTATGAGATGCCAGTGGAAGATAAGCAGAGGACTGATCACTGAGGGTAGACTGCACATCAACATGGTAGACTTTCCAAGCATCATCCCCCTCACAGAATTGGGAACAGTATTAGTTTTTCTCTCTTAGCGTGAGGGCACTCTGGAGAGGTTACACAAGAGCTCAAATGCTCTTATGAAATGAAACTGGGACCTGGAATGAGTATTTGCCCCTTCTGATTTCATGTATTGAAGATGGCTGATGCAGTGTTTTTTCAGTACTAGAAAAAAAAGGACTTCTTCCTCATCCTCAGGTGTGAGTAAAATAGATGGGAAGTTCACATGGAAGGCCTCTGGTGTCACACATATGACTCAGTTCCATGAAATAATGACATCTCTTCCAGAATCCAAATACATCCAAGACAGCCAAGAAAAAAAACCTGCTACAGAAAGCCGCAAAACCTAGGTAGGAAGACTGTACTACACCAGGAAGAACCACGTTTCACTAAACAGTTGTGTAATGAATCAAAAAATAATCAGAAAAAGAAATCAGAAAAAAAAGTCTCATTTTTCAGTATTTAGACTGTTACAAAGAACAGAGACATTTTTACTTAAGTTGTACCTAGACAAAAGCCATTAAAAAGAATTGTGAAGAAACGTCTTGCATGCAAAAGATGGATTCCAGTATAATTTTGTTCACAGTTCTCATAAGTATGGGGACTAAATGAAATGCAGATCTGTAAATTCAAGATCATTACAATGCTACAAAGTCTAAGGCACTCAAATCACCTTCAGATGTTGCTGCTGTTAAAATTAACAATAACAGGAGCACTGTTGCTAATGTCAGGATACCAGACTCAGAATTCTAGTCTATGAAAAAGGCTTGCTGCTACAACAGTATAACTATTTTGGCATGAGCTTCTAGTGGACTTGCAACTTACCAGCAGAAAAAAAGTGCTTTTGTTGTTAGAGCTTATACCCTCCCCAAGTAAAATAGAAGCCAAAGCTTTCTTTTTTTTCCCCTCCCTGGTACAACCCTGTCTATACTAGGGCTTTTGCCAATACACACACGCAGCCAAAAATCACACCTCCAACTGACATTACTATACTGGCAAGCGTTTCTAGCACTGGCCTTAAAGCAGTTATTTGTTCAATCAATGCTTTCCACAATCACCCCTCACTCTAAAAATACTGTATTTCTTTACAGGTAGAAAGCTGGAAAAAAAATTAAAAAAAAAAATAATCACCTCAAGTCTTGCTCAGATGTTTCTTATATTGGACAAGGATTTTTTTTACCTTCACAAAAGTTAAATTCCCCCCTTACAAAAACAGAATAAAAAATTTGGGGTGGGGGTCGAAGCGTGAATCTTTAACCCCACAGTAGAACAAACAAACAAAAGTTCAGGTCAGCCCTTGCTCATCTTGCAACAGGAGCAGAGAAACAGATGAAGAACAGAATTCTCTCAATAATAATGACTTCTGTTGCCATTCTGTACATACCAGAGTAAAGCAGCCTGTCAGCTTAGAAGTGCTATTTCTATTCCTATTGCTGCATCCTTCTCCCCATCTAAAGCAGATTCTTCCATAAACAAAACAAGCAAAAAGAACAATTTCCCCTCTCAAGAAAGCATTACGCAGAAGGTAATGCTTTCAAGGGGGTAAAATTAGTCCCAAACTGGAGGTGAGAGGACAGAGGAAGGGGAAAAGGAATCTTTTCTATGAGAAGAAGAGGATTTTTGTGTGACTTGTCTTGGTCTGAGATTACAAAAAGCAGCTATGTGTTTCTAAGCACATTTGTTTTCAATACTTGCAATATTTTTTGGGGAAAAAAATTATCAAAACAATGGCTTTAGACATTGTATGGGAAAATGAAGCCCAAAGTGTTTCATTTTACTTCTAAAGCAGCAGTACAGTATTTTCTTAATATCCTCCACCTCTCCAAGCCATTTCCTGTGGTTTGTCCTAAAACTTACCCTCATTGGCCTAAACAGTAGTGTCAACTATGCATGAAGAATCAACTCTCTTTTGGACTGAAAACAACTGTATCTTTTTTAGATGCTGTGACTGCAGCATCACTAGAGAAGCCAAAACCTGTGTGGATCTAGAGACAGAACTTGCTTCTCTTTCTTCAGGTTGGTCTTTTTCCTAAGCTGTGGGTCAAATGAGTCACTTTGGGAAACACTGTATTATTCTTGCCTGTGCTGCTCCTGTTCTGCACACATTAAAATATTAAGTAAAGACCTGAAGATATACGTTGGATTTTGCTTGATATTAAATTAAACAAAAATTTCCCCTGGAAACTATCTAGCAGACCCTGCAGAAATTAGTTGTAACTGAACCTGGATGTGGAATACTGTGTTTTAGGGAAATTTCCATGTCATATGCTGGTTTAATGCACTACTGGCACGTGTAACCAGCAAAAACTCAGACGTGGATACAGATTCCAAGGTTTAGAAATATCCACATTTAGGGTTTTGCTTTGAGCTCCTCCCTAGTAAAAGCCTCTTCACTTCTGAGCACATAATACTTTACAACTAGAGAGCTCTGCTGTGACTCTTTACAGGTTGGAAAAACCTGGCCCTTTCATTGTGCAAGTAACTCCTAAGATTACCAAAGGAAAGTAAGCCCCACAGCCAGCCCATCTGATGCAAGGAGAGTGACATCCGGACGTGGTTGGAGTATCAACACCTCCAATCCAGTTTCACGCTGCCAGGAGCTTTTTCCTGTTCAGATTCAAATGTAAAGACACCTGGGATCTAACACAGATGATCTCTTCGATTTCATCCATGGTGACGTAAGGTAAGGACTGCTTGACAGCACCCAGAGGAGTCAGTGCACACAGCCTGCGGGTACTCAGGGCTACTCAGGTTCCCCTACACTCTTTCTTCAGCCCTGGGTTTTTCTCAAGTACTTGCTGCCAGCTGCACCGAGCTGCATACAGAAGAACAATATGCAATAAACAGACATCATTAGAGAAGTATTATTTTTCTTATTAAAGAAAAGTTGAGAACTTTCACAATATCTTGAAACAGTGCTCAGAAATTACCTCTTTAGCTTGGCATCCGTTCTCTCTTTAGGAACAAAACAACCCTAGCAATTACAGGAAAAAGCCAAACTGACATAACTAAACCAAGACAGCTTTTTATCTATTCACCTCACAAGGTTTTGTTTGGATTTTCCTTTTCTTTTCTTTTTTTTTTTTTTGTAAACTACTTCTTAAAGGCTTGGAAAAAAGCATTAGGTGCTCTTTCCACACAGAACATTTATGACCTTGTTCAACTTCTTCAGTGTATTTCTTACTAATGCTTGCTGTATTAATGGACTCAGCCCAGGAAGTAGTAATATTGAGCTTTTTAATTGCTTTACACAATTAAACGCTAATGCTTCAATCATTAACAATAATGCTGAATACTGTGCTTTGCAGCACAATGTAAGCAATGTATTAAAAACAAATGCTTCACCAGGTTCCTACCTTTTAGTTTTTATAAGTAGTTCAGAATAAGAAGCCTAAAAACAAATAGGATTTATTGTCACCGGAGAAAGCGCTACAGTAAAGAGCAGCAAACAACTGGTAGCCACAATTATAACCTCCACCCCGATAGCCTTCACAGAGCAGTTGCTGTTGCTGTCTATGTAAGCAGAGCAGAGCTGCCTGCTTCAGGGCGAGAGCTTTCTTGGAAATGTTTACTATAATGAGAGAATTTTCTGTTCTTTTTCTTTTAATCACCACACTGTCCAGTTCTGAGACCTGAATTGATGAAAAAAAAAAAGAAAAAAAAAAAAGAGGGGGCTAAAAAACTCAAAAACCCACCCAGATGACATTCCAAGGAATTTAATAATCAGATGCCTCATTGCACTGCCTGAGAGTGTGTTTCACATTATTTTAAAATTATTGGCACCCAGTCACGTTATGGCAAAAGTAGATGACACCATGCTTGGTTACAGCTGTTGCCACAACAGTAGTTATTTGGCAAGCGATGTGAAAGAGGACAAAGTGCTATTGTGAGCTTACACCAAGCTTTTACACATTATGCCTCCAGTTCATAGAATTACAGAATGGTTTGGGTGGAAGGAACCTTAGAGATCATCTTTCTCCAACCTCCCCTGCTATGGGCAAGGTCACCTCCCACTAGACCAGGTTGTCCAAAGCCCCATCCAACCTGGCCTTAAACACTGCCAGGGATCCAGGGGCAGCCACAGCTTCTCTGGGCAACATGCGTCAGGGCCTCACCACCCTCACAGTGAAAAATTTCTTCCTTATATCTAGTCTAAATCTACAATTTTGCAGTTTGTAGCCATTACCCCTTGTCCTATCATTACAAGTCTCTCTCCAGCTTTCCTATAGGCCTCCTTCAGATACTGGAAAACCTCTATATGGTCCCCCTCGAGCCTGCTCTTCTCCAGGCTGAACAACCTCAGCTGTTTCAGCCTGTCCTCATAGGGGAGGTGCTCCAGCCCTCTGATTCATAGTTCATAGAGACAAAGGAAGACAGGCCACCTTTTTTTTTCTGGGCAACCATATTGTGATTCTAAGTGAAGGCATTTGTTGACAGTTGTTAAAACCATCTCAGATTGACAGGATATGAAAATCAGAGAAAAGGATGGAGAGGAAGCATAAGACACCTGCAAGAAATGCAACTCAAGGTTTGGGAAGGTAAGATAGGGTGAGCCAGAAAAAAAGAAGGGCAAAGAGCTTTTGGAAAGCAAATGGGCCCTTTGGCCCTCAAAGGAGCAGAAGACCTCAACCACAACTTTGTGGGAAGCACCAAGAACAGCTCAGACTGAAGAAAGCCAGTTGTGTTCCCAAGGGACTGCCTGTTATAGGTTGGCTGCTCTTGAAAATCAGGTCTTTGTGAGCGTGTTGAGGAGACATGACTGTATGTCTATTTTCTTTGTGAGTCCATCCACTTTACAGCAGGAAGGGGATCCACATTGCAGAGGGAAGGGGTTTACTTTTGGATAAAATACTTGCCTTTTTTTTTGTGGCCCCAGAAAGAAGCTAAAGAGCCTGCCTCACAGACAGTTTCCCATTAAAATAATCAACAACAATGTTGGAACTCTGTTCCTTGAAAGGAGGTTTGTCTCTGTGCCCAAGTGAGCCAACAGAGGAAAAATCAGCTGCTACACATTAAGGAAAAAGTAACACATTTAAACAAAAAAACAAAACAAAAGGAAAGGAAAAAGAATTTTCATTCAGTATTTAATTGCAAAAACATGGTGGGAGAGAAAGAGAGCTCAAGAGAAACTATTTGTATCTGTAACAGCCGGTTTGCAACGTATGACAGAAATGCTTCAACGCTGGTTGGTGCAGAGAACTGTTCTATATCATTTAAATATTTACTCAATCTGGTGGTTCGTTTTCCACAATGCAATGTCACCCTAAGCCCCTCCTCCCCTCTAGTCAAGCTCTAATCATGACTCGACAGTTGTTCTGCTGTCCATAGTTTTAAGACCCATACTCTACATCAATCCAAAATGAAAAAGCTCAGATGAGACTGTTGTCTATGAAAAAGCCAGCACTTTCCAAAAAACTCAACCACCATGGAGTATCCAAGATGCAAAAGTGATTACCTCGTTGAAGAATGAGAGCTCTCACGTGCTTGCTTTTTCCAAATGCTGATTAGAACAGTAGCCACAGGAACATGGTACATACAAACTAATTGTACTATGTCACAAACAAATGGATACAAAAGTGGGACTGGATTATATTTTAAATTTCTACTCACACTACACTAGAAAATATTTTAAAAATATTTTCCTCCCTTCCTTCCTCTTTATTCCCCATTTACTTTTTAAATATTCCCCTGCAATGGGGACTTGCACGACACATACATGAAAACTGCGAAGTGAAACTGAATATAAACAGAAAGTGACTGATCTCATTTCACTGAGCAAGAGGGTTGAAGGCCAGAAAGGAAATAAATTGCCTTAGGGGTGGGATGTTAAGCAAATATTTACACAATTTTCCAGTTTTTATCAAACATAAAATATAATCTAATAATCATCTAAGGAATGTTTTGAGAACATTTTCCCTTAAGTATTACTCAACATTTAGACATGGATGATCAAAAAGTAGAGACCCACTCCCACCAAGCATACAGCAGTATTTATCTCAAGCTCTCCCTAGCAGGAAAGATTACAAGGATTAGGTTTCAAGCTTGTGCAATTGCCTTTAGAAAAACACAACAATATGCAATAAACTCCTATTCCCCAGATGCCTTTAGAAAAAAAAAAAAAAAAAAAAAAAAAGCTAATGACAATTAGGACTGAAATAAAAGAAGAGCCAAATAAGTAACAACGCAGGACAAAGAGGCCCCCTTAAAAGATGCATTAGCATGGAAGCCATCAAATCAGAGGGTGGTGGCTTTCCATGTGGGGAGGCGGTCTCCATGGCCACTTCTTGGCTCCCTTACCACAAAGGAGTCCATCCACAGAATCACAGAATCACAAGGTTGGAAAAGACCTTTAAGATCATCAAGTCCAACCATTCGCATCCTAAACTAAACCATATCCCTAAGTACTTCATCTACCCTTTTTTTTGAACACATCCAGGGAAGGTGACTCGACCACCTCCCTGGGCAGCCTGTTCCAGGCCCTGACAACTCTTTCAGTAAAAAATTTTTTCCTAACATCCAATCTAAACCTGCCCTGGCACAGCTTCATGCCATTCCCCCTTGTCCTATCACCTTTAAATGACGGTTACATATTGTCAGGGTTTGGATCAAAGAAAGCAGGTAGAGTGGGTCTCAAACTAAAATCAGTCTCAGAATTCAACAGTTTAGAGAGGAGGGCCAGGTTTGATAGGTTTCCCAACTTGTCTCTATTACCCAGGTCAGTCACAACAATATTTACCTATGAAATTTATATTTACTTGGGTCAGTGGAACAAGAGGACAAAATAGAAACTCTGTGGTACACTAGTATATAAACCAGCTTTTCTCTGGTATCTTGTGTACCTGCTCCTCCTCTTAGATTTAGAGAATGAGCATTTGGACCCAAAATTTTTAAATAACAGAATTATAAGCCTAAAAAAAAAAAAAAATCACTGCTTGAAACAGATCCTGGCAGCAGCTCTGCAGCAGTGCCTTTTCTTTGGATGCATTCAACATTCCCTACCCCATCTACATGCTGTCCATTCCCAGAATGCATCTCTTAGACGAGGTCCCTATTTCCTTATTTGACTGCATCTCTGAGACAAGGCCCCTATTTCCTTATTTGACTGTTAAGCATCTGGAACACTGCTCATACAGTTCATGTAGTTTATCATAAATCAATTCTACAATATGCTTAATATAATGTACGTATATCATCTAATTCTAAGTATGTCATTTACTCCAAAGAGGACACCAGGAATTCGCTAAGAAACAATGAGTTGAGCCATTTATAATTCTTCAAACAGGAACTGGTCGCATCTCATTTGATCACTTAGATTCCTCAAAGAGAAATCATCTGAAGGAACTGGCATGCGGGGGCTTCATTCTCCTGCTGCTTGCTGGTAGAGCTTTAATAAACCATCAATAATTCAAAGATGACCGTTAAAATATGACCAACCAAGTGCACCAGCATGAGATGTTCTATAAAGCATGAAAAATGTGCTCTACAGCATCATTACCAGCTATCACATCCAAACTTCATTTTACCCTAGCTTTCACATGTGCCTCCTAACATCTGTCTTCTAACTTTACAGCTAAGAGCAGTATCATTTCACTGGACGTTTCAATAAAATGCAACTGAAATACATATTTTTGTTTCCTCCTTAATCAGAAGTTGAACAGCAAAACATTGGAATTTCAAAAGCTCACTATCATGTCATCGTTCCCACACATATATTCCTACGTCATCTTCAAGACTTTACCCATCCATTGTTGTGTAACCAACTATATTTCTTTTTATCTCTAATGCTAAGGGTAATTTTGGCCAGAAGTGTCTATCTTTACCCCTGAGTCTACACATCTCTCCCGCACAACTTTGAACAATGAACCGTCAGTGCTGTGATAGTAAGTCATAAAGCATTGCATTTGTAAGGATATACTACTTCTTTGAGGAACACTTGAGTACTTAACAAACATTTAAAGTACTGATTGTCTGCAGGTTGACAGCAGCCAGCAATAACACACCTCAGTCCACAACAAGCTATAAGAACATCATTTCTGACAATAGCAGTAAGGAGAGATTGATAAGGAAGAAGCAGTTGCCTGGGCTAGTACATCAAGTTTAACATTACTGCTCTGCTAATCATTACGTTTCCATTAATTCTATTTGTTGGATCAACTCTTTGCTGTCTGCAACATACTAAAAATGTCACACAAGGAAAATCGAGCCTGTCACCTGTAGCCTTCAAAATTATATTATCTGAAGAGACAACAAAGAATTGATGCATCCTCTTTCCCATATGTACATTCAGCAGTTAAGAAGATCAGGTACATACTTTGCAATGGACTGTTATGGGAAATCAGATACTCTGCACCCATTTAGTCTAAATTCTTCCCATGCTTCTCTTTCACCCCTTTTAAATCCATTTAAGCCATGACTCCAAACCAGGACAGGCACTGATACCAGTTAGTCCATCATTCACAAACTCTCCCCAGGTTGTCATGTGAGGACCATGTGCAGATTAATTATGGCCATTTGCTCTTGGAACGCTTTGCTGAGATATGGAACATTATCCTCATTTTAGAGATGCACAGAAACAGATGTGTCCGCAGTTACCCAAGATATACCCAGGACAAAGCTAGGATTCAGACATTAGTATTCAAGTCTCTGATTCTTTTTCCTGGATTGGGATGGGAACAAAAAAAAAAAAAAATCATCTCCACACCTTTATAAGATTATAAATGTTAGTTACACAATATCCCCAAATCAGAAGGCAGCACATCACAAAGCACATGGAAACATGCCAATGCTTAATACTGAACTTACATGAAATACAGATATGAGAAGACTACAAAAGGGACACTTTAGCTGAGTTTTATTTCAAATATTTTAACCATAAAAATATTATATATTTTGAAAGCATATATAATGGCTCATAAAATGAGATGTTTTCTTCTCTTTGCTCATACACTTGAAAATACTTTATCTCTAAAATTCTTGCCAGCATAAAAAAGCCCTGGTAAAACAAATCTTCTTTCCTCCCACCCCAAGATTAAAAAAAAAGAATAATAATTAGCTTGCCTTTGAAATAGATTTAAAGACTTACAGAGCTATGTCCTCATGTTTGTAACACTAAATGGAAAGTGAACACACTTCTTTTTAGCACATAGACTATGTTACTGAGTATATATATATATTCAGAGCCTCCAAGTACAGATGCATTATATAGTAACAGAAACCAAAATGAAAGTCTCCTATATATTACTAATTTGCAGCTAGTTCTTTTTATACAAGTGCAAAAATAAGATCTCATCCTGACAGATACTGTGTTCCTTTAAAAGACAATCTCAACCTGAGCTAAAAACCTGGCATTCACAGAGCTTTGCCTTTATTAGCAGACCATGAGCAGCTGTGTGTTAAGCCCAGGACTACCCCTCCAGCCTTGTGATCTGCAAGCTCACGCTTAGCCATACCCCTTCTGCAAGTCCTTTCCCTTCACTGACTACAGGCAGTGCCAATCAAGCTTTCACCCAGTGATAAACCTAATTGTATTTCTTCATAAAATACAATCAGAAATGAGTCCTCCAGATTGGAGAGAACCTTAAGTTCTAGGCATCTAAAGCAGATCACTGGGAAGTAAAACATTAAAATGAGTATTACTGTTTTCATATGGGCTCATCTGATCTTCCATGTCCTTAAAAATGCAAACAAGATTTTTCTTACTAATAATTTTTTAATATATTTTGGTGGCTACTTTTTGGTGCTCACCAAGAGTATTTTGGAGAAATAGAAATCAATTTCCTTTGTTTCTAGCACAAATACACCCATTTACTTCTATCCCTTGAAAAAGATTGGGGTTCACTGTTGCTGTTTGCTTTATTCTGCTAAAGTATTGCTGAAAACAAAATAAAGTTAAATAGACTGTGAGAGCAGGCAACTCCTGAAGTTTTGAAATCACTCAACTTTCTCATATTTAATAATTCAGACTCACTCCTCTAAATTTTTTTGAGGAAAATAAGATGGTCTTTATATTCCAAAGATGTCTCCACAAAAGTCTGCAGTACTGGATTGTCTGATGCCGAGTGATTATGAAACCCCCTTTTGTTCTCATAACTTCATGATGTATATCTATAACTCTTTCTTGTTTGTGAAGATAAGACCAGCCTTGTCTCTCTAAATGTCATTTCAAAGGAAGATTCACAGTTGTTTGACTTTTGATCTGCGTGGCAACTAGCTCGACCACCTGCGCTGGGTTTGAGCAGTTACTGAGCTTGCTTTGTACCATCTTATGAACACAGCAAGCCTTTTAAACCAGAAAGGGCTGATGTGTGAATACACCAATTTACAATGTAAATACAGGGCCCAACAATATGGGCATCTTTAATGACCAAATGTGTAAAGTGCATATATTGTTTACTGATTATATCATTAAATAAAACAGATGGCTCATATTCTCCATCCACCTACACTGGATTAAATCACAATGGTGTAATAGTCTGGTAAACTGGTAACATGAAACATTGCTTTGTACTGATGTAGTAGAATAAATAGCTGTTCACAAAGGAGGTACAAAGCTCCACTGCCACTAAGAGTAATTAGCTTAAGGCTGTACTGAAAGAATGTTACCTTCACAATCAACACGTGTGCCATTCACACTGAAAACTGTGTTTGAAAAAAAATAAGAGTGGTGACAGAAAGCAGCAAGGAAGTTTCTTGGCATGGATAACGTAGGCCATATGCTTCCCAACATCTAGGCAAGACCAGGCGCACTTAGAACCATGTTTCTCAAACAATTCCCTGTTTAAATGCATTATTTGCAGCCATGATTTTAAAAAAAAATAAATCTATATATATAGAAGCATACAATTGGTTTTGGGCTTTTGTTATGGGGCTTTTTTCTGCTTACAGAAGCATCTGTATCAGGAGGACAGCAGGGGGTAGGTGCAAGAATAGTTTTAAGATACAATTTTTATTCAAGATGTTGTAATCTTCAACTATCAGCAGATCTACTGAGTAAGACAAAACAAAGATTTTTCTCTAACTTGCCAATGTTACAAAAAACCTTCTGGGTTACAGCTTAGTTAATACAGCAAAGTCCAACCTCAAAAAAAAGGTCTTAAGTGATAAATACCAGATAGTGAGATCCTGCAGGCCAAGCCATGTTAACTAGCACTCATGGAAAACCTTAGTATTTGCAGAAGGCATATAGGTCAGTGAAAAACTCTTTTGTTATGTTTTCAATCTGGAAAGTACTAATACGACTTATATTTCTAATAAATTGTAGCTCCTGACTATTCAAATTCATTGACTAGTTTTTCAAGTCTTAAAAAAGGCCCTATTAATAAATTTATTTTAGAATATGATTTATAAATGAGTTATAATCTTGATTCTAAGACTGAAGAAGCATTAGCACCAAAATGTATCAGTCTCAAACAAGCAGGTTGCAGGAATCCTTCTGAAACAATGGCAATGGTTTTAATTTAATTACTTTGGAGCTACACAAATGTTGTAAAGTACATACATCTCAGTGTTGATGATAAAATTGTTTTTCTCTGTCTTCCCTATTTAGCTCAATTTCCTCACTGACTTCTTTACCTTCCTGATTAGCTTCAAATCTTCCATATTAGTTCAAAAACCAGCCAAAATTAGCAAATTTTCATCCTCTCTATTACCAACTAGACTAAATAATCACTCATTGTAAGACCACAATTTCTCATTTATAACTTTGTTATTCTTCAGACAGATGCTCAGTAAGTTAGGGATGTGTGAACATTTCTTCTACAGAGTTTCAAAGGTCCAATACAAAATCACAGAATCACAGAATCACAGAATTGTAGGGGTTGGAAGGGACCTCGAGAGATCATCGGGTCCAACCCCCCTGCCAAAGCAGGCTCCCTAGCTCATATTGCTCAGATAGGCGTCCAGGCGGGTCTTGAATATCTCCAGTGAAGGAGACTCCACCACCTCCCTGGGCAGCCTATTCCAGTGCTCAGTCACCCTCACTGTGAAAAAGTTCTTCCGCATGTTGGTGCGGAACTTCCTATGCTCCAACTTGCAGCCATTGCCCCTCGTCCTATCCCCACAGACCACTGAAAAGGGGCTGGCTGATTCCCCCTGCATCCCCTGCTTCAGATAATTATAAACTTTGATTAGGTCCCCCCTTAGTCTTCTCTTCTCAAGGCTGAACAGTCCCAGCTTACTCAGCTTTTCCTCATAGGGGAGATGCTCTAGGCCCTTAATCATCTTTGTAGCCCTTCTTTGGACTCTTTCCAGGAGATCCCTGTCCTTTTTATACCAAGGAGCCCAGAACTGGACACAATACTCCAGGTGGGGCCTGACCAGGGCAGAGTAGAGAGGGAGGACCACCTCCTTTGACCTGCTGGCTACACTCCTCCTGATGCATCCCAGGATCCCATTGGCTCTCTTGGCCACCGAGGCACACTGCTGGCTCATGGCCAACCTGTCATCTACCAGGACCCCCAGGTCCTTCTCCACTGAGCTCTTCTCCAGCAGGTCATCCCCCAGCCTGTACTGATACAAACAGCTGTTCCTTCCCAGGTGCAAGACTTTACACTTGCTTTTGTTGAACTTCATCTGGTTTCTCACTGCCCAGCTCTCCAGCCTGTCCAGGTCTCTCTGGATGGCAGCGCAGTGCTCCTGCGTGTCAGCCACTCCTCCCAGCTTTGTATCATCGGCGTACTTGCTGAGGGTGGATGTTATTCCCTCATCAAGATCGTCAATGAAGATATTAAACAGGACTGGACCCAACACTGAGCCCTGGGGAACACCGCTGGTAACAGACCTCCAGTCAGATTCTACTCCACGAATCACAACCCTCTGGGTTCGGTCCGACAGCCAATTCTCAACCCACCTCACTGTCCACTCATCTATCCCATGCTTTCTCAGCTTTGCTATCAGGATGTCATGGGAGACAGTATCAAAGGCCTTGCTGAAGTCAAGGTAGATGACATCCACTGCTCTCCCTCCATCTACCCAGCCTGTCATGAGATCGTAGAAGGCTATGAGGTTGGTCGAGCACGATTTCCCCTTAGTGAATCCATGCTGACTACTCCTCATGACCTTCTTCTCTTCCAATTGCTTGGAGATGGCATCCAGAACAAGCTGTTCCATTACCTTTCCAGGGGCAGAGGTGAGGCTGACTGGCCTATAGTTACTAGGTTCCTCCTTCTTGCCCTTTTTAAAGACTGGAGTGACATTGGCTATCCTCCAGTCTTCAGGCACTTCTCCTGTCCTCCAAGACCTGTCGAAGATGATAGAGAGCGGCTCAGCAATCACCTCCGCCAGCTCCCTCAGCACACATGGATGTAACCCATCTGGGCCCATGGATTTGTGTGCATTAATCCCTTTGAGCCGCTCCTGGACCTCCCCTACTTGAACCAGAGGGAAATTCTTCATTTCCCAATCAGTCCTACTCTCATCCAGTGTCTGTGGGTCCCGGGGGGCCTTTGAAGTGAAGACCGAAGCAAAGGCGGCATTCAATATCTCCACTTTCTCAGCATCCCCCGTAACCAGGACACCCTCCTTATTCAGCAAGGGACCTACATTATCCCTGGACATCCTCTTACTGTTCACGTGTCTAAAAAACCCCTTTTTATTATCCTTTATGTCCCTTGCCAGCTTAATTTCCAAGAGGGCTTTAGCCTTCCTAGTTGCATCCCTACAGGCCCTGACCACATTCCTGTATTCTTCCCAGGTGCTCAGACCCTTTTTCCACGATTCATAGATCTTCTGCTTCTCTTTGAGTTTGCTCAATAGCTCCCTGTTCATCCATGCAGGTCTTCTGCCTCTCTTTCCCCATTTCCTCCTCAAAGGGATGCATCGTTCCTGTGCTTGGAAGAAGTGCTGTTTGAATGCTAGCCAGCTCTCGCAGGCTCCCATTCCTTCAAACAGCGTAGCCCACGGGATAGCGCCCATTAAGTGGCGGGGGAGATCAAAGTTAGCTCTACCAAAATTCAGGGTAGCTATCCTACTTTTTGGCTTGCTTCTTCCACCCAGGATCATGAACTGAACCATTTCATGGTCGCTTTGCCCTAAGCTGCCCCCGACCTTCACTTCCCTAACAAGTCCATCCTTGTTAGTGAAAACAAGGTCCAGCAGCCGCCCTCCTCTTGTGGGCTCCTGCACCATCTGTAGCAGGAAATTGTCTTCAACACACTGCAGAAATTGTCTGGACTGCATACGACTGGCCGTATTGCTTGCCCAGCAAATATCTGGGTAGTTGAAGTCCCCCATAAGGATCAGTGCCCGGGAACTTGAGGCTACTTCTAACTGTTTATGGAATGCATTATCTACCTGCTCCTCTTGATCAGGGGGCCTATAGCACACTCCCACAACAATGTCCCCCATACCGGTTTGCCCCTTGATTTTAACCCACAAACACTCGACAGAAGGTTCATCCTTCCCCAGGTGGAGCTCAACACATTCTAGGTGCTCTCTCACATAAAGAGCAACTCCTCCACCTCGCTTCCCTAGCCTGTCTTTCCTAAAAAGCACATAGCCATCCATGACAGTGTGCCAGTCGTCCAGGTTGTCCCACCACGTCTCTGTGATTGCGATGAGATCATGGCCCTGCGACCGCACAAAGATCTCTAGTTCTTCTTGTTTGTTCCCCATGCTACATGCATTTGTGTAAAGACAGTTCAGTGGTGAAGCAGATGTAGGTATCCTCAACGGCCCACAGCGAGATTTCTGACAGGGGACTGGCAAAAGTGGCTCCACGGAGGAGTACTCAGGGCAGTCCACAGAATTTTCCCTACTCTCACGTGGAAAAACGTCCCCAAGTCCACGACTGTGCTGTTGGTATTTACCTCTTCCCACCGTCAACTCCCGTTGTGTCTCCCGAAGCCTAACCCTGGCAGCCGCCTTAATATCCCCTTCCCCCTTCCTAACTAGTTTAAAGCACGATCGATGAGCCCTGCTATCTCCTGGGCGAGGATCCGCTTTCCTTTATAGGACAGGTGAGCCCCATTAGCAGTACTCATGCCAGGAGCAGAGTACACCATCCCTTGGTTAAAGAATCCAAAGTTCTTGCGCCGGCACCAGCCTTTTAACCACACATTCAACTCGTGGGTTATCCTGTCCTGCTCTGAGCCCCTCCTCCCACAAGTGGGGATAGAGCAGAATATTATTTGGGCTCCCCCCCCCTCAACAGAGCGCCCCAGGTCCCGGAATTCCCTTTTGACAGCTTGCAGGCTACACTTTGTGATTGCGTCCCTGCCTGCTTGAACTATCAGTAAGGGATAATAGTCAGTGGATCTTACCAGGCCTGGTAGCCTTCTGGTAATATCCCTGACCCGGGCTCCAGGGAGGCAACACACCTCCCTGCGTGTAGGGTCTGGCCTACATATAGGCCCTTCTGTCCCTCTGAGAAGGGAATCTCCTACTACGACTACCTTCCTCTCTTGCCTAACAGAGGCAGTCTCAAGGCGTGCAGATGACATACTACCCAAAGATATAAGGTCTTCTTCCCCAATTTATCTGAAACCAGCTCTAAATGATCCTGGTTTTCCTTAGCTCTTGATTTCTCATAGTCATCGTTTATGGCCTTCTTTGTAAAACTACAACAACCACCAACACACACATCTACCCCCTCCCCACACACACCCACCAACAATCCTTGCTCAAATCAAAAAGAACCTCATTCAAGATTAGAGGTATGGATGAGAAAACTACTCACACAAATGTGACTTGCAAGTTGGCATCCTGGATTCTGTGGTAGAACTTGAGTGACTGAGCTGAACAAAAATTGTACTCTGCAAATCTTGAATTTTCCTTTTTTGCAGTTATTGGTCACTTAATCTCTTATGTCTCTTGAATACAGCCAAAACCCTGACCTGCTACTATAAGCTAGAATGAAAACCATCTGTTCTAAATGATTAGCTAATAGGGACAAGATTCTGCTATCACAGCAGTTTTAAATCAGTTTGATGACTTCATTGTTTTCTTAAACAAGGCTGCAATGAGGTCCCCCTGCAGCCTTCTCTTCTCCAGACTGAACAAGCCCAGCTCCCTCTGTCTCTCTTCATAGGGCAGGTGCTCCAGGCCTCTAATCATCTTCGTGGCTCCTCTGAACCCTCTCCAACAGTTCCACATCCTTCTTGTATTGGGAGCCCCAGATCTGGACACAGGACTCCAGATGGGGCCTCACGAGGGCAGAGTAGAGAGGGACAATCACCTCCCTGTCCTTGCTGGCCACCCCTCTCCTAATGGAGCCCAGGATACCATTAGCCATGCGAGCTGCAAGAGCACACTGCAAGAGCATCACTTCCAAGATGATTCTATTTCTTTTGGTAAAATTGTGGATTAAAATGAAATGACCCATGCAGCAACATATGCAGGTCTGTGATCAGAAGACATCACATTTAGGAATTTATAGCTTAAACACTCTGTAGTAAATGAGATGTGTAAAATTTGGCATATATTGTTCTGTGACAGTTACAGTGTGAGTGGTGTCAAGAACAAAATGATCCTTAATTTACTAATGGTCTTAAGGAGATTGACTTCATTGATTTCTGAAGACTTCTCTCCAATTATTTCAGCAATTACCAATGTCAGCTGTTGCTAACAGGTTTCCTACTACATCCTGCATCACATAAACAGGCCCACCACATTCAAAATATTTTCACTACCTTCACTATTCCTAGATATCATGTCAGAGAGAACTCAACCAACTGGAAATTACTTGTAACTACTGCAAAAGAGCACTGCACTGATTATGCTGATGTAAGACATACCTTCTCATGAAAGAATGTCATGGGACATCTATTGTGGTTCAGACATGACAAGGCTGACTGTTAAATGCTTTCTGTTTCACTCATGACACTGTGAATCTTTTTAGGCTCTAGCTGCTTAATGGTAGTCAACATATCTCACTACAGAGAACAATCACAAAGGGTTACATGATATTTAACCTATTATGATGCTTTACATTCTTGGTATACGCAGTCTAGGACTAGCTTGGATAATTATCCACAGGGACCCTGCTTTCCTGCAGAAACACTACCATGCTTTAGATAATGTTCTTTCCAGCTGTTCAGCTGGACACAAGTAGAAGGAAGGGAGGCAAATGAGATAGTAATTCCAGATGACAGAAAAGAGTGAATAGAGAGGATAGAACAAAGACCATTGTACATTTAAAAAAGGAATGAAAAAATAGAAATAGAATTAGAAATATTGTCTGAAGAATCCTGAAAGCCCTGCTCATAATGGACGTAGTGTAAGTAGCTTGACACATGGATAAAGCTTTCCAACAATCTGAAAAATAAAACAATGCTACAATACAAATGTAATTCTCAGTGAATGAGGGACATACCCTTCTAAGACTTTGATGAGGTGCAAGGAGATGAAAACAACCCATTTATTTTATGTATTTAAATTATTAAAATGTGAAGATAAATCATGATGCTCCTTTTTTTTTCCCCAGGTCTGAAGTAAACTTAACTCTGTATCGCTTAGGTTGATGGGGCCTCAGGTTTGCAAAGGCTAAGGTAGTATCGAACTAGTCATGGCTACATGCTTGAAATGTTGAAATTGGTCTGATTCTGTGATGCATTCAGCACCTTCAGTACCCAGCCTGGAATTCTCTATGTACAGTGCTTGCTGTAGTTATGGTGATTATACAGCAGCTCAAAAGACTTTCTGTGCCTTCTATGGTGCATGATCTGAAAAGTATTTCTAACACTGAAATTGAAAATTTTTCAAAAGCATTTTGGGAACAACATATAGAACACTGTCCAAGAAAGATGAGCAAGGTTTATAAAATGGCTCTTGATTATTAAAAACAAGAAATGAATCTTACATATATCAGATTATGTCATACCTAAATGGGGACCAAGGAACCCACAGTATCCCATACTACTTTAAAATTCTTGCTGCTCAGACCTAGAGGTACATTTCCTGTTTTTTGGTTGGACTCCCAATAATGAAGAACGCTTCCCATTGGGAATTTTGCTGACATTACATTTTCCAGATGTTTTGTCCGTTGCTTCAACAAAGAAACAAGGTTTCTTTTTAAAGTCAGAGACAAAGTGAGGAATGACCAGGTACTAATTAATGCCAAGGTTTAATCTGGAATAACAAACCACATGTTCCTTATCCAAAGACTAACTCATGATTAACAGCACCACAAAAGTTACCAGTTTCCTTCCAAAAAAAATTAAACACCTCACAATTGATAAAGATTAGTTGTATATTAAAACACAAACAAGTACAACAATATAATAAGGAACAATATTAGGTGCTTAAAAGTCTGTAACAGCTACTGACAGTAACAAGCACTAAAATACTCTATGTGTATTTTATGGTTTCCATTTATCAACAGAAATATTAAGGACAGGGTTTGCTATGTAATCGGCCTTGAGCGAGGAGCAAAATAGAAGCTGTGTTGCCGCAAGAGATGACCCGGAATCATTCTGCCACTCACTCCCCCCTTATTCAGTCTCCTGCAAGTTAAGGGAATTGCTCCTCTGGTTTAAGTTAACCATATGTTTAAATATGTTTCTGAATCAACGTCGAAATTTCTGAAGTAAACAGCTGCAGCTGTAAATATTCAACATGGAGCAGACATGTTGCTAAAGGATTTGCCATTTCAATCATTTTCAGTCTAGAAATAAATCTTGAAGTAAAAGTATGTAACATAAAGTTGCTGAAAGAATTGCTACTCAAACTTCTTTTGGCTTGCCACCAAATATGCAAAGTTCCTGCTGGAAAGAGCATGAAAACAAAGCAAATGCAACTGTATGTTAAACTTCACTCAGCATCAGTGGTACGAAGACCTTCCTCCAGAAATTGCAGACTTGACAGTCATGGCCTAGTACGACTGATATTGAGATAGGCTTTAGCTCAGAAGCAAATCTTCTGTTATGGACTTTTGGAGATGGAAACAGATACTGGTAAGGAAACTGGGGAAAAAGACAGTGATAACACTCATTTGCCTCAACAGGGACATGACTCTCTCTGCTGCTATTCTGCATATGGAAATCAAGAAGTCAGGAGAGAAGGCAGAGGAGACATAATTAACTTTTCACAACTCTCAGAGTGTGAGAAAACAAGTAAAACAAGTAAAAAAAATCTTGTACACCTACTGCTGAATGGCCTCACAAACTGGTCAATGGGCGGAGGCAGAGCACTCTGCCCGCTATTTAAAGAGTTGCCCTACAGTGAATGCCATCTCATCCAAATGAGCACAGGGGCCTCCCCAGAACTGCTTAAATTGTTTGAGAACTGCTAGGAATCACTGTAATCCAGGCCCAAACTCTGAGGGCCAATTCTAAAACACTTAGGTTTTAAATCAATTCTGCTTTGGACCAGAGGCAATGGACACATGTTGGATGCTGGGAAATTACAATTAGATGCCTGAAAAAATTGATTAATTCAATTGGTCCTGGAACAGATTACTTAGAGAGCCATAGGTATCTCCAGCTTTGAATGCATCAGAAACTTGACTGGAGAAGTCGCTGAGCAACCTGCCCTATTTAGACTTCAGTTGGATCAAATGACCTCTAGAGGACTATCTTGGAGGTCAAAAGTACAAGGAAGTTTGACTAGAAGTGATTCAGGAGGCAGGACTACCAGAATTTTCCTGGCAAGGCAAATGAAGAAGCTTGACTACAACCAGCGCAGAGGGGGAGGCATTCCCTGCTTCTGACTGTAGTCATGTTGGTCATGCAGCTGTTGGCAAGTCGTGTAATTTACCACCTGAGAGCTGAACACTTACTAGCTGGAGCTAGTGTCTCTGTCCTGTTGGAAATCAAATTTTAAAAGTCTACTTTCACAGAATCACAGAATTGTAGGGGTTGGAAGGGACCTCAGGAGATCATTGGGTCCAGCAGATATGTTCATGAGCTTCTCAAAGCATCATTGATAACAACTCAGAAGATTGAAATCTGAAGACTAAAAGATATTTTTTGGCATAAAAATTTCCTGGTGAACCAGAAAGAATAAAACAGTTCTGGAGAGTAGTAGCTATTTTTCTAAAATATTGTTTCTGCAGTTTGGAGGGGTGATAGAATTTATCCGTTAATTGGATAAAGATTCAAATCTACTGCAATTTTTATATGGTTACTTTTAGGTTTGTTTGCTTCGCAACGGGCTGTGTGTGGCTTGGAGACTGTCCAAATTCTTTTCTTAAAAGCTTTTCTAGGCTGTTGGCTTAAAATATGGGCAAAAGATTGAACATATTCTTCTCTGCTTCCTTTTAACACGCTGTGTGCTCCCCAATTCACAATGGGGTAGAGGCCAAGGGATAGATGTCTGAGACAGCAATATCGCAAATGACTGCAGAAGATGCCATTTCCTTTAGTTTAAAGCTATTATTTGGGAATTCAGTAACTGAAACGACACTGAGCTTCTGTTATGGTCTCACAATTTTAAAGGGGAGTCATAAAATGTTCAGGATGTTCAGGGCTATGGCTACATGGAAAAGGAAATGTTGTGACATTATCAACATGCTGATACTGTGCATCAAGTAATGCAATGCCACAAGTGGAAAATACTATTTTAGTAGAATCTCAGTAGGCTTATTTACAGCGAAAGAAAAAAAAATTACAAATGTATAGCTCATTTCAAAGCAAGACTATTTAAAAGCACTTATTACAAAAGTTTCCTTACTCAAATACCCAAAATGCATATGGGCGACTACCTTAAGTCGCCAGAGCTGCAAAGTGGGATAGGATAGACCTGTCCCTTTTACGCCGTTGTTTTCTTTCGTGAGCTACGCCCACCTACAAAACTTGTCCCTGCTTTTATTCCCCATCTCCAGAAAATTCTATGCACACATACCTGCCCAGGGAATTTAGGTCATACAAAAGGCATAATTCAGCCCTCCAGCTATCTAAATATCTAATATCTTAATATATTTGGTCAGATTCAGAAGAAATGCTGCTTTGCCTTTCCCAGATGGCAAAAATAGCACTAGCTAGTCTCTAATTTGATGCACAGGGTGTTAGCCAGATATATGACTTCAAGCATATCAGCAAATACATATTTTGAGAGCAGCAACTCAGTTGAGTAATGTTCAGTTTAACATTACCTTTTCCGTATAATAATGATGAGAAGAACAGTCCTCCAGCATTTTTATTGGTTCCAGTAATTAAGTGAAACATTGTGTGTTATGTACTGAAGTGTGCAGAAATTAGGACACAACTGCCAATCTGTGCTAATTATTTTTTCTTACAGTTCTCTTTATCTAATCCGTGCTGGTTTCTTGGGGTCTGTATTTTATGGTTGTTCTTGTGACTAAACAACATGGTGATGATGCTGTGGCTGGGCTAATGCTAGCTAAACCGTTCCACCCAACAGTCACAAACAAATGAAATTCACCATAGGTCTACCTACTACATGCTTTTAAATAACATCCTGAGAATCTTCTGCAAGTTGCACCTATGCCAAGGCATTTCTGTTGGCACACTCACCTGGGCTGAGCTTAAATCCTAACCTGCCTTTTATCCAGACGGGTGACTCGGCTCAGCATTTCTGTTAAAGCAAAAGGAAATCCAGCGCCTTTCTGACACACAGAAACATGCCATCGTGGTGTTTGACTACATAATCCTTTTGTCTGAAAAGAAGAGCCCAAGTGTATTTCAGAAAGATCGTATTTTTCATTCGGCTTATGGAACACTTATAAACTAGGACTCCTAACTGCGATTCCCAAACACAAAACAAAGTCAAAGGTTACAGCATATGTTTTTGTTTCAGCTTCTCCAAATTACTTGCAAATGTATTCAAACACAATATGAGGAGATACTTGATTTTATTGAAAATAACAGACTACAGGGTGCTGCAAAAAAGGCTGAGGTACCTCAAGCATAAACATGGAAAGAATACATTGGTTTAGAAACCCATAAATCCTTATTTGAATCTGCCAACCTGAAAGCCAAGTAAAGCCCGAAAAAACTATTTTTCCTAAATGCTATGTCTGATTAAGCTATACTATTAAATGACAGCTGAACTTTAACATTAATATGATATTATTTAAATAACTGCATGATTTTTTTCTTACACTAAAATGATGAATGATTTTTGGACAGCTCAATTGACATAAAGCAAGAAACCCCTTTAATGAGATTTGACAAAATGGAGACATATGCAGAATATTCGTTACAGCTCATGTCGCAGAGCCCTTCCTGGGGAGACTTGGGTTTGGTTGTGTCTTTTCTCTCGTTCATTTTTTTTATAGTTTATTTTGATTGTCTACAGGCACTGAACCATCCCTTTCAATTGCCACTTCCTTTCTCCATGGATTTTGAATTTAGCTTGTGTCATTTACATATTACTCTTAATCACAGAGTTTTATATGTTACAGTTTGGAGTTGGAATTGTAAGAAATCTGTGGAATGAAGGGATGAGGTTCAGTCACTTTAACCTTTGTCAACTGCATATACAAGTAACCAACAAAGACATATTTCTGAGGACACTTATGAGTAAATAAATCTTGCACTAAAGACAAATTATTAAATTCTGGTTTTGCTATTTTCCAATCCAAGTGACAAATCAACAACTCCGCTAAAACTTTCTCTTGCTTTTTTCTTCTTTTTCTTTTTTTTTAATAAGGAAATTGCATTAAGCAAATATGCAATATAAAAGCCCATGGCAAGGGTAATTTCATACTGAACACTTCAGAGGATGCTTTAAATTCCTTTAAAACTGTGTTTTTATAGCACCCACCACCTCCTATTAGAAGGATGCTTTTCTTCTTCAGGAAGCTGAATATATACAGAAATATGGATATCACAGAGAAGTTCAGGTACTGTTTCACTGGCTAAAGAACACATATGCAGAGATGCCATTAATTAAAAAAAAAAAAAATCTATCTGCAAGATACCAATGTAAATTTAAGGTGGCTAGTTATCACTGGAGAACTCCTTCCCTGCAGTCCCACATACATTTTTAGGATGTTGCAAATTTTTCTTTTCTGCATCACCTAACTTTCATCCCAGGGACAAAAGGTCTGGCAATGTGTCTGCCCCATCTCTTCAGACAGAATTGATCATCTTAACCGTTTCTCTCTGTGTAAATTTATGCTGTCCCAAAATGTTTAGAAACTTTCTCACATAAAATCTAACAGGTAAAAAAACCCTGAAAAGTCCAAAACCACTCAAGAACAATGAACACAGGAAATCAAAATAAAAAAAAAAGCTTAATTTTAGATCACACACACAAAAAACCTACCCAAATATAAAGAAACTAAGATGAGAAATCATTGAGTGAGGGGTAATCCCTCAGGCTACAGAAAACTCTTTCCCTTGCTGTGATAAAGCCTTCTATCTAACCATGCCTGCTTCACTCAAAGACATTGCACAGCGCAGCCCATGTAAGAAAAGTCAGGTACATCACCAAAATGCTGAGGTTGTATTAAAATAAAATTAAAGGCACAGAGGGAGAGAGGAAAAACAAAGAGCAGAGGTGTCCCTACCTTGGCCTTACCTTCGCATCATTCCCGTCAAAATCCTGGAACTCTTCCCCAGGTTTGCATCTGTTTCTCTAAGCTGAAGGGAAAAGAGTCCCATTAAAGGCAAAAGGCACACATACTCCATTCTGTACAAAGCACAGATATTTTTTCTGTCATTTGAGTCAATCAACTTCAGTTTTAGCCCACAACAAACTCTCATGGAAGAAAGCCACCAAAGCTCTGAAATTTAAAAATGTTTTGTCTAGTTTTCACCCATGTAAAGATGAAACCCACAGAAGATAAGACATTGAAGCAACAAAGATGAACCAGGATAAAGAGTGAAAGCTTTACAAACAAAAGGTTGCAGGTAGAAGCTATATAAGTTGATATGCATAATTCCTATTGATGTGTGTATGTGTATTGGTTATGTATATTAGGGAGGGCATCAAGGGATGACGAGATAGCCATGTGCTGTGCTCCTGATGCTTTATGAAAAGGAAAACCCAAACATATCTTTCTTCTACTGTTTTTCAAAGAGAGCAGTTTAAAGGAAAAGCAAAAATATAAACCAGTGTTCTTTTACCAATTCCACGAGAAAGAAATATGCCTCTATGGTCCCTTGAACCATATGCTTACATGATCCTAACCTTACAGCAGCCACCACTGGGATGGATGCCCAAATACTTTGTGAACAGTATACATAAGGCAGAGCTTTACAATATCTATTTTTGCATGTAAGGATCACCCACTGACTGCAGATAGCATTTTTGTAGTTTGTTAGAAGACAGGAAAACTACATTTACAGCTAAATTTAATCAGCTGACTTGTTCTACAGCTCTCAACAATTTTGCAAAATAGGTAAAAGCACAACTGATCAAAAAATGAAACTGGGGAGATGAAAAGTTATGAAGCAAATGAGCTTCATGTTCAAAAAGAGCATTTTCTTCCATTGTTCTTTAAAAGGTGTAACTCTCACCTCTCTTTTTGTGTTTATCAACATCCCACAGAAGGAAGCTTAGAAATGAAGAAGTGTATGAGAAGAATTGAGTTACTCTCCTATGGCCACTTTTGCTACTGGTAGTGAGTAGACTTTGGATTTTTTAGAGATCTTGTAACCAGTGGGACATCAAAATCTACTGTACATGATAATGTAATGACTGTCAGCTATGAAATATTAGGGATTGCTGTTTCTAACATGCCCCCAAACACAGCTGTGTGTACATACATAAAAACATTCTTCTCCTTCAGAAAGCTGAATATTTACCTCTTCATTATCAAATCAGATTGAAAGGACTTCCTGACTCATTGACTTCTTACTAAAGAAACTTTGTTGTAGAAGACAAAATGCATCCTGTATTACAAATCCATCAAAACCATAACACTGCCAAGAAAAGTGGCAATCTTCCAGTAACAAATCACCTTCACCATAACAAACCACTATTATAACTTGAATATATGCACAGCAGCAACATTTAAACCAGTTTCTATTCTGGAGCCAAGTATTTTAAATATTTGCTACCAGATTTAATGCTTATTACTGAAACCAGTAGTTGCAATCAATGACACATAACCTTTCTGCATAAATTTCCTCCTTGCTCTTGTAAAAGGTACTACAAAAATACCAGGTGGAAGCTAGGGCTGGATAATGCCAACCAAGAATTGCTCTTAGCAATATCATATTCAGCGGAAAGGTTTGCACTGACTCTCAGATCTCTGTAATTATGTGCCACGATGGAACAAAGATGAGCATTATATTCCAGGGAGGCCATTCCCTCATTTTTTCCTGATTCATCTAGACAATTCAAGCTCCAGAAAAGCAGTTTAGCCCAGTTTGACACAAGTAACAGAAGAAAAAACGCCACAATAATTTTTAAAAGGCTCATTAAAAAGCCAAGTTCTTATCTATGCTAGAAGGGAATCTGAAGTACAAATGTATGCTTTACATTGGTCTTTTATTATTCATAAAGATGCGTTTAACACTTGGGGCTTCTCCTCCCTTTTCACAGAGAAGTAGCTCTCTCTTTTTTACCGTTAGATGTTTGATCCTAACTTTCCTCTCTTGCTGCAGGATTCTACCTGACAGCTAGAATCAGTACTGATAGTTAGGAAAGGGAAGCTGAATCTTAAAGGTTTGACAAACTCCTCTAAGCAAGACGACCTCATATTTTTATGGTAATAAAACAACCTCACAAAATAAATGAAAGAATTGTTAAAAAAAAGAAACAAACACATACACACATAGTTGGAAGATCTCTAGCTACCTCCCAAGAGAACACTAAAAAAACACCTTTTCTTCCCACATTGGCAGAAAAAACAACAGAAAGAGCTTCAAACTGGAAGTTTGCTTTTATTTAAAAGGGAAAAATGGGATGGCAGCTAATCCATCATTTCTTTACCAACACCAGTGCACTGCAGAAGCCAAAAAGCTGGTGGTGTGCAAACTGGTTAAATGGCATACAATGGTGCTTTCTGAAAAGGTTTTGAAAGATGCTTTGACATTGGCAATGGCAAATCTACATGGTGTTTAAGAAAGCTTTCAAAAATTAGTATTAAGAATAATAATGAGAAAGGAAGGAAGACGCTGATGCTGGTATCCTGTCTGCCTTGGATGCTTTTTAATCTGAGGTTTTCCTAAAATACGTTGCATCTTTTAGGGTCCTTTATTCTCCAGTTAACCTATCTGACTCTTGTAGCAGAGCTTTTATCCTTTGTATGGCTTTAAATTAAAAAAAAAAAAAAGTTTAGAGAATTCCTCTTCACAACTGTTACACATGTATTTTGCACTGCACATGAGCTTGTAAGCTTGTATAATTTTGAATAAATTAAGATGTTTTGAATTTTTCTTCCTTCAAATGTTTTACTCTACATACAGAAAAACTCATACATGTAAATTCAATGACACTAAAGAGACATTAACTCATTTAAATGTTGCTCATAAGAAAATCTTCTTAATTTTCACCATACTGAACTGCAAAGAACCGACCATCGTGCTCAAGCTGACATTTGACTTTCAGAAGACAAGTTTGTTCCTTGGTTGATTAGATAATAACTCCATGTATTCAGTGTAAAGCTATTATAACATTATCACTGACACAGTACTCTCTGTCCTGGTCTTTAAAGAATTTCCACATAATGGAAAACTTGCCAAATTATCCAAGATCATCGCTGACTAAGTATATAGAGAGCTATACATTGGAGTACACAGACAACTGGGACAGCTGTGCTTGTGTGGATCCACTGGAGAACTTCTCTGAATTCCCTAAACAAAGTATTTTTAGTGGCCTATGATAAAACTTGGAATCTGAGATCTTCCATTTATGGCAAGAAGTATTTTGCTGAACTGTGATGTGATACACCTTCCCAGAATACCCTTATTTTTAATCTTGCTCCTTGCAGCTTAAAGATTTTACCATCAAAGAAATTTAGTCTTCACGTGGAAAGCACAGAAAAAGAAAAGTTATGCTGTGAGCCATGTGTACAGTCATCAGAACTGCAGTCCCTCTTTCCCAAGGATTTTTAGGATCAGCAGAAAAGTATACATGTTATTCATCTCCATTGCTGAGGTTTTACTTGTCCAGCTAGGAATAGAAAATCATCTCAGACTCAGCAGTCACTAGGGATGTGAGGAGTGGAGATGAAATAAGACACAAAGTTGCCTGAACAACACTTGGTAAATGCTCACAATCCTTCGTTACGTTTAATGATTCAGTTATACTTAATGTTTTAAAGTAGCTAATGCCCAGGACTTCAGAAAGAAACCGGTATAGCTGACAGCAAATGCCTTGTTAAAGCTGTCATGTGAGCTTTACCAATCAAAGCTACACAGGTAAAGAAACGCCCTGGGACAAATAAAGGAGTTTTCTTAAGTGGCGTCGGTCAGCTAGAGGCCTGTAGCAGGACTTAGCCTTGGCAAAATTGGACACTCAGAAAAGCATCCGATCAATGTGTCACGGACAGAAAGCCACAGGCGTAGTCACTCCCGGTACTGCGAGCAGAATCCAGAACCACAGAGGAAAAGTCCTTGGACTGAAGTTCAGGGAGGTTGTACATGTTGGATGGGATGGGCTTCTGGGCATCTTCATTAACTCTACAGAGTAGAGTGGATCCCTATGGAGGCTCAATAAGCCAAAACTGACATACATGTTATTCTGACTGCATTGAAATAGCAGCAATCTAAGGAACCACTACCTTTTCTTTCACACAGAATTGCCTAAGGAGACAATTATTAACATTTGCAGCTACAAAGAGTAAGGTCCATCAACTATTAGAAGCTCCATCACGATACTCGAATTTGTTTCACAGAAAGTTCGAGTCACTGCAACAGACACTACAACGTACCCTGCAAACCCCAGGAAACTGACTTAACTATGATGCTAGTGACACAAAGCTTGCTTCCAACAGCGGGCTTGGTGACTTCAGCGTGACTCCCTGCACAAGAGGTTTTGCAGGATTGGGCCCATATGAGACACTTCTTAAGTGCTCCACTGCAGATGGTGATTATCTCTCTTGATAGCATCTGATTTATATAAAACTGATCAATATGCATGCACAGAGAACTTGCCCAAAGCAAATAAAATCCAAGACCAGCAATTACATATTATCAAACTTACCCTTTCCCGAGCACGCTGGATCTTCTCTCTGTCATGGCTGAGGTTTTCCAGCATCTCCTGTCCAATCTGCTCTGTAAAAAATCAAAATGTAAAAAATCAAAATGTAAATCATATAGCTTGTGACTGCAAGGCCTCAAAATGCCAGGTTGGATTGTAACAAAACTATTTAAAGACCGACGGCATTTAATATATGATAGCCTAATCACTCCTCCTAACTGCAAAGTGGAAGACATCATTATACTAAATTTTAAGTTTTCCAAGCAAGGTAAAACTGAAGAAGTAACAATGAAACCGGAAGATGTCCCCCTGCAGTCTCTGGAGCTTGTCTCGGCCCTGGGAATTGATGATAACCTTTCATCAGTGAAACAAAGGCAAGACGACTTTTGGACTTGCTCCAAGTGCTGGGTGTTCACGTTACCCACAAGCTCCTCAAGCCCACTCCTTGTCTTACAAAGAAAGCCAGGAAGCCTTTGCTAAAACACCAGCCATCCTTACGCTTTTAAAGACACTAAGAAGTCATATCAGAAGAAAACCACTCTCCGTGCCTCTCAGCATCTACCATTGATGCTCTAAATAAAAGCTATTTCAGGCTAAACCCAGTTGCTGGTGTTTGTTTTGCTCCGTTACAGACTATTTCTGGCCAGCTTAGAGATACACTGTAAATGATCTCAGGATGCTTTTTAATAGCGGCCATATACATTAATCTATTGTCATCCCCGTTTGTTTACACAAGGGTTGTTTGCTTCCACAGCTTACACCGAACCAAACATTGCAAAACTACAGCAGAGAGGCCTGACAAAAAGAGACCACAAGATGCCAAAACTTCTTCAAACAGCTTCAGTCAAATGCTCCTCTTACACAAAAGTATTAGCAGCAAGTATAGAGAAGAGATTTTAATCTTCAAAGCTCTATAGAAAATTTAAGAAAACGTCCCTGTATTTCCCTGAAGGAGAAACATAACTTAAATCATTCCCATTTTACAGATGGGGAAACAGACCCAAGCAGCCAAAGCAGCTGTAGCTTGCCTCAGGACACACAGCACGTGGGAGACAACCAGCATTTCTGTGCACATTCGTTTAGGCTACTTACTTAGCTTGCCAGAGATATGCACCAAAACTGAGTAAAACTACAAAAAAAATCTTTTATTCATAAGCAACAAAAAATTATGTCTTCCTTTTGTGGGTTTTTTTTTTTATAGTGAATGAGCACTTTCTTAAAATGTCATTATTTGAGAGGCCTCAAGAAAATGAATCATTAAAAATTCACCAATACGTTAGTAGAGCAAGGATGTTCTTATTTTTTTCATAGATACGGTCCATTTTCAGGAAACAATCCAAAGTAGAATCACCTCAAACTTTAAAAATTTGAGACAAGCAATTTTTTCCCCCCCTAAATCCATTTAACACGAGGTACACACTCTGCCAGATAAAGTCCAAGGAAATTCATTACATATATATTTCTCTATCTGTTGCCAAGTACAGTACAAGTAAGATAAATATTTCCTCAGATATCTGACCACAAATTGACATCCTCATTATGCTATCTTGTCCCTCTTGGCTTGCTGCTCTTTACTTTTCGCTGTATATACAATGCCTCCCAAAGGTGAAATGTGGTAAGATATGTAGTTATTGAGTTACAAAAGCTGTAAGGTACAGTACAGCTATACAAATGGTAGCCTAAGAAAGCGATTCAAGGGAGCTTTGCCTATGTTTGCATGTCAAAGGACTTATGGGATGAAATGATACTAAGCTTACTCCTCATCAAAGAACGCAAAATAGTGTAATACAGAAAGAGATACACACATTCAGTGTAGTCTGGGGAAGAAAAAACAAAGCAAAATCCCTTAAAAAAGAGAGGGCGGAAAAAAAATCGACAAATTATTAACCAAGTAGCATGAGGTGGAATGATAAGAAATATTTATTGCTAAAAAATTATACGCACAGACATAAAGGAGTGCGAGGAGTGGATTTTCCTTCAAAGGAATAACTATAAAGTAAATGGCTAAAATGGCTTGGTATTTCCCAAACAAAGCTCAAAAAATATCTTTATAGGAAACAGCTCTATTTTTATTACACCAATTTTAAACAAGTTACTGTGGTTGGTTCTTTTTTATTTTTTTAATCTTCTTCCTGTCACTGCCAAGTTCACACTCTTAGCTTTTTATAATGATTGAGTTTATTTTATAATGATTGAGTTTATTTTCCAACCATCAATGTGACAGCAGCATCAACTGTAAGTGAGGGTAAAACACCGTCACTTTGACGAATAGTGTATTTTCCTCTCATTGTCGATGACTGAAGACATCAATAAATAAGGAAGGAGAGAGCATGTCAGCCAGAATATCACAGAATGAATTGTTGATATGACACTTAGGGATTAAACCTTCAGCCATGAAGTTCAACCTAGCAGAGGGGTCTGAGAACTGAGATAGTTGCGTTTTTTCCCAGCAGCCTCTATAGATAAATAATTGGACGGATCATCAATTTTACAGGAGCAGCTTTACTCTACATGCACTTTAGTTGATGATCTTTGGCCTTTTTTGGGCTAAAATAACAACATAAGTTGAACAAAGAGACATAACGAAGGTAACATAATCTCACAATAAGTTTGCAAACATAAATTGACACCTTTATCCACAGATCTTCTTCATATCCTTGTTTTAATCAGGAAATTCACTGATGACAGTGAAACTTGATTTTTAGCTGGAAGGTCAAGACAGTCAAACAAAAATATTAATGGAGAAAATACATATTTCTAAATGACATGAAGACATGTCTCCTCACTTGGTTTGCAACTGAAGGTGCCCAGGACTGGAAAAAAACCCCACAGTACAGCTAATTCCAAGCTGGATATCATTGCTATCTGCTTGCTGTAATTTTTCAAGCTTCCCCACGAGTCTGGTGTTTTCCTGCCAGTTAAAACCTTCATCTATGTATCAGATTTATGCTTTTAGTGCAACAGTACTTTATAGATCTTTCCAGACTACTTATAATGCAAATCATTGACGATGCTACCACAGCTATGTGAAAAGGTCAGGTTTCTAAGATATACTGTAGTGCAGATGCATGAATTAAAACCAATACACAAACTGGAGGGTGTTGCATGTTGCCAGTAATGGTGTTATTTCAATAGACTCTTAATGACATCATTTATTTAGGGATTACCCCATCCTTTTAGCTGGTATGTACGGAAAAAGTTTAGTCGAGTCCTACAAAAGACTGTGTGGTGTTGCATCTTCTGACTGCAATTCCCAAAGAGATGCATAAAATCATGTTCTAAAATTACAGCTGAACTATGAGAAGCAGAAGGGTGAATGCATTTGCAACATTATTATCTATGAACTGACAGAGGGCAGGAATATTCGATAAAGCAATCATCTCAGTCTTAAACAATGCTGTGACGAACAGGAGGAAAAAAATAAAGTGAGAAAGTACATAACTTAATATTAACAAGCATCAGCCTTAAAGGGTGAATGTCTAAAATTCACAGATATAAATGTATCCTGCCTTAAAGGTGTTTGAACAAGGTATGGAAAATCAGCCTCTTCAGTGCTGAACACTTTAATGATGTGATGTTGTGGGTCCAACACAAATGGTGCCTGGTTGTGCAAAAAAATATAACATTTCTTATTGTAAATCACTGAACCTAAGCAGAAGAATGAAGACGCTTTCCACAACTGAAGAAAAAAACAACCTCTCCCCCCTCCAAAAAGTACACAATTTCCACCTTCTTGTGTGCAAAAACCGGCAGGTGGTTTTTTACTTTTATATTGAGACATAGCCAGAAGACAGTGATCACTTCTAGTATTGCTTTACACTCCTTAATATGCCCTTCCTTTGGAATTTGTCTGTAACCTATACATAGTATATCTTCATATGTACAAATCATAACAATTTAACACATGTTCTACAAAGCTTGACTACTGATATCTTCACACCTATCAAGGATGCAAAATAAGTTGTACTTGGCTGGTTTTTCTTTTCCATTTTTTGCTTCCAGCCATTGAAGTATTTATTTACTTTATCAGCTAAACTAATTTTAAAAGAGCTTTTCCTAATCACCCAAGCCAATAATACTGTTTTCCTTAAGAATGACTAATACATTCACTCAAGAGACAGGAATGATATGGAATGACCCTCTCCAGGCTTTTGGATAAACAAACATGCATTTTATGAATTTCGAAGACAGAGAGCCCATTTTTCTTTTAATATGAAAAATAAAAGGATTCAACATGGTTTATACATACTTTTCCTCTAAAAGTGTACCCTGTGTGTGCATATATATAAAAAACCCCATCTATTTTTATATATATATATATAACAAACCATATATTACACACACATTTCATAACCTGTATGTTTTTAAAATGTTAAAAAAGATCAAATAACACCAAATCATAGAAAGGTTGTCTGGAAGTATGATTTGCCCAATCTTGTCATACAAATAATGCGTGCATATATATGTCATAAATGTAATTACAGAGGTGGGGAAAGGCAAACTAATTTACACTGGAAAAAGCAGAAATCAAGAAAAAATCAAGAAAAAAAATCAAGGTGGCTGTACTACAGAATCAGGAAATAAAGTTAAAAACCACTGTGCGTTGTGAGAGAAGGAATCAGGGCAGGAATGGGGAATGTTTCCACACTGAGACCCTCAGCCTTGCCTAGTGAGTTAATGCCATTTGGGGAGCTCACTTCTGTGTTGCCTATGCCCAGGGACTTTGCATGCACCGAAGATGTAGTAAAAGCTTGTGGAAGAATTTTGGAGAACTATGGGATCACAGCAGAAACTCAGCAAACATATTCAGGGCTGGGACACAATTTTTTTCCAAAAGCCACTCCATTTTGGACAGGTTAAAAATTTATACTTTAGGAGACTAAGAGAGATAAATCATCAACAGCAATTTCTGGGGAAAAAAAATGCTCAGAAGCATTAAATGCTAGCTGTTCTGAGATGACAGCAAACAGATTTACAAACTTGGAAAATATATGTTGCAGGAGTTAGAAGAACTCAGGGCTGAGTCAAATGCTTTAGCTTCTGACAGAATAAAGTTAATAAAGAAAGTGATGACATATCTTTAAGTGCAGGGACATGGGTCTAAGTCCTATAAAGTTACGAGTTTGCAGCTGATATATGTTTACATTGAACAGCCAATATAATTAGAGACAGAAGGATTTAGATCATTAAAGTTACTAAACGACAAGTACAGGTTAATGCAGATAAATGAAGGCTAATATAATGGCAATAAGCCAATAGAGAGACAATTTGTAGAAAATTAACAGAACAGTGAAACATGAGAGTTGGTGCTCAAATGCCTCAAGAAACTGCCAGGGAGAAGTTAATCTGCATGCTGTTAAGTGGTCACTTAACACAATAAAATAAAAATTAGGTACATGCTGTGGGGACTAGTTGCCTCTCCAGCAGAAACAAATGCTGTATGGGTGGAAAGAGTACTGACAGTCAACAGCATACACTGAGGACATTCAACACTTCCAGAGATGTCAGAAGTTCAGTTGCAAAAGAGGATAAAAGTTGCCCAGTGTTACCGTGAAAGCAAAAAACACCTAAAAATACCTCCCAATCATCCAAAGTCCAAGATATCCATCAAACTTAAAATACAAACATTTTTTCAAATGGAAAAGGTCCTTATAAGATATAATGGATGTTCACGAAATTATTTTCATTGGCCAACAGAAAAAGGGTCTGTTGATCCTGAGGTCAGGGAAATGAGAAAGAAAAACATCCGGAACACCTAATCAGAATTCAGGCTGTGTGCTTTGTTCAAAGTAAGGAAAAAAAAAGATATTTGAGGAAGATGCCACTTGCTTTTAAGAACAAACTGGGAGCATTTCATAACCAGCACCTCCCATGGTCCAGGACTATTCTGTCCTTAACCATGAAAAAAAAAAGGCAGATGAAGAGAAGAAAATAGGAAAAAGAAAGAAAAATGATCATTTATGACAGACCTAGTAACTTCACCTCCAGTAGCCTTTTCTTTTTCTAAGGTTTCATACCTTTTCTGAAATCCTAACTTACATCAATCTGCTGGTATAAAACTACTCATTTCTCACTAACTGATGTATTTCTTTCTGTCTACTCCCATCACCCATCTATCTGAGCTCCCTTACTAACATCCTCACAGGAACAGTCACAGGAGGTGGCAGACTTTGATTCTCCTGAGCACTTGTCTACATTGAAGTCCACCCATTGTTCTAGCCATGCACCAGCTCGGCGATGCTCATCTGCACCGAATTCCTCTCTTTGCTGCTTTTTTTTTTTTCCTCCCTTCCTTTAGAAAAGTTCTATGGCAAAAGTAATCCCTTCTCAGTGCATCAATAAGTAAACAACTTGCTATCCCCATTTCAAGCCTTATGGAAGTAAAGCTGGGAACCAATCCTCAGTATCTTCTTTTCCTACTACTTTAAGTGCTGTCGAGATGGAAGAAGTCCCTGCTTGCTCTGAGCTCTGTGCAGGGAACGTATGCCGCTTCATTACAGCATTGCCAATATTGAACTTTTCTGAAAGTAATTTCATAGAATTTACAAGTTTTCATATTTTTCAAGATTTTAATAATTTACAAGATTTCACAGATTTACAAGTGGAGAGTATTAACAATCCTGACTGCATAAAAATTAAGTTGCAGAAACATAGCCATTTGAGCCACAAACCATCACTTAATTAAAACTGTGACGCCAAACAGCACCAAAGATGACACAAAAGTGATCTTTGGTTCCTCTCACTAAGACTGCATTCATAATAATAATTTAATCAAAACCACTCCACCATCTACCAGGTTTGCTATAAACTCAGAGTAGTGTAAATAATTACTTTGGACCCTGCAGTACTGCTTATTTCAAAGACTGAAAATGTGTAGGCAGAGAGTTGTCAACTTAGAGTCCTGCACTAAGCAGCTCCAGGCTCGTAAAGTTGGCCCTACCTCTACAGCCGATTTACTCGTAAAGCAAAATATGCCCTTCAAAACAGAGAGTTGAGCACAAAACAGTTGGGACAGACAACCAGCCAAACAGTAGACAGAAAAAAAAAATTTAAAATTAGGTTTTCAAAAGAGAAAAAAGGATTTTGAAGTGTTGAAATGTTTTAACATTGGAGTGTGGAGCAAGAGATCTTTTTCAAACTTACTTAACTATACCAAAACTGCAGCATATGATATTTAAAAGGTACAAGGATGTGCAACAAAGCTTGTTAGCTATATCTGTAAGCACTGGAAACTTTTTGAATTTTTTTTTTTTTTACTGATTCTTCATGTCCCATTTCTGTTGCTAAAACTTATCAATAGGAACAAGGTTCCTTGCAGTACTACAGTTTCTGGACATCAGTAGACTATGAGAAAAGTATATCCTACATCTGTTTCAATCTGAGAAATTGTTCCTTGAAGCAAAAAGCATTATCAATAAATGAAAACAAAGCCAAATGACATTTGGGTTTGTTCAGGTTTCTCCCAACATCCTGATGAGCCATGTTTATCCTGAAACCACAGACCGAATATAAAGTCAGGGAAACTGGCAACACAAGCAAAAAGCCTATGCTTGTTTGATCTGTAATACTTCCATGGAGCTAAAGAGTGTTTTAACCTTTCTTGCACTGTTCAGCAATTAATTTTAAATGTGAATGGAACTATCTCCTGCTGTATTCACATTTATATTTAAACAACAAAAAATAGAAATAAAATAGTATCCAGACATTATAAAAATAAAACAAACCTAGAGGATGATTAATAAATAATGCCTAAAATCGTTGACCAAAAAGTGCGGCAGTCTGTACAAAAATAAAGTAAGCTGAAAACTGAGTGTATTCCTCCCCCCCCATATATATATATATATATGAACTTTCTTAAACATCAGAAAGCCCACAAAGCAGGTGAACAGCTCAGCAACCTCGAAGCTGGCTTCAGTGCAACTCACTCTTTGAATACGAATTAGCAATGGGTAATCACAGCATATTTATGAGGCCTTTTGCCTGGTCCTTTTCTCCAGTGAATGCTGTATTATTCATTGCGTGTGCCCTGACCCCAGTGCGCTCCTGTTCTGACAAATCATACTTGATTAAGACAAATCTTTATTAGTTAGCTAGGCTACTTCCCCATTTATCATTTGCAAATCCCATTCTCCTTTTCGGGTACAGTAAAAGTAACTGAAACCATTTTTTCTCCATATAAAATGAAATGCTTGTTACAGACAGAAAGTGCAAACAGAAGCCTAGAAGTCGGTAATAGATGATAAAACAAAGGTTTAACAGGCATAAATTACAAACGTGGCAAAATGCTATCACAATAGCATACTTTAGATAGGCTGAAGAAACATTAATTAGCTCACCCCTTCAATGTTTCCCATTTTTCCACCAACTAAGTGTCTCAAAAATTAAATGTCATATAAAAGAACTGTAAAGTTGGAGGCTAAAAGTACTGGGTTTTAAAAAAAATAATAAAGAGATTGCTGAGGAAAGCTATTGTTCCAGGTTTCTATCAAAACAAAAAAAACACCCTTTTAAAAGTAGATCTATAATAGGAGGCAAAATGAATTCAAAATGATTCATGAAGCTTCAGTTTCGCTTGAAAAACTAGAAAACCATGGGATGTGCAAAGCATGCCAGTTTTGTCATGATAGTGGCTTTGCTCGCAGAGGAGGATGTTTCTCCTATCAGGACTCTGGAGATCAGAAGCTGCTACTTGTGAGATGGAGGGACAAGGGGCAAAGGGACAGGACAGTCCACAGCTTGTTGGGCTGCTTGTGGTAGAAGTCCCAGCTCTGCCCCAGAATTTCATTCCCTCCCTCTGGAGGGATGTCTAGGAAATGCTCACTTATCTGTACTTCGTTTGGTGATGGGGTTTAGTAGTTAGCATGTTTTATATGCAACGGTATCTGTGCCCACCAATTAGAATCTGCGCTCATTCGAAATATATGGTAATTTAACAAACTGCACCTAGAGGACAAAAGCTCAACCTAAACACCCCTGTGCTGCTGACACAGGACGTTTCTTATAGACTCCTGTCTTCCTCCGTTGGTATCTTCCCACCTCAAGCTATTTTTCCTGTGTTTATATTTTTATTTTTACCCTGCAGAACCAGTGCAGCTATGGATTCTGCTCCTTTTTCACACTCATGAGCTAAGTGCTAGCTAGTTCCACCTGCAACGTTGCCTTCGATTACACACAGAGTAATGCTGAGAAAACCACTACCTCAATAAACCTGCAGTAAGAGAATAATGAAAAACACCCCGATGGCCTGGCAAATCACTGTTATCAGGAGGTATACAAGAAGGAAAGAATCCACACTGATTTTAAAATTCAGGCTGAGTTTGCAAGGCTATGTGTATTAAGATATATATATATAAAGTCTCTGCTCTTGTACTTGTCAAACAAAGATATTTCTCCAGGAAATTGCCGAGATGGAAATAGAGACTTTCCCATAATACATTTTTTTTACAGCACTCCTCAGAGCGGAATCGTATTTTAAGGATCAAGTTAAGCTCTTCAGATGGTGTTTAAGAGCTAGACTTACATGGGGCCTGCACTGCATGTAGACACTATTTGTTTCTAAGGCATCCCTGCAAGGAAAAATTGTTGCAGAAATTGATTTTGCAGTGTCTAAGATGACAAGTGTGATTTCTTCTGATGGAGGAACTCAGCAACACTTAGTGATACTTTTGGCATCTCTACCTTAGACTGCCGCTCTACGTTTTAATTGGGGGCAAACCTGGAGACTTCTGAAAACAAAGAGAGCAGCTTAACTGCATGGGGCAGCAGTTTTTGCTTGGATTCTCCCCAGGCATCTGTCTGCAGAGCTCCGAGTGCCATTGCAGGTATTGGACATGGCCTTTGAGTCCCAGATGATTTGGGTGAGGGTTATCAGAAACTGCCTCTCTCTATTGGTCATTACTTGAATTGCAGCCAGCAGAGATACCTGCATTGGAGGGGCCATGAGGAAGTGCTGGCAGCTGAAGAGTCTCTGTGAGGATGTCCTAGGTTTGGATAACATCTCCCATCTCTCCTGGTCTGCCAGCACTCAGATGTGTTAGCGTGCAGGACGTGCTGCCAATGACATCAGGTAGTCTGCTGCGGGATGTAATTAACAATTTCATAGGACTTGCTGGCAGGCCACTGTTAACATTTATTTGTGTGAATGTTCTGTATGCTGCAGACAGAACAAATTAAGTACACTTTCCTTTGCGTTTCTAGGGGACCAACATGAGGAACACAGTATGCCCAGTAGCCCCTAGCCTGACACAGTAAAAGGACGAGTCTGGGTTTTCTGCCATGCTCAAAAGATGAAGAATGCAGGGAGGGCAAGGTCAGATCTGGGAAAGGATTCTGGGCTGCCGGGTTCTGTATTTGAAATGAAAGGCATGCCACCTATGGGCAGGTACCACCCGGACGACCATTCTCACTGGGGTTACCTACTTGGCCATTTTCATATTCTATTGCTGTTTTGGATGCCAAGGAAAAAAATAAATTGATCTTCTTGAAATTTCCTTAAGCAGTCTTTAATTCTGTAAGATAGGGATTCAAAAGAACACAATTTTACTGCTGGCTCAGCCACTGCTGTACGCCTGGTAAATATTTGTGCCTGTTCCCCTGTTTCTAAAATGGGTGTGAAGGAATCCACCTTGGCAGAACACAATATCTATCATTAAAAGGATTGTATTACTATGGAAGACTTTCAATTACTGCATTCAGCCTCTTACACATCCATTTTCATTACAGCTACCAGTTTGAATATAATTTTAATTGAAAAAAAATATGAGAAATTATTTTGAAAAAGAAATCTGAAGTGGCTCAGTCTCGACTACAGGACACGATGCTTCATCTTATAAAGGATTTCCAAATTATTTGAGCACCACATATAATTATCCCATGATCTACTGAATTGGTAAATTATTGCAGGATGACATTTTAATGCAAACACCCAGTTTACAAACATAACTTTGCTGGAAATTCTCAAGAAGTGTTAAACCGATGTCAGTGTCTCAGTAATTTCGCAGTTTAAAAACAGTTAGAAATGTAATGACTACACTGCACTTGATTAAAGCATTTACAGCTCTAATCAAAAACTGACAGCAAGATCAAAGATGTTAACTTAAATCTCTCTTCTAATTATGTTTAAAATGCCACACCTCAGGCCTGTCTCTCCTCTTCTTTTTCAAACCAAATTCTGCTTAAGAAAGATCTAACACTTCTTAACAGTTCATTATCCAATAAAACTATTCAAAGCTTAAAAGCAATCTACACAATTAGTCAGGACCTCAGGGAGTCCACCGGTAGTCTTTATTACAGGGCTTCATATTAAAACACCTTAATTATATTTGTCAAATGGATTTCATTAAAACCCATCGTCACTTTAATTTTCATATTTTGACAGTGCTGGCATAGCATTATTACCACCTGCCAAGCTACGAACTACAACAAAATTATCAAATTCCTTCAAATACTAAGCAGTTTCTTTTTGTACCTGACCAATGATTTCCCTCTTTTTGGTGAATGCACTATAATTAAGAGGAATAATTAAAATTCCGTATTCAAGCAGCACACATGCAAGCTGAACGTTCAGCGTATCCGTTGCAGGTGTGTAAATAAGAAGCTATACGGATACCTGGTTGCCAGGAGCACTTAATACAAAGGTAGGACACATATACTGAAGTGCTTCTGAATAATAAAGCCAAGACATCAAACAGAATGCACTATTATTTAATCAAATGACAACCATGATGACTTGAAAGCAGAGGACATTTTAACTTCCACTCATTATACTGTCATTTCGACACAACAGATCTGGGGATTATGACCATATACTGTAACCACAGTTTTATTTTAGATATAATCCATGGAGGTTCCCATTGACTTTAGACAATCACACTGAAATATAATTAAAACAAAATTGCTCATCCTCTCTACATATAGCCAGTACTGTGACAAAGGCTTCTGATATTTATGATTTATGATACATTTCCAATGCAGGATGTATCAATCCTTGTTTGCTTTTTTTCTTAATGCCCAACACCACAGCAATTAACAGTTGTTGATAATTACCAATAATACAAAACCTAGGCACCAGCACCTGCCATGCAACGCAGTTTGGTCTGTTCATGTCATAGGGGATATGAGAATAAATTATTTCCTCTTTATTTGTTATCTGAAATACTGTACAGAAAACTGAAACAAAACAGCAACTTACCATTACCACGCTTATATTTATGGAGCTAAATTCAAGGCTGATTAACTCCATGTTCTTCAGTGAACATGTGTATGAGATGACTTTGGCCCACAACAGATAGAACAATGGCATGCAGATTGCAACAGGGAAAAGAACAGAGAATTTTCCTTTCTCTCATATAATCATAGCAAGAAATATGAAATGAAGAGGTTTCTGCCATATGTCTAACACACTCCACTGCTTTGTACAAAGGTCTCAAGTGTAATGATCTCCGTGTGTTATGAATATTTTAAGACTTATTAAATGTTCTTGGATTACTGTGGGTAAAACTAAGGGATATTAAAGAACCAGTTTAAATGACAAATATTATTCCTACTTAAGGAAAAAGAAAAAAAAAAATATTTTTTAATGTATTATCAAGGAGGAAAGCCTCAGCCTCAGCCTCCTTCACATCATATCAGAAGTTTTAGCAAAGGAATTGCTGAAGCCATGCTGTGTTTTATTTAATTTCTTTTATTGCTTTAATTGCTTTTGTATTACAAAGAAATAAAACAGAGTACTTAGAAGGAAGAGACTATGAGCTGACCATAGATCTCTTGTTTGATTTTTTGGCAAGTCACCTTATTTCTTTTATCCTATTTGCTCTATCTGTAAACCAGGGGTAAATACTGTTTCTACTAGAATGTCACTAAAACCAGCAAGGGCCCACACACACTGCTTAGCTTCTGTTATTAGGCCATCTTACAACAAATAATCAGAAATGTTTTCTGCCTCCCATTCAACTTCAAACTATCACTTCAACTTTGGGGGCACTCGGGTATTCCTCTTAGAAACCCACCATCCCAAACCCAGAGACAGTGTAGGAGAAAAGTAAGATTTTGAAAACAATCCCACCCCAAACCAGAGTGTTGGCTTATTCCTGTTGACATGGCAAGAGCCAGCTCCTTTGCTTAATACACGGGTGGGTAGAGGGACAGGGAAGCTTCCCAGATGACAAGCTGGTGGATGATGAGAGCTCATGTGTGCCTTTGATGCAACTGGTCATGTTTTCCCTCTTGGAGTGTCCTCCTCCCTTTGACCCAGGATCTGTCCCTCTCTGCGAGGGCTGCCTAAGGCTCTGGTTTTGGTTCCCTTCCTCCACACAGGTCTGCAGTTGATTTATGCCTGGAGAATCTCATGCACAAACTTGGCTACTATTTAATAAGTGACAGATTTCCCTCTCTGCTTCACTGTCACTTCCTCTACCATCTCTCCCACTGCTTAGCCTTCAACTCAAATTCAACAAAACACAGAAGTTCCTTGTCCCCCCAACATGTCTCCACTCTGTCTATTCTCATGACATACAACACGATCATCCTCTTTTCCACCCAGCCTCAGCATCTTTTTTTACTCAGCTCTCCTTTTCCAGCCTTCAGTTTTGGGCAAGCTGTCCAATTCTTTCTGCATTACATCAATAGGAAACAGGCTGGTCCCATCTATCTTCCTTCCTAAAACTCTTCTGGGCTCTCACCCTTTTTAAATATTATTGTATCCTTTTCTCTAGCTTTGACAAAAAAAATAATCTATGTACCACCTACAGTAATGCAGAACACTGCTACAAACACTGGGGTTTTTAAGCATCATACTGGTTGTCTTTTTCTCTCTAGTCATGCCATTGCCTCTTCTCAGGTCAGCACATTAAATAACAGCTACATTTTTTCCATAGCCAACCCCTTCATGGTCTGACTTCTCCCACTTGCTACCAGCAAATTCCTTTCACAGCTCAGGTATCGTTCACTTGATAAATTTTTACTCAAGCATTTCTGTGTCTTGTCCCAAGTTGCCACGATTGCAAGGAGCTCAGCATAAACAACTCATCGCCTCATCATGCCCCCGCAATCTCTGATCTGGCTTCTCTTTTCCACTGATACACCATGCGATCAGAATTTCTTCTGAAGCCCACGGCAATCTCAGCCACAACCACGAACCTCTGTGTTAGATAAATTTCTAAATGTCTAGTCTCAGAATCGATCAGTATTAGCACAAAATCTAGCATGTGGGTATCATCCATGATGGAGGAGGAAGGTACTGTAAGAATCAGGTTATCGCCACTCGTCTTCACTGTGGCAGAGCAGGTGTGACATGGAGATTTACAATATACAGTGCATTACTGTCAGGTTTTACCTTCCTAAAACAAACACTATCCCCCACAAGCCATCAGCAAACACAATGTAAATCCCGTTGTCATGAGTGAATAATTTATTAAATTGACACTATTACTAATAATTAGAGAAAACGTGCCTGTGTTTCACTCCTGACAAACAGGAAGCCAGCCATGTTTCCCATTTCAGCTGCGATACACAAGGAACAATTCAAAGTGATACTCGTCCCTGGCTGGCACGTATTCTTTATCATTTGAAGTTTATTTGATACAAATGAGGGTCTACAGAACCCTGCTGACATGAAGTCACAAAGAGCATATACATTTATGAATACTGCATTTACTGCACTTTGTATGCGATGTTTGTTAGGTCCTGGTGCTGAAATCACAGCTCTGAATCTATCTTGAAGATGTTAAGGATGCGTTGTGAGCTTTTGCTTCCCCCGCCCCAGCCCCCAAAACAAAACAAAACACAACAGCACTACCACAGCCTTCATGGCTTTAATTATTAAGATTATCTTTTCTGTTTTATCTTAAATCCCATAATGGAAGCAACCAGCTTTTTCTCTCCTTTTTTCTTTTTTTCTTTCTCTTCTTTTTTTTTTTTTGGGGGGGGGGGGGTAATAGTATACACTATTGATGTAGGAAGGAAATGTGAAGACAGAACAATCCAGCTGGATTAGACATTTATGAAACCTATTGCCAACAGTGAGCTGTCAAAGCCAGCAACCAAATGTAACCCTGGCAAGAAGAATGGAGACTGCTGTGAGGAGATTTACTTAGAAGAAACTCTTGAATAGTGCTTTTATGTCCTGATTCTCCTCCCCTACACCAGCTTTATACCTGCTTGTTGCCCCTCCTTCCTTGAAGTTACACCTGGTTTACAGTTGTGTGGTAGGAATACTCTCTCTGTTCCAGAATTAACTGTTAAATTTCTGCAGCCTCAATGCAGAACTGCTGGACAAATAACTATTGTTTTCCTTCCAAATATTAAATTCTATGGAAATAGGGAGTTGCTATTAATACAGAGATCACCACAATATTCCCAGGAGTAAAAAGTCTCATTACCATATTTTTTTCAGCTCAGAAGCTGACAAAAGAAGGATGTAACTAATTTAAAGCCATATAAAGTTAGAAAGAAGGATAAGAATTCACTACTTCTGACCTTGATCCTACTTTTCTGCAAGACCATTCCCTTTGCTTTATATCCCATCTTTTCCCTGGAAAACTGTTAATTAAGCGTCAGGAAAACTTAGTAATAACCACCATAAAAATTAAATTAGATGAGAAGATACTTCGCTATTGCACTGGAAAGGAAAGAAAGTCAAAGAACTGCCTGGAATATGCTGATGAGCAAAACACAACATAGGAAGAGGAATCTGAAGTATTGAAGAAAAGGATCTCAAACAAACAGTGGGAGAAAAGCAAAGACTAAGAGTAATAAATAAAGGAGTATACAGCAGCACAATCTTTACATTGTATAAAATAAAAATCTTTGGATTAATAAAGGAATGACTACAGAACAACAGGGAAACATCTGCATTTTGGCCTTATCTATTCTGCGGGCTACCAATGCTTCTAAGGGTCTCTCCACTATAAAGTGACAGTAATGCAACTTAATTATTTTCTAGCAATGGCATGAAAATTTATTGATTAATACCCATTTTAAAGCTTTTAAGAACTCTCTTTCTCTGATGCATGTAGAGTCTGAATTTTAATGCAACAAACAAGGATTCCAAGGCTGTGTAATTTGCGTGATACCAGTAGGTTTTCCTGTGAGCAGAAAATCAACGTTAAGTTTGTGACATGAGGAGCCACAGAAACCACAGTAGTTCCATATACTGGAAAAAAACCTTTACAATAGTAGGCTGAATAGTTAAATTTCACAATTTGGGATTTGAAAAGTCAGTACCACCTTAAATTTTAACCAGAAGAGAAAATTTTTAAACTGGCTACCTCCTTCATTTAAATTGAATCAGCCATTAGAGTTAACAACCTTCCCACCTCACGTAAATAAATAAAGAATGCTGTATCCATTCTAATTTAAAAACTCTTATCTTCATTAAAAACATAGTTGATTTAGTCTGAAGTTCCATCTATTATGTGCTGTAATGATTTTTAATAGTGCCAATTAGATCTACAGTATTCCTAGAAATGGAGGAGTTGCAGCTGTCAAACAATTTTCACAGGATATTCAGAGGACTGATCTACTCTATTCCAGATAGAAGATTAAACTGTAAAAGAGCAGGATTTCAAAACTAGCATTCTAATATGATAAATAACTCTTCTTCCTGGGCTTTGCTTTTGTAGAATAGAGAAGTATTTAGCTGTCCTTTAAGTAGCTGGAAATGCTCTGCATATTTTAATAATGGCATCAAATAACTTGCTAATTCAAGATGCTTTAGCCAGCCATGCGGCCTAGTGAGAGACAATGCATGAACCCTTTACAGTACCTACAATACAGAATATGTTCCCTGATAATGTCATTAAGCCACGATGACATGTAGCAAGCAATTGCTGGCAAAGGTCAATAACCTGATCCATTTATACAACGAATGCCTGTTAAAACAGTGTTTAAAGAACAATCGAATGATTGATGACCATAAGCTCCATGTTGGCCATGATGTGCAGTATGCACACCCCGTGTGTTCTGAACCTTCCTCTAAGGCTATGGGGGGGTGGTGGGTGAAAACTGTCTTTCGCCCAAATCTAACCAAGACGTTTAGACAAAAATGTTCACAACAATAACCAAGTAAACAAGGGTCTGAAAATGAATTTGTTAGCACTGGGCAGTAAAAATAGTGCTTCTGATCCAAATGGGTATAGGTCAGTTTGTGAATAAGGTGCTCTGGGCAAAAGAGACCACAAACATCCTCAGAGCTCCATGTCACCATCTGTTAAAAAAATTAAGTGATGATCCCATAGATCTCTATCACTGATTTTTAAAATTGTTCCTTTGCTTTTAATTCGAACTGATGGGTTAAAATGCAGCTTCTTTTGATGCACATTTGAATCTCATCAGCTCCAAAGCCACTGTCAAAATTCACAGGTTCAATTTGTTTTGTTATTTAAAAAAAGGAGGGAATCATTTCCGAAATTTTGTTGTTTTAATCTGCCAGCAGCCATCATTCTATCAACAGAGTGCTGCACACTTCTTAGAATTTAACCCCCTCTTCTAAAGAGTAATTAACCTAACAGCTTCTTGCAAGTCATTTTTCTGTCTCATCAGAGAAGCATGGTGACCTGTATGTTCTGTGGGACAGGAACACTTCCTGAAATTGTCATCTGGTCCCCTCACAAAATTAATTATCTCATTCTAAAGTGACCACATTCCACTTTTTTTACAAACAAGAATGATCTTGAAAATCATCAAAAGATATATATGATCATAGAAATCATAAAATAAATAAGATCCATTCAAGGTATTTGATATTCTGCAACTGTAATGGTTCTGGCTTGCATGAGATAAACACACTGGGACCGCATTGTGCGGCTGATGTGTACCCTTCAATTAAAGAGCATTTCTGCACACAAGCCAGTTTCTCATGGAGGTGTTGATTATAAGTGGCATTCATCAGCATCTATGGTATAAAAATAAGCTCCCTGCCATTTTGCTGCATCCATAAACAGGTGTGGCCTGAGCTTTATTAGGTGCCCAGACAAAAAGACACGTGGGGACTATATCTCAGCATGAGTCACAAAGTAAAATTACAGCCCTGGGCTGCAGTCATGAGACTTCCTAAAATACATTTCCCAAGCCAGGGGCAGCAGTCGGTGGTGTTGGTTAGTGCAGTCAGGAACTGGGTTCACCCCTTCCCGGGCTCTGCAGAATCCCTTCTCCATCATGGTACAACAGTCATACACACTCCGGACTTAAGAAAATGAAGTATCCTACGTGGCAGAGCATTTCCATGCCTGTTCTTAGAGCTCCACCTTTCCTACAGCACCACAGAGCTCCTGCAAGGTGTGGTAAGCAGGGTGATACTGGAATTATATTTAAGAAACATGCATTAGAAGAGTCATCTCTTCTTTCCCAGCAATGCCCCCCCACCATCAGTCTCAAACACAGCTAAAACAAAGAAGACATTAAAGCAACAGCGAGTTCTACACTGATTACTTTCCCATCTCACACTCAGCAGTGATGGAAGTTCAGTCTGCTCCTTAACATGGACGTGTCAAACAACTAATAAAACAGGATGCCAAGTACTCCAACCTTCTTTAAATTTTGAAAGCTAACACCAGTTGACGTACTAGAGGAATCTATCCTGTTTCCATCCTGCTTGGCTCTGGAGTTGAAGCCTCCTCTCCCTGCATCATTTTAACGACACACACCAGAAAAGGTTTTTCATCCCTAGGCTTTGCGGATGCATCATACTTTTCACTCTGTGTCCAAACACCTTTCAGCAAGTCAATCTGCGTCCTGTGTCCCGCCATTAGAAATTAGGTTTTCATCTTCCACCGTGCTCTGTGAAAGAAATCAACCTATTTCCCATTTTCCATGATACAACCCCAATTTTTCCCCCATTGTCCTCCTGTCAGGCTGTTCCCACCAGTTCCTCCTGTATCCTTTTCTACCTTGTCAATCATCATGTGAATGCAACACTGTAGCCTGATGGTTTCATTACGACTGACAACCAAAGACTCATCATTTACAGACAGGGAATGGAAACGTGGGAATGTAATGGTTCTCACAAAAGTCAGAAAAAATTAGTGACAAAGGTATCTCTCCTGACTTCCAGTTTCTTGGGATATCATCTGCCACAAGACTCCTGTGCATCTTTCATTTCTGTGAAGAGAGGAGGAAGTCTCCTTCATAACATCATTGTTTCCCTTTCCTTTCTTCACGTTCCCACCAACAAACCTGAACAATACCCATCTTCTTTGTCAGGGCATCTAAAAATGTCACAGATCATTTGAACATTGGCAAAATTCTATATATCAAAGTAAAACACTACACCATTTACCTTTTAATTATTACATGCATCCTTTGCAGGTGCTAGGACCCTTTCACTCCGTATTTTTACATGTTCTAGGATGTCGAAAAAAGTGGGACCTTCCTTTTCTGGTGTTCCTGACAAAGAAATCAGTAGCTCTGAATTTTGCCTGCACTGGGGAGGTGGAATGAGGCCCAGCTGGGGGCTCAGTACAGAGCCACAGACCAGGAACTTCTCAGAGACTTGCAGCGAAGGTAAGCTTTCTATGGGAGGATGTGTGTAGATAACTCTTAGCTTCTCTATACATTAAAGAGCACTACAATTTGTTGGGTTTGCTTTTTTTTTTCTCTCTCTCTTCTTGGCCTAGGGAAAAATCCACCTTCACTTTATTAATAGTGAATTCAAATGGGTTTTCTGCTGCAATTTAACAACTTTTTTTTTTCCCCTGCACAGAGACAAGATATTCTTCTCTCTTGAACCCTTCAACATATTTGTTCTGCATTATTTTTTCATTCGCTGTTATCCCGGAGGCTCTCAATGGTTAGATAGCTCCCTCCCTCCCACGTAAAGCTGTGCACTAATATCGATCAACTTAGGCTGGAGGTTACTACAAGGCATTTTTCAATAACCAGCCTAGCTGTTCAGAGAGTGTCTTGAATATAACCCTTAGGTAAACAGCATAATACACAGGGAACTTTCCCTCAGCAAGCACATCTTCGCAATCTCAAGGATGGCTGCTAATGCTCCACCAGACAAAGAACCTGATTCTGACTTTCTACTCTGCAGGTCAGAGGCAAAGTCACATCAGCTAACGATGTCTTTATTCTTATGCACAGAATTTAAGATTCTTAGGAGGACACCTGTATATTTAAAAATCTCATAGTCATATGCCCTTCTAATAAAGGGTCAGACAATAAATAAGTTCTTAATGAATATCTATTTATTTTTTAATAAAAAAAGAATCAAAAACAAAAACTCAATTTTCTAAGAATTGTAAGTCGTGGCTATGTAAAGCACCTTTATCAGTGAATTACAGTGAATGGGAACTCTCACCTGGCTGAGAGGAGAGGAGGAAGATAATAATTTAAATTTAAACAATTAAAAATAAATCCTAGGAAAAGAATGATACATGCACACTACATGTCAAGTAATACCTACAGTTACAGAGAGATGAGTAAGCTACTCTAAATTATTAGGTTTTCATTTAATTCATCCCTGATTTAAAATGCCAGGCTTATTCTATTTTTACTTTGCCTCATTAATCACAAATGCAAGAGAAAAGTGATTGGAATTAAATACTTCAAAATCATTCATACTTTATGCCTTAAACAGATACTTTCACTGGCTACTTCACATAGCACTTAATTAAAATGAAAAACATAGGGTGTTTTAATTTCCTCTTCTTAACTGTGAAGCGTCAGATTGTGCTATATTGTTTTTATAGCTCTGAGGGATCCTTAAAAGTCTGTGTAAACTAAAATAGCAAAAAGTCCTATGTAAAAATAGTCCTAGGTTGCTGCTTTGCACACTGCAAAACCAGCGATGTTCACACCCACCAGTGGGCGAAAGATAAACATCATAAAAGTAAATAACACTCTGAAATAGCTGGCTCCTATGAATCTTGGAGACAGCACAAACTGTTTTGTTGTTTTAAAAAAAGATTATGCATAAGTGAATCCACATGACTTTAATGACGATTTCTGAAAGTGTTTTCAGGTCAGCATCTCTGCTGGAGAGCCCTGGCAAAGCCCAGTGGGTGCTGTGGTACCCAGTGCCCCGCTGGCACTACCCTCCTCACTCTCAGATCTGTCAGCATGGTTCAGGCTGGTTCCTATTGCAGCATCCTCACTCTTGTTATGGAGCAAAGCAGTCCATGGTGGTGGGAAGCAAAAATGAAGGAGAGCGCTCCTCGGCAGCATTTAGATACCAAAGCTTTGGGGACCCTCACGTGCTTTGTATTGAGATGCACACAGGGACAGTGGAAAGCCAAGGTGCACTAAGTTCAGTATTCTCTGCATCTGACAGATGGCTGAGGAGTACAGCACATACCTTTCTATCTCCCTGCATGGCATCACCTTAACCATCGAGAATAAGCAGGGTTAGAGTAATTCAGGAACATTCTCGTATGATGGCAAATGCAATTCAATGCAGGTAAACGCAGGATAAAAATCGTAAGACAAAAGATTCCAAAAGAAAGCCAAGACATTAGGGGAAAGTGTTCAGAGGCATAATGATTGAAGAGAGATTTAAGTGTCCTCCTGGGTTATGAAAGTCTTAAGCTAATGTATAACTGCAGTGGGAAAACAATACTGCGCGTTGAGCTACATGCCTGAAGGAATATAAAGCTAAAATTCTGGTACTGACTGGTGCATAACACGGACTGGAAGCCTTACCTATAGTATTGCATTGTCTTGATGCACAAGAATTCATATTTCCAAGTAAACTGACAAAAAAGAAGGGGGGTGGTGGTGGATTATCTGAAACCCAAGGATCCTATTTTAATAGTGTGGTGCAGCCAGCTCCGTACCACCCAGAAGCTGCAGGCCGACGCCGCATCGCTGCAATTTTCCATTTCTGGCCATATTTTGTGAGAGTGCAGATGGGATTGCAGAAGAGTCGCGGAGAGGTTCTCCATGGAATCATTCACGCATTTGCTGTGAACGTATCCTACATGCTCAAGGGCAAGTAAAGTGCTTGGCTCTTTCACAGAGTAGATTAAAAATATTTGAAGGGTTGAAGAGAGCTGGTAGGTAGAAAGGACAAACAGATTGTGATAATAATACCCACACACAGCACAGCTTTCCTCATCCTTAAAAACAGAACAAAACAAAAACCATCAGCCAACCAAAGATGGAAATTTAGCTAAAGACTTGCTTATGATGGATCTTGAGTTACGGGAGGTAAAGTGCATGTTCTATACTTTGAGGCAGTGAGCAAAACAAAACAAGAAAATAACATCCCCAATGTGTCCTGCAACCTGGAAACATTTAGAATAATTTGCAAGAAGGGAGAGACTTCCATGGTAAATACAAATTATAATACACAACTCTATAAAACAGCGTCTGTTCAAATTATTTCAGGACACGGTTATTATAAAGCAGGTTCAGACATAATTTTACACTTTGGAATAACTTCAGCATAGTCACTGGGGAAGCTGCAGCCTGAGCTTCCTCTGAGCCTGGCTTGCTTAGGCTGAACTCCGTCTGTCTTCATGTCATTTTGGGTGCGGGCTCCTCCTGCAGCCCCGCAGTAAAAGGGAGATAGGATGCAGGGTGACACACTGGCTTAAAGTGCTTGCCCATCACCATTACAAATTCATTTCTTCAGACATGCTGTGTAGAAATTTAAGTCTGGGAGAAAGAGGTGTAGGGTCTGATTCAGCACTTTACATGATGTAAGACCTTTGCCACGTTCTGAATACTGTGTATTAAAAATTTATTTCCATTTCCTCTATAGCCAATTTCAAATTAAGAGTGAAAAAGGCAAAAAAAATTCAAAAAGGAATGAAACCTCACATGTTTTCAGGATCTCTGCCAGATTTCTGTGCAATCAGAGCAGGATTTGGGGCAGAAAAGACATTTCTAAGACCATTCCCAAAGGAAGTTTCTGAAAACTAAGAATATGCCTTTAGTTACAAAAAAAGAATTCCAAGTTCAACTGGAGCAAAATCTGAAGGTAGAAATGTGCAATCTGTTTGACTTGTGTTTAAATGCACTTAAATAGCTTATTAAACAAACAGACATACAAATTCAGTCTGCACTTAAGGCAAACCATAAGCCACATCTCAGAACAATGCTTTGCAATGGGGGGGGGTTGGAGCCCCGAGTGGCTGAATTAAACTAAGTCAACCTAAAAGAGAACTCAGTGGGTGTAGGGCACCCATGTTAACAAAGAGCATCCTTAGTTTTCCTTTTCCTTGTTTTTGATCATTAATCTACCGTAGGTCCCATGGGTGACTGGAAGGACATACCAAGGCTCCTTCCTCAGCACATCACCCCCTTTCTCTACTCAGCACATCCATAACAGGCACAGAACATCCTATCAATTTACTCCACACAGTACCCTGGGCAGTTCCTCCCATCCTTCTATGCCACCAAAACCACAAGCTGCAGGCTTTAAGTTTCTCTCCTGGACCAGAGCTTTCACACGAACACACCCCATGTCCTTACACAGCGCTCACACGAGGCTCCATCCTGACTTCATCCCAGTTGATGGTGGCCTCTGCTCACACCAGTAACGAACATCTGGCCTCAGCTGCTGGGCTTTGGGGAATATCAGATTGCTGTTACAAAGGTTTGTTGGCAGATAATTTTAAAGAAACATGTTCTGAGAACGTTTTAGCAATCTTCACCTCTTACCTGCTCTGTCCTAAAATCTGTTTCTCACTATCAAATATCCAAAAGACAAATTCTATTTATATATTTATACATATATTTTTAAACCACTAGAAGGAATCCCCTACTGCCTACACAATAAAGTCAGTCTGAGGCAAGAATCTTTCTCACAGATCTTACCCCTCTAAGCCATCAGACTGACTAAACCACTCTCCTTTGATCAATAGGCAGCTAAGTGGGAATTTTCAAAAAAAACCTTTAAGCAAAATAAATTTGCTTCTTTATTACACTCAGGCCTTACTCCCCCAAACTAGAAGAGAGGTGGGACTTCTTTTTTTGTGTTTTTGTTCAAAACTTGTTCAGTCTGGATAGAAGACAGATGCCATCCAGGGAGAATAAGAGCTGAGAATAAGAGAGTATTTACTACCACTGAATACGACGACTGTATCGAAGTCTAAGCAAAGTAGCCAACTGTGAGAAATTGCGAACCATACACTAAATATCACTATTTGTTAGTAGTTAAATGCATAATAAAAACATTTGGATAATTAACCCTCTGTAAACATAAATGTATTCTATTTTTAATGAAAGGGATGTGAATAAAAACAATGGTTTCACCTGCAGTAAAAATGGGGGAGGAACCTCTGAGCTCTATTTTAAACTGTCCACGCTGTAAGTCAAAAACTTCACTACAGAGTAGTTCTAGGTGTGAAACTCAATTTGGGCATCATAATTCTAAGATCCTATTAGAGCAATCACCAAGTGTTAAAAAGACAAAACATCTTTTCTGAGACCACTGCCAGACAGCAAAGAAAATGACTCTTTAATAAAATTGGATCAATTTTCTAGCTAACCTGCCCCAAGTGGAAACAACATAAGACAGGTTCCCAGAGAGTCAGCATTAATGATGGGCCCATGCAATGAATATCATATGCTTCCATGGACATAACAAAATTGCCTGGGGCAACTTTCATATGAGGGCTGGATCGCAAGTTGTCTGCCTTGCTTCTTCTCCTTCCCTAAGCTAACTCCTAGGCTTTTTTTTTTAAAAAGGTAAAATTTCTTACTGTGCTTAACCGTGGTACAGAGTACATATTTAAACATCTTATGGAAGAAATAACTGATTTACTCAGAGCAGTTGAGACACTTAGGAGAGCTGGGCTCAGTTCCTGGCTCTATAGACAATGTGCAACCTGACACTGGGGAGGTCATGGGATTGTTTTGACATGATCTTCAGCAGTCCACTCTGCTGTGCTCTGGGCAAACATCAAGCTCACATCAGTCAGACATTTCACAGCCCTCCTTACACACTCTTACTCTCTTTCTGGACTCATGAGGTTGGGGTTCAACATCATATAAACTCTCATTATCCTATTTTCCACATGAAGTTTTCTCACCCTGAGCAAATTTGTTGTGCAGGCAGAACATGTGCAAGCACACCTAAGAAATCCTGGACAGACGACGTCCATACTGTGCTCAAACCCTGTCTGAGATAAAGAATGACAACACACCTGAACAGAGGGGTGCTGAGGATCAATTGTCAAATGTGGGTGAGGCATTCTGCCTAAATACTGGGTAGATTACATATGCTATTTTGAATAAAACCAAGCATATTTGTCTCAAAATACTTCTGGGAAGGATGTAAAACAAGTTTTGCACTGGAAGTCCACAAGGAGGATTTAAGTGCAAGATAACACATAATTGGGTCACATTGTTCAATCTGACTGCAGCACGTATGGGACATTTGATATATGGGGGTTGGACTCAATGATCTCTTGAGGTCCCTTCCAACCCCTACAATTCTATGATTCTGTGATATCATTTCCAATATTTATACTAAGTGAGTTTGGATTGTTCAAAAGCATTTCCATCCAGTTTTTGCCTACTGAAGTAAACAGAAACATTTAAACAACTATATTTAACGTTCCTTTTTGCAATCATTTCCATTAAACAAGTAACGTACTCTCAAACCCTCTTGCTCTCAAAAACAAACACCCCATAAGAGCCCAAGAGACAGTAACAGTTTCAAATGCATCCCCACTCTTTATTGCTTCAAGTCTCTATTGCTTTCCATTAAGGGAATATTTTTGCATGCCAAGAGGGATGGATTAATATTTTTTGCTCAGTTAAGAGCACTCTGCAGTCTTTCTTTTTAGTGTGTGGATCTTCACACCTCATCTGTGCACTTTCAGTTCCAGGCCAACAAACAGCAGCAGAGGTAAGAAATGCTACAGGATCCACTCCCTGCTCTATTAGCAATCCAGCTCAGAGGAGGTACTGCATTACAGATAACGCTGGGGGTTAACCAAAGTCTGAGAAAGACACAAACTGAAAAATTCAGGTACAAGTGACAAAGGACAGGGAAGAAGCAGCAATTAGCAATATGTATAAACACAGGGTGGCAAGGGTTAATGCCTTTTGACCCTGCAGAATTAGACTACACTGCAGTAAAAGTTAGTTTGTACTTCTCGCGCCAACATCAGCTCAAAATGTGCCCAAGGATTTGAAGGGCAAAAGGCCATGGGACTGAGGCATGCTGAAAGAGCTGCAGGAGAAGCTTGCCTCAAACGTCTCAGCGCTGCTCACGGCTCCGGCCGATGCCAAGAGTTTTCTTTCCACAAGAACCAGTTTCGCACTCACAAGAAACATGCAGGAGACTGGCTAGGCTTTAAGCACATATGGAAGCTTAGAAACAAGAAACAGCTAAACACTGCGCCGGGGAATTAACCCGAGAGTCTCCTCTGCCCATCCCCAGGTTGCTGCAGGGAGCCGGGCTCCCCATGGAGAGCGTGGAGAAAGCACCACCGTTAGGCCAGCCCGCAGTTAACGTCCACGTTTCCACGCGGGGAAACCTGGGTTTGATTTCCAGTTTGGGTCTGTCTCTCCCAAGGTTAGAGGGGGAGAGGAGAATGCTTTAACACTGCTCAACAGCAACCCCTTTGGGCAATATAAGCATGGATAGGGTCCAGCAGGAGAAGGGGAAATCAGAAAGGCTGTGGCTGTGAAGAAATTGGTGTAACTTAGGGGAGAAAGAGATTTTACTTACCATATGAAAAGGGAACTAGAGGAATGCCCAGAATGAAAGCAAAGCAAACTCTGATTTTATCTACTCTGTGCATCAAATTATCCTTTTACCAAACCACCTACTTATTTGTCTTTAATGACCAGCATGAAAGCAGCTATCTTTCCTTAAGAGCACTATAAACTGAATGACCTTCCTATAAAAAAACACTGGATTTATAGTGTTAAAAGGCAAAGTCCCAGAACTGTACTTCTGTTTACTTGAGAAGTATAAACCATTACCCAGAAAACAGAGAGACCTTTTACAGAGACTGGAAAACAAATGGTTTAAAAGCATTAAGATCTACATATCTTTCCTTCCCATACATTCAAAGCCATCAATCATATATAATCCAGAACATACGAGGTGCAAAAGTGCTAAAAAGGCCCCATTAAAATACAAGTCTTTCCAGGTGTACCACCCAATCACTAGAACTAAACGCAGAGCAAAACCAGCTCCCATTTATACACACAATACCATTAGAGGCAATTTATCATGTCTTCTTAAAGTGATATATAGCATGTTATGAAATTGCTCATTAACTCTCCCAGCAAAAGCTCAGCATGCCCCCATGTACTCAAGTGACTGTAATTGGCATTTCAGAGACCTTGGCTTAGAATTCTCTCTTATTTATAAAGCTCGGCTTCCGTAACCAACTTTTTAACCTGCTTCTAGTAATATCATTAACTTCATATTTTTGAGTGAGTTTTCCTTGTTATGCAATGCAACAGTTGAGTTTCAGCCCCCAAACAGACACAGTGTTTTGAATTAGATTTCTTCTTCCCTTTTCCCGTTCTTTCTTCAAGAAGACCTACAAAAACATAATGCCACGCAAGCCATGCCTTTACTATAAATACCAAAAAAAACTTCATTAAAATAATGTTGTGATAAGTACAGAACCAGAGGACACAGATTTTTTTTAATCGGGGATACAAAGCATTCTCAGACATCACCAAGATCCTGACCTTAATCATCCTATCACAAGTATTGTTAGACACAAAGACCTGCATTTACAAAACATTTCAGCACAGGCTTAAACTCCAGCATATGGTGTCCTCCAGCCCTGCTGCCTCCCAAGGGGCTTTACATGCACGGCTGGCTAAGGGCCAAACAGCCAGCTTCACGTATCAGCACATGAGCAGTTTCACACCCATGCCTTGCAGGATGACTTCCAGCCAAAGGCCTCCATATCCCTCCCGTGGGAAGACAAGTGTCACTGACTTGTTCAGCTGGACAAGAAACAGAGACGTGGGGTTTGGCCAGCTTAAAGCCTCTCCCTAGCACTGTGCCTTCCTGGTGAAACTTTCTCACCCCCAAACGGCTCCACATCCATGAGACCAGCGCTGTCTCCTTCAGGATGCAAGTTCAGTTGTTATTTGCTTTGCCTGCCGTGCACTGGCAAGCACAGGGTCAATGCTTACAGTGGCCACAATGGCTGCCCTGGGAATCAAAGTCCTTGAGAAGGAGCCGGGTGGCAGCTCAGCAGCTCTCTCTTGTCTGATGGAGCAGCTGGGCCATCCAAGGCAATGCCAACAGATGACTTACCCCAGCTTTCTCTTCCTAAGCCTACCCCTGAGAAAAACCATTTCAGCACAAGCTGATATTCTCAGACTGGCCTAGAAGTCCTCATCTCTGTTCTGTTTGATTGCTGCTGGTTTCAGCCTCTACCCGTCACTACCGTGCCTTGAAATTACAGCAAACCTATTTTATTTTAGCTTCATCCCATTTCAGTCTTTCGACTGTTTTTCTGATAGGAGCTGGCAAGGTTCTCTGTCACAGACAGAAACGCACTGAAATGTATTACAGGAGAGATGTTTCTGCCGAGGGTGGGAAATACAGCTCAGCAGGCAAAAGTCAGTGAGAAGGCAATTCCCCCAGAGAGTGTCTGTTGCTTTATGGGTTAATATAGGGGTCCTCAAACCATTTCATAATGGCATCACTTCTTAATAGAAGACTGTCTTGCTGACACCTTTCCATTTGCAGTTGTCTGGACCACCTGCCCTCCCCATTTGCAACTGCATGACTTCCTAGAAGAGCAATGCCTGTTTAGTAATCGATTTTATTTTACCTTATGGTGATTTATCAGACAGAAACAAGAAGCGCCAGCTCACAATTAGTTATGCAAGAACTGATTTTTATGAACAAAGCTGTAAACTCCAGTTACTGTTTTGATTCCTCAGTGCGGACAGAGCAGTTGTGCATGACGGTACTGTGATGTCCATGTGGCTCACAGCCCACCTCTGCTGTGACTGCTTATGGACAGCCACTCCGGGTACGGTACCTTGTGACATACTAATAAGCCTAGTCTATTCAGCCAAGAGTCCCTGTGGATGGTTTGAGAAAGACGGGACACAAATGACTGCAAATTAGACTAAGTTTTGCCAACAGGAGAATAGCCCCATCATTGCCTCTTTAACTGTTCTAAGTTCAATTCTGAACAGATCCTTCTCAGTGCTAAAAGATATAACGATATCAAATCCACCCCCAATCACTTAGATAGTATCTTGAATAGCTCATTCACAAATTAATTGCAGTATGTCATCCTTTGTAGTTCACAGTCTATTGTTACTGCCAGGTGCATTGGCAAAGGCAGCGTTTGCCTCATGCTTTAGCCAGCATTTCTCCCCATAGAGGACATAGGGAACTAATAATGGAACTATTACAAGATTTAGAAGGTAGGCTTAAACAAGATATGAACAATACTGTCCTAGGTATCACAAAATACACTTGGATAAAGGCCTTGGCAGCTGAAAGCCAAAGGGAGAGATGGCAGACATCTCTTGGAGAAACCGTCTGTTATTCTAGTCTTTACAAAGAAAAAGCAAGACTCAGAGTGATTTCACCAGGATTACATGGGATCCTTATGGCAGAGATGCTAACTGAATACAGCTTGTTGGGACCAAATACAGCTCTCTGCCTTGTAACTACAAAAACACCTTCTCCTTTTCCTGGTTTGCATTTAGAATCTTAACCACGTGTACAACAAGTTAACAACTTGGTGTACTCATCAGATAAGAAATAAAAACTTAATACTGAAGGTAGAAAAAAATCCTATAAATATATTAAAATCTGTGCAGTTATTGCCTCTGACTTTTCGCTCCCTTTTTGCTCCTGTGGCTTGTCTTACAGCACAATGTTTTTTCGGGAAACACACACACTTCCTTGGGCGACCAGAACAAAGGGGTCCACCCAGCAGCATGACACACAGCAGCCCACAGGACAGGTAAGTCTTAGCATGGCTGTAGAATTAGAAAATGCGAGTTTTATTGTGCCCAGAGAAGTCAGTATTTTTTCTGTACAGCCCTTGAGATTGTTTTTGGATGGTTCTCAAAGCAATTCCATTGCTGCCATAATAACACATCTTCCAACAAAAAAGTTTCCTTGCCAAGACTAAGTATGAGGACAGGAAACTAATGGCTTGCAGGACATTTGGTTCTGGCACACATCTCCCAAAAAAACCCACTTCTGGTTCCTAAAAATGTTTTCCCTCCTAAATATTAGCATGGCTTTTCAACATTTCTGCTTCAAAAATTATCAGTCATCCTAAGGTTCAGCGATTAGGATGAACCCAGTACTTCATCTTGGTGAGGACCTTCCTAAGCATCTTGGAGTCTTCAAGCTAACCTTGCCTCATCCTGAGAATCAGAGGGGCCAAAGAGCACCTATTCTAAATACATCCCAAAGCTGCTATGGAACAGCGGTTTGCAGTGTTTATGTAAGCCTTAAAATGTGGTAAAACACATGTTGAACTAGTGTCTCGAGGTCTTCAGAACTGCACTTCATGTGTAGCTTTGCGAGAAAAAGTCAAGTGTGCTGGTATGGAAGTCAACTTCATTCTCTAGTGAAGTATACATGTAGTTGCTCCTTTCCTTCTGTCACATCCACATCAGTCAGTGGAACAAAACCATAAATAACTCAATGAAATAACAACATGAAGTTGCTTCTTTGTTCATCACAATGAAACACGAACAACATATCATTTATTTTTGCCCTAATTCTTACCTGATGTTCAGCAGCAGCAGCTCAGTAAAAAAGAGGTAAAATCTGTATTTCAAGTTTCCAGATCGGGAAATTTCCAATTAGACTACATCCTGAGATTTTTTTCCTGTAAAATTATCAATGTGTTTTTTTGTATCAAATTCACTTATTTTATATTTACACGTACTGAAAAAGTAATTTTAAAGAGGGAAATAGATACAACCCTTTTGCACAGCACACCCCCAGATATTTTTCAAAAGGCACCCTGAGTCACGGCTCTTGCAATTCAGGGATCAGGAATACGTGCTCTGTTACCTTTTTTTCTAACACTGTCTCTATCTCCAAACAAATCTGAAGCCGTGGATTTAATTTAATTTCAAAACCTATGTGGTTGGTTTCTGTAAGACATGGTTCCAAAGGACTTGGCATCCAAGACTGAGATGTAAATTCATGGAAATTAAAAAAAAATGAAATAAATTAAAGGCCATCCTATTTCAAATTGGGTCCCCTTACAACTCTAAAATACACTACTAAGGCACAACTAGTGAAATTACATGCAGCCTTTCACAGTCCCATCCAGATAACTGGTTATAAACTACAGGATGCTCATCATCTTCTAGAGAGTCTTTAGCACTCAAATTTTCACCATAAGGAATAAACAACCACTATTATTTTCACCCCTTGGACAATTTGAAACCAGATCTTACACAGCATCAAATCCAAACACCATTGTTTCCCCAGTTTTCTAATTTCTGTGGCAAACCAGTTTTGTCCATCCTGCAAGCCCCTTCTTTTGCCCATGAACTTGGAGACAAATTGCTTTCTTCAACCACCCAGGACAATCAGCTGGACCCTTCCAGCATTGCTTGTTCTTCCGTACTGACTGTAGACCCGTCTTTGTTTTACTGTGGTATCTATCAACGTTTTGCAATTTGTTTATACAGGACAGCTCAACTCGGATGGATCATCTGCTTCTCACCAAGGTCCTGCTTTTGTTACCCAATTTTCCAGCTGGATTGAGAGAGGCACAAGGAAGTCAAGTGACCTGCGTGGGTCAGACGGCGGCGGTGGCTCGGAACAGATTGGAGCCCATGATCCCCCGGCTCTGTACCCTGTACTGGACCATGCTCCCTTTTACGAGTTGTTCTGCACTAGAGACAAATTGTGTCTGCTTTTCCTTCTTGGCTACAGATATTACAGTAAACCCCTCCAGTTTCATTTATATGATTGTTCCACTTCCGAATACAGGCTTAAACTATTTGGAGGTCGTTAAAATACACATAACAATGCATTCAAGCCTGATTTTTCCAGCAATCTGGTCTCTTGATCCTGCTCTTGAACTCAATGACCTGGCAAAGAGTTTTACATCAGGTGTTCATGTTTCCTCTACTACTTCCTTGAGGAAGAAGGAATGCAATTCATTTGCCACTTGTGCTTTGTCAAATTTTAATTGTTATTAATTTTCCACCTAACCATTTCCAGTGAGATTTCAGGCTATTTACAGCTTCATTTATCATGGGATTTCTATTCCCATCATACAAATACAACCTACTGTTTACAGTTATTACACAAGTAAAGATGCTCGTACAGACCTGGTCTTACTACTGTGTACCTTTTAATTTACAACTTAACAACTTGCAGGCTATAAAAATGAAATGCCTCTTTTAAATACTCAAGACCAGGAGCTACAGAACTTTAAGGTTGACTCTGGCTTTTCTGAGGTCTTGAATAATTTTCTTAGGCTTTCTAAATCTCACTTTGTTTGTAAAACTATGAATTTCCTACTTTATACAACTGAAATGAAAGTAAACTTGTTTAAGGTTTGCAAAGATGGAAACTGCTAAAAAGCTACTCCACTGTGGGCAGATGCTCCCTAATACAACCTCACTCTTAAATTCCAGTCGAGCAATGCTTTGCTTCAGACCCAAAAGTGGGTTTGGAAAGGTGCACATGTTTTTTATCTATAACACTAATGTATTACAAGAGTACTGCTGAACAACTTCCTTTAAGCTTTACTTTCTGGAACAAACCCACTGACCTAACATCTTAAATTCCGTTTGTATTTCAAGCCAAAGATTATGAGAACAAAGGGGGACTAATATTACCATTTCAATGGTATTTCAGAATAAAGTACAAACAAAATGGTACTTCGGTTACTCATTAAGCCAAACCTTTACTAAGTCTCAAATGGGTCTTTTGTTTCATATATTTAAATTTTTTTCCTTGAGAATAATTAGATGCACTATGACTTGGTAACTAAATATCTGATCTGAGACAAGCAGGTGCAGGACGTAGATGTCTGGCTATGATACACCACGTCCAAACTTCACTTCAGAAACAGCATACTCTACCTGAAAGTGCAAAAGCTATTTCTGTCAACATCAGTCTGCGTTACCTCTGTAATCGCATTAGCTTCTAGAGAAAGAAGCCTACTTGCTAAATTTGTATCCCCGCTTTTGCTATGCCATTTGAGAATAAATATTTACACTAATACATCCAAAAGCCATTTAAATTGGTACAAACAAACCATTCATGCTAAGCCTACTTGCTCTCCTTTTACTCAAAACATAACGTGTATTTACATACATACATGTAATCCATAAAATACCACAGACAGCCTTATTTCCTTTAGCGAATTCCAGCCAACACCTGACCGGGTAATTTATGTCTCCTATTGTCATTACATTGGCTTTTCTTAAACTCATTTATTTATGGCCTTAATGACGTTGCCATCTAGTCACCCAGTTTATTAAGCTCACCTAAGCCCTCTAAACAAGCTGTCTCTAGCAAGGAATTTTTGCTCTCTCAGGCAGATGGACAAGAAGCCTAACTGAAGTCACTCATCACTCATTCTCGTGTTTCCATATAGGTAGGTTCTGAACAATCACAACTCTCTGAAAACCTGTCAGTCATATTTAAGAATGCTTTATTCAAGAAGGACCTGCCCAGCCTTCCTTTACATTCGTAGCAAGTTTGCCTGTGCCTTAGAGAGGGTTCTTTGTCAGTATTTACACAAAGCAAAGCTGTCCTGACGCCACATTTAACAGGTTGGTGGGCATGTCAGGGCCTGAATCAGCAACACTCAAAGACAAGTCAAAGACCCCATACTAGATCCAAAATGAGAGGTTTTGATTTACCTTTGTGATTAGAGACCCGAACTGTTGGGCTCAAGACGCTCTCTGTACATTTCTACTTTGGGGGCTGCTAACAGCAAGAACTGTTGAGTACTAGATGAGTACGAACCTGTCTCCAGCTCCCTCACATGCTTTACAAATCTAGGGTGAGGGGCCTTTGGCACTTGGGAGAAAATGGGGCAAATTGCCAGTCTTCTTCATGGGGCAAGAGGTTTGCTAATTTCCACTCTTTTTGGGAGGTAAGGAAGATAGGGTTCAATTAATAAACACATAAAGAGGGAAAGGATATCTGTGTAGTTATTTCTTCCCAGAAGTGAGGTTATCCAGTAGCTAGACAGACACATAAAGGCTGGTTATGATACTATAAAGGCACCAGGGCTCCCACAGAGCTAAAATTACAGGGTTAGTGTGCAAAGAAAGGAGGCCTAGAAGGAGAAGAGGTATTTTGGAGGAAGCAAGGGTGAAAATTCTATTTTGGCTTTTGCTTTAGCATTCTTGGAATCGAAGAGGAGACTAAAATGAAAAAATACACTGGGGCAGGGGCTTCAAATAGGAGATGACTCAGAATGAAATTTTTATTTGAGGTGGTTCAAATGCTGATCAACTAAAACAAGCTTAGAGTATGAGTTAAAAAATACTGAATAATGTCATACATACTGAAAAACGCACAGGAAAAAAAATCATTATAACATCCTGTTGCTTTAAACTCTACACATTTTCGCTTTTCACTTCTGCCAGACTCTTCCTTCTTGCAGCTAAATCTTTAAGATCAGCACTGTGAATTACAATATTAGCAAGAAACATAATGATATTTAAGGTCAAGGTCCCATTTCCACACACCAAAAAGACAAAGAATTAGATGTATGTTTTTCATTGCTTTGTCATTACGGTCATCTTTGATCTACACTGAATCACGGACTTGTTGGAACTGGTTGGATCAGATGCCTTGAAAACACCTTGTACAACCTTCTTGCTCTAGCAAGGTCACCTAGAATAGGTTGCCTGGGACCTAACCCAGTTGGGGTTTGAGTATCTCCATGGATGGAAACTCCACAACCTCTCTGCACAAATTTAGTCCAACACATCCATTTTGTCAAGATCCAGGGCTTGATTCATTTTCTCTGGTCCTTGCAGTCATGTGAGAGATAATATTAGTCAAGAAATCGTCATGGAGTGGGCTTACTGATGAAGGATCTATGTGAGACTTGCATTCCCAGATGTGGCAGAAGGATGTGAGATACCATATGCCATCTCAAACAGCCACAGACCTGTATCTCTGGGCAATCAGTTGTGCCTTCAATGCTGACTGATCCTTTTCCAGTCAGTTCACAGAATTAACCCACCCTATAACCCACCTGTTTGTTGGAGCCTAGAGAATTTTTTTTAATTATATGGCCATATGTCTGAGATACTTTCTGGCAACTAAACCATGGTCTCCTAGTTCTTTACTACATATTTACTAAGCCCAAAAATTGCTATTTACAAAAATTAATTGTGGCTTTTTTTTTTTTTTAAAGCTTATCCATTTGATGCATGATATCCATCACTTCTAAACCTGTGCCCTTCACACCAACAGTGAGAGTGCCATGCTCATCTCCAGAGCTGTCACTTTACTTTCATCCTCTCTGATCCAGGATTAATGAAATGATGTAGGAGATGCTGAGAGACCCATTACATCTTTGGGGGTTGGACCAGATGATCTTTAAGACATCCCCTCTAACCCAAACTATTCTGCGATTCCATGCTGTTTGCATCCAGATTTTGACATCTGCATCAAAACTTACAGAACAAAATGTACATTTAATTAATAACAGCAATATTAATGACATTGGGAAATTAATTCATAGCCTCATACCTTGTGTCTCAGGGCCGTAACTGTGCCTGCACACTGTTCTCAGCCCTTCCAAATCCTTCTCTTGCAAATGTATTTTTAAAGGCAACAATGCCCAGAACTTTGAGCAAGAATGGACTGGTTTGTCTCCACTGTCTGCAGTGTAAACCTGCCAATTACAGCAGATGAAGATCCAGTCCAGTCTCTCCCTCCTAGGAAAATTTCCACTTTTCAAAATGCACCACTATAGGCAGTTATTCCTGCGGATCCAAACCCTTCCATTCAAGATGCTCAGTGACTTTATCTCTCCTGCTAATGTATTCCTTGGGGAAGCTACTATCTACCAACCCCCCCGCCCCCCCTAGTTATTGTTAGGAAATCATTAACCCACAGCTCTTTTCAACTCTTGGTAATTATGATGTTAAAAAAAGGAAAAGTTTTGCCGCTAACAGTTGCAACAATGTATTTGTTTGCCACATGTGATGGAAATCTGATAGACAATATCTGTGCACTCCATCTGCTACACTGGATTGATCCGCTGATGAGATTCTTTTTAGAAACCTGCTTACCCCTGCTGGTGCTGCAAGCTTGAAAGGGAAAAAAAACTTTCTTCTCCTTGTTCTCTTGTGTGGTGGTCGACCCTGTCTTCCTCTCCATTAGAACCCATCCTGCTGCCACAGATCTCACAGGATTTATATTGTTTTGATTCCTTTCAAACACTGTCTTGTTACCAACATCTGACAACAGTCTCCTGGGCTATCACGATTTTACAAACTGACCAGGCCTATAAGTCTCTATAAATCCCATGTGGATACAGACCTGTGAAAATGTCTTTAACTATCCATTAAAGTACACAGTAGCTCTTTTATTATATAAATAGTCATGGGTGTTCTATACTTATATGGAGGAAGAAGCCGTAATTTGGGGGGGGGGGGCTGGGGGGTGCTTGAAAACTCTGCCAGAAGAGGTTGTTCTCTTAACACTCATTGCACATCAGCATACTCAGTTGCTTGCTTCACCGACTGACAAGAACACACCATGGGTGGTCGTCTCTTGCTCCCCACCCCCTCCATAATAGCGGTGGAAAGCCACAAAATAGTGAGTCAAATTTAGGTATAACCACACATGTTGGTTTCTCACGAAGTTGGGGAAATTTTAGCCCTGCCCTTCAAACAACAATACCCAGAAAAACAACGATGCAAAAGCATATCTGTAATTGAAAAACTGAAAACGCTGAGTGTGTAACACAGGAAAGTCAGAAGATACAGTTTTAACAAAATGCTTTAGTCCCCCAGTTTTACAATAAATTTAAAATTTACTATTATAATCTGCATGTGCATGAGTATATAAGTGCCTCTCTCTAGATATATGCATATAGACAGGCAGACATCAACACTTCCTAACAGCTGAAAGAGAAAATTACAATGGTTTAGGAGCACAGGCTCTATCTAACCTCCCCATGTAAACAACAGCACCAATAAAACCAAATTCTTGCAGTGAAACCAACTCATCTGAACTAGTGACTTATTTTAAAACCAACTCCAATTACTATTTGCAAGAATTTCTATGAAAACCCTTCTGCCAAGTCTAACAGTTTGCTTGGACAGCCAAATGGAGGTGGGGGTGGCGGGGGGGAGGGGGTGAAGAAAAGAAGAAAAATGGTTAATAGTAGGGCTGTTGCTTTTCCCAAGCGCAGCAAACTGAGCCTAATTGATGCTGACGCATGACAGACTCGTGTGTACAGTATTGCCCAGGCTCTGACTGAAGCTGCTGACAGAGGGTAAATGGTGCATGGCAGCTGGTCTTGCCCTGGCCTGGCATGGCAACGTACGCACGCATTGCCTGTCAAGAGATATCATGAGGGCTAATGAAGGGCAGCCCACATTTTTAAAATTCTTCTCACTGAGTTTTGGATCAGACTTTACACCATGAAGCCTTCTCAACCTTTTAGTGCTTGGCTAAGGATATGTGACACTTATTTAAAAATTAATGTGTTCTAATCAATTTAAAGTTGGGAAACTAAAAGCCAGTACATCTCTGTGTGAGAAAGAAAGAGTGCGCATACGAGTGTGTGTAAGATGGAAAGACATGGCAGAGAAAGGAGAGCAGAATGAGAAATACAGGCATTTTTACAGCAACTAACAACAGAAAGTGATGACATGGAAGTATCACCGATTTATCTGCCTGCATTTCAGTACTGTTCTATAGCTCTTTGTAAAACAAAAAGTTACCCGTTTCTGAAGAGTTTACTTAAATTAAGTGATTCCCTACAAACCCCAAATGCTTTATCTTTCCCTGAATCTAGCCCACTGCCTGTAATTGAAGCTGAATAATTATATCAGTACCTAGAAATGAGAGAAATTCCACCCTGCACTTCTTAGGCATAAAGAATTAAATGTAGGAAAACCAGAATTAGGCTAAAAGAGACCATCTTAGAAATCTACCTGATAACAAACTTCAAATTACAAGTAACAGCTTGGCTGGGCCCTCAGTTCCCTGAATTATCTGGTGGTTTCACATTCCTTTATGTTATTTTACATAGTAATAAGTGGCAGAGATATTTCTGGCTTAGCTTTTTCTGAAATATTCTGCTTTCGGACAAATGGAAAATACATATGTAGAAGACCGTTGAGACTTTCCAGGGTATTTCACTGACCAGTGCAGAATCGTTTCTTGCCACAAATCCCTGAGGGCTTTATCCCGGTTTCAAAAAAATCCCTGGCATTTTCACAACTGACTTCAGGATTTCAATAGTTATTTTACATGCCAGTAAAAAGAAAGTGCTCGGTTCTCATCTAACCTGGAACGGCTTATCCCCTGCCAGTCACTATTAGCTTATGTGGAATGGTCTCCAGGTTTATCAGAGAGAAAGGATTTATGTCCTAGGGAGACTGACCATGTTTTCTGCCTCCATAGGCCAAAAGGAGAAACTCTGACAATTGGAAAAAGATGTTATAATGTTGTGTCTCCTTGCTACTGCTTTAGGTCTTGCACCTTACACCTTTTCCATCCCATTGTTATGCAGAGCAGAGGGAGGAAAAACCCACCACCTGAACTATTAAACTTAAGGGGGGGGGGAAGAAGGAGGGAAAACAAAGCAGAAAACGATTTCCTCATTCAAAACCCAGAAACCACTGCATTAATTTGATAAACAAAACCCAGTTATTCTCAGTCTTATCAGCTAATCTGGGAAAAAGTTACCATAACCATGGCAAATACAATAGATCATAAAGAAGTATCACGCTCTGAGAAACAGAGACAACAAGCCTACTATGGGTTTTGGTCCTCGGAGTAAAGTCATTTGGTCACTGAAAATGTGTGTATTGAAGACACTCCAGAAAGCTAAAACAATGGCAGAAGTCACAAAGCGACGCACCACCTTCTCACTCTGATGCAACCTTTTAACACCATGGTGTCACTTCCCAGCAGTGCCTCCAGAGAGAACACTGCCTCTGTGTAAAGCAGCGCTGGAGGCAAACGTAGTATTTTTAATCAGATTGTCCAATAAAGTTTTTTTTGGGGAAAAAAATGGGTGCTGAAATAAAAAGGTATCACTCATCCCTCTAAACCTAAATTATCACATGTCATTAGGTTATCATGGTCATAACGAAATTGCTTCTACTGCACATAGGAAATGCTATGGCAAAACTTTCTGCTTGGGTATTCAGCATAAGAACGAAGAAGCATCAAACAGTAACATTTCCCCTCTTCATATTTCCTTAGGATTTTTGAAATTAATACGATTCCTGACAAATTTCTCAACCCTCTCTCTTATTTACAGGAATAGCAAACAAGCTGCTAGTTGTTCACATAGTTTTGGGGTATTCCATCACCAGGGTAGGCTATCAAAACTCTGACATAAATCTCCATTAACTAATAATAAAATTCAGTGTTTACCAGTCTGAGTTATATACACTTATATATAACCAATAGATTTTAAAAGTGAATGATTGCATTTCTCCATTACCACTTTTCCCAAGCTGTTCACTTGTTTCCATACACACTATACCATAAATTAGATGGCTGTTAGCTACCATTTTGTTAGAAGTTGCCTTCATCAAAAGAAAATCAATCATTCTTCAAATAAAATTCTTTCTGAAGTATGATTCTTCAACTGAATACCAATTTTTGTTTTCTCACTCATTTTCAAAAATATATGTTTAAAAGAAACTTCTATTCAATTATTATCTGTTTATTAATTACTCCCATCAGTTGAGCAGTCATGCCTATTTGACTATTAGGAACTAGTGCACACTGTTCAAATAACACCATACTGGTGGTGCACACAGTTTACATATTTTTTGTTCTCTCCTGTGTAATTCAGGTTTTAATTGTGGGAAAAAAAATAGTGAAAAGTTTTTTCAAAGCCTTTAACGATTTTCTGGTGTCCACAAAGTTTGATAAAAGATCTGCATCACTCAGATTACTCAATTTCACCTCCTATTTCTTCCATCACAGGATGTGTCTGACAGGACTTCATCCCATGTTTGTTTATAAACAGTACCCTGCTTGGTTATGCAGTAAGTGCTACAAATATTTTTCACTTTCTATTTCCAATACTGTGAACTCATGAATTTAAATAATTTTCAATGAAACTAAATAATTTCCATTATTTAAAGATACATCTTTGTTTCTGTAATGTCCAAAAACTCTTAAAAGGTATTATTTCTGTCTAGTTTAAAATGACAAAATGTTTTGGGTTTTTTTGGGTTTTTTTACTTGAAAGAGAGGAACACCTGGTGCCTTTATAAAGGCAAGCAAACTGTACAAAAAAACTTAATCAGTTTTGAAAAATCTGCTTTTATGGCCAAATCTGTACTTGAACTTAGAAAAAAAAGGTTCCTGTCTCATACCAGCTTTACACCATCTAAATTCAAGTAGTATTGCATGATTTTGAAGGTCTGGTTGAGGAAAGACCCATTCTTTAAGGAGAGAATAATTATCCTGAGTGTTTGACACCTGATTTTGGTCTTCAGGAAGGAGTTGAATAAACCTGTGCTCATGGAACTGCTGCCTATAAAGCCTGAAAACGTGAGCATTCAAACTAGATTTGAGGAAACAGCAGCCTGGTATTAAAAAACAATTTTGTAAAAAAAGAATTATCAGTATTTAGAAGCAAGATGCAAATAAGAAATATATGGTGAGTGTGAGAAGGGTAAAACATGATTTTAAATTGTATGCCTGAATATATGCATATATATTCACACATATATGCACACGCATAAAAAACTACACTTGTGAAATCAGAAGTGTGTGCACAGGTGCATAAACACATGCAACCTCTTTGAAAAACTGGTTGGGAGAAAATTTTGACTATGTGTGAATCAAAAGAGACTCTGGACTAACTGCAGGATTTTATAGGAGCATTAGATTTTGCCTCTTCATTGCTTGCTTTAACTTTTGAAAAAATGATGCTCTTCTCTTAGGATCTCTCCTACAGACAATTTAAACTGGTTAATTCTAAAGAAATAAAAGGGATTTTTGTGTGCATCGGGATTGTATCAGGTCCTTTATACTAAGAGCTAATGGCACTGTAGTGGGTTTCTAAAAAAATTAGACATTTACATTGTGCTCCTACACATGTATATGCACGCACATAAACTATTTAAGTGCAAATTGCCAGAATGTCAGTAAATTACTGTCAGAGCTGCAAAGCATTTACATACCTTAGGCATGAGCAACCAATTGGAACTTTTAATCTTTTAACAAGTTGCTGCTCAGTGACATAATAATGAATAAAATGAAGAGTAATGAAGTTGACCATAAAGCTTAGCAAATAAACACCGCACATAAATATAACAATTCCTGACTAGCTCAGCACACACGTGGTTTGCTGCGGGTCACCATGCGCCTGTGCCAAAGCACAGTAACATCCTCCTACCGTTGCTTCTGGCGTTACCGGTTATAACCCGCTCACCTGCAGGTAGATTTATCTTTTTGTAGCATTCCAAGGAAGTTTTTAGAAGCTTTCTTGTCTCGATACTCCTGTCAAGGAAGTTGTAGAAATCACCCCAGGATTACTGACAGAAACTTTCATTTGTTTGAAATCTGAATTCATAGTCTGGTTTATAGGCACTGACAGGACAAGGTCATAGACCATACTCGAACGCTACTCTCACTCCTACCAAGAGTCCATGATTAAGTCACCTAAAATAAAACCTGCTTCTGTCAAAAGACATGGCAAATCACTCACAATAGCTGCAAAGATGACTGACCATTCACTGTCTTTTGTGGTTAGGGAAAAAAAGTATGTGATATACTTGGAGTATTTTTTCTAATTGTGACTGGCACACCCAAAATTCATCTCATTTCTACACGCAGAGCAAGTCTAAAAGGTATCAAATTCAATTTTGTTGAAGATGAACTTGCTTCAGTCATTTGTTATAATCCAGGTAACTAAAAAGGCAGGAGAGGATCTACAGAACAGGCAGTGGGCGCCTGCATTAGTCCCCTACGAGTCAACGACAGAAACAAAGGCAGGCAAAAATGGCCACAAGTCACGGCTGAGTGATAAATCTTTTGAGGCAGAGATCTACTTCCAATTGAACTGTTGTTCCTATCAGAAAAATGGCCACCAAAAATTCCTTCCTGCTGACAGCCAAGCTAGTAGGAGAGACAGAAAGGCAGGGGATACAACAAACATTAACAGGGAGAATACTGGAGGCTCTTCTTCCAGGATGGGCTATTGCACCACAGTGGAAGCTTAAGGGAAGCCTGAATTGCTGTTCTCTTTGTTGCCTTTTCTCTGTAAAAAGAGAAAACTGCCTTTTTAAGATACGAATAAGGATTTTAAACAGTATTACATTAAAAGCTCTGGGGACTGCAACTAAAAAGCAAACATTTACCTTTCGCTTACTCCAATGAAATAGCACAGTAACATGACATTACCGCTCCAAGGTAAATATTTACTTGTTAGTATTGGGCTCTGCATAAAAATATACCTACTTTCCCCACCCAAGATGACCTGCATTTTCTATTACCAAGACCAAAACAACCACCCACCCCACAATTCCCAGTTTAGTACGCTGCGCATACTACTTGACCTATACAGAGATGCTTGATCAGACAGAGTGGTGCTCGGGGCTCCACGTACATGACTCTCGATTCGCACATCTTGGATAAAGAACTGAGAACGCATCAGGACAAAAGAAAGGAGGAAGTTTCCATGTTATCCTTAACTAAGCACAGCTGAACAAGGGCTGCACCTCTCCGGTGCACTGGACCACCACAAAGAGAGCTGCTATCTTTTTCCCCCATCAGCTTTTGCTATTACATTACTTGGCACCTGTCACTTCAGGAATTAACAATATGATGATTAACCAGATTAAATGGTGATCAAGCACTGTAAATAAACTTGATATAATTTCTCACGTTTCATTGTATCTACCTACACATACACAAATTTATTAAAAATGTCCCAGCCTTCTCCTATAGTGTTTTATTCATTCATTTATTCAAATACCCCACACATGCTCCGTGGACTAGCTCTCAACATTCTCAGTGCCTTTGTTTACTCATTTATAAAATGAGTAAGTTGCTGCTCATTCAGCTGAAAGGAGTGTTGGGGGACCTACCTGCAGCCTGGCTAAGCAGCATTGGATAGAGCCCATCAGTCTGTGCACACACACTGTTCCTCACAGAGAGAGGAGTCTTTGCTAATGAAACGTTGACGGATAATGGAAGGCATACAACTTTTAAAGTCTGGGGTTTTTTTAAATGCTATAACTTAAAAATATAAGTCTAAATTGTATCTATAGCACAGACTCCAAATATTGTCAAGTTCTCCATGCTAAGCCATCTCTAACAGCCAGCTTACAAATTTACTGAGGGTTTTTGCTTTTGACTTAATTTCATCTTAGGCTAAACCAGGCTAGACATTGAAGCAAACAAAAAAGTTTCTGTTTGATGCTGAGGCACTTCAGCTTGAGCTGTTGTGGTCTCATTTTCATATGGAGGGAGAAGCACAGAAAAGAGAATTTCTATCCAACTGTATCTTGGAGAATAGGTCCATTTGGTGATTTAAGATGCTGTTAGCAGACTCCTGCCCTTTCCTTGCTATGTAACTTGCTAAGGCTCCTGTTTTCCATCAGAGGTACCAACAACATGGCAGCAGAGCTAGAAAAACGTGTGTGAACATTCCTCATCTGCAAGAGGTAGCAATCAGACACACTTAAAGGCAGCTCATTTAGCACATTGAGACATTTGGAAGCACTCATGGTTTGAACTCTTTGGGCATTAACCTCCAACTGCTGTATAGTGATATTTTCTCTTCCAAATCTACCCCTACAGTGATACGTTCTCTGCCAAATCTGCCTAAAATGGTTGAACTCAAGCTTGTATCTTAAATTCTGTCATCTGCCATCTGATCTAACTGATGCGATGGATCACGGAGCTGCATTACTTCTTGGGAAGCCGCATTCCCTTGGCGTACCAGCAGTACCGCTGTATGCTAGGGCTACAACCACCACAGAGCCCTCTAGCCATCTGGGGTAACAAAGGTTAAGGTCAAACCAGAATGAAATAGTTCAGCATGGATTGGGAACACTGAAAAGCTTCGTTTCAAGATCTCCAAACAAAACAAAACGTTCCAGGGTTTCCAAGCCCAAACTCTGCAGAGCTGCCTTTTTGGTGAGGAGAAAAAATAATAATAATAAAAAAAGATATATTGTAATTTTCCATCCTGATTTGAAATAAAAAGGGATGAAACAGTGGCATTCTCAGGACAAAGCCTAACTAGTGATTAGCTTCAGGGGTCACCCATTTAAAAGAAACAGGAAATTGAAGTGATGCAATTCTTGCTTGATAAATACACTTCTGAAGTTAATCATTCCTACAGTCACCTCCACCAGACCATTAGTCCTGTACTACTGGGCTAGAATTCCTCCCTTCCCTTCCAATAACCAAATAACTACTTCAACTCGTTTTAATGTCCTTTGAGTGCTTGAGGTCTCAGAGTAACTACTAGAAATAAACAAAAAGGTGTAAAAGAAAAAATGGAAGTACTAGTCATCAGTGTCAGACCAGAAAACAATAATTGACTAAATGAGAACACTTTCTTCTCTTTGGGGCATATTAAAAAAAAAATATTAATTAAAAATATGTAAACACTTCTTTACTCATTTTCCCCCAGTATCAGCACAATGGAATTCTCAGATAGCATCCTGATGTGAAATTATTTTTCACATATGACACCAGCAAACATTTCTTTTTACAATGCCAAAAGTACTTTTTACTAGCAACATGGCTGTATTACAACTAAAAAAAAAAAAGCTTATTTTGAAATATTTAATAAATGTTTTTTTAAAAAAAGCAACAAAAGCAAAGCTGGCAACTAAAATACTAAAAGTAATAAACCATTTCAATGAGTTAAAAGTCAAGTAATACTCCAAAAAATGGAGTGGAAAGTCATTCATTTATAATGCCTTATAATCAAGATTGTGAAGCTTGGTGCAACAGAAAGACTTCCCTGAATAAATTCATTGTATTTTTAAACAGAGAAATTTCAGAGAACATAGTAGTTAGTAAATATTTAAAACCTTTGTGGTAAAGGCTTAAACCTCAAAATAACAAGGAAATGACAACTGTTTATTTTTCTCCACATAAAACTGAAAGTTATTGTAAGGTCATTATAATGTAAGCCTGTTTTCTCTTTAAGAAGTAAATAATTACACCACTGATTTGAGTAGACCTGCCAGTAAGTCTACATGTGGTTAAGTCAGATAGACCGATGCTCTAAAATTGGCAAGTAGCTAGCTCCCACAAGCTATTAAGCAACTCTGAGGTCTAGGTAGCTCACAAACCTTTTATCACATGTCTCTCAACACAAAAAAAAAAAATTAAAAAGCCCACCACATTTAGACTGTAGTTGTTGTGCAACCTTTGAACACGGCTCTGCATATTCCATGATAACACAGAAGCAGAATTCGATGCAGTGTTTGCTCTCTGCTGCAACGTTCAGCTGCAAATGGCTAAGCTTTCTTCAGAAACACGTTTCCAACTCTCCTGGTTGCAAGGAAAATCTTCTTAAACATGAAATGAAAACGATTTATAATGACATATTATTCAGTTTGTAAACACCCTGAAATAATGACTGAGATGTTCACCACAATGAAGATTAAAATGAAATTAATGGCTGCAATCACAATGGACCGCTGCTTTTTTAACCACTACTGTTAACCATTGCTCCGACGAAGATTTTAGCACTATCATTAGTATGTGTTTGCTCCCATCTCTTTAGTTACCAAAACCTCAGCTGATGGGAGCTGCCAATACATCAGGCTTTGCTGACAAAAGTTCTGTAACACAAGCTATGTGGCTTGCAGTAACCTCTACATAAACAGCACACAGCCGTAAACATCCTACACAAATATGACCTTCTGATACTTGAGTAAAACCCTTCACTTATTGATTTGAATAGATCTGCTGCATCACAGTACCATGGGGACACCGCCACAAATTCTAATCCAGCCTACCACAAGACATACGCAGCTTTGCCCGTGGCCAGTTCTCACCATCATTTCTACATCTGGGCATCCAGTGAAGGCAAAGAAAGATCTGCGTGGGGGACAGCCACAGAATTTAGGTCATTTGTGGCATGAACGTCTATCCATTGTTAGAAAAACAATCTACATTCTCTTTCCCAAAGATAAAAATAAATCAAAGTATGAAATCTGCATTCCAGATTAAACCAAACCAAAATTAGCTAAACCACTCACATCATGGTCCTGCCTTGGAGCTGTCATAGGGTTAGATTTCTCAAAACCCATTCTCTAATTCTGCAAGCAAATGGAAACAAGAAACCTGTATTATGTTGGTTGCAGGCCTGCCATCACATTGGCTCTAAGACACACTGAAGCTCCTTCTCTAAGGATTTCATGGAACAGCACAAACAGGAGGAAGCTAAGGAAATACCTGGCTCAAAGAAAGGAAGGGCTCAAGGAATACCCTGGACAGGCATACACAACAGTGCAAAGAACAAACCTGCTTGGTAGAGTGGCTGTAGAAGGCCAAGTAAGGGCTAGGTGCTACATTGAGCTCCATGCAGAAACCTCAGCACACATGCTGACAAAGCATGCTGAGAGTATCAAGAAGTTCCCCATCCAACTGAACTATATCCTCATCTCACGTAGTGGAAAACAAACAGATCAACAAACAAGCACCCAACTACTGTATGTTTCTCATACTAAAGATTTCCCTGAGCCTGGAGTCCAAACAGAAATGTGACATACTGTGGGTTGGCAGTCAAGTCTCAAATTCAAGTCTTGCTTGTTCGTTAGGTCACTAAATACTAACTGCTGCTAAGTCTCCATTTTGTGGTGCAGTCTAATTTCTACTGGTGAAGAAACACAAAGTTACAGTGACAACTGATAGCAACCTCTGGTTAGGAATCACAATGCTGAGGAACAGAGAAGCTGTAGGAACTGAACTATTTTCCCTCCTAGAGCACAGAAAAGTATTTTCCCAGTGCCAAATAGGAAAAATGCACTGTTGCTACATGACTACTGGTTACAAAGAACGAGGGGTTTGACCCTTCAATTAATAATATTCTTTTTCAGCAATACAGGCATTAAAAGAATAAAGAAGAGAACGTTGATCAAACATTTGGAGATGATATCAAGTCTATTTAAACATCAGCACACAGAAAGATGAGCTAAGTTTTGGAAAAAGACTAAAATAATCAGAAGTGGACGTGCAAGAATAAAGAAACAAAACATTCTTTTGCCTTGAAGTCCAGTAGGAGTTCGATGCTTTTAATAGAAATACACTTTTTCTTCTCTACAGTTTTGCTACAATTCTGCTAAATAGCAAAATTATAAATATATTATTCAAAATTTCAGCTTTCTAGCAATATGATGACAAAGCACCTGAAAGGATCAACACATATATATGCTTTCTGAATAGCCATATCAAAATTCTGCTATTTTTCTTCTTCCTTTTTCATGTTGTAAATTTGCTATGTAATGGCAAATTTGGGCATAAATCGTACAAAAACAGATAAACAAAATCAGTGGAACTACTCACAGTAGTAAAGCTACGCAGATGTCTAAATATTTGCAGGTGTCTTAGATAATAAGCTTTCAGAGCAGAAACTACATATCTGTGATTAGTTCAGTAGTACATTTTAGGATGCTTGAAATATATGTAATAATAAGGTTAACTGTGGTGTATTTTTGTTTGGCTCATTGTAATTAAATTCAGCATAAGTCTTCCATATTGTATTTTCTTTGTACATTTTCCATACACACACATATATGCATACGCATCAATATTTATGCACAGACACAAACAAGTATCTTCACGCCGGTTACATTCATCCATTAACGTATACTGGTCAACAACAAGTAACCACTCTTATCCTAAAAAGTGTTTAGTTGCAAAAATGTTAATGAAATCCACAGAAACACTTAGGAACCAGTTTTTTAATCTCATTACCATATCAAGGAGCTCCCTGTTAATCACTGTCCAAATTCATTTGGATTTATTGTATCACAGTTATGCTTACAATTAAATGCCACAAGGTCCCAGTCAGATTAAACAAATGATTTTTCCTGTAGTCCTTACAGGACTAGTAGTGACAAATCACATAGAAGTAAAATATATCATAATTAATTAGCAGAGGCCCATAGATAACCTCTCCCACAAATCTCCATGGGCAATTTTAATAGGTTTCAATATTTAAATATAAAACACTACGAAATTGCTTAAAAATTCAAGGAATATTTGTAATAGGTAACGAATATGTCAGTCATGTGAATTTTTTTTTATTACATAATTATTTCTTTAGGGATGTTAGAAACAAGTAATTATTTTCTGAAAAAGGAATTGGCAGCAACTATTTTAAGCATGCCATTGTGAATGAAATATTATCAAATAATTGTTGTATTACTAACAACTGACTTACAGAAAAGAAACATTTCCTTATCAAAGCACATAACATCTCACCATTGTACAAAAAAATTAATCTTCTTTACAGAAGCTTCACTAAACTAGTAGGAATTACAGGAAGATAGCTGGTCTTAACATTAAACATGAACGTCAATGTGAAGAAAAAGGATTCTGAGTCTTTAGCTGGGTTTCCAACAGTACATGTTAGCTGTTCATTCCTCTCATATATGCTAGAGAAAGTAACAGATGACAGTATTTCAGAGACATGTGGGAAAAATCTTCCTTTACAGGACGAAATACTTTCTCAAATACTATGAACTGTTCATGGCAATCTCTCTGCTTAGGAAATAGCAAATTCTACCTTAATCAATTCAAAACAACGTGTTCCCAGAATGGACAGTCCAGAATATATAAAAACTGCCAAAGAAAAAACCTTCATTTATTTCCTGAATTAAGCTTTCTTTTCAGTGATTTGGATTTGTTTATCAACTAAAGATCCTGGTACTCCTTCACAAAATCTTCAGTAAACTGTATTTTGTCTGCCTTCAGTCAAAACATCAAAATGCCTCATTTTTCATTCCTTCCTTGCTAATGTTCACTTAGGGGGATATTCAAAAATGTCTGTGCTAGTCCAGAAAAACTGGTCTCCTGACACTGGAGAGGAAGGAACCTAACTTAAAATAAATGTTTAATGATGAAATTATTGACCTGAGTTTAGCCTTGACATGTCTGTAATGTCAAAAGAAAGTCTTCAAGTTAAATGAGAAATGGTATAAAAATATCCAACTTTTAACTTCAGATAGCAACGACTTCAGCCTATGGGAGAATGATTTACCTTGAGCCACAAGCTTGAGTTAAAACACAAGTTATCTGGTCTTCAGTTCTTTTAACTTGAGTGAGTTAATTATGGTAGCCAATCTTCAGCAATCAGACAACGTTCTTGAAAGAATCTCTCACAAATAACAAAACTTCTTTCACTTGGAGGCATCCTGATATTAACTTTTATGTCAGGTACAAAAATAGGAACCAGTACTAAAAGAGAGGTGGGCAATTAAGGCTGATCTGTAATCTTCTGAAATCTGTGGGTCAGCATCATGATATACTGACAGCAAACAGGATGAAAACAGTATGCAAATGTAATCATGGTCACCAAGTCAAAACGTCAAAGAAAAGGACAATGAATACAAATTAATTTTCCAAGTTGCCCTCTATATTCAGAATTTATAATACAGCTCTTCAACCTATTTGTGAAAAGTGATTAAAAATCAATGTTTTAAAAAAAACAGATATATTTTGTGAATGCTACTTAGTGTCAAGTCAAACAGCAATAACGTAAGATTTTCATCAGAGGTCAAAAAAGAAAAAGCAATCACATTGGAATGAAAGACATCATAAACTTAAGAATAAATTTTCAAAAAGCACTTAAGAAAATTAGTATTTTCTTTAATAACTAGCTTTGAATTTTTGCAAAATTCAGGTGAAAAATGTGGCAAAAGTGCACATGAACAAGAACAAAAAAAAAAAGTCTGACAAAACTTTAAACTCTTACTGAAACCTCTGGTTATAAAGAGCTTAAGGCACATGTACAGATACTGTGTATCATGCTCCTGAAGCAAAACAGCCATAAATCCACCAACAGCCAGTCACGGGAAAATCATGTCACTGTAGGTCTGATGGCCTGCAAGAGCAGTGACAGAGCTGGGCACACTTACATATGAATGTTTCCCAGACATTTATTCTAGTCCTGTTTGTCAGACTTTAGATAAACCACTTGGACTGTACTGACTCATGTCAACGCTTGGATTAATAACAGCTCAGGATGGGAGAGCACAGAAACAGGCATTACATTATCTTTATATTCCCCCTGTTTACCCATGCCTCGCTGAATTCCCCTCCATTGCATCCGATGACTATTTCAGAACAGAGGCTTTGACCATTATGCCTCCTCCCATTTCTGCTGCAAGGTAAATTTCCAATTCAGCAAGCATAAATACTTCCAAATGTAAAGTCAGCAGTGTGTCAAGAAGTCTCAGCAAATGACCCTGTTTTATTAAGCAAATTACCTGTTATTGTATAGCTGAGGAGGAGGTCTGTACCTGTGCCTTTCAGCAGCAGCTCACCATTAGATTAGTTTAGTTATGGCATGAAATCACACCCATAATACATGAGCAGGGTTAATTTTTGTTGAGCCTCTATATGTGGAAGAATAGCCAAAAGCACTCGGCAGGTGATGGAGACAATTATCATTAGCTGACCAATGATGCACTCAATCTCTCAATAAAGAACAGGAGACAAGAACGGAGTTGAGGAGAGCACAGAAAGTACTTTAAAGGTTGTTTCTTATGACACAGAAGATAGGAAGCCACTGGCATGATAAAACAAGGCGAAGTAATGCAAAGAGGCAACAGACGTAGAAAATATTTGAAGCTGCATTTGGAATGGGAAAAACTATGATAAACCAAAAAGGTTTTTGTTAATAAGTGAAAAGACTTGGGGATGTGTAGATACGCAGGGAATACTAGATCTCAGAAGTGTCATATAAGTCAAATTTGCAAGCTAGACATTAGGATCTACAGGGATCAGAAATGAAAACTGTCTGTCACTGATGAGCCAGAAGCTGTCGGCAGAAACACTTGTGACCAAATGATATGAAAAATTTTAAGCTTCAATACATGGGAAAACTCTGAAAAAAACCAATCTTATTTGTTTATCATAATGCTATGTTAATAAAATTTTTTAAATTGCATGACAAAAGCAAGCCCATCAATGGGGTTGCCAATTAACACTTTTAACCTTTACGGAACTGATATTTTTTAAAACTTCTGACTACAAGTTATGACATAGGACTCTCTTACAGTTCATTATCCCTTGTTTTTCTTTACTTCTAATAGCTACCCTTTTACAGAAATCCATGAGATTTCAAGAAACACAATTTTGTTTACGAAGATAAAAAATAATAATATACTTTTAAACTTGGTTGAAACCTCATGAATAAATAAATACGTAATTGTTAAACCAAAGTAGCATCTAATCAGTTGCCTTTCACATCATAGCACTGACCCTAATCTCTGGGGCATAAACAAACATGCATACTTTGTGCAAACTTTAATCATAAAAAAGAATGAAATATATTCCAACATAAATATTTCAGCAAATAGCCATGTGAAGGAGCATGAATGTTTAATTTAGACATCACCTCTGTCACTATCTGTTAGACATCATACCAGTGCTCCTCCTCTGGGAATTCCAAAATATAACCAAGTTTCCTATGCCCAACTGAAAATTATATTCCTCCTTATATGCATAATACTCATTTCCTTCTAGGAACATTTAAATATTTTAATATTTGGCAAAATTCTTTTCCAAGGTGATCATGCTATCTACAAAGTTTGAATACTCTTCCACTACCTTGCTTATGTTGGAAGGAAGGATCCAGTATAAGGCCCAGACTAGTAGGTTGACTTAAATACCTTCCACACGTTTTCACCAAAGCTCCAATCATTGCTAGAACATACTCAACTAGAACATACCACTGTGGCAAATTTAAGGATCTTGTTATACTGAATATCCTTTCATCTATTCAAGAGCTTAGCAATGGCATGTGAGATTGGAAGATAGGTGTTTCTAATATTGTCTTTCAAAGACTGGAAACAGAGGTTTAAATGAAAAAAGCCAGGTGAAGAAAAATGTATGGTTTCCATATGCTTTGACATTCCAGACAGCGATCCCCTCATAATTGCATAAAAGTGTCTTTGATCTATTGCCTCAATTACACAACCATGTGATGACCCTTAATTGCACTGGAACTATTGTCTCCTGTTTGGGAATGTACCATGAAGTAAGTTTCAGCTGCGTGTCTGGAGACACATGGATATACAATACATACAATATGTGTGGAATTAAAAGTTATGTTCAGTGACCGAGTTCATTTCTCTGTGTTCAAACATACTGTTTCAAAAACCCTAGAAATCTGTACATAAAGAGCACTCTAACATTAAGGTTTTGCTCCTCAATCCCTGTACACATTAATTCTATAAAAAGGAATAAAAGTATAAATCGTCATCATCATTTTGAAAGGATATATGGCAGCATTTCCATGAAACCAGGAGTCAAATGCTTCTCCTGTGACATTTTATCTTTAAAAATGAGCTTAAAACTTTGTGACTTACAGGAGCAACAACAGTACATATACAATCTTGCAGTTGGTTTTCTAGTGACCTCCTATTTTTCTTCAGTGGAGCGCAGTACAGATCTGGCAGTTCTTGCAACATGCTGCCCAAGACTTAATGGAGTAACTGAATGTGAAAGCGACTCAACAGAAGCTGCAACTGTGGCATTTTACAGTGTCCTTGTTTTCCTCTTCTCCACTCCATGGAAGTGCTCCAAGTAAGCTTGGTAAGATGGGATCTATGTCTGTGGTCACGTAATCATGTTTTATTCCCTGTGTTCTTAGAATAAGCTTCAGGTGTTTTTGGACTTTCCCTCAACTTTCTTGGTATCTCAGTATGGGAATGTTCTTAGGGGAAGGTCTGTTCATAAGAACAAGCAATATGCCTTGGCTGCATGTTTCTAATGAGAGAACTAGCATATCACAACATGAAAAGTGGATATTAGAACAGAGGTTCAATAGTAAGGAACAGTGCAATCCAGTACATATCTAGTTCAGAAGCAGCCACAGAACATTGATCCTATAAGCCAACATATACCACAAACAGAAGTTCTTCCCAGCATACTTTAAGAAACTTTAAAAAAACCTTTAAAGATTAAAAACCACAATTAAAGTGTTTGAGAGGAAGAGCACAAGAAAGATCAAGAACACTGTCTGTGTTCTAAGCCCTTGAGAACTTGGGCAACTTTTTCAATCAAAGTCGCAAACGATCCCTGCAAGCAGACCAGCTGCCATACTAAGAAGCAAAGCTACAACCCCAAATCTACTTCCTGCAAATCTGGCCTGGGGAAAAGAATCCCACATAACTAAGAAGCTGTCGGTGTTAGGCAGATCTCCAATGTGATCAGGATGAACTAAGGATTTAATGGCAATAACAGAGCCTGCTCTTACCTTACTTCTGGTTATAGTCAACTTAGAATCATAGAATGACAGAAACATAGAATGGTTTAGGTTGGAAGGGACCTTAAGGATCATCAAGTTCGAGCCCCCCTGCCATGGGCAGGGACACCTCTCACTAGACCAGGGTGCCCAAAGCCCCATCCAACCTGGCCTTGAACACTGCCAGGGAGGGGGCAGCCACAGCTTCTCTGGGCAACCTGTGCCAGGGCCTCACCACCCTCGTAGTGAAGAATTTCTTCCTAATATGCAACCTGAACTTCAGAAGGCAGTGAAAAATACTGATGGTTTATACAAAGGTCTCAGTATTTGCTCACTCACATTTTGATACTTTTGTGATTTATGGGAAGTGACATCAATTTTTGAAGTGATCAAAATAAACTTAGATTTACTCTGGGGGGGGGAATGCTCAATGTCTATTATTTTATTTTCAGTTATTGCATATTACAGTAATACTTGGGCATCCAAGTGAGATCTACACCACTTTATGTTAAGACCTGCTATGTTAAATTTTTTCTGACAAGTCTACTACTGCAAAGAATTCACAGTATATTTACAGTACAGTATATTGAGGTAAAAGGTGAAGACAGCAATGGTTTAATCCACTTGTACAATTAACAGAGATTAAGGACAAGACTACTTGTGTAAAAAGACTGAAACAACTGTAAAAGATATAAGTGATTTGAGCAAGGTCAGATGTGAAGGATGTGACAGAAATAAAGGACAAAACTCTGATCTCCTAGTCCAATGGTTTAGTTGCATGATTTTTTTTTTTCCCCTTGCTTTCCCTTTTCATATTTTTTCCTTAATCTGAGCACAGCCCAAAGACAGGCTCATGTCTTTCCTTACCATTTAAAAAATTGTGACTGGAAACACCTTAATTGAGGCATCCCCATCCAAATCTACTAATACAACACAAAGGATAAAGGAAGGTAAGTTTCATATGGAAGTTAATACCACCAGTTAAAAAACCTCAGAAGTCTAATGGCTTCACACTGCTAATCTGGTCCTCCCTGATGTTTACAAGAAAAACTCTTATTTTCCATTACAAAATTCAATGTGCCTATACCATAACTTTCCACCCAAATCTTAATGCCATTATTATGAAAAAAATATTACACGTGTCTGTTCTCACATAAAAACGAAAGGAATATGTGGTTTCACAGGGGAGGATCTCTCTAATTACCATTAAGGTATCTTCCAGCACATCAACAGCCTTAATGTGCATCTGCATACCTCACTGCACAATGCTGCAACTTCCACCAATGGCTAGGGTGCAAGAAAAGCTTCAACAATTGATATTCTCAGTGACAGTTTAGATTTGATACATAAACTTGACAATGTGGCTGTAATTATACCAGACTCTGCACCAAGTTACATCACAAGATAATACAAGTTTATTACCTAATTTCAAAAGAAATTTTTTGAGTTCAGAAGTATTTTTTTCTGACTAGTGATAGTACAAATTGAAGTCAGAATCTGAATCTCTAATTCAATTAATTTCTAACTTGTACATCTTTAGAACTAAGGTTCTAAGAGTCTAAAAATGTAACATTTAAAAACTGCATTGATGGTAGGCAAGACTGCATATTAATGTTTGCTTTCTAAGAGAGTACGACCAACTCTATTGGCGACTGTATATATATAAACACCCTGAATTCCCACCTCTTCACCATTTCCAAACTAGTAGGTAACAAATTTAAAGTAGAAGTATCACTGCTAGAACAATTTTAAAAGGAGTAAAAAAGGGAAATATATTTTTGTCAGAAAGTGAGGGGCTGGTTAAGAAGTGCATGGATGTACTGAGCAAAAAGAGGAACCATTTTTCCAGAAACGGTCCCTTTCAAACTCAGTCATGTCAAGTCTTACTTAAATTACACTCTGGAGAACAAAACAGATGAAACCTTGATTTCTGGTGCTGGCTTCCACACCTACAATTGATGGCACGTTTATTTCAGGAGTAAAAAGAATTTGTTTAAAATGGACAGTGTTGGACAGATTGGTATTCTAAGAAAAAAAAAGAAAAAGTTGATGATTAAAAGGAACTGGACATTGTCTTTAGGTAATTATTTTCCATCATGAAATTACAGAACTATTATTATATAGGATATAATATAGAGGAATAAAATATAAATATAAATTCATATAAATAATATGGTTTATTATTTAACAATATGAATAGATCCCATCACTATCAGTCTTTATTATCTTAGAGAAAACTTGCACAGCTAAATTTTCATAAACAGACTACGAAGCAATAAATTAATCAAGTGTATCCACAAACAATCCACATCATGAGTTTGTCCTGTCTTTGTCAACTAAAATTCTGACAGACAGAACTTCAGGAGAAGCTATGAGAATTTTTGGGAACAAGGGGAGAAGAGCAGAGCATTACCTCTAACACTCATTCATCAACTTCATTAGTATAACAGAGGAGAACTAAGGCTTGTCTATATATGTAAATGGTGAATCAACAGCAGCCTGTCCTTTACCTCATAACATACTTTTGGAGCTGACTATAGCAACAGGAAAACCACAGTCAGTCCTGGCTGAAATAGAAACAGCTTGTTTTCATGGGAGAAAAGGTACAAGAGTAGTCCATATGCTCAGTGCAGAACTAGAAACATGTACATGTCAAATCATAATTCAAATCAATTATCTAATTTACACAGCATTACACAGCTTCCAAAGAAGCCGATAGCATCCTGAAATAGTAGTCTAAACCCATCAGTGATGGGTTTGGAATGTCTCAGAGTGCATAAACCTCTGGAGAGATTTGTTTCTCTATTATTGCATTGTGGGGATTTCTATGAAACCTGCCAGCCTGTGTGAACAGAGACCTCATCATTCTTAACACTGAGGTGTTGCCTTCTGTTCCGACTGCTACGCTATACAAGGGAATATTTTGGAAGCTTGGATGAGTGCAGAACATGTCTCTAACTCGGGGTGTGACTGCTCTCCAGCTTGGGAAGGGTCCGGGCAGAAAGCGTGTTCCAAAGGAGGGAGTGAATGAGTGAGTGCTGAGCTAGTTTCTGAATTACTTGGTGCTGACTTCAAATATTTGAGATGTTTCTGCATTTCTGGGCATCACGAGGTGCTTGAGGAAGGAGCTTTCCACAAAAGGAAGAGCTGACACAGCACTTTGAGCAATGGATCATATCACAAAACAGCTCTCCAACTGGAAGAGTGGAGGCTGAAATTTTAGCCCACAAGGTTTGCTGCAAGGTTTTTGTGATTTCTAAGATCTGCATAAGCAGAAAATAGAGAGCAGCTCAGACAAGAACAGCATTATGGGACATGGTACTGTATGTTGAATTTTTTTTCTTTTTCATTTAATGTGTAACATGCCTTTTTCTCCCAAACTGCATGCACCTTGTTTTTAGAGATTCAGTCCCAAGACTCTGCCTACAGGTAGCTGATCAAATTGCAAGAAGCCCAGAGCCATCTATTCATTCCACAAGCTGAGGTAATCAACCCTTAGTCCATTAAGAGCTTCTAAACCACTGTAATAACAGAGAAAAGTACATCATTTTAAACACCCTTGCAGGCCAGCATTGATTGCAACAAAGTAGTAATTAATACATAATCAGTTATCATTACCCATCTGAGATGTAAATCATGAGGCTACTACAACTGAGCTGATCACAGTCATCCATTCACAGCCTCAACAATACCACATCCCTGTACAATACTCGGTACAGTGAAGTCTTCCTTATGGTTGGAGCCTTTAGGCACTATAATAATTGAATAACAAAATAATAATAAGGAACAGAAGTTTTAAAGAAACTTCAACATATTCATTTTGCACCCAACATCCAGCAATTATCCCACTAATTGTACGTATTAGAGATTTGTTTAATTATTTTTTTTCTATCTACTGAGCTTAACCTTTCAATAATGTTTCTTTTGAAAAGAAATTTTAGTAAGACTAACTTGACCTTTGAAAAAAAAAAAGGGGGGGGGGTGAGGGTAGGGAGGGATAAAAGGGCAAGGAATAAAAGATACTGGTCATCATTCATCAACAGAAATCCTTTAAGTATGTCCTATATGTTTTGAGTGGATCAAATTCCTGACTGTGAGAAAACATGTTTGGATACACTACGGAAAGTAAAATTAAATTTTAAAAAAATACAAAGAAGTATTATATAAAAAAGCTGCTTGACAGAGGCTACATAGTGCTGACAGGCACAAAACCTAGGGTTGCTACTACATGGAAGTGCTCAATATGTACTACTTTAGTACATATTGTACAATATCTGAGTCCTACACGACAACAGCCAAACCCACAACACAAAAAGCTATCTAATCGCATACCACCTGTTTCTTGCATTGCTGAGAAAAGACACCAACAGATGAAGAAACTCTTCAACTATTTATTTATTTTTAAATGAGTTGCTCATCTTCAGGTTTTCTCGTGTTTTAGGATTAGCCCCTCATCATTTAACACATATGCATGGGAATATACATATATAAAGATGCGTCTTATCCTGAATAGATTAGCAGAGTAGCATGAATTCTGTGTGAATTTCTCAGAAATGAGCAAATAGCACAACAATGATTAGCAGGAAATCTGGTGCACATCACTCATAGCTCAGAATAAAGCCAGCTATATGCACAGCCCTTACACATGTTGGGGCCATGCACAGCAGCTAGTTTTCTGCTAGGCAGCACTACCAGAACTGTGCACTATTTTTCCTGGGATATTGTTCTGCACTGACCACAAACTGAAGCACAAACTTTATGAGGAACAACTTCAACGACTTCGGAAATGGCACCACTCCAGCAGGACACACCCCGGAGTGCATTACAGCACTGCCTTGTAAACTCTTTTATTAATTTCATAATAAATGCTCAGAAATCAGACTTTTTGCAGGTGATAATTAAATATAAAATCAAGGCAAAACAGATGTGCGATAAATTCTTGGCACCGGCCTAGTTTAACTGAGTTTTAGCATCGATTTCCGTCAGGCCCAGCCCTGCTCCTGCTCTGGATCCCCCTCCAGTGCACATTGCCAGGCTCTTTCACTGAGCACTTTGCCTCTCTCAACACTGCCTTTAAAGTTTCAGTTACCATTACAACATCTAAATGTGGAAAGGTTTAACACTCGATTTGGTTTTGTTCAAGTCAAAATCCACTGCTGCAGTTCACGCTAAAACTTTTTTAAAAGATCATAAACTTTTTATGCACTTTTCAGCTCAATACCGGCTCATTTTTCTTTGATGACATCAGTGCAGCAGTAACTTTCTGTTACGCTTCAAAAAGGGACTAAACTACTGAGAACTTTCAATAGTTCCATAAAATGAGGCCTATACCCCAAAAGGGGAAAGTAAGTAACATCTCAGTTCTCCTCCCTTGTCACCATTTCTCCAGCTGTCAAAGGAAAATTACAAATGGCAGAGCTTAAATGGCAGATATTTAAAAAATCACAGAAAACCTATAAATGACTCAGAGCTAGAACTCACATAGGGTCCCATTAAGACATCCCTCACAAACTGGAGGTCACACGGTCTGTTTGAAGAGAGTAACACTGGACTTTGTCCTGGCAAACCTGATTTAGCTTTGGAAATCCCCAGTCTGTCTGAAGAGATTGATACTGGACTTCACCCCTACAGACCTGAATTAACTTCGGAAATCCTTCTCCAGCACATAAAGACTGACAAGGTTGCATTAGCTGGCTTGCTTCTCTGCAGAAAAGGACCGCTCTGTGTTGGAGAAGAAGGGAAAGAAGTGAATGAGGGTGAACTCTGGTGAATTGTTTGTGCCAGGCTGAGATCTCCTCTGTCCCTGATGCTTGGGCTACAAGTACAACTACAGCCTCAGCCACACAGGGAGACATGAAGCCCCGGTGAGCATAGAGCCCACGGTGGCTTCCCCGTCCTAATTCATGATGCTCAGTTGCATCCATCAAAAATATAAGCCATGCCGAACACAGGCGGTTTCCTTCCCTTCACAGTGCCCCTTGTACCCTGTCACACCACCTGGCTCAAAACCATTTCTTGCTTTCACAGAATCACAGAGAATCACAGAATGTCAAGGGTTGGAAGGGACCTTGAAAGATCATCTAGTCCAAATCCCGTGCTGGAGGAGGATCACCTAGAGTAGGTCATACAGGAACACATCCAGGTGGGTTTTGAATATCTCCAGAAAAGGAGACTCTGGACAGTTTGTGCCAGTGCTCCATCACCCACACAGTGAAAAAAAATTTCCTTATGTTCATATGGAACCTCCTGTGCTCCAGCTTGCACCCATTGCCCCTTGTCCTATTATTGGACACCACTGAGAAGAGCCTAGCTCTGTCCTGACACTCGCCCTTTACATATTTATAGACATTATTGAGCTCTGTTACCAGTGAGCTGGCCAAACTTGTAGGATAAATCTGCCCAAGAATGGTACAAGCCACTTTCATTTGTCATATAAGGAAGTGTATAACTAGATGTGATGGCACAACCAAGGACTGCCTGGTTTGGCTCAGGAGCAGGACCACAGCCACTTACACAAACCACTAAACCCCTGACCTGTGTGAACCCATGGAAGAACGTAGTGATGTCAGGAGCTCTGGTGACTGTGCTCCGCTGCTCTCTATTATCCCAGACACTACACACATCAGGAACACTGATAGTCAGCAGACTCTATTTTCTAGCTCTAGTTATTAAAGATTTCTACAATTAAAACCATAAATAACTCCATCCTGTACTCTGCATTACAAAGTTCATTTGCTTCCAAGTTCATAATGATCTGTACATAAGGCCATTTTGATTCCCCTGTTGATCATCCACTTGGGACTGACACACAAAATTCATGGCACTGGAGGGACCCGCCAGGAAGGGGACCCACCAAGTCCCCAACCACAGGAGCCCGGTTTTGACTGAGGAGGACCGGGAAGTCAGAAGAGTCAGTGAGCTTGTGGGAACATGTCTCCCACGTTAACCTCACTCATCCAGTATCAGTGTCTATGAATTATAGAAGCTAAGGCAAAGAACAAAGAGAAACTGCATAAAACCTAGTTATTTTAACAATCTATTTTGTACAGTAATTAATCAGATCAGCCCTCTAAGGGGCTCCAAAGATCCTAAGGTAAACTTAATTCACTGTAATTGAATTAAACACTATTGAGCTAAAAGTTACAATGCCTACCAAGAAGGATAAAAAAAAATCCCTATAAAACCTCTGGACTTTTTGAAGCAAGCAGGGAACTAGCAGCTACTCAGAAGCCAAGCAGCAGAACAAGAGGACATGCACTGCAGAACTGACAAAAATCAGCAAATACCACAAAGAAAAATATGTTTATTTTGATCCTTCAGTCTAGGTTTTAACGTCTTAAAATGAACCACAGTGTTATGTTCAAAGGTGAATGATACAATATTTTTCAGGGGTATGCTATGCACTTGGTAGAGCTGACTGTCAGCCTGCTTTCTTTAATGAAAAAGTCTGAAGTCAGTTCTAAGCTAATGATTGTACTTCCCACTCTTTACAGGGGGAACAGAAATCATCTCTTTTGAAATAGGAATATTGCAGCATTTATAAAGTAAACAATTTATGAAATGGTTATTAGTACAACATTTTATTCATGACTGCAGACAAAGATTTTTCTGTACACAAATGTCCTCACCTTGAAAGAATTCAATAGTTTGTTCATGTGAACATGTGTGGCCTGCGGATTGCCTGTGAACTATTTGTCCTAGATACTGTTTTGATTACTTGTAATTCATATTTTTCTCTTTGCAACACTTGATTAATCACCTCCATCTCATGTTACTGTTCCTACTTGCAGGCTGGATGAACCCCAAAGAACTTTCATATTCACGTGCTTAGGACAAATGTTCATAATTACATACCTCTGCATGATTACCTGTTGTGATTTCTTTTCTCTAGAACATTCCCTCCATTAAACACTTACTATTAGGAACACTCAAAGTGAATAAAAAGCAATGTGAAAACTAAAAGGTATTCAGAGTATTCTTCTAATGAACGCTCACAATCTTTTCCTCTTTTTTTAAACTAACAGCATCAGACGAGAGGATATATAAACAAATCAAAAAATAACTCTAGAACACTACCTAGAATGCAATTACATCAATAATATTTCTACCATAATGCTACATATAAGAAAAAAATCATATCCAAAACAAATAGGAAGTTTTACTGGAAAAACAATTTTCCTGGTGAGTTTTCCTTTTAAAAATAAAACAAAAGCCAGAACTTTGCATACTCTCATCCCCCAAAAGGAGATGGTAGCTATTACTTTTACCAAAATTATTATTGAACTCATACTCAGAAATACAGGCTCAATGGCTACTTGATTTGTCAGGAGAATGAAAAAAGATAAACAACTCAAAGTGTTCTGAATAAATAGCAATTTAGCAGAAATACAGTGTTTCCTTGAATGCTCTTCTGGCTATGAGCAATAATGCTGCCACAAAAATCTGGTTTGCATCATCTAAATGCTTGAAAAAAGAACACATAATTTAGGAAAAAAAATGATGGCTGAAATTCAGCCATAAAGAGCAACACTAGTGTTAGAAATAGCTTTTCTATGATATTTTTGTTCATGTTCTGGGTTTTTTCAGCAGTAGAAGTAATTACTGTGGTTTGTGAGGGCAGTGTTTAGTGCTATTACCCTTTAAACATGGTACACAAACACGGAGCCTGACTCCAGGAAGGTTGAACGTGGCCATAAGCAGGGCTGTAGCCACATCCTTGCCTTCAACCCACCAAGGGGCCTCAGTGATCTCATGAGAAGTAAAGGCTGCTCTCAAGAAAAGGTGTGTTGCCTTTGATCCAACGTCTTGTCTGTTGGAAAGAAGCATTCTTTTACACCGTATATGATAATTTTATGCACAACACTTTAACCTGAAAGGCCTCAGTGGAATGACCCACTTTGGTGTCACAGACCAGACATTCTTCCACTTTCCTTAGGAAATGTAGCCTAGTGCCAAATCTCTTCTATCTGTGCTCTGTGAACTTTGCATTTCTACCTCTGGGAAGATCCTTTACAAATTTGAGAAGCTTCTTTGAAGAAAGACATCCTTCTACAGCTAGAGATGGATTTCTGAAATGCTATCACAAGCAAAACAGGTACTGATGATGACAGAGGGGGCACAGGCAGATCTGAAGCTCATGAAGCATTACGTAAGGATTTTACCACCAGCATTTGAGGAATTAGCCTGTACCAGACTAATCCATCGCAGTGACCCCTAAGGGTCTAGTTTGAAACAGCTCATAACAGCCAGCTCCAGATCCCACCCTGATTCCCTGAGCATGCACACAGTGATATCTGCACCCAACCTTTCCTCCTGGGGAAGGCAGAGCTCAGCAGCTCAGTGCTGTGACCAGCCAGCACAAGGCCAGCAGAAAATGCAGGGGCATCACCCAGTAACCTACACTGACTTCAGCAACTGTTTGTTGGCACAAAACTTGACTTTGGCATATGATTTACAATTAATTCAGATGCCTGTAGACAATACGTAAGCACTCAGTTGAATACCAGCTCACTTTGCTCCTGTTTTTACACAACCTTCTTTTGTAATAATTTTCTAGAATTTCCAGCCTTTGGAACTGGTTCTTTAACTTTTTTCCAAAGCTCTGGACACTGCTGCATTCACCAGCTGAAGTAGCCTGGAAATGGCCTTTACCACCTGAATGACAGGCAGGATACGGGATACAAGCTTCTGCAGCTCCAGTGTAAAGCAAATCACTTCCTACTGAAATTAGTGATAATACCATGCATACCACATGAATCCTCTCCTGTGTTTTTAACCCTTGCTAGGAAAAAGAAAAAGTTACTTGTAAGGCTAGTGCACTTTGAACATAAATAAGCATCACCCTGCATTTAGCCTTAGACCACAGGGATGGCCTGTCTATTAACACTTGGTTTTGCTCCGATTACAAAGCTGGTTGGTATTCCCTTCCTCTTGCAGCATTCAATCAGCTGACTGCAACAAAGTCAATACACTGGCTTGCATAGTTTATAAATCTAAATACACTTTATCAACCAGCTGGCTGCCCAACCATGTGTGGTCACTTTAATGCTTAGGTGTGGAATCAGCAAAGATGCAAGGAACACCTCAGGACAAGCTTCTAAATTCAAAAAAGAAATATTACCTTTCCAATCTGTGGATTAAGTGCCCTGTAACTGGTTTTGCACAAAGGGAGTGTCTGCCTAATTGGGCTAATTGCAAGGAGCATATTGAGCATCCTACATTCCTGAGCCCAGACAATGGGTAAGTGGCACACCTAATCCCTTTAAATGGGATGCCTGCTGTTGTCTGCAAATCTGTTTATACTGTTTAGCAAATGTGAATTTGTATTTGCTAACATAAATGCCCTGATGTGTGGACCTTTGTTAACTTCAGGCTACTTAGTTGTTCTCTTAAACTGTTAAATCAGTCAATCTGGCCCTAATATGTTTCAGTGCTGTGTCCACTACTTGTCTTTCAAGACTACTGTTTTCTAATGCATCTTCATAAATGCCTAAGAGGTTCTTCATTGTGACAACAATTTGTTCAATAATTGCAGGTTCACATGAAGAAAGACCAATGTGCTCTGTGGAAAATCAAATATCCGGATGGGAGGTGGAGGGAAGAGAGATAAAGACAATCTCAAAGTACTTGGAGGGAAAAAAAAAAAAGTCTGGTATAAGAAGTCTATAAACATTTTAGCATTCTCATAATTACAGAAACAGAAAATTAATTAATGGTTATGCATTTTACATACTCTATTAGGAATCTACAGGGATACTGCATCATGGAAAAGATTAATTTGTATAGTCTTTGTGTTGCTCTTTGGCTCACAAAATTATCGAAAACAATAATATTTGGGATGAAGAATATAGTAAGTATTCACTCTTCTGTGTCCAGAGTATGGAAGGTGAGGTCTGGGCTCCAAACAACTTACACACATGTACAAAGGAACAAGTAAGAAATTATCCTTGTAACTTTAGCTCCTTTCTCTTTAACATAAAAACCCCCTCCATGAACATGATGACTTCTCTGTACCAGGAAAGAAGCCACTGAAGACCTTCATTAACTTTTCAGACAGTTACTAGCAGTTGTCAGGCCTGCCAAGCAATGGAACACTCAAATCAGACATATGCACATGCAGATTTCTCTAAGGCACAGGTTTAGGACCTGGCAACAGCGGCTTTCCTTGACCTCTCCAGCTTACCTTCCACCCATTACCCCCTTACCACTACCTTGGTAGGCAAAGAATTTTGCCAAACCCAACTGCAGTGTTCAGCAAGATGGAGAAAAAGACAACCTCTAGCCTGGGCTCACCTCAGTTCTGCATCTGCAATAAACCAGCACCCTCCCAGCATGTCAAAACACTTCCCACTCCTCCCCCCCTTGGCCCTCCTTTGGCCAGAGGAGCAAGCCACGCTCATGGCCAGAAGTCCTCTGCCACTTTAAGAACGGAAACAGGAAAACCTGTACCCATTTTTGTACTTTTGTTCATTCTTTTCAACCCATTCTAACTCCTTCCCCCTGGGAGTTAGCCCTCCGCCAAAAGTTTCTTTCAGTAAAGCACCAGCACTCTCTATTAGGCGTACCCACCCCTGCTTAGCCCTAACACTGGTTTCTTTGTACTTGCCTGGTGAACTGACCAGCCATCCCGCACAATAGCGACAATTACTAAATTACACTGCCTGTCACTGCCTTTTGTATCACACCTCTAACAGGTGTCATTACCATGATAGGCAAATTGGAATAATCCGTTCAACAGCCCCCCCCAGTCTTAATAGCATCATTTTATTATTATTATTATTTTATTTTACATAATGTATGTGTGAATACTGCACAGAGCTTGAATGGTCGGTAAATGTAGAGGTCTGAAAGATTGAACTGCGTGGACTGCAGACACAAACAGCAGCATTTAGGACAACAAAACCGAATGCTACCACATCCCTGATACCATGAATGCATACACAGATACATTAAAATGGTAATACGAATAAAATGTGGTTACAGAAAACCTACTGGTGTGAAAAAGGTGTGTACGAGGCATTTCTGAGCCGAGGCTGTTCCCCGGCCCCTAGCTCACTCGGCTCTGCCTCGGCACTGGATCGTGAAGGAGGGATACACCAGAGAGATCCCTTGTGAAGCCCAGATGGGTGAGGAAAGCAGAATAAAGTATGGTGGGTTATAAATCCTATGAATGCAGCAATTTAAAGCAGGTTTTGAGTATATATTTAATATAAAAACATAATGAGATCCTGATTATATGATTCATACACAAATTCAAATGTTTAAGCATAGGCCAATGGAAGCTGCCATAACCTTTTAAAAGTGATAAATATACCGATATGTTGCTGTCTGCTGTTTTCTGGGGCCTCAACTCATTACTGTGTTATTCCAGTTGTATACCAGCACAAATCCACAGACTTTATTGACTGGTATAAAAGGTCACATAGTAGCAAAATGGGTTCCTAGAACCCAACCTGATACTGAAGTCATTGACAGCCCTATCAACACAGTTTGGATTTCCTCAGTGCAATGCACAGTTAGAAATAAAGCACACAAAACTTCACACACTGGCAGTGTAATACCCAGAGTTAAAAGAAAAAAAATAATAAAATTATACTGTGCCAGCCGATCTTAGTTTGGTCTTTAATTTACACCGCCAAGAAGCTCTGGATAAAAAGAAAGGAACTGAAACACATCCTGATGGATAAAATTGTTGTCTTTTTCCTTCATTTGCAAATTGAAATCCAAAGTTGAGCCCTCTTTAGCTGTACAGGGTTTTGTAACAGCACCGATAGTTGTTCTAGCTGAGAGAAACACAAGAAGAGAGATGCCCTGAGAAATCTCATTACAATTCAGTGCTAGCTTAGATGTTAATACAGATAAGAATGATGGTTCTTGTCTTTCTGAAACACCATATTTCAGAGTTAAGTAAATTCTGACCTATTCAAGACCTGGCACGTAATTTCCATGTGGGGCAGGTAGTGATAACCCAGACAGAGTTTTTCATGCTTCCTTGCCAGTCATGAAATGTTGCACATGTTTGAAGAAAGGAAGCTGAAGTAGATCGAAGCAGCCTGACCCAGGACAGATACCTCACACTGACACACCTATGAATGTAGAAGTAAAACTATTTTCCTCTTAGCTATCATAGCTCAGAATCCATGAAAAAATATTGTTCGTGTCTCTGACAAATACTCAGTCGTGAAATTTGCTAGATGCACTGCTTGCACGCCATGACACTCTCAGAGATAGAGGCTGTGGAGCAGGTGAATGATCAAGGTCCCTAAATATGCAGGCTGGTAAGGCAAGGCACTGGCTGAAACTGGCCAGCCTCTTCTCTGTAAGAGTTTTTGACTCTGACAGCAGTGGAGAGACAAAGAAAAAATTAAATGAATAAAGCAAAAAAGAACTTGACTCTCCATGCACTGCAGTGGGAGGGCTAGATCAAATTTTCTCCAGCACTATATTCATTAACCTATTCACTGTGGTTAACTTCCCTACGTGAAATGACCATTCTGATCAAAGGCAACAGTAGCTACACGCCTGTTTTATGTCAACAATTAGACCCTCGTTTTTGGCCCTACAACCCCCATTGGAACTGCTGCAACTAAGTGCAAGAATCTCACTACACAGTTGTATTTCTGCTACGAATTTGGCATCTCCTTATATCGCTGTTTCTCAACGTGACAAAAATTAGATGCAGTTGAAAGGAGATATATTGTGCCCTACCCCATCACCCTGTTCTACCACCTAGCACAGAGCACTTACTACGTTACCAAACAGGACGTGCTTCAGGATGCTTCTGCTTCAGAAAACAACAGATCCCTAGAACTCACAGCATGCAGCACAGGTGTCAATCTTTCAGATAGGTGGAAAAAAAAAAAATTGGATTCCGACATTTCTCCTGCCAGAGGGACACACTGTAACACACTGAGAAAGTAGGTGAGCTGCTTTGAAGCACATGCCCTCTAGGCCACATCCCATTTTAAAACTCTAACATCACCATCAAATCATAACACAAAAAGCTAGCAGGAATCAGTGCTATTCATAGGCAGGGAAAAAACATCACCCCACCTGAGACACGGAGTTGCAGTCATTTGACAGACCCCATGATTACAGTGTGGATTTGTGGCAGGAGAAGGAAGATGGAAAAGGCATGAATAAGATGAGGGCTTTACCCTCTTTAGTCTACAGTAAGGGCTGCAATGAAGATGTCAGTGTCATCAGCATGAGACAGAAGTGGCAGACTGGAGTTATCACGTGTGGTACCAACTTTTACAGTCCCCAGAAGTTTTTATAATACTTGTACATATGACTTACTCTTCTGTTGATCTCAACATATTTAGGAGGAAAACTTGAAACATTGGTGCTTAGGAGACCTTAATTTCTGTTGATTCTTTACCACATTTGCTAGTTAGGCAAAGAACGTAAACCAGAGTTTGTATGACACACTGTGATAAGTTGGCAGACATGAAACATAAAAGCAACACAGAGGCTGCCTGATGATGTCTTGCATAATCTTAGTGAATCACCTGTGAATCATATTCCCCTGAAATACAACACCCTACTGGAAATGCCTTACTTCTCCTCTCCATATTTTAAAAAGGGCGTGGGATAATTGAAGGGTACACTGAAGGGCCACAGAAAAGATTTACAAATTTTACAATGAGGGATTTCAGGAATTCAGTTATCATAATAAAACTGAAAAGAAGTTTAGTTATGGTCTGAAATATTTTCATGGGAGAAGGTTCCACTTGCTCATGGAGTTTCCAGTCTGTCAGGAAAGGGAATATGAAGAGTTTTGGATTGAACCTTGAAGCCAGGCAAGCTCGGGTTAGAAACAGGATCTCCTGCTCCTTTAAATTCGGACTTACTCACTGTTGGAATGATTACTAAGGAAAGAGGTGCCTTCCCCATCTCTTGATACCTTCAAAACAGTGGTAGATGGTTTTCTGGAAAAGATATCTTAATGTATACAACTTACTGAGTTAAAGGCTGAAATAATGAGCTGAGATTTACTGGCTTTTATACAGTAGATGAGACGATGATTTAAGAGTACTCCATTCTTAAAAATCTATGAATTTACAGAGAGAAAAAAGAGGGAGAAAGAAACTATAGGTGTACATCTAAATGATACATACATAAGATCTCACTGTGCCTTATGAGGCTGTAGGACTTATTTCAAATGTTTTCCATGATAGCAAATAGTTATGTTACTCTTGCGTGTCTCAGTCCATCACTAGCGTTGAACTGAACAATTGGTTTTAACATATTCCATCAATGCATCTACAAGCTCCATGACTAAGACTTACACTTACCCCACTTTCAAATATTCAAGCATTGTACTGTTACAGTGAAATTATTGAAAAAAAAAAGTTGTGTGCACAATGTGCAGCCATTTGCCTAAATAGAAGAAAACCTGGAAAAATGTTCCTGCCATGAGCTTTCAGGATCTGGAGAATAAACATAGAATTTTATTTTGACCTTTCTTGTCCACATTTTCTATCATAACACACTCCTTGGCTACTGCATGAGACAGGTGAAGGTTTTCACATTGAATCTGGGCTGACCAGTTTTGTTCTAGCCTCCTGATTTTATTATGTTAAATATTTAGCTGACATCAGAATTATATGAAGCTATCAATAGTAAGATCTACTTTTAATGAAAAAAGACATGACCTAGGAAGACTTGTCTCTCATAGGGAAATATCTGAATATATTCAGCCTTTGGTTCAAGCTCAACATGACGAGAAAAGAGTTCAACTTTATAGCATGCCCAACTCTCCCTGTCACCTCCTTTATCTTTTCCCATGGTACCATTGCCATTTCTGCATCATCTAAGCATAACCTTCACGGTCTTTTCACCAGAGTAGGTCTAAAAACCTGTAGGTTCTTTCTAGGTAATGCTGAAATACTGACACTCCTATCAACAGATACATAAATCTCCTGCCCAGGCTTTCATCAGCTTTTGCATTGACTACTCCAATAATCTCTTCCCTGGTCCTGACAAAACCAATCTTTTTCTAGCTGGTGGTTTGGGCATCGTACCCCTCTGCAGTGCTTCCCTTTACTTCCTTCACTCTCACCTCCAGTTTACATTTCTCTCCCAGGTCAAATTTTAGTTGCTCACCTTAATTTTCAAGGCCAGGCAAATTGCACTTTATCAATTTCTATTCAGTATCTTAGTCAACCTCTTGGTCAGCCCGTTTGACTAGCCAAAGAGACCAACTTTTCACCAGTGAAATCTGCAAGCAAATACCCAGTTCCTTCTCTCATCACTGCTTAGAAGAGTTGGGAGGATTTTCAGACCCATCTATCTTTACAATTTTCAGACCTTTACCTTTTCAGACCTTTCCAATGCCATTACTATTACTAATTTCTACCCTTGAACTTCCTCAATCTTTCTGTTAAAACCCTATTTCTATAACATTTGTGAGAAATAAAAAAAATCAACAGAAAAACACCAGCCCAAAACTTATCACAGGCAGGCCACAGATACGTCAAGATGCCTGCCCAGGATGCTAATCATCCCTGCTTTCCTTTTCCTTTTCTGCCTGTTAATCCTCATCAATCTTCCCCAGTTTGGCTGCTAGATTTTTTGGAAGTATTTTTTTCCCTGCATTTGCACAGTGAATAATACAACGGAGTCTTCACCAAGACAAGGATCCTCAGTACTACAGAAGTTGCAAGGTAATGTATAGTAAGAATAATTACAAGGCAGAGTTCCACTGGACTGCATTATACATACAAGCTGCAGATACTGCAGATTTCCTAACCACAGCTGCACTGGCATAAAATAAACCTTGCCCAATGCCACTGCACCACATTTATACAGCATCCCTTTAATATACTGGAAACAAGGAAGAGTTTCTGATTACTTTGTAATTATTTTATATATACAAGATAGGTATACTTCAAACCTAATGACTCTGTCTGCTGCTCTTTATACTGTAATTTCTGCTATGTTTTTTTAGTGATCACAGACATATGTCTCCTAACCAAATTAAGTACATACACATTTAAGTGACAGCACATTTTCAGAATACATCATTACATGTTGGTAATGAAAAACTACGACATCACTACATATGAACTTATAAAAATGGCAGAATAGTACCCTGATAGAATCTCATTATAATAAAATTACATTACATTGTTGTAACATTTGAAATTAATATTAAATAGCTTTAAGAATGACCATTTAAAAATGTATTCTGCTTCATATGAAGTGATCTTATCAGGACCAAGCAGAATTTGTGTTTCAGGTACGTTGGATCCTGAATCTGCCACAAGAAGAAAGAAAAACCGGCCACAGTAATACCAAATGGATTTCAAAGATGCAAATAATGTTTTAAGATTGCATGTACACCCACCCCCAAAAATTCATAAACAGAACACACACATACAGAGACACATGCAAAACCAGTTATGACAACAGTCAGAAAAAATAGAGACTATTTGCATTAAAAAACTGGCACTTAAAAATAAAACACATATGTTTCTAAGCAGATTTTCTGAGACAAGATATAGCATCTTTAACAGTATATCGTAGATCTACAGAGTATGAAGTTTATCTTACTGATCAGTATTAACTGAAGGTTTAATAGTTCCAATTAGAGAAGGTAATTCCCTCTTTTTCTAATATCTTGGTATCATTAAGCGACTGCTAATTTCATATAAATGTGCTCGCATTTTTCATGTATTGTACCCTGATTCAAAAAGTAAAAATACCAAATACGTGACACTGAAAGACAACAAACCCCAGGAAACTAAAAATACCAAACATGCTCTTCAGAGATCCTGCTCCCCTCCCCCCACATTAGATATGGTTAGTGTTTATGCAAATATAATACTAATGTGTATTACAAATTAAGCAGAACAGAATAATCTTTTGCCTAGACTTATAGGACATTTTACATCTTCAATTAGATGAGCAGCAATAATATTCACTTTGACTTCTCAAATCCCTTTCAGAGATAGAGAGGTTAATTGGTTGATCTTACAGTATGGATAAAATTCAATACCTAAATTAAAAGCGTGTGCCTATGTGTGTGTGTGTATTTATATATAAAAACATGTATATATATACACATACATATCTTAAGGCATCCCTACATTTTTTGATAAAGTTACTTAAAATAAAGTAACAGACACCCTTTTTAAAATGAATTAAGTTTAAATCCTGCTCAGGAAAACCACCTTTTAACTACTTGCATGTTATTAGCACTGTATTTTTAACTCTTACTAAAATACAGCCGGATGCTTTTTTGGTAAATTTATTATGAATATCCCTGGTATGCGGATAAATGTTTAATAGGAAATTGATATACATTTCAAAAGAACAAATAACTGTGTTATAAACACTGCATTAAAAAGTAACTACAGCATATTTACAGATACAAAAAAAATAATCTGATAGGGTCAAACTTATAAGACACTGACTAACGTTACAAGTGGGTACTTGGAAACATGCTGCATTTTCCCCAAATTCCATTATGGTAACAAACACAAAAAGATGCTGATACCCAGTTCTGTTAAGTACATCTTCAGTTCCACCCATTACACAATATCAAGTAGGAACACAGTTTTAGCTGACTGGTGGCTCAATGGCGCAGCCTATGTGTGCAAAAGTATAACACAAGAAGTTTATAGTTTCATAAATGAGTGCCAACCCTCTGGTTTTGTTGCCTTTAGATAAGCAAGCATACCTACAATTTACAAAAGCAATGAGCTGCATAAATGAAAGACTATTCTAATACAATGCGCACACTTATAGATCTAAATTATCCACAACGTAAAACGATGAAACTCAAGTGATTCTGTGCAGAATTCATTAAAAAACAAGCATCAGCTGACATTTTCTGTAAAACTAGATCTGAAAGGATGATTTTCACTTGTCTCTTTTTAAAAAGATATGATAGGAAGTAATTATATGCAATTATTATAAAAAAATGCTTCCACCTCATACCCTTTAAAGTGCGTATTCGGGTACATTACTGTTAGTTGGTTTGTATTCACCTTTTCAGAGACAAAATGCCTACTTAGATTTACACTTTTGTTTTCGAAGTGATATATTCAGCATAAAGTATTTTACTACTCTGCTACAAGTAACAAGGGAGATTTTAGCTTATAACTACTAGCTAGGAGTTTTAGCACAGGAGCATGCAAATACTAGTACCAACAAAAATCTTCTACACATGCGTCTAAAGAGAACTAACTGCCCCACTTCCCCACCCCAACTCAGTTGGAAATTCAGTAATCCCATTTAAATATGATCACAAAACAGTTACAGCACAAGATCTAAATGGGGATTGTAAAAATCAGGTAGTTTTGAGAGAGGGGAGTGAAAGAGGCAGAGACTGACCAGCTCACGCCTTTTAAGAACTGGATAATAATTTTCCAACAGGTTTTAATACCAGTTACTACACCCAAAGTGGATGTCCCAAACCCAGCTATGATACATCATCCCCTATATCACTTCTTACAAATGAGCTGAACAAGCTTAGGGGGTCCGAACTGGGGAAACTTGCATGCAGTACAGTTTGTTTAGTTAAAGAAACACTCCTCTAGCTAATTTGCCAGGTTTTAAACTAAAATCAAAAGCATTTTTTTAAAAAATAGTATGTCACACTCTCCCCAACAGAACATAAGCACGCATGCAAAGAAATGCAGTGGCAAAACTCTCAAGTAAAATCTTGCGAACAATTAGACGTTTGTATTTTGTTTTAGAGAACAAAGTAATAATGGTCTTTTTAAAGCCAAGTATACTGGCATAAAGAAGTCTTTTTTTTTGTCATGCAGAGTTCGCTGCTAATCCAGACACTGAAGAGAACAGTGTTTTATATTTGCATCCAAATCTTTTTTCTTTTATTCTAGTAATATGACCCCACATATTTACCCAAGCTGTTTAAACAGGTAAGAAGTGCAAAAAACACAGCTCGCAACATGTTACAAACGCCAATTGGTAAGAAAATTGCAAGTACAGAAATAGGTATGCAATTCAGAAAGCAATACAGTAAACTTGTTTCAGGGTATCTTTTATGCATAAATTACTTTGTAGAGTGCAAACTCTTTTTTTATTTAAGGAGATTTTTTTCACTGTTAACATCTCTTATTTTTTATAAACATGCAATTAATGAAAAATCCTGTGTTTAATTCAAGCTGATGCAACATTTTCCTCTTGTTTTCCATCTAAATCAGTTTTGCAGGTTTGTTTCCAAATAGGTCAAATGATCCTATTTCTTTATATGCAAAAGAGATACATACACTAATGTCACTCTATTTGCTAATGCTGTTCCATCACTGACTGTTAAGAGTTTCTTTGGCCATTTTCATGTTTATTTTTGAAGGGCTTGTAGGTTTTAGAATGCACGTAAATGCCACGCTGCATACTTGGCACTATACTGTTCAAGCCAAAATATCAAATGTTGGAAACAGTAGAGTGACAACCTGCATCCTACACTAAATGCATCTCGGTTTTCATAGTAATGACTTTGTGTCCTTATTTAGCAGGGCTCTTTAATGCTGTTTCAACCAGACATTTACCTTTGGCTATGGATGGGCTCACACCCTAAAAGGAGCTGTTTAATCAGTAAAAGTTAAACTCCTACCCCAACTGTTTCTTTGGTTGCTTTCTGTTTGCTCATTCTAGAATTAAACTGGTCACACGCATTTTTCACGTTTGATCCGTTGAAATAAAGCTAGACAACTTTTATAGACATGGTTTTATTGAAATGGATGTTTATTAGTTAGATCATACTGCTCAACGGAAAATAATTCTCCTGCTGCTTATAAACATTTTGATCAGCCATATTCAAGTGAAAGAACAAGTCTAAGGGGGAGGGGGGAAGGAAAAGAAAGAAAATGGGAGGAGTAGAGTCGGAGACCATGTACAATTCTCATATGACCTGTGATACTACCTAATTAGAAAACTTAAACTTTCCATAAGCCTTTCACTGGAAGCAGCAGTATTACGACTATCACATTTCAGTTTGTAATGGCTGATTTACCTACATTTCCGTGAGTACAGGAATAGAAAACGCAACACATAGTTTTGAGGAAGAAATCTAACGGCACAGTGTAAACAAGCACCATCAGTTTAGAAGCTGAATGCAAATACAGCAAAGGGATTTTTCCAATAGATGCTTCTTCATTATGGTACAGGACACATAAGAGAACACTACCGAGCTGCAACCTCAATTATAAGTGGCCAACAAATTACCTTTAACCATTAAATTAGAAAATGTTCTTCAGCAATATTCAGTTTAGCATTCTACGCTGTCTCCAGGCTGAAGGTGGTCTGCATGTTGAACTTAGTACTGTGTGGGTTATAGTCTTTGTTTGCAGTCTTAACTGGGGATTGCACCTTAGCTACCGTAGTTCAAGCGTAAAAATACTTTGTCTGTAACACTATATACTGTTGCCAGCGACCCTCTAAATCCTTGAACCAACTGTGTCCTCTGGTGTCACAGAAGATAATGCCAATTTATTGCAATGTGTGGCTTTTTTAACTGATTAAAATTAAGCCGTAAACACGTGACAATGGAATTAGCACATTTAGAGAGTCTGTTTTCCCACATCCCATTTTGCGCTAGTGCGGCTGATCCCTGCAACTCTACGCGGGTGCAATTTTAATGACTTCGCTAGGTTTTGATGTTCTTATGAAAAAGCAGTGCTTGGTGTTTGTGGAGAAGGTAGATATGGAAGCTGAGTAGCTGTGATTGGGGACACTGTGACATCGTCTCTGTTTTTCGATAGGATCGGTGTCATTTTCCTCCCTACGATAAGACACCTCACTGACAGAGCCCGATTAGGGAAAATTTTATTATAAAATTCACTTCTATCGAACAAGGATGGAGTGATAAACAGTTCAGCCTCAGGGAAGAAACAGGAAAAGATTTTTCCTCCCTCTCTCTCGCTCTCTCCTCCTTTTTTGTTTTCCCTTTTTTTTTTTCCCATTTGAGAAAAATCCTCCCTCCTCATAGGCCTTTTCCAGAAAGTGATTGTGTTTAAGCTAATGAGAATTCCCAAAATGTAGAGATCAGAATATTGTTCTAAAAGCAGGAGAGTCGCGTTGCTTCACAATTCAAGAATACGATTTTAAAAAGTAAAAAGTGAGGACTTTTTCTGAATTGCGTTTTCTGTCAAATTCATTAAGACCAAGAGTCTTCTGAAAAGGATTCTTAGTCCATTGCAACCTTACTTTCCAATATTCACTTACATTTCTCCCTGGTTAGAAAACTGGCAAGCTGCAGGGTAAACAGGGAAAATGGATGCTTGTGGCCCTCTAATGCTTGAAGATGGACTAACCTCCAAGGAAGAACATAAAACAAATATTGAATTTTTTTTTTAATACTAAAATACTTGCTTCTGTGCTTGATAATTCACAGAGGATACCTTTAACCTAGCCTCTAGTGTCATATATGCAATATAATTCTGTGTAATCAGCACATATATAGTCAGTAAATATTATGTATAGAAGATAGCTTAGGGAACTTTGTGAAAAGCACACATGGAGCACAGTTACGCAGAGTAACTCATTCCAGTCCTTATTTTCTTATTTTACATTACCTCACTGAAGCACATTCATTAGCTGATTATAACATAGTTAGTGATACAAGGTCTTTTTTCTTAAAAGAAAAAGAGAAAAGAAAACAAACACATCCGAAAAAGAGTGTATGGATGAAGATATTTTCAAGCTTTCACATCTGAGCTGCAACAATGCCACAAACCCAACGGGTTGCTTGGTTGTTTAACAACAAAACTTCCAGAGGAAAAAAACAAAACCAACCCAACACGCTACACACTGCCAGCTTATTTATGTCCAAACTGAGTCACCACATTGAAACCATTCCCTCAAGATGGTGGTCTGAAAGTTACAGACCCTCCTTAAATGACTTTTAAGCACTTTCAATAGGAACACTGCAAATCTGCTGTCAAAGAGAGCCTTAACATACAAGTCCTTCCGGCAATGTTCTAGATTTGCTTTTATTAAATAACAATGGGAGGATGTTTACAAGCATATATAATTTTCATTAGGCACACTCATCCCCAAATACAGTACAGATACGATGCAAACTTCAAATAGCTTCAGTAGCAGTTGTAGCCCTGGAGTAAAAACTTGCCAAAATTCCCTGCTTATTTGGCAAACTCATCTTTCTAGAAACCGCATTTACTGTCATCTGTGGCCTTATACGAAGCTGAATTTAAGTATTAACTGAAGGGCCTGCAGAAATAAACACAGCAATAGAACTACGTTAGACTCAACCATCAAGACTGAGCTCAGCTCCTCCCATTGCTACTTGACTGAGGGAAGGGATAAAGAGCTTATTTAACAGTCTTGGATTCACCAAGACAAAACGTATTTCTATCTATCTATAATTTCAAGTTGAGCACACCCTATTTTTAATAATGTACAAATTATTTTTGAAGTCATGGCCATACTATTCAGAGTTATTGTGAAATACCAGAATACTATCAAATATTATCACCATGTTTTTTGTACTGACTGCTGCATTAGATACAAACAACACTGGAAAAATATGACTAATGAAGGTATGGGAGATCAATCAAAGGGCAATTTGGAAGTGCAATACATTTCTTTCTAGCCTTCAAACTGAGATTTTACACAATGAATTAGTGATGCCAATGTCAAAGTAGCTGGAGGAAGAAGGTATGTCATTTCATCAGTGGTCTGCTGGATAGATTTCCTTCAGTAACTTGTCAAAAATAGTTTGCTTCCAATTGACTGTAACTGCAGCATAAGAGCTGTTAACAGCATATGAGACAGGAGGAAAACCAAAAACCAACTCAACAACCCAATCTAAACCCCAAGGAATTCTAATTAGCCACAATGAGGCAATAAGGCTACTCTCCCCTACAATTTCTTCCCATGCAAATGTCTTCAAACCTGCTTGGAACTTTGTATTTGTGGGAGTGGCAAAAGAAAACTGCTACTTGAATAACACAGGCAGTTACTGCTATGATACCCTACTTGTGTTGAAGTTGGCTATTAGCTCCCCCTCTGCATGCAGACTTGCCAGGGAGCTGGCAAGAATGACTGGCAGGAAACAAAGGTAAGATCAGAAAGGAGCATCTTTCAGTTCTATGCAAATACAGTGTTGCAGTTTGCAACATAAAACAGAGTTATATCTGAACTCCAGTACCCAAGTGAATAATTAAGATCTTCACAGTCCCTCCCACAGATACTACATTATTTCTTTTTTCCTGGAATATCCCCAAATAGCAGCATTAACTAGAGGGGACACACTTGAAGTCTCCTGGAAGAAGCAAGTAATTCCCTTTCTCTCCCCAAGACATGTAGCACATGAGTTGCCTGTGTGGATCAGTGTAGCTATAAATACATTTATCTAGAAGAAATAGTCAAACAGCCTTTTCCAAGAGGAATGCCTGATTGGTTAGTGGAAAATTGATACAGTGGAGTGAAGAATAACTGATAAAGAGATAATCCAGTGTGGCAATGTAGTTCTGCAGCACTGTAGCTCCAGCCTTCATTGGGTGGTGAGTGTAGGGTGATGGAAGAAAAGGATGGGCTTCTGTTTGCATTTGAAGTGTGAGGGAGGCATGGTGTGAGCAAACTTCAGATGTGAAGAACAAAAGCCCAGTTTTCCTCTATACCATCTTTAACTACATGATGAAGCCTAAAGCTGAAACACTGCATGATTAGATTTTTACAGCTGATGTTCTGTTTGTCTGGGTTTTCCCCTGAAAAACAGAGATGCAAATACCCACAGGTATTTATTTGGTGCGTGCATAGCTTCATTTTCAGAGAGAGGGTCACTGTATATATTCTAACCTGACCTTAATTCCACTGCAATTTCCCAGACTGTTACAATATATCATGCTCATTATTGGCATAACCAAACATTTCCCAAACAGGCTATATTTAATAAATATTTGATATTATTTCTGTGACGATTAAACATTCACAAACCTTTTCATTTTATATAAATGAATAATTTGGAGAGAAGAATAGTACCTAAGCTGGTGGTGGATCAGAGTATGCCAGTTACAGGAGCACTTAAGCGCCCATTGGCACAGCAAGACTCAAAGACCCGGTAGGTTTCAAAGAAACACTTTTTTTTTTCCCTCCTTCTAGAACTCTTTGCTTTCTAGTAAAGCTGCAACCACAATGTTCTCTCTCTTAATGCCACCATAAAAAATCAAAACACTTTAAAACAAATTGATGTCCTCTTTAATATAGTCATCACATCATCACAGTATCCTTGCACCCTGCTTGGTGACAACCAGGGGGATGCATACCACACATCTCTGTCTTGCTAGCTCTCTCTCTTTTTTTTTTTTAAGGCATTGAAGCGGGCAACAAAGAAGGAGAGAAAGACTGGGAGAGACACTCAATTGAGATATTGGCACCTTTGATTGACAAGATCTAATCAGCTTATCTCCACACTAATAAAGTTGATGGCCTGTGGAGCTGGTATATGTCCAGCTTCAAGTGAACTTTCAGTAGCCAAAGCCTCAAGGGCCAGGACTAAGACTGAGCTTATCTAAACTGATTTAAATCAATTCCTAATGGACTATTTCAATTTGATCAATTTGAAAGGATGGAAACCTGTAACCACTTGACTCAATTGTCTTGATTCATGCTGGCATCACTGGAGATTTGGTCAGAGCCACAAGCTATTTATCTACAACGAAACAATGGAGTACAACTGATACACTTCTGAAATTATTTGACCCTCCATTAAGGTACTGTTCAGTTTATTCCAAATTGGGCATTTTGCAGAGCTACTTACTTCTCTTGCACATACACTCAATAAAACATTTTGACATATGCTATTCCAAACCAAGGAGTGACTGCTACATGCAAGATTCCCTATGCCATAAACAGCGACTGAACTGCTTTTCAGCTCTTCAGCAATGTGATCTGTTTTTCTATACTAATGAAGTCCTTTATGCGTCTGAGGGGCTGCCTGTCCCACCAAAGGTGGGACGGCAGAAAGGAACACTATGATAGCGATGATTTGAGCATTCAGATAGATTTCATTCATTACAAGCAGAATTACACAATCGACTTCTGAAATTTTTTTTTAATTAATTTTGCAAAGCTCAATGCACTTTCAACTCCGGAATAACATGTCAAGGAAACATATGTGGATATATGGATATGTGGATATAATGTTTCACATTATAATGTGAAAAAGGCTTGCGGCTTCTCTTGGGGTAAATCATTGCTTTTAAGAATGCAAAAAATTTCATAGCACTGAAGTGCGTCTACATTAAATAATTTCTCAATTAAGAACACTATTTCATATAAAAAGGAACATCTTTTGGAAAACATGGTAATATAAACAGAGATTCATCTTAAGAGGTGGAACCATATGCTTACATGTACTTTATAGATTTGCCAAAGCATGAGCAGTGAAACCAGGTATCAGTAAAGTATTTTTCAGTCAGTAGCACACATGAACACCTTAGGAATGTCTTGTGTTTAATAGAGGTAATTTAAGCACTTTCTAAAGGAAGTGGTTTTTTGGTATTAATGCTAGATTACAAAAAACCCTGAGCAATATTTTCATTCAGATTGCGGTTTTCAAGCTGTAATTGCTTTATACAAAATCCACTCTAGTGTTATCACTCAATATCATCTTCACTGCTGTACATCTGAAGATAATTTTGCAATAAAACTTAATTGATAGAGCTTATTTTTCACTAATCTCCTAATATAGAAAAATGAAAAAGTACTAACAGTATGTATTATAAGCTATGACCCTCACAGTGCAGCATATTTCTAGTTTATCAAACTAAAATAGATCCATTTTACGGCATCAAATATTTTATATACTTTAATAACATAGAGACTTTTTCCCAAAATAGGAAGTAAATGGAAAATTCCCTTAATAAATCAATGTGGAGAGTAAAAGTAATTCACAAAGAGGCTAAGCAGAACATCTCATCTCATAACATTACTAGCCTGTGCCCCACTGACCATTAGTGCAAAATCTCAAAATGTTTCAATTATGGAAATCAGTAACTGCTGTCAGTGACATCTACTGGGATGTAAAATTCAGTGATATTACGGTTATAAACTGAACTCCTTCTGACTTACCACATACTCCGGATTCTGAACGAGACTTTTCAAAAATTAAAACATTGTAAATTACATTGCATTTCCTTGTCTTTTGGGCAAGTTAGACCTAGTATCAGTCCTAAGAGCCTCTCATCAGGTAGGTAAATAGTTCTAATGATTACAAAGAATATTAAAAGGGAAAATAAAGCATTAGATGTTCATAGCAGAGGACTGGGACCTTGAATTCATAAGACTTTTTCCTGAACTCCAGTACACCCCAAAGACAATGCTTCCTGAGGAGATAATTCACCAGGTGCCAGAAAGCCATTAAGGCACAATGGGAACTGTCACCAGCACCATCTTCTGTCATCCTGAGACCTGGGATCATGTTGAGATCCAGCCATGTAAGCACAGTGTTCCTGAGCAGACTAGGTAACTTCCACATTGAGAAAGAAGTGGTCTACACAGTCAAGGAGACACTGTTGGCTCATAGTCAAGAGTTTTCCTGGTTGCCTCAGATTTTATTCCTAGTTCTACTTTTAAAATTCTGGTAGACAAGAACAATTTGGCACTTTGAATACCAGGGTCCTGCTCTGAAATCTGTGAGGGCCAAAAAGAGATAATCCTCAATTGTAAAACTGAGATGATGTCTTTACTTCTGCAGTGAGACTATGAAGTCTCCATGCTCCCCAAATCTGCTACCTTCCTGCATCACTTCTGTTCTGGTCTCCCGTAGAAGGTTTCCAACTCCTTGGTTACTCAAAAATTACTCAAAACATCCAAAAGAAGTGAGGATACTGTTCCTACTATTTGGGATGCCTATATAGGCTTATAGATACCACCCTGACTGACCATCCAGGACAACTTCTGTAAGACAGAAAAGATACTGCATAATCACCACAAACCTCTTTCCAGATCTGCACTGGCCTCATTTATCTGAACCTCAGAGATTAATCTAGCTTGGTGCTGGGGTTTTTTTCTTCCCCCATTTAACCTTATTATGCGTTGGTCTGCCTATCTACAGAATGTATATAATATCATTGACTGCCTCTCAAGAGGATTTCAAAGATGCACAACTGAAGTTCTGGGAGCTCATGGTATTAAAGGGCAAAATCATAGCCATCAGACTGGCAAAAAACCCTGCAGCCACTTCAGTTCTTGTAAAAATTAAACTATTGCCTTATTTTTCTATTTTAAAACCTCTCATGCTGTCATTTAATGAAGGAAAAGTTTTCTAAGCATAGCCATCAGTTTGCCAAGATCACTGCAGATGTATCAGACAGAATTAATGACTGTAAAAGGCTCACAGACTTGTGCTTTGTCTTCTGTGAATGAAAACACTACTCTCCGGACCAGATAAAAATCAGCCTCTGCCTTTTTTGGCAGTCAGATCATAACAAGGCCAAAGCATTATTAAATCATTTATGAGGTTTTTAAGTTTAACTATGAAAGTGGTACATATGCAGAAGAACTGTTATGACATTTGAATTTCTCCAATAAGCATTTTTTAGGCATTTCAAACTATGTAAAACCTGACATTTCGGTGTTTATATACAAAACCTACCATGATACAAAACACCACCTCTCCATCAACACTTTGTTATTTGAAACTTTTTTCTTTACTATGTAGTCACGCAGTTACATCTCAGCCTGCTGCAGAGCAGACTCTTGCCTACAAACCTGTCATCCTTATGCAAATAGGAACAATCTACTGTATATTAATTCTGATTTTTATAGTGATCATTTTCAGTCTCCTTGTTTCCAGTAGTCAGTCTTTCATCCCCCTTATTATTCATGTAGAAATGTTCTTTTAGCAGCTAAAAGATATTACTTTTATGCAATGGTTTGATGAGCATACCAGAGAAACCAAAATGAAACAAACTGGACAACCCAAAAAAGGGAACAACACAGGTGAGATACAACTGTTCAGGGTATTATTTTCATGAGCTATGGGAAATAACACATACTGTTCATCAATTATTCCATAATGTATAATGTCTGTCTTCCCAACCTTCTAACAGCAGGGATTGAAATGTTTTGACATGATGATCTCTAGGTGGAGATACTGAAGGCGTTAAAATATAGATATAAATAGGTGATAATGAAGAACAAAATGTGTACCATTTTGTTGCAGTCATAGTTTGCAAATTAACAAGCTACTATTGATTTTTCTTTGAGGTCAATAACAGCATTTATTGATCTGAGAAGTTAATACTCACTACGGTCAATATTGTATCTCAGGGGTCAACAAATCTAGATACTGTCTTCTGTTTCCTGTCCATATATAAATATTACATAGGCAAAACGGGTAAATTTAATCTTTGGAGATAAGAAAGCACTGCATTTGACACAATAATGCACCCCCAAACATTAAAACTTAAGATGTCTTCTTGGATCATTTTCAAACAGTTTTCAAACACACAGAACCTTATACTAATCTAGAAGTACTGGCTACATGAAGTATATCTTCAGCTCTGAACTTAATGTCTCCCAAGTACAGAGCAGTCATTCATGGTATTATTTCCCAACACCAAAAATGAATCCATTTCAGAGGCTACTCAGTACCAAGTGGACATTCACATATGGGGCATGAAGATGATCAAGGGGCTGGAGCACCTCTCCTATGAAGACAGGCTGCGAGAGTTGGGCTTGTGCAGTCCAGAGGAGGCTCTGGGGTAACCTAAGTGAGGTGTACCAATACTTAAAGGGGTCACCCAGGAAAGTGGGAGAGGGACCGTTCACCAAGGAATGTACTCATAGGATAAGGGGCAATGGCTTCAAGCTGAGAGGCGGTAGGTTTAGCTTACACATTAGAAAGAAATTCTGTACTATGAGGGTAGTGAGGCACTGGTACAGGCTGTCCAGAGAGGTTGTGGAAGTCCAATCCCTGGAGGCAATTAAGACCAGGTTGGATGGGGCTTTGGGCAACCTGGTCTAGTGAGGGTGTCCCTGCCCATAGCAGGGGGATTGGAACTAGATGATCTTTGAGGTCCCTTCCAATCCAAAGCATTCTATGATTTTGTATTTTACCAAATTAAATTCAAGCTTGTAAGAAAAGTAATAGCCAAATAACAGTTGTGAATTTTCTCATTTTTCTTAAGCCTCATTCTTTTCTATGTGGTCTCCAGCACAGGCCCCTTGTCAAATAACACCAAGTTTTCTTCTGATTTGTAGTTTGTTACCCAAGCATTTGCACAGCTAAAGAAAAAAACATAAGTGAGCAATTGTCTCCTGATAATTTACACAGACAAATATCAACAAAGCTCTGAGTACACTCTTGGAAAACGGCTGGGAAGGAAATAAGTTTCAGGAAATGCCAGGCCCATAGAGGTAATTTTTGCAGCTAGATACTCCATTACAGCAAACTGTCAATAGTGTAACATCTCAAAATATAGAAGTTACATATTGGATTTCTAAAGAATTATATTTATGTGAAGGGATACTACTAAACTTACAGCACAAATGACGCCCAGTGTGCACATTAGTAGCAAGCATTTTAAATGGCTAACAAATGGCTACACAACTTTAATAATATTCAGCCCATTTGCAGAATTTTATAATTAAAAAACATGATTTTCATTATGCAAAGCATAAAATGTTATTTTATGTATGAATAAGCTGTAAGGAAAAGACTGAAAGTCCACAAATTGTAGAGAACTAAAACTCTTTATACTCAGACTTCAGATTTGTGTTGTAGGTAATAGTGAAAACATGGGTCACAGTTTTAGGCAACAGCACCTTTCTTCAGGTGTTTGAGTAAGCAAAACCAATAGGACCAAACAAATATTTTCAGGGTTAATTAATTATTTTACTTTCCCTTACCAAATTTTTTCCAAATTTCCTAAACTTGCATGGCAAATATTCAAACATTCATTTGCCACCAAAACACAGTAGTTCCCAGACATAATGCATATATAATAGCACAAGTCTCTTATGCTCTGCATAAAAGATGAAAAAAGGTCTTATTTGTTGCAAATGGAGTAAATTTTTAAAATATTCTAAGAAATATGATTATGCAAATGACTATGTAACTAAGAAGAGAATATAGTAAAATAGTAAGTATAGGTCTTTACAAACATACAGAAATACAGATTTGATTTAATTTAGAGGTAAATAAAATTAAACAACTACAGTCAATCTTATTTTGAACCACTAGTTTAAATTATTTCCTTAATGAAATGCTCACTCTGTTTGCATAGCCATCAAAACATGGCAATTTCCACCAAAACAAAACCTTTCAAACTCAATTTTATCCTTTCTGGGTAGCCAGGAGGACATGCCATAACACTACATTTCTTTAAGAGATGGGTGGTTTACGGATTATTCTTCCAATTTGTTATGTGATTTTAATTTTTTTTTTTAATTTTTGAATTTGAAACAAAGTTTCCTGGAAAAAGGAGGTTAAAAACAGTACTTTGGTTTTTTAGTAGCTGAATAAAACTATTCAAAAAATCCATCAAGATGGAGAAAAACAGTAAAGTTTATCCAAGCATAATTTGCAGTTACAAATGATGAATTTATTTCACAAATTCAGTATCATTTCCAGTTTTGTGGATCAGATTTTGAAAAGTATTTAAAAGTGTTTTCTCCAAAGACTGTGTTAAGTGCCTACAATTACTTCAGAAAATGGTAAAGCAGATCTATAAAGTATTCTTTTCTTCCATGTGATTTAGATACCTGCTTAAGTCTTTCAGAAAATAATAAACCCTAACTTCAGCTCCATAATTTCTTGTATAATACTGAATCTTGAATATTTTTGAACTGAAACAAGTTTCAGTTTCATCCTGTCCCACTTTTATTTGAACTTTACTCACCATGAACTAGTCCAAGAAAGTAACTCTTTTTTTTCATCTGCTAGCTTATTTAAAATCTAAAATAGTCAATTTTCCAGCACAATAGACTGTAGTGACAAAAATTAAAGACAGTGTTACAATTAACACTTATTATAAGTACTTATCTACTTAATCTAGTACATGACCTATTTATTAAGCTTATGCTGATGCTGTATGTTTTTGTTGTGTAGAATATTTATGGTGCACACAGTAAAAACCCCTACACTTGATTCATTAACGTTTGTGCAAGACTCACCACTTTAAACTCATATACGAAAATATGGTATCTTCTAGTCTGGATTTAAAATACTTCCTCACCATAAAACCGAAAGCAATTAAAATTTTAAAGTTAAAATAATGAAAAAAAATATGCAGTATCCATATTTCATTTCTAACACTTCTCTACTTTATATTTCACTACTGAAAAATAAGGCACTACACCAGCAAAAAATTTAGGTACGGAGTAAAGCAAAAAAGTCATTTGCACAAAATTTCTCAAGATGGGATTCTAGACCATTATTGCAGCAGTCAAGTGCCAAGACATTCAACACGTGGAAATCTTACAGCATTCAATTATAAAAATCAGATTAATGTTTTCAAGACACTTGTAATAAAACCACAGAATTACCGCATCTATGCAAATAATGAAAAAGCAAAATCTGAGTCATTCTCCTCATCTAAGCATTTTTCACATTTGTCTGTCTAGATCCTGCAAAGGGGGTAAACAGGAACCAAATCCACAAATACATGATCGTTCTCCAAGTCTTCATATTAATAGCCACAGAGACTGCAAAATATGGAAAAGCTGATCAGAGTAGAGATCAGCCAAGCAGAAAGAGATTACCTTAGCACCAGTGGTTATCTTGGCAAGATACACAATGCAAATTGTGTGATTTATTTCACAAAAATGCAAACCACAACAAATAGTTACTCATACCTAGATTCAGACTTCACTGCACTGACCTCAGTACACATTCATGGAAACATGTTCTTATCTTGCAAACTTTTTTGGAAATGTACTGAACTAAATAGACCACCTGTCACACACAGACTCTCATTCAATATATAAATATTTATGCTCTGCCAATAAGTAGGCATGTTTACAACCATGAACTTTTATTACAATAAAATTTCATATAAAATTTTACATTTACATTTCTGGAGCTAGTGAAGTAATACAAGGTGAATAGTAGCAAATGGAGGAAAATCAACCCCAAGGTGATAAACAGCTGGAAATTAGGAGTTAGAGAAGAGTTGGCAAAATATGGAAGGAGCACAAAATCAAAGAATCTGTGGAAGGACCTTCCATTGAACTAGAAAAATTACTACCAAGAAAACAGAAAGGCACTCTTCAGCCAAGAAAAGATATAAAGAAACAAGAACGCATGTGAGTGGCCTACGATAGAGTGATACAAAATTGTGGAATTGTAGTCTCACAAATATCAGGCTACATCCTGACCTGACACACAATACAGCAACAGGCTGCAACTGAACTAAGTTTCCAGAAAGTTCTGTACTTACCAAATTTGCATGGTTACACATGCAACATTTTGCTATTTTTTTTGGACCATAACTGCCAAGAATTATAGGAGAAAATATGTTTTATAAGCAGTGTAGTAAAATCATTAGCATAAAATACTAAGATATGACTTAAAGGAGATGAAGAAATGGTCTCTAGATAAGCTGCTCTTCAATCAGTCCATACTGGGCTGAGAACAATGTTTTTCAACCATCTGTTTGTATGTCTTACTTCAGGACAGAAGTTTGAGCTTTTCTCCCCCCTGTACATCTACCAGGGAAAAAAAAAAAAAAAAAAAAGGTCTTTGTGTAACTGTGACTCTTCAGTCCTAAGTTGTAAAAGGGCAAAACACTACACTTGAAAGAAGATCTACCTTGAAAACCCTTTTGATATTGACTTTACCTAGAAAAGTATGTTCAATACAAATAAATTTTTTAATGTTAAACTTTGTTCTTTAGCGCAAATGGAGGAAAACACTGTTTGCCTGACAGGAAGTTGAGGTAGAAGGCTTCAAACAAGAAATATAGAAAAAACCCTAGGGTTAAATTTATTTTGTCAAGTCTAAGCTCATCAACTTTTCTTCTTGATGTAAGTTGTATACAAAGAATCTTTGCCCAACAAGACCTCATGCTGTGGAAATTCAGCCGTGCCCAAGTTGTGAAAAATCTGTTAATAACTATTGAAAAGCATGTTGTTTACTTAGGCACCCAAAAGAATAACTCACCAAAGTCTGATTTTTTAAAATTAAATATATTGTTTATGTTCTGTAGGCAATGAAACATCAAATAAAACCATTAAATTAGCAGGGTATTAATACATTTCAAGGTCAAAAAGGTGGACTTGTAAGTCTATTCAGCTGTGCTCTTTTAAAGGTTGTAACAGACTGAACTGACTGTCGTTACCACACCAGTATCATTTGGAATCAATTTCATTTGGTGAAAGTTCAAAAGAAAGGGCTGTAGTATATGATGGGCAAAAAGGAGAAGCGTCTAGGGACAATATATGTGTATCTGAATTCTACCCATTAAATACTAACTAGCAGTTCCCAAGTATCTGAAATATTTTGGACAAGTTCTCTAAAACTCACTTTTCTCAGGGAGAATATGAAACCTGATTGAGAGAATTTCTCAGGCTAACAGAGGCTGAACATCTCCTTGTTATAGGCATGACTTCACGTTCTTTGTCCACATTGTACAATGGTTTGTTGTGACTTTAAAAGACAACCACAGGATGCTAGATGCAATTCTGACATCTCTCAGTGACACCTAAGCATTGTGCAAATGAGGAAAGAGTCTATATATATGAGGGAAAGATAAACTGTGGCTTTTGCCATTATCCCTTTGCCAAACCAAGGTAATTTGTAGACTTTACTTGGACTGATAGAAACAAAAGCTACTATTTCTCTTTAGATTTTTATCCTTGTCCCCTTTATTTACCATGCCTGCTCAGAACCAAACTCCAGAATGTTATTAAAGGTGGGAAACCTTCCCGACACTAAATAATTTCAGACTTGAAAGAAGTGGGTAGGGTGACTTCAAACAAAAAACTAACCACACAGATTGACTTGAAATCTTCACGTTATTGGTATGATGCTAGTCTTCAAATGTTTTGCTATGGATTTAGAAATAATTTGTAAAGAAAACCTTCATCAACAAACACAATCTTATACCTTAATGAAAGAGGGTCAGCACCAATGAGGATTATGTTGAAACGCTGGTTTTAGTGATACAATAAGAGGTTTTTTCCAGCAGAAGAGGCTACACAGTAGAGATGGTCTAATACAATGCTGGTAAAATAGTGTTTTAAAAGTTATCTTCTGAGTTTAGTTCACGAGCAAGATATGAATATTATTCAGGGGTATTCTATAACAAGGGCATGGGTTCTGTGAAAACATGCATAGATTTCAGCCTATACGATTTTCTGTCTGGAATGCTCATGAGAATTATTTAAGCATAACATTTCTGATATCTGAAACAAAACCTTTCTATCATTCTAGCATGGAACAAAAATCCACAATCTGAATATTGGTTTACTTTACATAATATAGTATCTTTAAGAAGTCATCACAATGTTTTTCTCATCCAAAAATCTGTCTTAAAACTTTTTCAGCTGGATGCCAGTTCCTTACAACACTAAAGGTGAGTTGTCTTATGGCACAATAATGAATCCTGAACATTAGTGAACATTACAATAACCTGGGACGTCTCCCAAAGCAGACAACAAAATGGCCAAATTTGGATCACTATTTTCCCTACTATACTTCAGCAAACCTGTACTACTGAACAGATTTGACATTCCTTATTTGCTGCATTAATGGTATAATCCCAAACCTACTGAGGCAAAAGATAAGCACTCATTCTATTGGAATTCCAGTTGAAAGGTGCTGAGTACCCAAAAGATAAGCTTTTAACAGAAATAGTCTTACAATACTGCATAGACTGTGAAAAACTCTACAAAGTAAGTTATTTTCTCATCTCTTAGAAAAAAAACCAACCTAGTTGGGAAAGGTTTTTTTGGGTACTTTGAAGCACTTTGGTGACAGTACTTAAATAATGAAACTTCACCATTTCCTTGCTTTACAGCAAGCACTTTATGTATTTGCAAATATATGAATATAATTAAAAAAAAATCTATATCTTGCATTTGAGACAACACACACAAATGCAGAGTGTCACTGAGCAGAGGGAATAGCCTTTGAACACTGCTAGACAAAGTTAGGTGAGTTCCTGGGTAAACTACTCATGACCACAAACATGCAAGGCCCATTCTGCTGTCAAACAAGGTCTTTGAGAGGAAACACTGAGCTAAGGAAAATGGGGATGGTGCCAGAATTTGAATAATTACATGCAGGAGTATCTGGACAAAGTATGAAAGAGAAATCTAGAGCTGGAATTAGGAAGGTCAGAGCTGGGAAGGCTGGTGAGAGGGAGGGAAGGAGGACAGAGGTGGCAGATATGAAACCGGGGGTACAGCTCAGTGCCTGGACAAACAACAAACCAGCAAGCAATGCTCAAGGTGTAAAAAGCACTTTGCTGGCATCAAAAAGCACTCCGTAAAACACTAAGGAATGGAAACTAAGTAGTTTGGTCTCTCCACACCCTCTTGATACTTCTGACTGTTGCAAGGCAGCTGCTGGGATATTCCTGAGGCCTGACATCCTCAAAACAAAAAATCTTTCCCTATTTCTTCCTCCTCCTCACTTTAAAGCCCAGACTATGAAGAAGGGCAGAGGGCTTTAAGATGTAGGAATGCAATATGCCACTTCAAAATGAATTCCTGAAACAATAAACAGATTTTAATAGAAATCAGCCAGCAAAGAAAAAAAATTATATATGAAACATGAAATACTGTTGCTAGCAGAAGAAACAGGGATCATGAAAAAGCTCTCTCTGATGGTGACTGGAAACTGCATAAAAACTCATTTCACTGTAGAAACTTTGGATTAAGATTTCAGTAGAAAGATATTCTGGCATATCAAAGAAACACCTGAGGAGGAGATATTGGTATATGCTCCAGAACTCAGAAGCCCTCTTTCTCTAATGAAAGATTTTACATACAGTATTCACATATACATGTATGAATAATTCATTAGAGATGAAATAGGTGGATATTAAGTGTAAATATCTAGGACAGGAATAGACTTATTTTATTTAAAGCAAGGGACACTAGAAACAAGGTCCTGATTGTCAAAACTTCATTCCTATTTTCATACTCTTAGTTATTTGGGGCACAAATGTAATTGGAATAAGTAGTCACCTGAAGATGGAACAGAGGTGCGATGGTCCAAGAGATATTAACTAATAGAAGCAAATTACTAAGTGAACGAAATTACAGCACAAAAGAGGCAACACCCTTTCCACTAGTCTAAAGTAGCCCTATACATATGAACATCAGGATTTGTGTTTTGTTCAATTAACATTGGATGTTAGAGTCATTTAAATTTTTTCTAAGCTGAGCAAACACTTTGTAGTTTGATCATAGCAACGCTCATTAGAGTGTCTACCTGAAAAGCCAACCTCTTGCAATCATAATGGAATGGAATCAGTTTAATGGAGATACTTACTTTAATTTTTATGGTTTCACATATTTTATGTCAGCTCTGATGTGCATCTCATTTATGACACCTGAACAGCACAACCACCCCACAAAATATGGAGGGAGTCCTTCAGGGCAGGGGTTTGGAGTTCAGGTTGTTCCATCAGTAGTCAGGAATCTGAATCTGTGGTATATTTCTGTGGACAATGTGCTGGTACCTCAAGTTCCATTCCTCACATCTAGCAAGTCACCAAGTTGAGTTGTTTTAAAATACCTACCTCCTCATGCTAAAGTCACTGAACTTGAAGACTCCCACCTTCAGCAGCCCTCTACAAGCATTTCTTAACACACTTTCACTGATACATTTACTGTGCTTCCACTCAATACTTCATCCAGATAGGACAATAACTACTATTATTTCATAAAGAAGTAAGGACTCCTTTTATCTAATCAGATTCTCATTTGCTTTTCACCTAGAAGTCTGTCAATACTTTGAGGTGGGACTGACCATCTGCCTGTCAGTTAGGCTCCCACTAGTTTACATCATCGGTCCAGGACAGGAGGTGTGACTGTAGTTAATTACAACAGGTTAAAAACACTGAAACTTGGTTGGATCCCTTAGTATTGAGAATTATTCATGTCAGACAAAGGTGGGATATAAGCTGTTGTATCTCTTTCTCAGAGATATTTCCCCTATAACCATTTCTGAATTACACATTACTGGGATTCCCAAAGAGTAAGGCAGATTGGGGAAAGAGAAACATATTTTAAGCAAGCTAAAAGAAGGATTTTCTGTAAATGGAACAAAAGAGTTTTTCTTCCTTTGATTTCTTTCCTTTAAAACACTGTGTTTGCATATTACAAAAGGGACATAAAAACAGAAGCAAGACAATATTTTAAGATTTGGTGCAAAGAACAGATCTATTATCTAGGAACTCCTCTAGCAGCATAGATATTTTAGAGAGATACAGAGCCACAGCATTATATCCAATAATCATCAAGTCACAGAGGCAAGCTCAACACTTGTTCTCAGATTACTCGTACTGAATGCTATAGGAATAGCTAAGGTTCATGAACTAAGAAACTAAAACCAAATACCTGCAACATAGTTAGGCCATGAAAGCCTGGAAAGCATTCAATGGCTGGATCCCTCTCTTACACTGCCATGAAACAAGGTGAAGTCCGTATTATATAAACACCAGGATTTTTTTTTTTCCTCCCCTGGAAAGTATCTGGCAGTTGAGAAGAACTTAATGAAAGCAATTCAACTGCAGATTACAATGGTTCCCTCCAACAATGTTTGCTCTTCTCCTCGATGGTGTTTTATATTTGCATGCCAATTTTATCTCTGAAGATGTATGCACCATTTTGTACTGCTTCTCATTCAAAATACTCCTGTCTGAGCAAACATATCTGAGACTCAGCAAAGAAGGGGATACCTTACCATGCTACACCCTGCAGGCAGAATAAGGAAGTTCTAGGATTCAATTTGATACTGTGGAAATCTGAGCACAGGAAATGGAAGTAGGAAATCTCCTCTGCCAAAACAGAAACAATTTTGTGATTAAACAGAATTAATTCAAAAGGCTCTCCTTTAGATTGAGATCATAAATTTTATTTTCATGTATTTTAAAAAAATCTCTCTCATATTCTGAGGCTATATGGTCAGACTGTATGACCTGAAATTAATACCGAGATTGAGCATCCTAAGTGATGAGTACTGTTGGAAATGCCTACTAACCAGGCTGTTCATTACCAGCAAAGCAGGTGATAACAAAATCAGAAAAACAACAATCTTTTTTATAAAACAAGAGTTTGAGTTTTAAAAAAGGCAGATGACAGCACTTTGCAATATTACCAGCCATTAATAACACCTGCCCTACTTGGTACAAAAAACAGGGACCTGGCTTTCCTCATTTCCCTGCATGTCCTGAGGGCTTTCGCACATCCATGCTTGTGTCACACAACTCAGGCACTTAAAACACAAGTGCTGTGACAAACTGGTCTACCAAATCAGCTACTCAAGTGTCTATTAAATTTGCAACATGCCCCCCTGTGAATATTTAGAATAACGTCCTTCTCTTTCCAGTAGTTCTTGAGTACTACAGAACTGGTTACCAAAATACTAAAGGCTTTGCATAGTCCTTCAGGAGGTTTCTGCACAGATTTAAGTATCCTCAGTATCAACAAACGTTAGCCAACAAACTATGAAAGCCTGACAGTCGGTATTGGATTGTGTCTTAGAGATGGTGACATAAGTGGCATCCTGTTCAGACACCACTGAAGCCCATGAATCAATGGCACCGCTCAAAGAAGGAAGTCAGACCTTCCAACAGATCTCAGCTTGTATGAACAACTGTATATAAGATGAAAGGGCTTATCAATTTAGAGATGCAAACAGGAAAAAAGCTTCCAATTTATCATGGTAAGTTTCAGGAATGGTAATGTGAAATTGCATTAAATTAGTTATGTGATGTCAGATTAATCCTTAGATGATCACAGGGGCAGGTTAAAATAGTATATGTGTTTTTGCTGATTAAGGTAATAAGAAAGACCAAAATGTGACTTATTCAGGAGGTGAAAATCATCCAGCTTCATTACAATAAGCAACATACATATCCATAATTGTGAAAAGATACCACAGAAAGCAAGCAGAATAGATACTTAAGGGTTGTCACCTCCACCACCTCATCTTCACAGTATCACAGAAAGGTTGTGGTAGGAAGGAACCTCTTGAGATAATCCAGCCCAACACCCTGCTTAGGCAGGGTACCCTGGAGTCAAGGACAGTGCCAACCTAGATTCTGAATGTTTTCACAGATGGAGACTCCACAAGTGCCCTGGGCTACCTGCTTTAGAGTTTCACTACTCTCCAGTAAAAAATATTTTCTTGTGTTCCAAAGGAATTTCACAGGTTTGAATTTGTGTACATTGCCTCTTGTCCTGTCACTGGGCATTACTGAGGAGACTCTGGCTCCCTCTTCCTCATTCCCTCCCATCAGCTATTTATACACATTGCCAAGTTCGCCCTGAGCCTTCTCTTCCCCAGGCTGAGCTGTCTCAGCTTTCTCAGCCACTCATGAAAGATGCTGTAGTCCTTTAGTTCTCCTCATGGCCCTTTGCTGGACTTGCTCCAGTAAGTCATTGTCTTTCCTGTACTGGCAGTCCAAACTTGGGAAACAGCACTCCAGTGCTATGTAGAGAAGACCTTTATGTATCAAAAGTAACAATCAAGGCAAGACAGGGTCTGAGGAGTAAACTCAATGATGAATTGAAACTCTAACATGAAATATTTTGTTTGAATATGGCGACTCAACACAAAATAAACATGTAGTAGCTCCAAAAATAACTTCTTTCACTGAATTAATCTAAATTCACTTACACCTAGAATCATCATGATCCATGCCAGGAACAAAATATAATTAATCTGTTTCCATAAAAATCTACATTACAATGAAGTTAATATTTCCAAATTCATAATCTCCAAATAAGTTAATATTATTATGTCATTGAATACTGCTACGCTAGCCGCCTTCACAGAGTTTAAGGAACAAGAAAGATGCATATATGTATCTCACTGCTTATGATGAAAAGTCAAGACAAAGGTAAAAATGGGGTGAATTAGTGTGACACTAGAATTCAATGCAGTTTCAACTGATTTTGATACCAAAAGACACCCTTTCCATACAAATCTACATTTGCACTCCAACCATATTTTTCAGAGATCACCATGGAGATATGCAATGGAAGTTAAAATGATCACTATCTAACAAATTCCACATGGGATAAAAAAAAGATATAAGATCTCTCTTCCCCAAAAGGATCAGTCTGAATTTTTAGATACTGTTTCTTTGTGAAAGATCCAGCTTTAACCAAAGCAGATCAGGAAACATTTTTGGCCAGTTTAAAATAGACCTTTTAAAAAAAAAAAAAAAAAAAGAGAGAGAGAAGAAAAGAAAGAAAAAAGTTATGGCCATTGATAGAACAGATCTGAAATCTGCAAACTGAATTGCTACCGGAAGTAATTCTTGTCCCCTCCAAAATCTACACTGTATATTTCATGCATCCATTTCATTATTGTGCACAGCACTAAGCCCAGAATAATTAAAATGCAGGCATTTTATTTATACCATTCATTTAACACAGCTGTATTTAAGTCTACAAGGGTTCAACTTAATTTACCTCTTATAGGGCTTGAATTCTGAAAAGATACTGGAATATATCAATTAATTGGGGGACTCTCTGACAGAAAATTACTTCACTGCTCAAACACACATTTTCTGAAAGTCTCTGTAACTTTGTGCAAGCTTTATTTAGGGGGATTAGACTTTGGTGGCTTAACTATTGCTGTTCTTTTTAAAAATGCACTATAAATTCTTCAAACTTAGTAAAAACATTTTAAAATATCAACTGAAAAATCATAGTCGATACAAACCCCACTAATTCAATAACTGAGCCTCAATTCAACCCTCTTCCTTAATTTTATTCCATCTGTATATTTTGGGGTATGGTTTGTTTACTTCTTTCATTGCTCAGAAACAGCTGCATAATCAGTCACTGAACTGATCGCAAGAAAATTGAGCTGATAACATTGTTCTGTATCATCTGCAGATAATACCTTAGAAATTTATTAAAATGCTATTTTTTACATATATGAATAAAAGTAAGAGACAAAAACAACTGGAGTCTGCAGTGTGTGCTAGCAATCATTGCGGGTGGGTAAACTGACAACATGTAACTGCATATTAAGACAAATGTAGAATTTAGACAAAGTATTCCATCTCTTTTCAGATGTATACTTTTAAACCTCAGGAACTGTTTTCAGTAGATGTCATGCCTTTTAACTTGAAAAAAGATAAGCGCAAATAAGCTCCCAATTGTCTCCCCAATATGTAAACCACATCTCGGGCTGCTGTCTCTGTTTCGCCTTTGAAGTTTCCCTGAAATGTCATGTGTTGTGAAGACTGCTGTGCATAAGCAAGACAATTTGCTCACTCTCAGAATTCTTACCGGTTTCCACTGCTATTTGGTATCCAGCCTCTAGTCTCCGAGATGACCTTTCCAGCCTCTCTGTGTTATCGAGCAGATGTGCCCTCTGAAAAAGAAAAGGGGAGAGAGAGAGAAAAAAAAATAAATCAGGCAGCAGTCTACAATGTTCTCCCCCTCTTTTTAATTGTGCTTTCATATTCCAAAACATAAAAATATCCACATATATTTTATGGAAGAGCCTGTTACAAGGACCACTGGAAGGGGCAGGTTCTGTGATCAATCATAATTATGTGTACCAATCATTTTTGTTTTGAAACATGGAATATGTGCTTCACTCTTATTACATGAGCTCACAAAACAGAATGCGACCGTTCCACGGGAAACCTGTCTGAAGAGCATTTCCAAAATAGATTTCCCTGTGACACATCCATGCAAGCACCCATGATTTCTATTCAAGTGCAGTTTGATGAAACCTTCGCTTTAAAGGCAAGGGGTAGTTTTTAACGTGAACTTAATTTTCAGCAGAGGATGTATTTCCTTTATATGCAACTACTCAAGTGAGGTGATAAAAACAAGGAGTTATTCATACAGAATACTGAGCAGCATGAATATTCTTCAGACTGTTTGATGTAAAAAGATGTAGAAACAAAACACCGGTTTCTTGATTTACATTTCTTATGCCTAAATATATATATATGAATACATAAATAATACACACACAGAGAGGTATAAATATTTTTCACTGATGTCATTTGCCCATTTATGAGATAAACTCTAGTAAAAAATGTGTCTTCCAATACATTTTCATTTGGGGAGTCTGTAGTAGTGAAAAAAGTGAAATTATTATTTTCATTAGTTTATTCTCCACCTGGAACACCAACGTTTCAACACGTAAGCTCATTTCCTTTGGAAATTTCATCCTAGACCAGCTCTAATCAAGCCATCAAAAAAAATGTGTGTGCCCCCCCCACCTCCAAACACACTTCCTAGTAAAGCGATCACACGCACCTCTCTGAGCACCCCTTTACCTAAAAACATTTTGGATATTTCTCAAAAAAATATTTCCTGCAACTTTGCCTTGTTGACAGATGTCATTTAAAAATTGAAGAAATGCTTTCTAATAATAATAAAAAAAGGAGGTGCCATACATATTATCTGAGTGGCTGTCTACCGAAACGATCTACCTTGCTCTAATGAGCCCCTATGGATCTTGGGAGATGCAAGCTGTATTGACATGCACACTTAAGCTAATACACCTAGACCAGTGCCTCCAAGCTCTAGCAGCCAGGGATGCTGACAGAATATCTCGCTTCTATCTTCAAAGAAAGGAAGTGATTAGTATGTTATCATTACCATTCAAAACGTGATTTCCCTATTCCCTCCCGGCATAGGTGACACATCTCTGAGATGCGGCCAGACGATCGAGGCAGCTAAAGCCACATCAAAGCTTGCCTTGAATTTTTTCTTTTTTTTTCTCTCTCTCTCTTTTTTTTTTTTTTGGAAATCATTAAAACAATGCATTTAGATCAGCACAGATAGGACCCAATGTGAAGGTCAGGAAAGCTGCAATAACAGTCTATAATAATTAATAGAGTTGTCTAATACACAGTGGACAGGTTAAGAGTAAATTGCAAAAAAGCCTTTTGCATTCATGGGGGGCAGGCCACCAGGAAAAAAAAAAATATCAGCACAAGCACTTAATAAAATTTAAACCCCTAAGTTACAATGATGTAATTGAAATCATGACAGCAACTAGAGTGGTGCAAGTTCTTAGTACTCATGGTCAATCTAGATAATTAGTGTTAATTTTGCTTAATTTTTTTTAAAAGGCGCCTTTTCATAACATCTGCTGGTTCCTCTCCACTGCCCATTAAAAGGAAAAAAAAAAGAAAAAGTGTAAGCCTGCAGTGCCTTTCTCTCAATGCTGCCACTTGGATGTTATTAAAGACCAACTAGCATTATATATTTAAAACTTCATAATAAACATCAGAAACCTAACGCCATTACATAGATGTCTCTCAAGAAAGAAAAGTAGAAGAAAAAAGGGAGGTGGGGAAGAGGGATATAAAGAAGGAGCTTGGGAGGTAACAGTCCTAAAAGTTAGAAAGGAGATACTTTTTAAAACCACCACCACCACATAGGTTGGGAGTGAGTACAAGGAGTAGAACATTGTAATTGCAGAACAGATGTATAGCGCTGAAGTGCTACCCTGGAAATGAAAAGGCTGTCCTGCTATGTCAAGGGAGAGGGGGTAAATAATCAGATTTCACATTGCAACATGGAAATGCTGCCAAACACAAAGAATTCGCATTTAACTATATTTTTCATACACACTATAAGCCACATTTTAATGTGAGAAGTAAAATACAAGCCCAATGTTCAGTTCAGTCTTACTTCAAGCAATTAGAGTACTAAAGCCCTGTGAACTCGGGGCTAACATTAACTCAGAGCTGCTTCTTACCCGACTTCAGAACCTCTCCACCCAAGCCATGAAAACTAATTTTTATAATAAAGGGTGGCGTTATTTACATTGTCTGGTTTTGGAGGCACCCCGTGCTTTGGTCATGAAATCAATGCCCTACAGTAGCAGCTGATGCTTTCAACTGCTTCCCACCCCTCCCCAAACTCCTTCTCTCACAGTATCCCCTGCTCTCTGTGAGGTGGGTAGCGAGGTGATTCAGTGTGTCTTGCAGCTTCAGAAACAGCTTCTATCTGGAGTTATATAAGGAAGTTTTGCAAAGTGGCACGCTATCGCTAGAGATTTAGTCATTCCATGTGGGCTGGATTCAAACTGAGATCTCAGGAGCTCAAAAGACAGAGCGACACAGCCTCCGTGGAAGCCTGTGTACCGCAAGCGTGCTAGAATAGAGCCCTGTAATGAGAGGAAGCGCAGGTTTTATTAACAAACAGTATGGCAAACCACAATTTCTTTTAAGATCAGTTCATACCTCCTTAGGAGAACTGTAATTGGGGATGCCTTGATGTTTCACTATGTGACAAGTTAAGAATTATGCCTGAGTCACTGTACTAGCCTTCATTTAAACTTTAATGTGCATTTTGCACTGGGTATAAAAACACCATTGCAATTACAACCTACCCAACACATAGTGGGTACCTGAGTGCAGGGAACAGACTGTGAACAATTGTTTTATAAATCATATCTCTGTTTATCTGTACAATTTTGATCTAGACAAAAGGATAAATCCCTTTATTTAGTTCTATTTGCTGCTGCTCTCACAATATGCAGAGAGGAGAAAGTAACTTACGAGGCTGGCAAAGAAAAGCCAAAGAGATTACCAGGAGCAATGTCAAATATATTTAGGTAGCTAACAAAGGGGATTTCTAAGCTCCAAAAGGTATGACTGAGTTCAGTATAGCTCCCAAGTCACAGCCCTTTGCAATATTACTCTGAATTTTCTTATTTGCCTTCACAGCTATTTCAAAAGAGCAGTTAAGTAGCAGCCTTGTTCTTTATATCCAAATAAATTTTCAGATTAAATTTATAAATTAGGAATCTTTAGGTTTATAAAACTATAACCTATGTTTGCAAGCCAAAATGATACTACTATATTCTTTCACTACAGCACAGGAGCAGACGTGCAGGTGTTGTTAAAGAGATGAGCAAATTAACCTTGCTCTTCTGAAAAATCTCAGAAATCAGGCTACACAAGCCCTTGCAACAATATTGTCATCTGTTTAAATACTGGGAGTACTGGGGAGGGGAGCTCAGCAGTGGTGGGAGGGCTTTCATGTGGTTACATGTTTATTTTGTTTAATTTTTTTTGTTAACTGTTTTACTCTGTAGCTTTAACGTGTTAATAGCAGCTCCACAAGAAGATGGAAAAAAATAAAGCATTCAGGGAACTAGTGAAATAATCTTTATATCACAAATATCTTACTGTTTTTAAGAATTCTGTAATTGTCCTTAATCTGGTTTCTTTACAATTCTTTGTCATCACCATTTCTAAAACTTACAAATCCTTTCCTGCAGAGCTCAGTATTCATTACTGATACGTCTGGGCACACATGTTTCAAAAAGAAGATACCAGACAAAAATATGTGATGTTAAAATACTCGTCCTTCTAAATATATTTATTCAGATACTTCAGTGGTTCAAACTCTCCGTATGAAACCCTTCAGAAATCCGACCTATAAGTAATCTTGACTTTGCTGAGACCTTCTTTTTGGCAGCTATCAGAAAATAATAAAAAAAATCGAGTTCAGATAGCTGCTTTGCTACAGCAGTAAGTAACAGAGGACATTAATTTCAGAAAATATACTGAAACATTTGAGGAACTGACCATTAAAACAGGCTTCTCTCTAAATATTTATGAGTCATTTTATAACTGGAAGAAAGGTGTTTTGGAATACTGATCTCTAGTGTTACACCTACAGATCTACAGCACACACAAATAAATAATAAATATTGATGTGTGCGCGTAGGTTTACCTGTACTGTATTTTCAGTGGGTATACAATATCCAGTATAATACATAAGCTACTTCCTCACACCAAACTCCAAACATTGTGAAATACTGTGTAATTTCTGCAGTGTTTCAGCACTAGGTTTTTACCAAAGCAATGCTTTCTCTTTCAATACCAGTGTATAAATGTATTTACCCTATCAAAGATTTTGTGATGCAAACATGATTATTACTGTACCTGATTTGATCATGGTATTCTAGCAGAGATCAAATAATAGGGTGGTGGTTTTTTCCCCTTCTTTTTCTAGTGCCTTTAAAAAAATTTCCACTATCAAAGAATGTTAATTTCTAAGGTTTGATCTAGAGATTCCTATGTAAGTATACAATTATTAGGGAAAAAGAGGCACAACAGTGAATATTTTAAAGCAGTGTAATCAATATTTTTGCTTTGTGCAGATTTCCCTGCAACAATGAACAAAAAGATCTACTTCAGATTTAGAAACTCAGCTTTAAAGGGAAAGCTAGACAACAAAAAGCAAGAAAGTACTCACCTCTTCACGTAATTTTATCAACTGCAACATGAACGCACAAAAAAGATAAAAAGGAAAGAAATGGCAGGAAAGAAAGATCAGTTGTGTGACAGGATACAGAATTAACATTGACAATTTATCTGTTTACATGTTTAGCATTTAAAAATCACAGACAAACACATTAAAAGAACCTAAACATAGACTACATGCAGAGTTTTTTGAACGAATAAAGATCACTTTCTCACACTGTCACATTAAACAAAGAGAATAGTGTGAAATTCTCTTTTAAACCACATCTAAGACACCATCATGAAATAAAGGGGAATGACTTCATAGAAGTCTATATTATAAAGAAAAAAACAAGTTTACTATTCCTCTCTTCGAAGACTGTACAGCTGAAGTGGTTTTGTATATACAAGTTTTCAGAATGTTTTCTGTATATTTTAGTTGTGACAACCAATTTCTTATTTTACTAGCAGATCTAACTTATTAATAGATGACTGCATCTTTACAGCTTGTAACCAGTATTTCAATTTTTATATGCCTGAGTTCTAATGTAACTTATATCATCTAATTTTATTATTAAACCTCATGTAGAAGGCTTTTCCCAGTTTAAAAAAATATTAAAAAAGCATCTTAGTTAAACGGCCCAGAATTATTATTTATTGCATAGCATATTTAAAAATAGACAAAGGAATAGGGAACAACATGAAACATTTCCCTCAGAAAAGACCTGTTCAAGGTCTAATCCTAGACCACTACGCAGTGTGTGTGTATATATATATACATGCACATAGTGTATGTGTATATTTATATAGCATACACATTTATATTTATCAATTTATGCTTGTAAATCAACACAAACTAACACTATTAATAATATTGCTCTGGCAGATTTAATATAAAACTAAATAAAACCCCAGTCTGATTATCAAGCTATGTCGTAATGCGCTGTGCCCTTAAAGAATTAGATAAATTATTTGTACTAGAACAAAACGCATAATTACTCACAACAAATGTCTGTACATAAGAGTGGCTCTTTAAAAAAAAAATTACAGTTCTCTCACCGATTCCAGTTGAATTCGAAATTACAACAGCTACATCATTATCTCAGTTTATGCTGTTACTTCACTTACAGTTTCATAACACTCATTTTCAACACATGTGTAAGCTGAGAGTGTTTACTACTAATAAAGTCTCGCCAGCATGAAGGAAACAAAAGAACCTCCATTATTCTCTATTGTTTCATATGGCTCCTCTAAAACGGAACATACATCTCACCCCGTTCCCAAAACAGACAACAAGGCTCTAACTAGATGTAATTAGGAGGGCTACTACTACTACACAGAGTCTGAAAGATATCACGGCTCTTCAGTGTGTAGCTGAAGGAACTTTGCTAGAATTTGGTATAAAGAAAACTGCATTGTCCGCCAAACCAGCGCTTAAATTCAAGTGCTTGGCCTATGATAAATTGGTCTCTTTCTCCAGATCTTCCCCCCCTTTTTTCCCCAAAAAGGCAAACATTAAGGCTCTTTAGAAAGAGACGATCTGGGAGTTGATCACATAGCTATCTTTTCTTTCTGAGGCCACCATTCTTCAGTTGACTATGATACTTAAAGGGCCAAAGTTTAAAACTACTCTCCCGCAATAGAGCCCGTTTGGGCATGCCACCCTGCTATAATCAGCCAGAGTTTTAAAATGCTGCACATTTGTTTTTTCAATAGGTCCCAAACAAAAATGTTCTATCTTGTTTGTGCTGCATGGCTGAATTTAAGCTCTGCATGGGATTTGCAGCTAAGCTAAGTAACGGGAGACGGGTTTTTTTGTTGGTGTTTTTTTTTTTTAAACATTGGCTGAAAGATATTCATTCAAATTAACAAAAGATGTATTTTTCCCCCATTTAACAATGCTCTTGATGAAAATGTGTTACTTTTACTTTTCTGTTTTGAAACGTTATTTTATTATGCTTACCGCTCAACTGTAAACAGCATTAAGCCGTGTGCAGCCACCATTTTAGGTTATGATAATCAGCATATTTTTTTGAAACAAAGATTTTTTGGGGGTTGTGGGGTTTTTTTTTTTTTGCAATACAGAATTCGATACAAGAGGTAATCTGTTCCTTTGTAGGCTAAAAAAAAAAAAAAAAATTATCTGGTTTACGCTGGTTTGAACCAGTGGAATCTCTTGTGGCTAAGCCTTCTGCTGTGACTAAAATCAAAACTGCTCCGCAGAGAGCGAGATGGGGTGGGTGTGCGTGTGTGCGCGCGCGCGGGGGGGTGTGTGTGTGTCTGTGAGGCATGTCATGTGACACAGAAAACTACCGAATTTTTTTTTAAAAAAAGCTGATAACGCTACCGCCGTCTCTGTCCGCATATAGATAACGAATAAATGCTGAACTCTATTAAACGCCCTTTACACATTATCGTGGGTCGAACACACAATTTTCTGAACTTATGATGACAGTCTATTTATTTTGCTATAAACCCTCGGCATGTAACGAACAGATTTGTGTCTGGTAATGATCTGCTCTGCCAGGGCTATATGAAATGATACTGACCTTCTTTAGATCTTGGGGAATTAAATTGACCAACTTCACCCCCTGGTCTGTAGCTGAAGTTTGACACACTTTATGCACAGCAAGCCCAAATCTAATATTATCAGAACTTTGTAGTCAGAAATTAAGTAGCCACAAAATATTTGTTCACCACAAATCACTCATACAGTGTATGTGTATACAGACATGTAATTTAACCTAATGCAAATTTATTTAAAGTTACTAATGAACATAGTTGCCAGAGAGAAAGCAATACTATTCTATTTCAAGAAAGTTGGTAATGCTACCTGACGCTGTTATGGTCTAGTTGGATTTCTGATTTAACCCAACATATACCTTCTAAAAAAACCCCACAAGAATCCCCACATAAAACAGTTCAATGATTATTAAGTGAAGCCACAACTTTAAGTAGTGCATCATCACTCTGACAAGCTCAGAACTTTCAAGGGATTTGATAAACGCTGGTGGCCAGAATGACAAATAAGACTTGTAAGTGAAAGAACCCATTTAAAGAGCACTCCTGGAAGAGAAATAACAACTGAATGCACACAGTAGGTTTTTGGGCTTGGGGTTGTGAGGTGGGTTTTTCTGATGTGAGACAGAGCGTCTCCTGATTCTCAACCTCTATGTTCCTCATCTGATTACAGTCACCCAATATAAATTAAAAAAAAATTAATGTATGCCAAACAATGATTTTATTAAACTATAAGTGCAATAAGAGCACTATATCACTACATACCTCACTAAACAATGATGCTTTTATTTCAAAAGAAACTTTGAATAGCAGAATTGCATAATTCTTACAACTTCTTACAAGAAGTTTCTATATTCTTTATCTGGCAAAATTAGTTAAATCTTGGTATTATCATTACAAGGCAACCATATTCTAAGTTGTTGTCACCTGCACGTGATGACTGATACTTATGGGAAACAGTTTGGAAAAATGATAAATCATTATTTTATAATACTTCAATTTGCTGTTTGTACAGCAATCTTTCTTCTTAGGAGAACAACCGGAAAACTCACACCTATGACTCTATTCATTACAGCTTATAACTTGGCTGTGGTTTGCTGTAATTGTACTTTGGAAATCAACTAAAAAAAAAAATCAAGTTGGATAAAAAAAACAATCCAAACTATTTTACTGTGCCTCATTTATTTCTAGACACTTCAGACAGTTATACTAGCCAGTATACATAAGTTCCTTTTGTCTTCTGCTCCACCAAAATATCATGCAAATGCTTACCATGATGACAAAGACCATACCTAAAATGTGTAGCTCATAAGTCTTGTTTCCCTTGAGTAACACCTCAGTCCAACCAGGTATTACGCATTTCTATTGGCAGATTTTACCAATATTTGTGGATTAATACAGGAGCAATTCTGAGCTGCCAACTTTTTTTTCAACAACTCCTCTGTCAGAAAAGGAATCTCTCAACTCTTCATTCACTGTTTGGTGACTGAACTGGAGAATACAAACCTACTGTTTATCAGTTTAACTACTTTAACCTAATCCAAATTGATTTGGATATAGAAGTCCCATAGTATGAGGATGAAGGTCAGTCTATCTACCTATATTCATTTTCAACCTGCAAATTAAAAGCAACAGTTTGAAACAACTTCAAATATTTTATATAGCTGTAAGATATACCTGAGCATCCTTTTGTCATCTAGTTCAAGCTTCCCTACTGATATAATAATGTATACAAGTAAAAGTGTATTAGACCTTGGTTACAGAGTGAAATACATCGATACAACATGTTCGGGATGTTGCAAGTGCCCAAACCTTACACTTCATTTGGGTATCTGTACATTCTGATAAGTTCAACGTCAGACTGAAGTTTTCCCACTAACTACGTGTGCCCACAAGTACATGCATACAAAATAAGTACAAACATAAATAATGATATTTCAAAAGAAAAAGAGATTGTGAAATTGAATATTGGAACAACACAATAAATAGTATTTTTTAAAATATTGACATGCACATACTTAAAAGCTAGGTGACTGCTTTATTATGATATTTCATTAACAGCTTTCAAGAAGATAAGAAAGAAATCAGAACTTTCAAAGCTATGGGGGCAAGAACTTCAAGCTCAGTTGTAGAAAAAGATTTTGATTAGCTAAAAGGCTACACACAAGCCTCCCTTACCACTCAAAATTTTCTGGCATTTAAGAAATGGTCATTGGGATAAAAAGTAATGTTGACAAACAGTTGAAGGTATCATTTGGTTCCTTGAGATGAGGCCATGCTTCTTCCATCAAGTTTAGAAAAGACATCATAACTTGCAAAAAGCACACACGAACTCGTTATTTAACCATTCCTTAAAAAGTGAAAATAAAATATTTTATCTCATCCCTACACATAAGATATTCTGTTATAAGTAAAGCTTCTTATTACAATTGCCCTTTTATCTCTGAATTCACACAATTTTTCTTGAAATGTAAAAATATCAGCACCTTAAAAGAAATAAAATGAGAATCTTAACACTTTCACAGGACTGAGTTTATGATCATGATGTGCTGACTGTGCAACTCTTTCCCCTTAAATCATCCTGTCCCTGAATTCATTATTTAGGGATAAAACCCCCTCTTTATTCAAATTTTGGAATCTTCCCTTGCTGTAATATATAAATATGAAGATTAATATCTTTGAAATTTAGCTATACACTACAGTCTTGCATCTACAGATATATTGTATCCTGCATATAATTTCATTAACGTATATATTAAAGTCTATTACAGAGCTTAAAAATTAACACAGCACATTTAAAATATTGTTTAAGGTTTAAGGGGTCTGTGTTTAAAAATTCACTGTAGTGGTATGAGCCTCCAAGTCTTTTTCCTGTCCTTAGTGGAACTGAGTTTATATTGAAGGTAGAAGATACAAAAAATTTCCGAACACGGTTCTGGTCCATTTCCTTATTTAATATTGCATTTATCAAGTAAACCTTTAAACAATTTTAATTTTCACTACCAAAGTTATTTAAATTCTAATTGGTCAGAAGAGAAAATCTAATATTTAAGAGAACTTTCAGCTAACTTCTAACTCAAAGTGCACAACTTTGATTGCAGCTGACATGATTTTCAAAAAGAAAAGAAACATTCTGCTTTCAGACAGAGCTTCTCAAGTTTCAGTAGCAAAAGAAATATTAACAGGTGGGTCAAACTCCCCTGAATATAAAGTTGCCTTTATAATTTTCCATAGTCCAGTAGGATCCTCACTGTAGTGTCTAGAACAACAATAAGCGTGCAAGATTTTAAAAAAGCCTCAGGATTACCAAGTTTTCCTTCATTAAAAGGGATGGATAGCACTCTGCATTCTATTACGACATGCATTATGAAAGCATGCTTTTATTAGTACAACTTGTGTTTTTTGGTACAAGGAGAGAAAATCTGTTTAGGGAAGGAATCACACAAGGAAACTGAGAAGGGTACAGCCTAATTCTGAGACTGCACTTTCATTTGTTTTGCCTGCCAGTGTTGATTTAATTATACTGCATTATTATCAAAGCTGCATTATGTACTTTTTTTATTCCTTTTACATGTGTTTGAGGTGAAGACCTTGGCTTTGTCGGCAAACAGCGCGTTTCAAGTTATTTCTTAAGTACTAAATAATAAAGAAAAGAGAAGAAAAGATTTTTTTTAAGATAGCAGACAGTGATCACAAGTTAAAGGGTTAAATGTAAGATCTCCAAGAAACATTTTGAAGTTGATTAAGACCCCAGCTTTGCATTAAACAGTATCACTTCCACATGAGTTGTTGCTAATGCTGTTAAGGAGCAGCTTGAGAAGCCCAGTGTGCCAGTGACCTCCTTCACCCTCCAGCCACCCACTAGGGCTTCTTGATTAGCATCCTACCTGGTTCTCTGAGGAATTCCCGTCATCCCCTAGGAGCTCATTCCGCACCTCATCACTGTAGGCGATCCGTGACCTTTTCTGTAAAACAAAAAGAAAAAAGGGTTAGGAAGTAAAGCTCTGAAGCCATTGGTATCAAGGCTGATCATCTTAAACCTCGAGAGCCCCCTAATGGATACCTATTTGATAAAAAAAAGTAATATGCAAGTTAAAGTTATTAAAAAGTTCTTCAACTGCTCCACTTTGACGAATCTGCATGGCTAAACCTTAGCATTTCTAAGACAGCCACATCCTCGACATTTCAGCAATGAGAGTGGTTTCAGGGAAGCTCAAAGAATATAATGTGCAATCCCAATTCTGACAATCAGGTAACTGGGAAAGGCAATATACACTAATACCAGGACCACTGAAGAAATGCACCTGTAGGAACCAAATCTATTTTTCTAAAGAATGCTTGCTAGCTGGATGCAGAACTCAGAGTAACCCTGCAGTGATGCCATTAAATAGGAAAGGAAGACTGAGGTTTTCCCAATTTTACAAAAAAAAAAAAAAGGAAAACCCGAACACCACACTTTTGACAATATTGGTTGAACTCAGAGATGAAGAAAATTAACAAGTGTGTCCTATGCTGCTAAGGCTATAAAGGCCTACAGGGAAAGGACCAGAAATCAAAGGGCAAAAGAAAGCAGAGATACAGCAGTATAAGGAAACGCTGGTTTGGAGCAGTTCATGGAAACACCGCAAAACTGAGATAGTCATTACAGCTTATAAACAGTAGATCTACTCATTAACCAATCATGATATTGATTCTAAACTAGATCAAGTAGCAAGAAACAGAAAGCAAACATCTGAAGAATACCAAGGTAGCACAACATTCAATGGAACCATGGGTAAGTTCATAAAGGGAACATCAGCCCAGCTTTCAATTTCTTTGTTGGCCAAACAACAGGCCTCATTCGGTTAATATTCCTATATTCACCATTAAAAGAGAGAAAGGGTTTTTAAACACATTGTCTAAAATCTTTTTATATTTGAGTGCAGTTATGATCAGTTTTACACTTCACGAGAGGAAGAAACCCAAGAGGAGCAGGCTGTGGTAAGCAGTAGGGCCTTCCTTTACTGATGGGAACTTCCCTCACACTCTGCTGTGGTAGTCACTACCAGTAGGGACTCAGCAAAACCCAATCTTTCCTCAAACATCCCCTAACTGGACAATCACGCCAAAAAACATGCTTGGGACTGAGGCCCGGGAAACAACCCACTAGAAATTACACTGAGCACAACAAAATTCATTACCTTTGTGACAAAGAAATTTGGAAGTGGGTCATCCCTTATGCCAGGAACCTAGCAGTACTATAAGCCTTGTATTGGTCATATCAGAGCAAGACATTTAACCTTTTTATCCTGCCTAGTTCACCCTGTGTTACCATCATCATCATTAACAGTGCTTACCAATTTGTGATTCAGTTGCTTGTGTTCAGATCTAGGTTGTGTACTAAAGCTACAGATGTACATAACAAGGACAAAGCATATCATGGACCTACGACAAGAGGTGAATTGTGCCAAATCTTTTGGAGATCTCAGCTGTCACAGTTTCATACTAACCAAGCTAAAGTAGACTACAGCATTAAAGGAAATGAGAACCTTTAAACAGGCTGTGGTATCAGAGCTGCCTGTTTAAATTATTCATTTCATCACTATGGGGGACTAAAACACTCCACAGTATGCAAGAATATCATATGGAGATAGGTTTTGTTTTTCTCTTTTTTCACCAAAAAGCCAACAAATTGACATAGATTGCTCAATTATATTATTGTCCTATTTTTATTTGATACACATCAAACAAGGAAGGAAATTACAAATATATACCAATAAATATCTAATTTTCTTTTCTGATTAGGATTCAATCTTTCCATTTGAGGTCTAGTAGTTCAACTGTACCGTCTCTCCCAATTTCACAAAATTACTCAGCCCCATTGATTCTGTTAGTGTTGAATGTATTTGTCATTATTAGACCGAGATGAGGAGCATGATGCTTCATAAGCTTGTTCTCCAGTGAACAAGTTGCCTAATTATTTGTAGAGACTGAGATGGTCCTTGGTTACACATCATTTATTTGAAAGATTTAACTGGCTGACATTCTCATTCATAAGAGCCTGCGTGGAAGAAAGGAAAAAAAATATTCTTCATGGGAAAGAAATAAAAGTTAATAGTAATACAATTTTTAGAGGCCCTTTGTAATCTTTTATATCATCACCACTGAACTTAATAAATAGATTTGTATCATTGTTCTTTTATTGCAATCATCTTGTCATGATCTGAAAATCAGCAATTATATTAAAAGGAATAACCCTTTGACTACAATTAAGTATATCTCTTTGCCATAATCAATAAATAATTTGATACTACTTTTGATCGCAGTTTCACTACCAAATGAATCAATAATATAAAAGGAAAGGCCTTTGAACTAAAGTGTTCATTTGTTCTTTCAGGATTTGTCCAAAATATCAATATCTTAAATTCCTATTTTTATTTATATTAAAGCAATATTGGCTAATACTTTTAAATGTGGCTATCAAAATTCATTCAGCTCATCTGAACTCAATAATTAAACTAATTTTATTTTTTTTTAGTTCATAACTATCAGCTGTTTATAAATATGTACTTTAGCCAAATGCAAGAATGATAGTTTGAGCTGGAAATGTCACACACTCTGCTACAGTTTGAAGGAACCCAATTCATAATGCATTTTATAAATAGTTAATGACTTCTATACATAAGCTAACCAGGCAAATCAAGAAATTGTCAACATTTTTAGTCTTAGTTGTCAGTTACCACTGTCTACCGGTACTTTATATGTATGTTTGTAGAAAAGACAGAAGATTTACAGAGTTTGTAATCCAAGGCATTTCTGGGCAGCTCAGCACAGGTTTAAGAGGTTCTGTATGCAGTTTTGTCTACAAGGGTCTGTCATTTATAGAAGTTTTCCTTGTATTTTGTATGTTCTCATAGACAAGAAGTCTGAGCACATGAGTGTTTTTAACTCCGTGCACATGCATTCAAATGTAGCATGTTAGTGAACACGCCACGACGCAAAAGGGTTAAGCCACTTCCTAGAGAACTTCAAGACAGAGAAAGTTTCAGGGGCTGTTTTAAATGTACTACAGTACTCAGACCTTCTGACAAGGAAGAATTTCTGATTCCAGGCAGATCTCTCCTGGTTTATGAACAGGATTTTTGCATACTGATTGGGTGATTTTCTTAAAGCCCTGTTCAAACAGATACACTTGCTCAGTTCTGTCTGGCAATTTGGCTTTAAACAATCTGTCTACTTGACCCAAGCCTTAACATTTCCCAATAGAACCGAATGTGTTCATGGGCAAGCACAGCTAAATTAGAATTGAAATGAATTAACTCAGCTTAAACTAATTAAGATCTGTGATCTGCAGCACCACCCCCCCGTATGATTCTACATGTGAAGTAGGGTACATGTAACCAGACTGTAAGAATCCTGCTATACTACTAATCTGAGCATAACAATGAAGTTCGTCTATTACTAAAGCATATGAGAAGTTAATTTCCATGGCCTACACATGGCAAAGCAATTGCTTAAATTGCCTCACCTGGGAATTTAATACAATGTTATCATCAGACCAGCCACACTGTAAATAGATTTATAATGCTTTCCATGTGCTAGGCTAGGTTGCATATGAATTAAGTAATGATCTGGTATTACAATACAATCAGCTAGTTCCCACACCTGGCAGACAGGATATTTTGCTAAATTACTACCCATACAGATACATCACAACATAAAAACAGAAAAGGCAATGGGAAGAAAAACAATCTACATGGTGTATGACCGATTTTTACATGGTAACCAAATAAGATGTAGATAGAAAGACGTATCCAAAATAATCGGTTTCCAACATCTGCACAACAGAACGCATACTTATTCATTTCTATTCAATTTTGGCCTAATTTTCCGCATTCTATACTTTAATTACTCATCCACATACTGAAATGTTCCCATTAGTGAAGGCCAGAACTAGCCAGTGCCCCCTCACTCCCAACACACATCCAGCAATCAGCCAAATAATTGATATAAAGTATTGCACATTTTCATACCTGAACTTCGGAATAGCTCGCCCCCTCCTAAATGCTAAGCAGCCCCCTGAACCAACAAGCAAACCTAGGTGTCTTTCAAACAAAAGGTCCAGCAAATCCTTTTGTCCTACCCTCTCCATTTTTCAGTGTCATGGTTTTAAGAGCAGATTAAAACAGATTTTTTTTTGGTGAAATATGCACAAGCAAACAAAAAGGTTTGTTTATCCACAAACATCTGTTTTCACATAAAATTCATTAGGATTTCTGAGCATACATAAATGGTCTAAAAAAAAAATCTTCAAACATCTGTTTCAGAGTTTGACCCTGCTCTAGATGTAAATAATACCCGAGATTAGCATAACCAGAAATAAATTGTAGGAATCAATGAGATTTTATTTTGTGTTCTTTGAGAGTAGTCAGTTTTGCCACTGCTCTTGCTAAAAGCAAGGTGAAAAAAGTGACCTGGTCTCAAACGTTAAATACTACAGAATGTACACTTTCATCTCTGCCTTTCTGAATAGATACTTAAGTATTTTTTGCTGAGAAAAATTGGAAGAGATACAGTTTAACAAATTTGTAAGAAAAATAAATAATCCTGCTTAAAAACCTGACGGCTTTTATTTAAACAGCAACACAACACTATTTCTTCAGGAAATAAAATAACTGAAATAGCTTAAGAAATTGTATCCAAAGTTCACTTTTCAAAACTTCTGCATTTCTCTGTAAAGGGGATGGAGGAACAATAGACTGCAATTTGTAAGGCGTTTTCCTGTTCCAAAGTAGCTTAGTTCTTACTGAGTATGTGTAAGAAGCAGGAAAATTATTACAGAGCACTAATATACAACCTGATGCAATGCTGAAATTTCAGGCATTTCCTTATGAAAATAATTTTAAAAAAATCAAAACATAGCTACAACATTTCTGTCCGAAAGCAAATAAAACCTGATTGCATGAATCAATTCAATAGTACACTTTGGCTGGTAAAAGTCAATGACTAAGCCACTCCCAGTCTTGCCTGCCCTGCCTCCACACACACAAAAAATATCACAGGCAACATGGAAAGAAAAAAATGCATGACTTAAAACTTATCTTCTGCCCCTCTGCCCAACGTTGTTGGTTTCCTACAACAGCGGAGAGAAATCAAACTTCAAGTGCTAATGTGAAATTAATGCAGAAATACTATCACCCTTTTTAAGTAGAAGTCACAGGTCTATAAATCTTCTTTTCAATAATCATCATCAAAGACACGTTTAGTTTCATTACAGGGTGAGGGCAGGGAGGAAGGTCAAGAGAAGACCCAGGAGGATACAACACATTCTATTATGTTGGTTGTAAAAAATGCAGCCTCTGCCCACAAAACTACTTCCATATGAAACTCATGACCAGTGGACCATGTATGTCACTGGCATGGCTGATGCTTAAACAACCTGCTAGACTGCACATGCTAGAGGCAGGGAAGAAAACAGGTGACCTGTGAGACTTGTAATGCATTTCTGGAATTTGAGGAGTAACAGAGGGTGACTTCCATGGTGCAAATGACATCTGCATTTATATATTTACCTGAGTTCTGCCTTTTAAACCTAACCTAGAAACAAAGTTTTCAAAATTAGAAATCCAATCATGGAAAATTTCAGGTAAGCTTTGCTTGGGCAGCACTCTCCAAACAGTAACTCTCCTTTAGCCTGGTGCTTACATTTTTTTTTCTTTTTTCTTTTTAATTATAACTACTCATCTTCTTGCATGTTTCAATTACCACATCCTATTACCAATTCTTGGTCCCCACATATACACTATTTTATTCTTTCATCAGAATTAAGTTTCTCCAAGGTGATTTCAGCTTTGGGCTTTTATGTACATCAGTTTGTCTGCCTTTTTGTTCTTGTGCCATAATCTCAAAAAAAAAATATGCCAGGCATCATCTGATGCACAAAGGGTTACTGATTATTCCTACAGACTGTAACCTCTCTGTAGGCCAATATAGTGATACCTTTTGCACCGCCACCTTGCAGCTATTCTGCTACCTACTGTTCCCTATATCTGCTGGTCTGTTTCTGTAATAAGCTTTTCAACACTCTAATTTCAGTATTTCATACAATTCTTTCTATTGATTCCTTCAAACAACCATTATTACACTATCATATTTCATTATAAACCCTATCTTTATACATCTGCTTAGCTATCAAAGTTAACCAACTTGCCTATTCAGTCAGTGAAAATTCCTCTAAATTTAGCATGAGATCACTCAAGTTCACTCCTTCTTGGTTTCACCTCCCAGAAAAGCCTAGTGCTTCCCTGTAACCACATAGTGGATGTTTAAAGACTAGTCTGATAATCTAGCTTGCTAAACTAAAAGTTGGCTGGTGTTAGTGCCCTTTGTTTTCACATATATAGCAAACATTTGCATATATTTGCCTAATTTATTGACAAAGAGTTTGCAACTTGCAGACCCTTATTTGCCACAGTCATTTCAATCAGTAAGGCTGGAAGAAAAGGCAAGAAAAAGGTTGGAGAGGGGAGAAGACCATCTCTCCTCATCTCAGATGACAGATTGAAAATAAAGATAACTCAGCTGTATATATAGCTCACTTGAGAGAGTTTCAAAGTGACCCACAAGCTGGCTATTCATTTGGCTGCAGAAGGTCCATGTGGGAGAAATTGTATTGTTAATAGCATAGGTTACATGGGCTTGGAGGCAAAAGGGACCTATCTAAACCATAGCATCAACAAAAAATTTAGAAGCAAAGAATAGCAACAGCCAAAATTAAGTCCCCGTTCTTGACAGATAAATTGATCCTCAACTCACATTCAGGCTAATGTGTAGAAATATTTAAGGATGTCATTATGATAATTTAAGACAATTCACTCTCTATATCAAATCATAGGACTCTCATTACTAAAACAGATTTTTAAAAGTCATGTCAGGCATTGGAAGTCAGTCACTAATGTCATATAGGCTGTTATTCTCCAGAAGTCTCTGCTAGATACAAATAACTTCAATTTAAAGATCAGCAAAACTAGGCTACAAAAAATGCCTGAGTATGGTTTAGCTATAGCACATCTCTGCATTGAGAATGGGCATACACACATAACAAGTGTACATGTGAAGAGCTACATGTTTCTCTGCAAAATTACCTTTCAGAGAAGATTGTTAAGGATAACAATCGGATAGAGAACTCCTAGTGCTTTTTTCCAGTACAAGCTTATGTTTCTTTAATGAAACTTTCATTAGTCATCTCAACTCAGCTTCTTCTTGTAATGACCAAATTCATATATTATAGTGGTTCCTTTAAAAAAACCCAAATGAACAAACTTGCTGTTGTTCCTTTTTTTTTTTTTAAATCATGGCTATTACCATTCAACTTCATTGAAACATTTATCCAACATACGTTATTTAGAGGACAAGGAGCAACTACACATCAGGATCATGTACTTCAGACTGTCATGGAGTCTAGAGACTTAATGCTGTGCAATAGATTTGCAATTAACATAAATATTAATCTTTGAGATAGAAGATAAACTCCAGTGTGTTAGACCAACAGAGAGATGAACCAACAAAACACAAAAGTGTGAAGTTCATACTGTAAGGGCCAACATTTAACGAGTCTGTTTCCAAAGTCAGTGAAGCAGGGAGAAAAAAAAATTAAGGATGTTTAAGATTTTTTTTTTTATCAAATTAGCTCACACAATGGTAAAGGACAATAAACACCTCAGATAAACCAAAACCATGAAATGCAACTTAAAACATCTTTGTTTCAGCTGGCATTTCCATCTGGAGCCTAGGTTCCCATTGCTAACAGTAACAAGACATCTGCTGGTATTTTCCACCAGCTTCTTCCTATTCCAGAAAGGAGCATCCAAGTGTTGTTAATCCCTTCCTCCATTTGTTAGTTAATTATCTATTTTTACCTGTACCTGCACTGTCTGGCAAGACACTACAAGTATCGGCACCTGTAATGAAAATCTGTAATTGGGCTGGAACAGTTGCCACTCCTGAAAGCTACCATCCTCTTTTTCAGCTCTCCCACTCCCTGGATTTCTAACAGGAGGTAAAGCCTAGGAAAGCCGGTAATTTCCAGGCTTTCCAGCCAACATTACAATTTTGTAACAGAGCTCAGTTCTATTAATAAATTATACATTTTGTTCACTGTGAACTCCAAGAATAAAAACAACAAAGGGAGACCATAAAGACAGGTCTCATTTTGGACACCAAGAATGAGGGCAAGGTAGGTGAATAAGATGTTTCCAAGGCAGCTGAATTGTCCCACCTACATTCGTGCCACGCTAACAGTATCTCTTTTAAACTGGAGAAACTTAAGCAGGCCTTTCCAAAAATACAGTGCATAAAAAGCTATTTTTAGGCACTGTCCTTTTTTCAGTAGGCATACATACTCTCTCTCTCAGATGTGTTTTTCCACCTGTACACCAACGTGTATTTTTAATTCACAAAACTAATATATGGAGTAAGAAAATTTCAGTTAATCCCTAAAAATATTAATCACAATAAATATGAAAAAGCCTGTTCAATGAGAGTAGCAGGGAATAATTTCCAACTTCATCATTATATGCAAAATAAAGTAATTCTTGATGCAAAGAATAATTAAGTAGAAAAACAGTGTAATTAAGGTGGTTTGCATGCTAATTTCCCACATGGTGCTCACTCTGTATTTGAACACAGGTATTTTGGACCATAAGCACATTAGCTCAAACTATTGATTAGTAAAAAGGAAAATGAACAATACTTAGTTTGTAACACAGCCCAGTCAGAACTGATTTTTGGATCTTACTGTCCATACTTCCTGAATTAATTATTTTTACCCTGCCACGATTTAGCTGGGCTTGCTTGCCTTCCATGTGTACTTACACACAAACACATGGCCTTATTTGAAAAAGAGAAAAATTGTCTGAGTTTAGCAATTTTAGTACTTAAGTGGTCACAATTAGGCTTTGAAGTTTGCAGCAGGTTGAAGGAGGAGTAAATCTGTATTTTCACTGCTCCCCACCAGGCACTACTGGGACAGAACCAGTTGTTTCATGCTGTGTTAAATCAATAGCTAATATGATAAAATACTAGCCCAATGTTCAGACATGGCATTCTCCAGTTTTATCACAAGCTGATGATTAGCAGTTTTTACTTTACACCACCTGAGATAAAAGTCAGTAACCAATCCACTACCTATAATTTTATCTAAGTCTTCCTCCTTTTTATACTGCCTCTGCATTTCAGTTCCTCAGTCTCCCCCATTCACTGAAAACATTTATAAACAGTATTCATTTCTTCAAGTGCATAAAATGGATTAAAAATTATTATTAATAATGCACATATCTGTATCAAAATTAGCCACATCAACCCTCTGCTACTTGGTTTATTACCTCAGAACTGAAGTCTTAAACCTTATAACACAACGTAACGGAAAGGCAGTATATTAGGACAGAATATTGGTATTTAGAAAATATTTGGCATTTAAAGACAAGCTTCAGGAAACTTGTTATTTTTCCCCTTACCTGTAGCACAGTCAGAAATTCTGACTCTCTAAGCGGACCAACATACAACAAAAACAGTAACGAGAAACACTGATAGTGGCAGTAGCTCATTTCCCAGTAAATATTGATGTCCAAACTCAAAACATTCACTGAGCATTTCTGTTTTGTCCCTGTTCCTATGTTGTCACCAACAATGCTTACACATTTCTATTGATCTTGTTTATAGCTGCCTAGATTTTCACTGTCAAGAAAATGTAGTGCAAACCTTAAGGAAAACCTTGCCTTATGTAAGACTGCATAAAGACTGCCATATCAGTCAAAGCTTCAATTAGTCCAGAACTTGTACTGCCTCCTACAGTGGCCATTAATGGATAACAAGGGGAAATCTTAAGGAACAGAGCAGGGATGGAATGACTCTCATTTCAGTAGACGCTGCCAGTTTCTGATGATCAGCAGTTCAGGGAGTTTAAGGTACCTCTAAGATCTCCATACTTAATAAACCTTGATGGTTACTGCTTATATAATACTTCTTTTATTTAAATAGCAACTGAACAAGCATTCATGCACATGAAGAAAGATGTTCAGATCTCAATATTAGGGCAAAGATTAAATTCAAAAGTTATCCCACTTTCCATTTGAACAAAACTGAAGTGAAGCTCTAAAGAAAGAAGGTAACAATTAAAATATCAAAAGCAATCAATTTATATCGCAGAATTTTGTAACATCTCTTCCATGGGGCACATACTGGCCACATGAATTTAAATCACAAGTTCTCATCTTTACAGGGCAAAGTCCACAATAAGAGAAAGATTAGCTAATGAATCAGTTTTCAATTTCTGCTCACACAGGTCGTTTGCTCTCCCAATCTCTTAATAAACAATGGAAAATATTCAAATTACTCAGATTTAGAATAACAGAACTATACTCTACAGTCATATTATATCTCCACTCAGCTCCTTTGAAGTGCAAGACAGGCCCAATACCATTTGACCAAACATCTGTCCCTCCACCCCACCAGCTGTTCTTGCATGGCACAGTTTAGAATCTTCTGGTATAACAAAGCTGTTAGCATCAAACAAAGATGATCTGATACAAAGAAAAACAAAGTTTGATAGCATATGGCAAACATCATATTTCCAACTCCAATTCATGAACCTGACATGCAAAACCAACACACAAAGTATATAAGGAATGGAAATTAAAAAAAAATCCAAATGTGTAACACTGGATTTTTGATTCCTAAGCATTCAGGGACAGAGCCAAATTTATGTTATAATCTCAGGTCAAAATTTCAACCTAAAAAATTAACTGAAAGATACAAGAGTGATAGCAAACATCCTAGTAAACTCTCAGGTGAAGTACCTGCCGTTCTTTCTCTATCATTCATCAGTCTGACACCTCTTGGAGTTTGCACCTTCTTTCCCCAGTGTAGCACATGCTTTCTCCAGTGTGACATACATACATCTCTCTATCGCAAAGTACAATGAAACATCATATTTTGTCCCCTTTCCGATATCTCATTTTGCCATCCCTTACTGGTTCCTTCCCTCTGCTCAGATATTTGGGTTCTCTCCTACCCTCCCTTCTCAAAGTCCCACACGGGACCATACAAGGAACGAGAGAGCGAGCGTGTGCTTGAAGAGCCCAAGCTGTCAATTGCCCATTGTCATTGCCCACTGTTACTACACTATGGTGACATTATGGTTCTACAGGTGAGGGGCAACCATTGTAACAGGACTGCAACAGTTTCAAAGACTTCTGAAGCAGTGGTCCCAGGGAAAAAGTTTAGGTGATTCTTGGATGACAGCTTTTCTCCTTAAACAGAGATGCATGTACTTGACAATACATTGCCTAGAATATTATAAGAACTGTTGACTCTGACCATAAATAGACATTTATTGACAGCAGGATGATAAAAATCTATCAACATACTGTCATTTAAAAAATTTATTGAACATCTGTTTGCAAGTTAGAAGCATTTTGTTATAACCTTTCTACAAAAGAGATGGAGAAAGTTCAATAAAAGGTAAGAACAAACTGAACAGGTAAGATGCCTTTCAATCTGAAAGATCATGAAAAAAAGGAAAATATGGTTTCAGATGATCTCAAACACACCATATGATGAACCATTACACTTTTTATTTACCTACCCTGATTTTGTAAGGCATTAAAAAACTGTATGATCACAGAATTTGAATTAACAGGTCAGTAAATCTACAAATATGAGAGAAATAAGCAAGAATTAGGGTCTTTCAGGAGATATTTACAAGTAAATGGATAAGGAATTAACTAGTGAATTTGTATATTAAAATAACCTTATATAAAACTACAGTGATTTTCTACGCAAAGGTATCCTGAGAATACAACATATCCAAAGATATCCAATCATCAAGGTATATACAAGTTGCCCATACAGATGCCCTTGGAGTAGTAACACACTTTAACTAGCAAGAACTCAAGACTAGAACTCATGGCTTGGATGGCCATCAGTCTGGGAAAAACTTGTTCTACAGTAAACCTCAGGAGTGATACTTGAGCATCAACTCCAAAATAGAAGACACTTCACAGTTAAGCAACAAAAGTGGGATGGTTGGTTGAAAACTGCTGTCTTGAAGAATATTTTTATCTGGGGGTAAAAAGCAATTACTGCACCTTAAAAACTATTTGATCAAAAAGTGCATGCTAGGCCACTAAGATTCCTAGTTTGGAACTCACGCTATTGATCTAACAACCTCATAAAAAGAGGATTATTCAGTATTTTATTTTATCCTGGAAGAATAACTGCAGAGTGCCATTAGAAAACAGCTTGTGTTTTCCTAAACAGTATTTCTATAGATGGCCACTATGGATGGTACATGTATCAGCCTGGAAAACACAGTCAAGATCTAGTGGCTGGATTTCCTCTTCCACTGCATTACGGATCAATTTTCAGATGTAAAATAATCTAAACTCTGTTCTAAACAAACAAAACCCCATAAGAGCAGAAATTGTCAGAGCACCACAAACCAGATCGACTGAATAATTTATTTAGGCGCTATCTGCTAAAAGGGGAGAAGCATTCTAAGAATCTTCTAATCGCTCTAATTTCATATAGGAACATCGCTGGTGTCAGCTTTCCCTTGTTCTCAGGGGTTAAGATAGTCCCCATTGTTATTAAAAAGAAACTACCGTCCACACTATCTCAAAGAGAATGGTGTGCATGCATATTTCTCCTTTGTCTGCCTGATTTACAGACCTAAGGAATATGGATTACCTCCGTTATCTGCACAAAAAACCTCCACTAAAATCCTGGCATTCAGTCAACTTTTATCTTGGGGACCCCAAACTGTACTGTTGGGCAACACGGAGCACCTCTCAACTGAACTGTCACACAAATAGATTTTTGTCAGATGTTCAATTTGGATGGGAGAACGTGCCAACAAAAACAAAAGTCAGCAATTTAAAACAACAAACCGGTCCTTATTATATTCTAAATGAATAAGAATTACTGTAGATCACAGATCCTCAGTATGAACACTATATAAAGGGTGAAAAAGTATTCCTCACATGAATTCTTTCTGGTAACCCCATGCTCTAAAACAACAAGAGGCTGAGTACGAATAAAATACAACACAATAATACTACTACTACTACAAATAAGCTTATAAAAGCACATAAAGAGGTACAATCAAAGAGGAATTAATTATTTAACAACTGGAAGCACTAAGACAGGAGATGAGCAAAGATTCATTAGAGTTCAAAACTAAACTTTTGCAATTGGTCAGACAGCACAGCAGTCTGTTGTACTTCTAACAGCTCGAAGATCTGGTTTCTAGGCAATGACCTAAAGGCTGAGTGCACTGCTGAGGTGATGCATGCATCTTTTGGGGCAAAGATAGAAGTAGCTGCAAAAACACAATACATTTTGTTAGCCCACCCTAAGGAGCAAAACTGATTTCTGTTCTTCCACAAACCACACAGAAGGTCTAGCACAATCTTTTCAAAGAAATCTTCTGATCACTCTGTAATTATTCCTTTTCGAGTGACCCCATTCCATAACACACCATTCATGAAAAGACCTTGAAAACACTTTCCCTCTGAAACTTGGTAGTACACTACACAGACCTTAGCATTTGAACTAGGAGTTATTTTTCTTTTATGGATTATAGCACTTAAAAAAGAAACTTTCATCTACAAGCTAATTGGAATGAAATTTGTCTAAATAATTTTTTCTGTTTCTTTTTTCTGCTTTTTCAATATTCTTTTATTTTTATTGCTGGGATTTATTTTTTTTTAGACTCAGTTAAACTCAGCTTGTTTGCTTATATCCCATCTCCTTCCCTGACAAATAAAGAAGCTACAATCTTTTCTTCATGACTATAATTTCTTACCTTAAAAATTATGACTAAAAAATACAATGTTTAATAATATAAAATTGAACACTAATAAAGATAAAACGATACAGAAACCCCACTACCCTGATTAAATAAATCCCCTACAAAACCACCAATAAGTACACTGAAGGGAAAAGCGTGCAAAATCAAAAACCAAGAAATATTTACTTGAAAGTAGATAAATAATGGGCAAAATTTATAGAAAAACTCTCTTCTTGCACTCTTAGTACTACAAAAGTCAAACTGCAAGCAGAGATACAGTTTTAGATTCACTTCTGTTGGGCCATTCTATTCTCTATGTTGTGTACGTGGTGATTTTAAAGCTGTAGGGTCAAAGCCTATATTATAAACCACCGCCTCCCCACACTTTAGGACTTCTCAGAGAAACTTTAAACAGAAACTGATTTTATCACTGATATATCCAAAACTGTACACACACTGGACATTAAAAAGAAAAATGGTTCAAGAAAGTGTTGTTTTCAAAAATTACCTTGAACCTTGTGCCTGATACTCCATTGCTTCATCAGCACAAGGAAAGCAATGAAATATCTGATTTCTATGTTTCAATGTTTGCAGTACTATTTTCTTTTAAAAATGGCCCCTAAGCTATTCCAACACAGTAAAGGAATTAAAAGTGAAGACTATATAGTCTGACCTCTGCATGGTTGCCAATAGAAAGAATTTTTCTAAATTTTTTTTTTTTTTACATCAACATATAATTCTCTGTATACTGTCTGTGTGAGCTTCTTACCCCATATTTAATGCAAAGCATCACAAAAGCAAGGTGAGGAACTGCAAATCTGCATCCAAGTTTGACTCAGTTTGCTCCATGTGGTTGAGAATTTCTTTTAAAAAAAGTTATTAGCTGCCTCTTCCTGTAAGTGCTCCTCAGACAGTGTTTGCAATTCACTCATCTTCATTCAGCATCTTTCAGCAGTTATCTTTAAGTCTTAGAAGTTCCTCAGCCCTTAAAATAATGCCATGCCACATTGCCTGGTTGATTCTCAAAAGGTAGTGCTTTGATAATGCTGGTCCTTCTGCAGAAGCAGTGGCATTGTCTTCTTTTAGCTCAAAACACAGAAATCCTGACCAATATTGTGCGCCCTTCTTAAGGATAAGGTTCTCTTCTCACAGTGCACCTTGGTTATGGGTCTGAGATCAAGAGGGGTTTTTTTCCCCCATTTCACAGAATTACAGGGTTGGAAAGGACCTCCCGAGATCGAGTCCAACAATTTTCCACTACATTTATGCTGGAGACCAACATCTACCTTTATCTATGCTTCTCCATCAGGTTTCTGTTTTCTTTTCAACCATCTGAAGCATCTTTTAATGAAGCTTCTAAATTTATCAAGACCTTCAAATAAATTTCAGTTGTCACTGCCACATTTTATTAAAGACATTGCAAAGTCTAGAGCCTTCTCACATAACAAAGCAAATCGTCACCACACCCAAAGATTATGATCACTGATTTTTATTAAGGCACATTAAGATATGGATGATCTTACAGGAACATGGAAAAAGGAATCTTGTATAAAGTAATGCTATTGAACCCCAGGAAAGCATCTTCAATCTTCCTTACAACATAACCCAATATTCTCCTTTTTCCATTTTGAGTTATACAGATTGAGACAAGGTGCTGTAAGGTCACTGGTACTCCAACTTCTGCTTCCAGGTTTATCGATGCCAGCACTACATAACACATGGCACGAAAGATGACCTTGACTACATGTTTTAGTTTGAGGAACCAGGAAAAAAGAAAGAGCAGTTGAATGCCAAGGGCCCATAGTTCAACCTCTATCTTAATTAAATATTTTGCATGGAAACGATATAAATATGAGGCATTAGTCAAGTAATTAACAGTAACAAAAATGGTGACAACCTAGATTTGTAGAAAAGAGAATACCCATGCGAATTTGAATTTACTTTTTAAAAGGAGATGATAAACAGGTTTCACTGAGCCTTGAGCAGTTAGAGATACTCAGCATTTTAGCCTTGGCCCTAATACCATACAATCAAGTTTAGTTGAACGCTACCATAATTAATCTGAAATCTCAGTGGTCATATTCCGTATCTTACAGGAGTCAGTGTAAACGTAAGATGGTCTCCTCCAGCGTTCCACTCTTTCCCTTTGCTCTCCCAGACATTTTGAGAAATGAGCCTGATGGCCAGCAGACAGCTGTGATGCCAGTCTTTCCCCCTGCTTGTATCAGTCAACTCTCTGTAAGACCACATGAGAGAACAAGACTAGAAAGGGAACTATGTCTTTAAACACAAAAATTAAAGATAACATATAATACAGACAATATACCTGCACAGATATACACTTGTGTCATGCTAGTCCTGTTTAGTAAATAGAAGATGAAAAAGAGCAAAATTAACATGGTTTTGAATGACAATTTCATTATTTCCTGTGACACTAAATAAGACATTTGGCTGTGCAAAATTTTTTCATTGTTACAACACTGATTTACAGTTGTTCTGATCACAGTCACGACTGCTAATCAATCAATACCTGCCTGATTTGCAATCAAGAGATCAATTTCCAAAAAGCCAAGCATGCCTCTAGATTAAACGCTGTGGAAGAATACACAAACTGCATTGACAGAAGCTATTCAACGTACAGACACACACAGCAACCTGCTTCCTGTGGTCATTGTCTTTTTCTCATATACTGGGAAAAATACGGTTCTGCTGAGATCTGAAGTTTTAATACCTTCTTTGTGGGACGATGACCCTTTTATGTGGAATTCAAAAGCCGAAGCATAGGTAAACAAGATCTATCTTCATCTTTTACCTTGAATTTTGGAAAACTGGCATGGGAGGAAATCCTTCGGTGAACAGGTATACGAGGGAGATGGGAAAAGATAGATCAATTGATTACTTTAACAGAAAATGTAAGAAAGCGACTTCCCTGGCACGACAGAACTTAACAAAACAAATCCCTTCAAATCTCAATGGCTAAAGTTCTTTCTACTGAGACTTGAATTGGGGAAAATATCAAACTTTTCTCACTGCACAGTGACAGCATTCCTATCATATTTTCCTACTGAATGAGCAGGGAATATATGAGCACCAGCTATGTGGCTGCATCAATACACTCTTTGACAGTGCAATTAATAGAGGAACACAGCTGAAAGTCTAAAGATCAAATACTTCAGTTTCCAAGTTTTTAAATCGTATTACTAGGAGCATAACATAGGAAAATAAACTACTGGCTTATCTTAAAATAAGCAAAACAATTGTGTAGTTGCATAAACCTGAAACCACCAAAGCGGGTATATTCTTTACTAGCAAAGCCAACACAAGGGTCAGATATTCAAGTTCTTTGTTCAGAGAGGACATCTTTCTAACTTTAAAGCATCTGCCGCAGGATGGCCACCAAGCCTGAGGGAGTTATTTGAGCTCTACTGAATTACAAGTAACACAGTAATATTAGACAACACTGTTTCTCATTAATACAAGAGCTAAGGGGGAAATACTAGGCTTACTGTGTAGTGGCATAGTTATATTTAAAAAATTACCAGTCTGAGTGAACTGAATTTCACACTCAATAGTCTACTAAATACTACTTCAGATCAAAAAAAATGTTGCACTTTAACAGAGCACTTCCAAAAACATGTATTTATGAAAAAATAGTCATCATTCCTATAAAAATGAGTATTATAAATACTCAGTTGGTATATGATATTTAACGACAAACATAAGACTATGTGAGGCAGGAGAAGTGTGTATCTATGTCTTTAATTGGGGTTTTCTGTTCAAACTTCTGCAAGCTGTAATAGTAATCTAAAGGAAGTCTTTCAACACAACCTTTTCATTTGCAGATAGTTAGCTAGTTGGTCATTATATATATTTTAAGTGCTGTGTTATAAAATCAAAGGTCATATATTAACAGTCTGATCCCCAGCTGGATCAGACTCCCAGCTGGAATTATGTATAACCAACACCGCATAAAAGTACAGCCTAATATTTGCATTATCTTTAAGCAGGCACATAAATCCAAAGCATACAAACTTTAAAATATTTGCATTTACAGAGTTTTTCTCAAGAATGTTCCAATAAAGTGAATGAGACGGAGAAGTGGAAATAGATGAAATTTGTTTGTAGTCCCAAATAAGTATCTGCAGTGTTTTCCACATTTAAGTTATACTATTTCCAGAACAAAGGAAGTCTTACTTATTTTCTGCATAGACTGAAGCTAAACATAGTGATCCATCAACTCAAACCAACCAACACGTGCTTGCTAAGATCCCAAGTTTTTAGCTCAAATTAATGACCAATACTTACAGAAAAAAAAAAAAAAAAAAATCATCACCACTCCTGAAGCCAGAAAGTCCATACACCCACACTGTTTATACCTAACCTGGGTACAATCCTGTAAAAGTGGCTGCATCCTCTTCTAGGACACATTCGATAAGGAAAAACTACAATTCACAGAGCTGACTTGCTATATTCACCCAGATCAAAGGTCTATCGGGTCCAATGTGCAATATCCTCTAAGAACTAATATTAGATGCCCAGAGAAGGAATAACGTTCATGATACCTCTCTGGTGTAGTCTCCTCACTCAGTCACCTTGTGGTGGTCTATACATGAAACACTTCCTAGCTTTGATGCATTCTCCTGTTTTAAAAAGGCCAAAGGTATTCATATTTCTTCCCTGAATTTGCAAATGTTCCTTGAATCTTCTGGCTTCCACAGTGCTCTTCAGTAAAGACTTTCACAGTTTGATCACTCCTTGTGTAGAAAAATTATCTCCTACTTTTTTATCTTGTTCAGTAAATTAAATTGATACCACCTCATGCATATTATGAGCAATGGTGAATAACTGCTTGACACTGACCTTCTCTGTATGCAACTTGATTTATATAATCACCTGTCTCTATATCCCTTCACTCTTTCCCTAGCCAAAAAATGACTGTCCATTACCCAGTTCCTCCCACTGAGGTGCTCCAGAGCTTTCACTGTCCATAGTATAAGCATGCCCTAGTTCTACTGCACTTTTGGGAAACAAGGAAACACTGAAGAGTCAAACATATATAGTTATAAGGATGATTTTTCTCAATCTCTGTTCTGTTCCTAGCAATTCCTAAAGTATGATTTTCTTTTCTGACCACTGCCGAGACTGGATTTTATATTGGGGTTTTTTTGCCAAACAGTAATGCTTCCCCATCACTGGGAATATAAAGTCAGAATTGTTTTTCTGCTAGGTACACCACTTCATAATTACCTACAATGAGCTTGATCTGTGTTTAATTCTCCATCACTCAGTAGACCAAGATGCTTCTGAAATGCTTCATTTAGCTTTCCTTTTCACTATCTCACATATTTTAGTATCACCTGTGACTTTGCAACTCTTTGTATTAAAACTATCTACAAATATGTTGAACAATACACCACTGACAAGTTTTCTCTGCTGTGAAAATTGATCAGTTCTTCATACCCTTTATTACTTATTTTTGACCTTATCTATGAAACTGTCTTCTCTCTTCTGCTACAGTATCTTAACTCTTTTTAAAAACCTTTGCTCAATGGAAATCTATGAAATCTTCTCCATACACAGTAAACGTGTTAATTTTGCTTAATTAAAGAGAGGTTCAAAGTCATATACATCAAGAACAATGCAATGGAATGAATTAATTAAATGAAGGGTATGAAGTGCAGCTGAATCTTCTAGACACTGACTAGAAGTATTTATTGCCCTGAATATATCCTTAGAAATTCCTTTTCAGCCTCCAAGCAGATTTGAACTGCACAGCCTCAAGACCTGGTGTATGAATACATACAATTTTTAATTTATTTATTTTAAAGAGAACCTTTGCTGACACCTAGCAGATAAATGATTAATTGCGCTTCTTAGCAACTTTATGGAAGACCGACATCTGATATTTTAGAGCTCCAAACAAAGTGTTTATCCAGATAGAGAATAGATGGCAGTCACACACAAAGAACCCACACACCCGCAGAGTAAGCAGAAGTGCAAGTTACAAGCATAATGAAGGATTTCCTAAAGTTACATCTTTGGATACAGATATTCTCATTTGTATAATTCCAAACATCTGCACACACGTAGGTAGATAAAAGCTTTAAGACACACAGAATAAAAATCCACACAGTGCACAAACCACTATATAACTTCAGAGCCCCAGTAACTTGCTACGCAGGAAGTTTTGCTACTAACACTACTAGAGAAGGGCCTCCATTCCTATCCACAAAGTAACATTGCCCAATTACACAGGATGAAACAATGAAACAAAGTGAAGGAAACTTAATATGAACAAAATACACATAGTCTTATTTGGTGCACTGTCACTTTCCAGGCACTCTGGACACCTGCTGCTTCCTAAGCTTGGCAGGAGGTCTGAGAAGATGTCCAAAGGATGGAGCTGCTCATAGTAGAGCCACTCCCTCCTCCCACCTTTAGACCCACCCTGATACTTGCTGCATTGCAGGTCTTCATATCTTACTCTTGAACTCCCTTGGAGCAATGATCCATTGAGCATTAGAGCCTTGGCTAACTCCAAGCAAAGCACTCATGGAAAAAATGAGAAAATACCATTTACATACACATTTTCATTCTGTTTCACTGATCTCACTTTCTGAGTCTTGGAAAAAAACACAGCTGACTCACCCTCTGCAGAAGTTCTCCTCTGGTTTGTTTTTTGGTATGTTGGTGGGTTTTTTCCTTCCTCTCATCTTTATGTTCTGAGCCACAACTTTGATAATTAATTCCTGTTCTAGTGATACTGACCTAGGCTGGAGACACAACTTCTGACTTGGGAATCTCTCAGACACAATGGAGAAAGACTGGAAATGTTTAGTAACAGCATCAATACACATATGCCTTATCCTTCTGCTCTTCTCCAGTGACCTTTTACTCGCTTACAGAGAAACAACATGAAGCTCTACAGACATTTGGTCCAACCCAATACAGACAATCTTATGGTAGTGGGGATATAACACTGTATTAACTACTACATCAAGTGTATGATAGAGGTTTCAAGTGTGATGTCACTACTACTGAGTTGACTTTTAAGACATCCCATCCCATCTCTCTCAAATTTTTCAATATATTCCTATAGAAAAATTTTACAAGAACTACATTTCACTGATTTGACCACCCCCAGTATCTATAATACTGTTCTCAATGCTGTATATAATTCTATAACACTATCTTTCCCTTGGCTATAAATTTAGTTCCATTTCAATCTTGTCATCCACCTACCTGATATCATTTTAAACTAGAAATGTGATTCCTTTTAGTGAAGATGGAGTAAGAGGTGGGTTTGGATTGTTTGTTTTGTTTCATGGTTTGTTTTGGTTGAAGAAGAGTGGTGCAAGGACAGTTTCCCAGATTGCAAAGCCATCTTGAATCATGCTCCAAAAAAAAGATTACCACTTCCCAAAGACTTTCTCAAGGTAACATTCCAGACATTCTAGCATTCCTCATTCTTTGCAACACCCAAGACTTCAAAATCTTTGATGTAACTTCTTCCCCTTTCTCCAACAACTTGAGCATTAGCTATGCTACAAGTTTCCGTTTTTATTACTTGAGCTAGTAGGCCCACTGACCCAAAAGGCCTCTGGATATAGTGGTTGCTCTACCATACTGGAATTTCACATGAAAGAAAATATGTCAATGAAATTCTCCAAATGGCAAGTGATTCTTTCTGAATTCACAGCTGTTCAAAAGCTACCTTGCTAAAACTGAAACATGTTTTTTGAGACAGATCTTGTCAAAGGATGGAATTTCAAAAGCACTTATATAATCTGAAAAAAAACAAGCCCTCCTGAACCATGAAATGAGGTACAGGTTTCAACATATCATCCTTTTACAGGTTACTCATGAGAATCTGAAAATCCCACCTGAAAAGACAGAAGACTAAAATTTTTAAGAGGTCTAAGCTGCTCATCTCTAAAAGCCACTGAGGATTGAGCAGTGACTTCTTCAGGGTCCTCTCTGAAAAAATCTAAACCTACATCTTTTAAGCTTCCACAGGTAAAAGCTTACAGCTGCTACAAACGACGGCTTGACAATGGGGGGAAAAAAAGATGATAAAGATGGCAATGGCAGTAGTCAGAGGTAATGCTTCTGCACCTTCCTATGGACCTAGTAAGAAAGCAGCTTTTGATGGTGGCCTCAGAAGCAGCTTAATCTTCTGCACTGGGGCATGAAGCAGCTGCGGCACAGACTGCCGTAAGGGAGGAAACGGATCAGGAGGAATAAAATGAAGGAAAGGAGATAGAGAAAGCAGACTACCACCTAATTATGTCCTTGGTGGAAGAGAAACTCAGAAAAATACCAAGATGAAAAATGCTTTAAGTCAGCACCTTCCCCTAAATGCAAAGAGGGGATACGAGGCTAATAAATACTGTTTCACCAACCTACAGCAGTTAGATCCCTTCCCTTGGACTCTCAACTGATAGTTAGGTGAAGGGGAACCAAACTACAAGATCCGGTGTTTGGCTTCCATCAAGTCTAATTTCACCAGGGAACAAATACAGTAAATACAATCACATCATTGCAGACGTGCTATTTCTAAAGTTGTAGCATGGTTTTCCTAAAACCTGACTTGCACAGCCACAAAGGTTATACAAAACACTGTAAATACTATAGCACTGCATTGATCTGTGCCTAAAGAAAGCATTACAGAACAACAAAAAAATAATCACTCAAGACATCACTCCAAGGTGCTTTCCTTGAAGTGGTCATGGAGATACCAATTTTCAATGCTAACTGGTCCACAAAAGGTGCAGAGAAACCTGGCGCGTTAAAGCAGGACTTCACACGAAGGAGAGTTTCAAAGAAGCAGATCTAAAGCCAGGACATTTCACCATTTTGCCAAACTTTTTAGTTTGGAAAATATTTTTGTCTGAACCATGGCTGAACTAATTTCATTGAGTTGAAAGCCCAGTGAACACTAATTATTTTGGGTTCACAAAATATAAACTCATAAACTTTTCTGCTGCCTGTAATTTTGTCTATTTCCTGCCTTCCCTCACCAGTCTCCAGAAGCAATGCAAGGGCAAAATTAAATAAAAGGTGTTTATATATTAAACACTTTTAAAGTATATATAGTTTTAACCATCCCACAGATGCCACAAGCTAAGCTGGCATCAGTGTATTCCATATACAGCAAGACATATGTACGTGCACCCACCCACACATAAGGAAGCATACACCTGGGTCTTGCAAAAACTTTGGGCACCATTAGAAAGTTTGTAAACTACAGTGAGCATTCAAGTGATATGCAGTTTGGCTGAGAAATCAAAGACACTTCGAATGAAGGCAGCTCAATACAATTACTATTTATTTGATATTATCATTATAGCCTACAGTTATAGAAATAGCAAGTACAGTGGCATACCCTGAATTTTCTTGCTCAATCTTTCATGTTTTGTCCCATTATTTGTACCTAAGCAATATGTTTCACTCCATTTTATACCTTATTTCATTTTAATCCCTAGTCTCTGTCCCCATACATAGGGAACACAACACTATAAAAGCAGCCAGTTGTTTAACCCTTGCCTTTGTACCCAAAGTTGGAACATTTGGAAGGTGGTCCCTGTTGGCACACCATAGCTTCTTCTGGTCCAAAGAACTCACTTGCTACCACAATATGACCACAACGATCAAATATATTGGTCATATATTCACAGGAGAGTGACAACATAAGCTTGGGAAAGAGACCTCTTTAAGGGATCAAGCAGGAAATAAAGCAGGCCACAATGAAAAACACCGATTTATCTGCCAACACCTGAAATAACAACAAGAGGCAGATAATACACTTTACTTTTTCTGGGCACATTCTTTGTCCCCCAATTCTGCCCACTGTGGAAGTCTTAAAAAGAAAAACCACCTGTCCTAGACCTCATGTGCAAAGAAGAAAAAAACATTTTTCAAAGACACATTGATCACATTCAAATGTGTCTAAACACTAATGTATTTTCTCTCAAACACTTTCCTACAGCTTACCAAACCATTAAGATCTGAGCAATAAGATCCATCAGCCATCCAGTTAAACATCCTCTTAAAGGGACAACGTTGCTGATATAATCTTCCAGTCTTTCTGCCAAGTTTGCTATCACAAAGCATAGGGGGAATCAGTACGCTCTGTATCGCTAACGAGGAGGAAGCACTGATAAGAGGGACAACTGTCTCCTTTTAGAGATCTTGTTTCTAACTGAGAACGTGGAAGTTTGAGCAGCTTTCCTTCCACTCCCAACCATCTGTTATAAAACCTAATAAAGGACAGTACTGCATCAGCAATTATTATTGATAAAACTGATCTGTCACAATCCTTAAACCAGGATGTTTAATTTTTATCGGTCTACAGAGGAACTTACCCTTACACAGAGCTACTGATGAACAGCAATCTCAATTGCTTGCCCCACACACACACCCCTTCCCCAATATACAGCACATTTTGTGCCAACAGTCTCCCCTGAGTTTAACACCGTTATCTACATTTTGGGGGGAGAGAGGAAACCTGACCTCACACAGCATTTTACTAGGAAAGCCTAGAAGTCAGAGGGCATTAGCACAAATACTACAAAAATAAAATAAAGCAGAGGGGGAAAAAAAATCCACAACCCAAAACACAATAGAAACAATACTTTGTGTTCCTATTTTAAGTGCCTCTCTCAATGCTATATGCATAGCAGCTAAAGGCAAGCTGGAAACCAGCCAGGTCCTGGCTGCCAGCAAAAATTTTGTCACCTCCTTTGAACATCTGAAGTATGTTTACCCAATAGATTTCATTAAATTACACTTCCATTAGGAAGCATACAATGTTGATACTCATCTCAAAGATAAAAGGGATCGCTAAGAGGCATGTCATCCTGCTCCCCAGCTGATTGCTATTTCTGGGCCAATCAAGGAAAGGAGCCAGAACAATACTTAGTTAAAAAAAATGCAGCATCTCCCCAAGGACTACATACTAAGAGACTGCAGCTCCATTATCAAAATGAGCATATCATTAATGACAATACACATACAGTACGTTATTTTAATACAACTCATACACAACAAACAAGCTGTATTTGGGTCATTAGCTGAATTTGTAAAGCAGTATTTCCAAGGGTTAGAAACTCCTTATCGAGATACGAAGTTTATAGGTTGGGGGCAGGGGGAAACAAATATTTTATATGATCCCAAAATACAGCGAATATAATAACACTCTGCAGTTTGAAGTGCATTGTAGTAGCTAACAGAACAATAAGCTATTCAAACATACCTTCTACTTTTAAAGTAAAGCAGAAGTAATTTAAAACACCAGGCACTGTTTTGCTAAACATCTATGAGGGATAATGAAAGCAAAATGCCATTGATGCAGTTTATGCTGGATGTATCACCTTTTAAATTGTTAGTACTGTACAGTTAAGAAAATGCAAAAAGGGACTCAAAGCAAATTTTACAAACGTTTAAAAACAAATCTATAGAGAGCCCAACTTGCTGATTGTAAGGCAAGACACTGGGGAGGGATTAACACAAGAGACTCAAATTCACAGGTCTACTAGGACTGTTCAGCTGTTATCCTACAGTAGGCTGAGCCTTTCCTAGTGGAGAGGAGGAGATTATCTCTCTCTCTAAGCATTGGTGTTAGATGTATGATGTTTACTGTGCATCCTAATCTCCAATTCACATAACAGCAATAAAGGGAAGAGGACAAAACCAAAACCATGCTAATTAAAACCCGAAGTAATAGGAAAAGGCTGGGAGGGGTTAGCTCTTTACAGCCAAGCTCCGCCCAGTCCTTTTGCGGCAATCTGTGATTATTAATCTCTAAAAATATTCCTTGCTCAGTATTCTGCAATCTAGACTTCAGCCAATCTCTTTCAACATGCAGAAAACCCTTCGGTTTAGCCATATTTGACATATCATATGAACTCCAATTATCCATCTTTTTGCAATTAATCATCTCACAATTACATTTCCTGCATTTATAAGCATCCAGCTGGGAACTGAGTTTTAATCTAGGAAATAAAAAAAAAGGATTCAGGTTTCTAACAAATTACTTCTAATTAACCAGAACCTTTTCTAGTCGTTCCAACCTAAAGACGCCTACAGCAAATGAAAGAATTTATTGTTTGCATTCCTAATGATATTTTAAATTTTCATTTAAATTTCCCCAATGAGTAACTTTCAGGAAATTCACTGCACTTGTATCTACTTAAACAAACATTCTGTTAAGCAGGAAATGCAAAACAACAAAAAACCTAGGGGAAGATAGAGAGAACTGATATTACACTGAGCAGAAAAGCTGCTAAATAAAGCTAAAGAGCCAGAACACTAATTAATGGCAACTTCCAAAAGTACACTGGAGCTAGGCTGCCCAGGTCCTGCCAGAGTTACTGGGAATTTCAAAGCCATGTTCCCAACTAACAGTTGAGAAATTAAAGGTTTGTTTTTGTTTGCTTTTGGTTTTCGTGGGGTTTTTTCCAGGGGAAAAAAAAAAAAAAAGGTCAATTCTACTGATACAAGGCAGCAATTTATAGTTTGTATAAAGGAAGTGGATTAAATGAAGCCTCCTAGTTAGATAGCTCAGGAAACTAAGTCAATGGCAGTTAAACATCACATGAAAGAGCTTTGTCCTACAACTTCCAGTGATTTCCCCAGGGAAAGATTTGGAATAAGAACCATGCAAAACATGCTTACCGCGTGATTGGGAACTGCTTGGTACCACAGGGAGGTAATATGAGGTAAGCATCAAATGCAACAGTTTCATTTATATTAAGTCTTATCAATTTTCTCAAACAGTTTCAGAAAGTCAATGCAACCATCTGACAGAATATGACTGTGGCAAAGTAAACTATACCTTTCTTGGTCTTTTGACAGTCAAATACCAGAGAGTTTTCTGTCAATTATACACTATCGCAGATGTACATCCCAAATCTGTCCATCTAACTAACAGAAAGAAAACAATATACAGTTGAAAAGCATTAGTGAGATACCTTTAAGTAATACATAATATGTCAGTCTAACTGCAGAAATATCTCCACTCAAAAGGTTGGTGCTCATTAATGTGGTATCAAAGTTTCCACAATACAAAACAGGACTGAGCTAATCAGCTGATTGATTCAACACCAAGTTAAAGTAGGTAATTATTCAGGAAAATAGTTATTCTTAACATACCTGAAGTCTTCCAAAACTATTAAACTTTATATGCCTGCACCAAACTCCCATTACTTTGACTTTGGTTTAACTACCTCCGCAGGCACTTTGAGAACAGCAAAACCATTGGCACATTTTTGGTTTTATTTTTAACAGAGGTCCAGTTGTGACTGTGGACATCCTTTAACTCATTTGCAGCAAGGGAAAAACAACAAAACCAGTAGCAACTTCTTCTACCACTACTAAAATTTAGCAAATTGTAACTCCTGCCACAACAGCAGCAGCTTTAACTCCAACAGTCCAGCAGCAGCAGCCAATTAACACCAATCTCCCCTTCCCAAACTTCTGCTTAAGCTCTCTATCCGACACAGAGAACACAGCACATTTGACGAGGTCTAAGGAAGGGGTGGATGATGAGACTGACAGATACATCGTTAGCTATTACAGATTCAGTGCTGAAGCCACTCCCTCATTCTTGGAGATTCCAACCTGAGAGTTGTGTGAAATATCTACCAACACATTTCCAATCTACCAGTGCACTTTCACGCGCGATAAAGGAAGACCTGCATGAAGCAGCAGCAAGAACATGATGGAAAAGTTCATCTTAGTTGTGACATCAGTCACCAAAAGACAGAGTGAAATGCCTGGGTGACAGAAAACTGTGAAAGTGCAGCAAGTTTTTCTTCTGAAAGTCTCTCACAAGTATAAAATAGGACATTGAGAAACATAATTCAGACAGGCTACGGGCTTCAGCAGGAACTGTGCTCACAGCTATCAGGGTCAAAACGGGCATTCCCATTCTGAAAGCGTAGCAAGATACTTGACATTTCAATGCATGCTCTAGGCCAGCACTACGAAATCCCACCAGCACTCATCCAAGCTGGTACACAAAAGAGCCTGCAATGCTCACCCAGACACTAGACCACAAGCATCCGTGCCTAGGTGCACAATAGAAAATCATTACTTGAGCAGTTTGTATCAAGCTGTTTTAAAAGTTAGAAATACTGAGGGCAGGGAACTTAGAGGTCCCTTGGGACATCTGGCTCAGTTGCACAGCTCCCAACATCAAGTTCAGGCCAGCATTTTATCAGAAGCCAGCTCAGCAAGGGCCATGGCTGGGCAGGACTGTGGGCAGCTGGGGAGCAGCATCCATGGCATCCCTGGAGCAGGGATCAACGGCCTTGAAATGGGGCCCTGGGCCACATGTGAGTGGGGGAGGCTGCTCAGGGCCCTTACCACCCAAAACTGGGAATAACTTTCGCAAGATTTGATATAAACTGCAGCTTGTGGAGGATGGAGCAAAACCATCAGGCAGATAACACATTGTGGATTTACGTCACCACGGAGAAAAGCAAGGTCAAGTCAGAAATATTCTGCATATGAAGCAACCCCAAATCATGTTAAAGCCAAGGCCATATGTCTGTTGTTACAATAAACTGCTCAAACATTTTTTAAATACTTTTACTGGTTTACTGCCCTTGAGTCACACTCAGAAGCCCTGAACCACTGGCAAGTCAGGAATGAACGGGTGATATTGCAGAGAGAATCAGAAGGTAATAGGTGAACACGAAAAATAAAAAGAATTAGAAGAAAAAAAACACCCTCTCAGCTGTAGTCATTTAAGTAGGAACACCACAGAGAAAAGCTCTTAAGTGCAAATCTTTCTTATTGCAGCGTTACTTTCACTGGCACATGAAACGGCAATGATAACAGGCTCAAAAAAAACTTTGAAAATAAAGTTAAAAGATACATGTAACTTAAAACTAACATCTTTTCCTACACAGAAAGGTTAAATTGTGGGGTTGACATTTGCATTTGTTACGTTGTCAACGTTTCCTGCCTATCAGCCTATGTACAAACAATATCTAAAGATGTCATCTACATATTTATACCAAAGGAGTTTATGAACAAGACCTGTCAGTATATTTTAACACCTTTCCAAAACGTCAGCTTTCATCAGGTATAAACACAACATGTTTAATTTATTAGTTCAGTTTAATGGAAAAAGTTGACAATCATATGTCACCATAACTATTGATAAGGTAAATAAGGACTACAGGAAAACGTCAAAAAGTTATTAAAATATTTCTCAGCTTCCGAAATCAGATTGGATTTATTGGCTTTTCTCTGTCAATAAGCGCATCACACATTTTTCTTCATATGGCTATTTTTGAAGTGATGTGTCCAATGGTGAAGTTTACAGACAGAATATAATTCTTGGAGAATCTGAATGCCATTTTGACTGTATTGGGCAGGGGAAAGGGCTTTGTTAAATATTAAAAAACCCAACAAACCATAAACACACAACCTTGTTCACCTGTACATAAACACACCCCAAAGATTTCTTCTTCTGATCTAAAATATACTAAGCCTGAATAAAAGTTAAAATGTAAGGCACAAAAAAACTTTTAATTCAAAACTGAAGTTGAGCAAAGCACCACATCTCTTTCCACTTTCTACAGGAGGTGCTTGATTCAATTCCTTCAAAAGGAATGCTACTATGGTAGATCCACCTTCTTGTTTATAGTAGCAGGCAGACAACCTATTCCCACTTCTCTCTAGATACTTCCCCCAAAAAAGTAGCAAAGGGCAGCACATCCTCATTTCAAGAATTTCAACCCCTCTACCACTCACATCCAAGCACCTCATCAGGGAGTTGTTCCAGTCAGACTGCAAAAGCTTGCTTTGGAGGTGGGGGAAACCACCTTATTTACCTGAACGCAAGGATAAACTCCATTATATAGATCCGTTCAAATACTCCTGTCCAGGCCAAGTGATGTCCACTAGCACAGAAAAGTTTAAATGCACAGGGAAAACAGAGAATAGACTGTTCATTGACAGCATCTCTCCATACCGCAAGAAGCTTTTCTTCTGCAGGTCTCACTCTACACCTCAGCATAACACATGAAGAATATGATACTATGGACACTTGACACTAGGGACATCAAGAAGTATTGCATGCTGTGGATGCTGATTTCTCACAATACAGCAGACATGCTGCAAGATTGATTTGGATTTCCCGTCCTTCAAGAATTTTACTATTTCATGTCGCTCTTACATCAAAATCTCTAACCCTGTGAGTACATTTACTTAGATGAGGAATATTGTAAGTACCACCCACTAATCCTTTGTGGATTTCAGAAATTTAGTGCTGAAGATCTTGAACACACAATGAATGTGATGGAAAACCAGGGGATTGTTTTTTTTTTTTCTGTTCAAATGACATGAAGGTGAAAGAATGATATATCATAACTGATCTTTATATACTAATCAGACTGAAAAGACAATTTCAACAAGTCCAAACTTACTAGTAACCAATTTCAGGCTACAGAAAACATGCACCCTGGTTTTCTTTGTTTGAAAGACAGTGTGAAAATAATGGTGTTGTTCCAAAAGGATACATTTAACTACATCAGAAAGGGGAGCATCTTGGAGTTTGTCACCTATCATTTCTGCAGCATGTAATTTCAGGTTTCATTGCAGAATGGATTTAACTCAGTTCTTGGACCAAACATCTGAACTTCAACACGGTTTAAAGTTGTCTGAAACACCAGTCTTTGGTTCAGACCCTTATTTCTGTGTTTCATGCACACCTGAAATGGAGTTTCCCATTCATTTTCCTCAAAACCTAATTCTATTCAGACTCACATGCAGTTAAGTAAGGAAAACTGGAAGATTCATTTCAAAACCATAGTACTGCTAAACCAAACACCACCGCTGTACAGGAAGTTCCAGGTGGGAGAAAAGTCCTCAGCTAAGTCAGTTTTTAAAACATACAAATGGCTGGCAAACTGGTCCTGTATTATGAGAAAAGAGAACACAAGCAGATGACTTTAGCAACAGAGCACTTTTCAGGTACAAATTAAAAGTGAGAACTTTTAAAGTTTGTCCCAGAAAGACAAACAAAACGAGGAGGAAGAGGAGCAAATTTTCCTTATGCTCATCCTAAAATTCATGCATTTTAAACCAAGATCTCTAGAGGGAAGAAGTGCTGAGCCACTGATCTGCATTGCTGAATGCTGAACCTGTAGCTCATGAATGGAAAAAGGGGACCTTAATAACACATTTGAAATTGACTCCAAGTATGGGTCAAAAGAAAGATGCAGCCCAGGTACCTTCAACTGAAATAAAGATCTAACAGGAGGACAACATGTCAGAAGGCGAAGAAAAGACAAAAGGAGCACTAAGGGCTTAAAAAGGCTGGGAAAGCAATTCAGGTTAGTAACCCCTAACTTAATCCTGACCTCTCTGTAACTTTTTGCCTTGATTTAGTTGACTGAACTAACTTTGTGGGAAGCTTACACAACTGAACCAGAGAGTCTGATTTCTCCTGAAGACTGGGCAGAAAGAAGAGGAAATCACATGGTCAACTGCAAGTATTAATAAGGTTGAATTACAAAACAATAAAAAATGGTCATTACAAAAAACTTTTTTTTTTAAATTAAAAAATGCCTAGAACTAGTTAAGATCCTTTTTTACCATTTTTAATTTTACTCACAACCACATTAGTCTTAGGTAAATAGTCAGTCTTCTTCAAGGATGCTAAAAATTACAAAATATGAAAACCTGTCATTTCAAAGACAGTTGCTAATGGAACAACCCATAATACTGAAACTAACCTGTAATTCTTAAATAACAACCAAAAAAAAAATCACAGAAGCACATCAACATAACAACCCAGTTCTTTGCACAGTTCTATTTAATACTCACTATCACGGTGCCAAAGAGCTGTTCTAACGGATAAGAAACACTTCTGTGCTACGTACGCTACAAAACAGGCACCCCTGTGTCAAAATACTTGCAGGAGTGCCATACAACATTATGAATTTAATAAGTTACTTTTCAAATTATTAAATATGATAATTTGGATTTATATTAATGCCATTATTCTCTTAAATCAAATATTAAATACCACTTTTTTCCTCGTTGGTGATTGACGCTAGCAAAGATTACAGTTAGATTTAATAACGTCTCAAAGCCTTCTACTGATGTATCAGTGGAAAGGAAGGTGCTATCTTTGTAACACAGAGGCATTTTCCACCCACGGTCCAAGCCAAGACCTGCCAGACACAACACAAGCTTTTCCTTTGACTTGCCAGAATTTGTATTTGAGTCTTCAGTGAGCAGGTACAAAGTCTGCAATTGTAATTCAGCGTTTTCCAAAAGCCTGCCTAACATGTTTCCATGCTGACCAAGAGGGTAAGTTGGCAAACACTACCCTTATTCATTCTAGCCTTAACTTTTCTGAAAATAAAATAAAAACCCAACAAAGGACATGTTGGAAAGTTACAGAGATTCAGAAGTAAATACGAATGCCACCCAACGGGAAACATGCAGAGCCCACACACACTCCCCAATTTTTTTCTTATGCACAAGGCACCAAATATTTAGTTAGCATAAACCTTTTATCATTAAACCCATGAGAAATGGTTCACTGTTTCTGTAGCAGGGGAAATGACTGTCCTACTGCTGATCCCAGAAATCACCCTCTACATTCCATTTCACTATCTGTTCTTTATATTTCAAGTCTAATTTTCATTGATCAACTCTTTTACAAGTAAAACCCCTGTAGTATTTGCTAAATATTGGAAGAGACTTATTTTCCTAGCACTTGCATAAGGTAGTTTATAAAAAGCAGATGAAAGGGGAGGTGCTGTGTTTGATCCACTTATTAGAAATGTGTGCAAGCATTAAATTTTCGAGTGTACAACTGACAGATCCTCCAGCCTTTGCTGCTACTTCCTCCCCAGCTGAGTAAGGACAGCAAGTTTAGACAGACATTGTGGCCAAGGACAACTTTTTTTTGTTGTGGTTTGTACAGCAGCTTTAAGAGGAGCTGACTTGGAACTGCCTGCTAAATGATTGCAGAATATAAATAAAAAGTTACCCAACAAAAGAACAGAGATATTTGCACTTTTTCCATAAGCTTCACAGACTAAAGAACATTACAAGAAGGAAAAAAAAACCAAAACCAACCCACAAATACAAACCAGCAACCATTCTAATACACTTCCAGCTGCGGTTTTTTTTGTTTTACATTCCTGCCATGCCAAGTCTTACAACAGAAACAAGACATCTCAGCTGCTCCTTTTACCTGCACCAGTCAGTTCCATAAAGTTCCTTCTGTCTTTACCACTGGTATGTTAAAAAGAACCAGCTTAGAGCACAAAATGGGAAGGTTTTATGAGAGAGAAAACAGGCTAACATTGAGTGCCTTAATTATTTAATAGCTTTTTAAAGTATTTGCAATTTTACAGAACAAACCAATGTCTACCTACACAAGGAAATAGTGCGTTATCGAACACTGAAAACATCTGCATAGATATATACTTTGTGCTTGGGTTAGAGTTTGGAGGAAAAGCAGCAGCAAAATTTACAATTATGGTTAAATTCAACTGTAATTTGTAAGAAAAAAGATTGAATGAGCTGATTGATTTTTCTTAAGAATCTCTGACACTATCAAATTCATACTAACACTTAAGCTCTTCGCAAAGCCTTTTCAAACCATTATAGTAGTTTTCTTGAGAGAAAAGCCAAAACCAGAATTCAACAAAACTGCATTTTTATTGCCCTAAATTTCAGTATTCCAGTATTCAGTTTGAAAATCTGAGGTTATATAAATTAAACTATGCAATACAGGATACTTGGTAACTTCAATTTCTTTTAAACCACACAAAAGTTAACATATAACACCACTAAAGCAGCACTACGGAAAGCATCAGAAAATACATCCATTACTGTTTCTTCATGTTGCTCATTAAGAAAAATATTTGCATTTACAGGAACTTTTAACTGGCACAGAAGAATTTTTATTATGCCAATAACATTACCATGAATTTATAGCCTGCCTCTTGCTATTGCATGGCAATGGTCTTTGGCAAAAAACATAACTAAAATATCATTTGTACAAGGAGACTATAATGAATATTGCTATTTGTAATGTTTGACAGCTGTTTGACAACCAGACGTACATTCAGTTATGCAAAGAGATTTTTTTTTTACACTCTAGCATTTGCCTATGATGCAATCAGGATTTCAATAAGCATTTAAATATGTCATGATCATATAAAATTTTCCCCTTGAATTCTGACTGAGAAAATATGGAGAAGCAGCACAAAACTCTCAAAGTTGGATAGAAGTAACTACTTTTAACAACAGTGCTTATTTTTCAAGTTTCATTTCATGAAAGCAACAGAACCCAGCAAGGAGGTGGAAAAAAGCCATTAACCACTCATTTGCCAACCTAATTTTTGACATGGGACAGTTAATCAGCCACCAATAAAAAGTTTACCATTTACCAAACACCAACTTCACCATAAAGGAAAGCTATTTTTGACCATGGCAATTAGTGTCCTCATGTTTCAAACACTAAATTCTATTTTCACATAAATTTTTAAAACTATGTGGCTTTAACTTAAAATAAACTGTACATCAAAAGAATGGAAAATAAACAGCCAGGAACACAATTTGATGAATTGGATTTATTTAGTTTATTTAGCTAAACAGGGTCCATTGGATCTCTTTAATAGGCTGACAGTTGCACTGGGCTGGTTAATAAAACATTCAACACAGTATCTTCAGCCAATATAGAAATGCAAATCCCACCAGAAATATTTTATTCATGAAACAGTAATTTCAGTTACTACCAAAGCAAAAAAAAAAAAAAAAAAAAGAAAAAGAGAGAGAAAAAGAGAAACAGGGAAAAGAAAAGGGGGGGGGGGGAAGAAAAAAGTACTTTCTTTGCAAACAAACAGTGCCATCTAGTGTCAACCCCTGAACAAACAGATGAAGAAATCTGAAAAGGTCTGTAATTAATCCTTCCAGTGTCAAACAGGTACATTCTCCATATTTTTAATTTTTTTTTTACTTTAACAGTAGCACATGTATCTTCCTGTTTTGCAGCCAAACATAAATTAGCCTCACTTTTTATTATTATTTTCAAGCTAAAAAGTAACAACTCGCTATGGAACTAAGAGTTCAGTTCTAGGCTGAAAAGCAAGCATGAAAAAATGAGGGGGTTTTTGTTTGGCGTATTTCTCTCTTCTCAAGCTTGCCTGATGTTTTTTTCTTGAAATCTTTATGATTCTAACTCATGATAGAAACCAAATCAAGCTTCTACTTACATGAGTGCAGGTGAGCAATACAAGGAAGGGAGAGTGAGATACGCTCTGTTCTGCTTTATTTGTCATTGCATCCTACAACTATGCTCCAACTGCAGAACCCTTTTTGCTGCTGCTATCAAAAGCAGAATGATGACAGGTAGAGGAGTATCACTTGACTAAAGTAAGAAATGACACAAAGTGTCCCCCAAACCCAGCATTCACCTCCTGCATACGAAGTCACTTTACCCACCAGCTGGCTGAAAGCAATTTGGAGTTGATAGTGGTTCTTCTGCTACCAGCAAACAGGTTTAATTCTACTACTTTGAGAAAGAGAAGGTTTAACATAAGAACAAATTACATGGTAAATGGACAAATGACAGTTCTCTACCTGGAAGAGGCTGATGAGGGCTGACATCAGCCAGGTGAGAAAGCACGTTTAGTGAAAAAGGCAGAGCTGATGTCAGGCTGAACTTCTATGATATGCCTTAATACAGGCATGTAATATTTTTCTATAATATTTTACAGAATGATTTCATTCTGCCACAGACCATTTTTTAGCTTCATTTAATACAGAAACATTTTGTGTATGAAGGGATAGAAGAAAGAGACACAGATGCTTACAGCACACTCTGAGTCAATATGCCTTTCATTCATAGCCCCCAGCCAGACACAAGAATTATCAGACTCACCAAATCACTTCCTGAAAGAACCTTTACTTGTAGTCACTCAGCCAAGTCTAGTGCTCCATAAACTGTTTTTTCTTAAAATCATGTGCATTGCCTCTGTAGTCACTAACCCACTGAAGGATGAACAAACATCATGCCACAAAACTCACCAGTCTTATTTCTATGTCTTAACAGATGAGCAACATCTCTGGAAAGACAGACACAGAATTTCCTATGAGTATCATGATGAGGTTGGTTGAGAGAAAAATCTAGTTTAGGAATTAATTTTATTGACATTAAAATTTTGCTGCCTGGTTGTTCTTATCCAGCATATTATCTCCTCACCTACTGTGTTACAAGATGCATCTTACTGGTCAAACATGGAAGGATTATTTGTAAGCAATACCTATAGAATTATAAAACCCAGAAGGTGAGGTGTCCTTCACTGGTCTGGCCTCTCAGGCATCTCAGTTAAGACAATTATAACTCCTTAGGTTAACTACAAATTAAGCGTGATAATTGCCATCTTTCACATTTTCCTCTAAGGAAAATTATGTCATCACTAGTAAAGTTTATGGTGAAAAAAATTTCTTTCTTTCTCTGTCCTTCTACATGAAACTGCAAAAATATTCTTAAGATCTAAATAAATAAGGGTACATTTTCTACAGGGAACCTAAGTTAGACCACCTCTTAATCTGCCGTTAAAAATTCGGTTTAGGCCTTGAATGTTACTAAAAAAAACAAACCAGAAAGAACATTCTTTCCTGTATAACTTTCCCTAATTTAATATGGCAGCATTATAAATAAAATCACTGCAAAATGTCAAATGCTTCTACCTTCTTCTACCACAAACGCACCAAGGTGGGGACACAAGTAAAACCAAACTGAAGACAATGCAGGATTTTCCTTCACAGAAAGGGGGTTGGCTTCACGTTCAGCAGCAGCCAAGGAGACAAATATTGTATCAGAAATTATTAGAGAAGGAACAGAGGAAAAAAAAGCAGTGCCTCTGAGTGCAGCATAGAGAACTGATTACTTATCTCAAGAAGGCAACAGTATCTATAAAATGGCACAGTGAAGGAAATTTTGTTCACAAAATGCTTTCTCAAAATTAGATTGTCTAAAGGACACGCTCAGATATTTCAGATTCTTTGTTCTGAAACTTAATCTGTTCAATCTTGTGAGCATTAAAACAAATCCTCCCCAGCCCTGTTCAAAAGAGCTGTGCTACTCACACTGCAAAAACTTACCTCATTTCAAAAGTTTCCAATGTGACAAGACAACCAGATTTTCATTACAGGCACGCATGCCAGTGTGCAGGGTGCATGTGCATATAGAGCATGTATACATGGTGGGTTCCTGACCCTTAATAACATTGTTGGGATACAACTGTGACAATATACACATCACACACAGTTTATGATGTTGTGACTGTAAAGCAATAATGGTTTGCTTTTAAAGTCAAAATAACCCAGCAGCAACAGCCGAGTCTCTAAACATCTAGCTCAAAGTGGAAAGCTAGGGAACATTCTGGCCCTGAAGAAGCCACAAATTTGTCACTAGACAAGTGCCATTCATTAAGCTTATAGCCATATGAACATTTGTCTGTGTAGGTGACTGAACCTGAAATAAGGGTAGCAGCAAAAAGCAGCCAGAATGTAACAGATACAACTGTAGCTGTTGTTCAGGTGAGCTCTGGACTCCAGTGGTACTTCAGTGTCACACAAAAGAGCCAACATCATCAAATGAAATTCCATTGTTTATCTCCTTCAATGCTTTTAAATCTTAATGATAGTTGCCTCTTTAACAATCACCTTAAACAGAACCTGTAGGAGGTATGAAATGTGAATGTGTATCTTTGCTATTGACTGAATTGAATCTATTGTTAGATGTCAAACATTTAAAAGTTTAGTCAAGTTTTGTACAAGGTCTCTATACACCTGCAGATTCTCCACTTTTTTTTTCTCTTTTGGCTTTTAAGTTGTGGGTCAGCATAGTGAAGATCAGCACCAATTCTGAACCTCTAAAAGCAGGAAATAGTCTCTTAGATTGATAACAAATGCTACCTGTAAAGTTTGCCTCTGCATTGCCATGCCAGGATAGTAGGGACAGTCCCTGTGCCCCCTCTTTAAAGTGACAGCTAATTTTTCTTGCTGAATATACCCATCCCACTTTCAGCACTCCTTGTGTCGCACTCATTTTTGTAATAGAAATATTACTGTGTAATATGGACTTACTGGGTTTTTTTTATTTCCTCATCCACTTGAGCACCCCACAGTTCAGCTGTAAGCTTTTCAGGACAATGCCTGCCTTTCCACCCCCACCATCACCACCCCCTCCCACCTTTTTAAGGTGCCTTGACATTGAGTCAGTACATGGAACCCTTGGGGTGAATCCTGATGCTAGCAGATAATCACACATTGCCGAGTTTATACAGCTACAGTTTCACCTGAACCAAGATAAATTCAGGTCAAAGTATTTTTATAAAATCTGGAAAGCCCTTCACCACTACACATCCCTCACTGGCCATTTTCAGGTAACAATTAACAAAAAAAGCAGCTTTATTTGAAAACAATAAACAATACCTATAGTCTATACACTTAAAAGCCTACAAAAAGAGCCTCGTATTTTGGTTGTTGGGGTTTTTTTTACAGTCAGACCTTACTTCATGCAGGCAGTCACCATGGACGTTCTAGATCTGAAACGGTCGAAAACAAAACATTTAAGAGGTTAAACTATTTAATGGTGCATCGGTAGGAGCAGGAAAAGAACCTGCTCATAGGATGAGTGTTCTGAATTTCAGGAACTCTGTAGCAGGTGGTCCCAAGACCTTAAATCAACTCGGAAAGCACAAATACATGGTCTGCAACTCCACTTCGGGCCACAAGATAGAGCCATTACCACAGTCTTGGCAAGCCAGCGAGCCTGGTCCTTGCAGGAGGAGCCCTCCCGCCCCGGTTTGGGACTAACAGGAGCGAAACTCGGCTATTAAAATGCCGAAATGGTATAAACTATTGAAAATAAGCTCATAAAACCAAGATTTACATCTTTAAGTTGAAAAAGGCAGCATAAAGTTTCGCAAATGGGTTTATTTTGTTTTGATATGTTTATTGCACACAGTAAAAGGTAAAGTCCCAGGCTTGCTTACAAGGCATATACAGCTTTTTTGCTAAGAAGCATCACTTTGCCCTATTCTTACACTTCTCCCCAGTCATCCCCTACCCATGAAAGACTGCACAGCACCGAGGCACCCATCAGAAACCACTGCTGCCCTGAGTGGCATGCATGCTTTAATTTTCCACATCCATAGTGCTACACTGAGTGCTTTTCATGACAAAGTTGAGTTATTCTCTTCCCTCCCCCCCCCCATTCTTACTGTTCCGCTCCAAGAGAGGGCGGCCAAGGTGGAGCAAGGTGGCTATTTCTTCTGATATGAATCAGGCTTGATGGGGCTCTGAGCATCCTGACCTAGTGAAGATGTCTCTGTTTATTGCAGGGGGTAGGACTAGATGACCTTTAAAGGTCCCTTCCAACCTAACACACTCTGATTTAATGCAATTAGTGGGCTAACTACCCATGTGCAATACAGTGCATGGGGTAGATGATGTTGCCTTCATACACACCTCTGGACCGCAGAGCACAAATGACTAACTGCAGGCATGACTCCAGATAACAAAAGGTCAGGAAATTTATTTCCCTTCATTGCTATTTTCGACTGGTTCCTATTTGATTAGGAAGTTAGAGACAAATGAGCTCTGTTTGGAGTAACTTTGAAAAGTACAGCTGAACTAAGTTCAAATCAAACACTAAATATTTATTAAGATGCCACAGTGTACAGTAAATAACATCAAAGTTATGTTTAAAAATGACAGAACACTGGACCATATTGCCCAAAATCAAATAAACTCACTAATTAGATATTACATGGACAATGTTAGGGTTTATTTGTCACATCTTTGTGTACAGACACATACTTCATGTTTCCTTCTCCTAACTTTTTAATAGGTTGCTGTGCTGCTTGGGTGAGGGCAAATTTTCCAGATGCTACAAGGCATGCAAAGTACCACAAGATCAAAATTCATGTTCATTATGATGAATATAAAAGAAAAACACCACCACCAGTTCTGCATGCACATCATGTTTGAAATATAGAACTTAAAAAGACTCTATACTGAGGTATATAATTTTTCACAATTCATTTCACAGACATGATTTATTTAAAATGAAACACACACTTCAGGATGACTGAGAAATGTCATCTGCTCAGTGCACACGCTGCTTCCCACAGGAAGAAAGGCCAAGCCAAATACAGTGAGGTCCAGCTGAGATTCCAACTTCATTTATAAAGAACAACACTTAACTTAGCAAGTTCATATCTGCATGCCTGTGGGAAGAGCAGAGAGCTTTGACCAGCAAACCTGTAAGCTGATCATAACCCAAAACTGCCAATATCACTTCCAGTGAATAATTAACATTTATGAATGAAAGGAAATTTATTTTAAAAGTACTTGGATCTGCTTTCCTTAAAGGTCTGTTAAAGCTCTTCCACTAAACTCTATGTGCTTTGCTTACAGTCAAGAAGGTCACACAACTCATTCAGAACAACATGCAGGCAGAACACTCTAAAGCACTTTAATTTCAGCAAATACCTTCAACTTCCTACCTTCATTGGCCCTGTAGCTCATAAATAACATTTGCTTTGCTTCTTCCCCTTCCCTCACAACTGAATCATTCTGTTACACAGTTTCCAAGAAGTTGATATTTGACTAGAGAATAGTCCAAATAGATTCTCAAACCCTCACATAGAAACCTACAAATATGTTAGTATTTAGCAAGTGGAATTATGTGGGAAATTTAGTTGCAACAACATTATGTTCCTCAGAACTGAGATTTTTTTCCAAGTACAGCTGGTTTTTTCTTTGCTTCATCCCTCAACTCTACTTTCCTTGATTTTCTGCTGAATGGCATTCTTGGGCTTTTGTTTTTCCCCATACTTATAATTCTTTCCTTCCTTTTTCTTGTGTTGTCTTTGCTCCTTTGTGCTAAGCACAAACCTTACATTCTTCCTCTGATGTAACTCCTCGTGCTCTGACACATTCCTTCCACACATGCTCATTTCTCCTCCTCCATAAAAAGCATTGAGCTCAGAACTCTCCAATTCCCTATTGCTGGGGCACATGGAAGTACCAGTTTCCCCATCTACAGCCATAGAGAAATAGGCCAGCAACAAATACATGCTGGCAGGGAGTTCTCCCACATCTGAGATCCCACTCAGCACTCACTGCTGGTCCAGAAGTGGGTCTCTTGGAAGCCACTGTTTAGCCAGTACAGCCACAGGCACTTCCCAAAGGGAAGAGGCATGAGATTGTATCAAAATTTTGTTCAAGTGTTTTTATCCTAACATTCCTCAAACTTCACAAAATTGTAACCATCTTCCAACGAAAACTTTCTTGTACAACTTCTCCATCGTGGCAGAAGCACAGAAGAGTGACAGTCAGCTGGATTTCCTGGCTGCAGGTATAAACATTGACTCCTCTCCCCTGAAGGAATAAACTGCTGCTGGCAACCTGGGAAAATTCACAGTTCTCCAGTGACTAGAAATTACTGCCAACAGTTATTTCTTTCTCCCTACCCTGGAGGAACTAAGCTGCTGCCAATTAACATAGCATTTTCCTACACTTTGCAATCCCTTTGAACTTTTTCAGGATTTTAAAGGGAACAGTTTTGTCATCATGTAAATCTCTTCAGTGCAAATCCTAGTCACAAAAAGGGACTGATAACTGCAGGAGAAGCTCCTAAACAAGGGAATCTTGTTAGTTTACATCCATTACTTAAAATGTGGTATTTATAACTGGTTTATACAAAAGCCAAGTACTTAGGCGCAATGGAAAAGAAATCACAGACTAAGAAATTAAGCACACGAAAAACTATATTAAAAATTCCATGGACTGGAGACAATATTACTTTTCATGTTACTGCCCACATTACTACAAGCTGTCTTAAATGAACTATTATTTTCCACTCAGACTATATTTACATTATAACTTAAGTATTAATACTGATGTTCTACCAGTCACTCCTTGATTAAAAACTGACTATTTTTCCTACAGCATGAATGGTCACAATCTTTAATGGCACAGAAAAAATTCAGATCCAGTGCAAAGGGACACAAGGCTAGCAACTTGAATATCAGTGTAAGACTCCTACATAAAGAAAAGCTTCTCTTCCTCAGTTTACTTTTCATCTGTCAGTAAATACAGCATGATACACTCAGAACTCATCTCTTACACTAATCACAAATACACTCAGTTGCCTGAATAACTGCGTTATATTAAAAAAGTCTCATAGACGCCTTCTTTAGGTAATATGTTAAAAACTCACAAAATCAGCTTCAAGTTTTCCCATTTCTTGTTTGTAGCTTCTCATTCGGCTGCTGTACATCCCACGGCTTTGAGGTGGGATCTCTCGAACCTCAAGTTCCATCTGCTCAAGCTAGAAAATACAAAGACATGTAAATCAAAAGGGTAATGAAAGGAAAGATAAATTTACCTAAATTGTTCATAAGTGACAAGAAATATCCCTTCTTTATAATGAAAAGTGTTATTCTGTAATATATAAACCATTTATCAAACTCTTTAAGCAGCTTTAAGTCAACAAACAAGTGACAAAATCAATACTATTAACACTCAGAAGGAAGGATCCTAGTCAACACATTTCTGGATTTCAATTCCAAGTGTGATGAATACATTTTATTACACCAAAAGAGTAAAACTGAGGTTAAGTAACTTCCTGCAAATGAGAATAGTTCAGGAGAATAACTACCTCCATCTAGCCATGTGGTTTTGGAAAGCCTTGGCTGAAAAGGGTATTTGTTTTTCTACACACTCATATACATATATATACACATATATCTGTGTGTATATATGTTTAAAGTTTTATTTACCACCACCCTCTATGTTTAGTAACATTTCTTGTTCTTTTAGATACTGCTTACTTGGCAGAATTACAAAGCCTGAACTGACTGCCTAAATCTACATCCCAAATCTGTATGTAGGTATATTAAATAGCTGAATTTCAAGGTTAAATGACAGTATTATTAAAAAACTTGTATGCAGTCAAATCCATTAAAGTGTCAGAGATAGAATTTATCTTTCAAAAGCTTTTTCTACTTATTCTTGCCATGCAGAATACTAAGGGGCCTGAAACACAAGAATATGGCACAGAGGTATAGAAAATCAAAAGGAGTTACAAACCAGGGTTGAGCTGCCTGCTAATTACCTGCCTGGTCACGGAGCCTCTGCTACATGGTGCTGTCTGTTTAGAAGTTTTATTCTGCACAGTGCACAGCAGGAGAATCCCTTACCCACTTTTCAAAGTCATTCCAACTTACTCCAAAGAGATAAAAGAATGCCTCTCCTTGGTCATTGCAGGCACCTGAAACAGTATTTACTCACCTCCTACCGATCTCTGCAGAGCAACATGGCCTTGGAATAGAAATGCCTTTCAATTAGGGTCCCAAGCTGCTGCTTATAGGTCTTCACAGGGGACAGCTACAGTTTATCCCTATGTAATCACTTGCTTACACTTTGAAATTTCATCCTCATATCATATGAAAAGCATTTGAATTTAATCAATGGAATTATCAGATACTCAAGTCATTCCACCTGATCTATTCTGATTATACAAAGTGATATTCAATAATAGAGAGTAAAGTAGACTTCAATTAAATAGTCAGTAATGACTTGAAATATACAAAGCAATGCTTAATTCTACACAGTTCTTCGGCTTCAGGCTTGCTTAACTTTCCAAAGGGGTATTAGAAATGAAACCAATAGCTCGAGTCAATAACTTCTTATCTCAATCTCATCTCAATATATCCGATCTCAAATGCTCCATAAACACAGAAAACATTCCCTTAATATATATATGCAAGGTTGGAATATTTTATTGATGCCTCAATTCTTATCTATTAATATAAAAATGAAACCATGTCCTAGCAAATACAGAATTTGCATGAGACCACAGACCATGAAATATAAAACGTTCATTCCCAAGAGTCAGCATCAGAGAGTGCAAGGGCCAACACACAACAATGCAGCACACATATTTAGGCTGACCAACAATTAGCATTGGGGTGGTTTTGTCATCAGGTGATTAAACAGGTGTATTTTGTGTCTTGGCTGATAAATTCCATGCAAAGTCATGCAGACACTAGTGGTCCAAGCAGGTGCAAACCTACATGCGACCTAATTTCATGTACCTTTCTGGCCTCATTTTAGTGGTCAAAAAAAATCTGATTTTTCATGTACAAGTAAAAAAAGAGCTAAATTCTACTAAAAACTAAAAACAACCAGGCACTTAAACCTCTACCTTCTGTAGAAGTTCAAGTTTTCTTCAGAAAACCTAAAAGTTCAAACTTCCATCATTACTTATGCCTACACTTGCCACCACTGTGCTGAAGCCAAGCATTTGGGCACCTATCTCAGTCAAATTCATAAACCAGACCACATCCTTAGAGCTCCTCAAGCATTTAACCAAGTAGCTTTGCTCCTAACAGTACCCAGTACAATCCCAGCACCAAATACAGCTTAAAGCAGAGCAGCCACTAGTATTCCCATTAGGAAACACAAGGTAAGGTAGTGTTACTTATGTTGGCCACTGAGACTCCAAAGTAAGTAATAATTATAGGTGTTATTACTGTATCTTCACTACATGGAAATTGCTCTGGAGAGTTACTAGCTTTTTAAGAAAACTATAAGTTTTGCTATTTATTTTTGATTCTAAAGCCCAGGAACTAAAATAGAGAACTACATTGAAAAAACCAAGTGTCTAAATAAGAATAACATACTCTTTGAAACACTAAACTTACATGCATTATTAAAAAGCCAACTGCCTAGATGAGAATAACAGAGTGTAGTGGTTCAATCCCAAGAAGTGGCTGAGCACCACATGCCACTCACTCTAGGAGGAGAGACAGAGCCTCCACGGGTTTGGATAAGGACAGTTTACTGACAAAAGCACCATGAACGGATAACAATAACACCCAATTACACTCACACCCAGAGATAACACAGAGTACCTTCCAGACAGAACATATTACAGAGTATTGTATGATGCAAGAACCTACCTGGCCACACTCAGACTGCTCTGCAAGCACACAGGGATGCCCCTCCCCAACCAGCCCCTTTTATGGGGGAGTGGTCAGGGGGTGTGGAAACAGCCCAGGATAACTCAGCTCACCTGGGCTAATTCAGCTCACCTGGGCTAATTCAGCTCACCTGGGCTGGCTACTCAGGGAGGGTAACTCTGGCCTGGCCACAACCAGGACACGTAGTATTTGCAACACAACAATTTTGTGATGCAATTCTCATAAAACATAAAGGCAAAGTTGTTTTTTTTTTCTTAAAAGCAAAATTTCACCAAGAAATGCTAATTCCAGTTCTTCTGGCACGTGCTAGATTTTACACTCAAAGAATTCCCCTAAGGTTATCACAACTTTCACCTTTCTTTAAAATCTGGTAAATATAACATTCAGATAGTCCCCATAGGATGTGGAATGACAGGATTTCTCTCCAGAGATCTCTTACTCAGCAACTCTGGCTGGAAAAGGCAGCCTGGGAATCTGAACATTTTGGTTGCAGTTCAGTACATAGATCGAATCAATTACAACAATTTACCCAAACAAAGCAGACAGTGTTTTAAAACAATCAATGGTTAGGCGATGGAAATAAATTATCCCTACAATAATATTTATAATACATGAGTACTATTTCCTAGCCAAGTAGGAAATAAACCAAAATCTGCTAAATCCAACTTTGACTACTCAAGGCAACAAAGCAAACCAATGTATGAAAACCATCAGTAGCAAGGAATTAGGTTTATTTTGATTTTCTACTGTAGGCTTTAGTTTAAAAGAGGATCTATTTAATCAGTTTTCTTATTAGCAGGTTTGTCCAAATTGATTTTTAAACCCAAGCCTTGACATTAATCACAAGCATGTTAGGTAATTGCTTAAAGTCAATAATTGAATTGAGCACCTGTCTAGGAGCATTAGCAACAAGATCTAAAACAAAAGCGTGAAAGAAAAGCCAGTACATTAAACGAAGATCGTCATTAGGATAAAGGTACAGATACAGGATTTAATTTTTAATATTATAATAAATAACAAATTTATATGATTTTTTTTGACATAAGGAGAGACATAATGAGCCATTAACTCAAATTCTGTTCCTTCCAATCTTACTTCGAGTAGAAAACCAAATTGGAACAACTTTTCATCAGACCACACATGCTACGCTTTCCTGTAGTGCTATCCTTTTTTGCCCTATCAAGCTGCAGTGACAAGGAGATGAAAAGCATTTCTAGGTTTTTCCTTTCTTTCAGCTGTTGAATCAAAAGGCCTTAATATATCTTCAAAACATCCTCAAGATGTTAGCACTTGTCATCCTCACAGGGATGACAACCTGCAGTGGACTCATTCCAAGATTCAGCTTTCCTGGATGCTATTCCCATATTCTGGTCTACACCAGCAATTCTCAAAGAAAAACCATCAAGTATGTCAACAAACACTCTAAAGACCTTTTCTTCCTATGCCGCTTCAAAAAGTGAATTTCAGTATTACTGTTTAGGTAGCAACCAAATCATTGATTCAAGTTGCTCAATTATAAAAACTTTCGAGCTAGAACAACTAATTTCCTTTCCCTGTCCTAACAGATTTCTGACACAAGATAGACCAATCTCATTTACAAGCAATAACCAAAAGCAATTTCAGGCAAAGAACTATTGGTTATGCAGGGGGGTGGAGGGAATAAAATAAATTTTAAAAAAAATAAATCACAATCTCAACTGTCACCAGCACTTTTGCTCACTTACTCCACCTTTACAAAACTTTACTTTTATACTCCATCCAGATGGAGTACATGACAGGTTGTAACTGGAACAAATTTTATAAAAACTCACCGTTGCTTAACACATATTGCTTTCTGCTGTCAGTGCAGACCACTAACTAACACTTGGTTAACATCTACTCTTCCTGGATCAATAACCCACACTACCATTGCCCCCTGACCTCAAACAACTAAATATCATTATGTCTCACTTTTTAAAAGACAAAAGAAGATCTACTGTTCTACAAGACAGATTAAATCAAGTAGACACATGGGTTTACAAGGAGGTAAAAAAAACCCAACCAACCCCCTCCCCAAACAACAGAAAAACCCAAACAGTCCAGGTGTGTAAACAAAATTCCTTAAGTAAAAGACCTCATTCACAGGTCAAAGCCAAGAGCAGCCTACACCAGTAATACAAACCTTAAATCACAAGATTAACAAATGATACACTCCTCTTAGGTATTTCATATCCTCAAATAAGACCTATTTCAAAAATGGTATTTCATTTTCTATTATAAGCATTTTTTAGGGCATCACGTGTGTTAAATGTTACCACTAATGGTCCTATTAATTTTCCCCAGGAATCTGCAGTTAACATATGAAAAGCCAAAACCTACCAGTTCCCTTGCTTCTTCGAGCTGTTTCTCAACATTTGCAACCATCTGCTTCTTGTCATCTGAAACAGAATTGTGAAAATACTAATATAATTATGCTCTTGCCATGAAAGAAAAATACATCATTTCAAAAGCTGATATGCATCAGTTAAAACTGACTTAAGGGATTTATTCTCTGTGATACCATCATGCACTATGATACCTACATTAGTAAAAAAAAGAAAGAAAAAAAGATTAAAAAAAGGAGGTTGGAAATCCTTGAAGTTTTCTGCTTTGTTATGCAGCATTTGCTAGTTAGGAAAGCAGTTACAGCTGCACCAGGTGTAGGAGTTATGCCTCTGCAGGCGCTTGCTGGGTGTGTACAAAAGCGTGAGAACACACATACTTCTGCCAAAAAAAAATAATTTAAAAAAAAGGTATAAGATCAAAGGCTTATGCTATTTATTTGCAAAATATGAGCTGCAGAAAACCAGGCATCCCACTTATAATGAATCCAGGTACTGAAGAAAAGTGAGGTTTGTATTTCCCTGCTCCTATGCTGGGTCTAGAACCCGCTTTCTTCTGCTTTGACAAACAAAATGAAATGCCATGGGAAGCACAAGAAAAACCTTACTGCCCTCTGTGTTCTAGTAGCAGTAAAAATGTAAAGTAATAATAAAAGATGAAAACTTTTTAAAATTAAAATCAGTTATGAACTACAGGTAGCCAGGTTCCCCAAGAAGTCCATATCCCAGCTATAGAGAGCACGTTCAACTCTCAACCTTCCTCTAACCATCAGGCAGAGAACCCAATATGAAGTGAGAACAGATATCCAGTGTCACATTTGCCAAACATTGCAGTTGCTTGAGCACTCGGGTTGTTACAGCATGAAAGGGGATTGATTTTCTGAGGAATATTCAGTCATTGTTCAGGGGCTGCAATATTTTAATATTTTAAAACTTGCCCCACCTCATGTCCTTCTCATGGCCACATCCACTGTCCTTCTGACTGTAAATCCACACCTTGTCTCAACAGGGCTAGCGACAAAACTCTGAACATACAATCCCCTTGCACCACTTTGTTTGAAAGCAAAACCTTCGTGAGAGATCCGTGCTGGTGGTGTGGCTGCTGAAGAAGATCAAAAGTGAATTGTGCAAAAGTATCTCGTCATTGCTCCTCAGAGTGACGACAGGTAAGTCTAGGTTGGCACGAGAGACTTTATTGTGTATCTTTGGACTTTGTGGTTTTCTTTCTTAGCCTGAATTCCTTCACTTTTCTTCTACCTGATCTCTTCATATCCTAGAATTGACACATTAAAGGCCAAAAAGGACTAACTGATGATCTCCTTTGATCCTCTACATGCCACAAGCCACTGAATTTCAAGGACCTCCTTTATGAAAGGCATATAGCTTCTCACAGGCTGAAACGTGTTATTTTTGAGCAAACTCAGTGCCACAGGCAGGAATCGGGATGCTGATGTAGCAACCAAAACCCAGAATTTCTGCCATATAAAGTAAAATATGCTTTTAAAATAACAATCCTCGAAAGCAACAGAACCACTGTGAAAGGACTATATTCCTAACACAGCTTTTGGTGAAGCATCCCCAGTATAAGAAAGACGTGTTTCAGTGGAGCCCTGCCACTGGCGTTGTACAGCTCTCTGCATTGCACTTGCATAGGCCTGTCCATCTATCTTCTCATTTACCTACGGTACTCTACACTCTCATTTAAGGACACGTAAACATCATGACCTGTCCTTCAGTTACATACACTGGAGCTCTGCCTGCAGAGAGGATCATGTTCAGGATCATCTTTCCACCCTGAAGATAATGCAGAGATCTTGGCAAATAACCAGCTATGGACCAGAAGAGCGGTCTTCTGAGGATAGAACAGTGTGTCAGCAAGATACAGCTAGAACAAAATCTTGAAGATCACTGAATCCCTCTAAGTAAAGAACCCTGCCAGCGACACAAGCAAGAAGAATTCATCTCTAAATCCACTCCCCACCCCACCCCCACCCCCACCAAAGTTTCCCTTTCTATCCAAAGTTTCCCTTTCTATCCAAAGGCCCAACCTTTCACCAGGTATTCCTCTCTACAAAGCTAAAGCCATGGAGAAAGAGCATCTTTCTTGCAAATCCAGAATTCATGTTGCCACATCTGGTGGATTCTACCACAGCAGATGTAGGACATATTCATTTCTGTGCAGCACTTCCAGTTGACTGCAATGTTCTTCTTCCCCACCAGGTTCTCATGGCACCCAGGCCAGAAAATGTAATGGTCAGTTGATTTATCTTCCTAACATAACTAAACCCAAACAAGAGAATCTGATGCTTGTTTGCCCACACATTTCAGTTCTCCTACCCAGCATCCCAAGCACCTCTGTTCTTTCCATCATTTGGAAGGACACAAGATGATGACAGATGAAAGGAAAAACAATTTAAGATATAAAACACATAATACCATTTTATTGAAGATTAAATAAGATTTTAAAATATAGCAGCAGAAAATAAATGCACTATAGCAATTTCAGTTATTTCCCTGAGTTTTACTTGATTACAATTTCCATACATGTTAAGTAACCAGAAAAATAGGGATATGAAGTTGGGGTTTTGGGCAAGGTACAAATTCTTTATGTAATTCTGATTACAAGAACTAGATAGTGCTCCACCAACCAGTAATATCTTACCTACCCACAGAGACCTTTGGTACAGAAAACTCATTAGTGCACAAGGAGGTCTGGCTGAAATGGCTACATAAAATTCAGAAGATACTCAAATGGTCTTCAATAGTTTAATTAATTAAACTTTAACCCAACTCCAGAGTTGCATTTGAACATTGTCTCAGATTTATGAATACATAATCACGTGGGTGGTGACCACAGCAACTGCTTGGAGCAAGGCTTATGACAACAGGGCTTCGTTGTTCCTTCCAACAGATGTGAGCAGGCACATGGCAACATCCCAGCAGCAGTATCTTCATGGATTTCCAGCAAAGCAGCTGAACTCCTGGCAACTGCAGATCCTCTAGGATACCACACATTCCCCAGAGCAAGAAGGGATGGCAGAATCCAACAAGATCACTTTGGTAAGGAAAAGCAAGCTTACCGATGTGGAAGTATCACCCACTTGGGTTTTGCTTCCCTCTCTTCCTTTAGCTGCATCCATATCAAATCCTGGTGGGAACATGCTGCCTCTGGAGCCACGTGCCTGCAGGCCTGCCAACACCTTCGGGCCTGTTGTTGATACCAGCACCAGAAGCATGAAATGCTACAGCACTGTTAATCAGAAAGCACTTGCTGGAATGGTTTTCAAACCATTTTGTTTCAGTTTTACTGCCACAGTTAAGCTACAGAAACAACTCATTTCACAGTCAGCATCCCCCTGTAGAAAGGAGGGACACAACATCCACAGGACAACTTGCTCAGCAACTGCAGATGAGGTCAGAGGTAGTTGTAAGAGAAGCTTGCCACTAATCTAGATCAGGACAAACAACTTCTGATCCAATTACAGACCCTCATATTAAAAACTGTGAAAACTGCTAAAACACAGTAGAGTAATAATCTGCCTACTTGATCGTTTCCTTAAATACACTTCCATTGAGTGAAATAATGAAAAGTGGTTTTTTATAACTTTTTTCTTAATTCAGAATTGACAATATCCTTTAGAGAAAATAAAAAAGACAATGCTCCATCAAATATATCTAAATTTAGAACAGAATTTTTACCTCCACATTGCCAGTCAGAATGTCCTAAAGAAAATACTGCACATAGCTCGTATAATTTAACTGGTCAAAACAACTGGATAAGTATCTAAGTCTAGATACAAAAGTCTTTTTCCTCAAGGTAAGGAGTGCAACAAAGAAATCCATTCTACTGTTCACAAGACTGTATCAATTTCTTAAATGAAACAAGTTTTTACTACATTTTCCTCCATTCTTTCAACTTTGCCCTTGCATTAGTCACTGTGTTGTCCCCCAAAATACAGCAGTTGCAGAAAGGCAGAAATCTGCCTACAAGTGTAGAAAGATAACACAGCCCTAGTTCGACCTTACCAAAGAGAGAGAAAATAAAAATTGGACTGAGACTGAGTAGTCCCTGTGGAATTGCTTCTTTTTAATAATACATGCTGAGGAAGAGACTGAGTAACAAAGTGCTTCAGCTCACTTACAGACTGTGCTATGCTGGCTGAGGTGGTTTACATGTTCACCGCTGCCAGAAGTTACCATCCAACTGCAGAGACAAATGGAACAATACATGTATTTCTCTCTTTGGGTTATGAAACTGGGCTCAAAAAGCACAACACAATGAACCAGACCAGAAATGGAGTCAGTAAGCTCCAGTACAGGGGTACAACAGAATATTAAATGTGTGACTTTCTTCAGCTGAATCAGTTAGAGGCAGAGCTCTGATTGCCCAGTAGACAATGCAGGTATCAAGTATCGCAAGAATGACAGCACTCAAGCCTTGAACCATCACAACCCAGAGGATACTGTGCTGGGAAAAGACTTGATCACAATTTGTACTGGTAAAACCCTCAGACCAAGAAATGAAAATTTATATAAATTTTTGGTCAAATCACAAGACACATGTTTCTCAAAGACCAGGGAGTATTAATAAAATACATCAGCCAATGATCTTCATTCTTCAAAGACATGCTGCAGCATCACATAGACTCTATTTAAAAGCCATTTCTCTATTTAGAACACTTTAATTCTCCAGATGATGTCTGCCTCAACAGAAGACATTTCTTCCCAAGATGTTCTATTGTCCCTGCTGCTTATTGTCTCTGTTGTATCAGTGTGCCTTTGTTACACTTCTTGCTGAACTATTTATGCATTTGTGACAACAGGATTGTTTGGTGAGCCATCCTCCTCCTAAAACACAAGAGCATCAAGTCCTGACATCACCAAATGCAGGAATGTTGCAAAAAACAATTAACTGGTATTTCTCCAATCCAACTGAACACGAAGGTTACAGCAGGTCCATCTTGGGCAGCAGAAGGAAATAAACCAGTCATTAGGCTTCAGGAGATCCCTTTGTATTATGCAGAAGTGGCACAAGTCCTTACACCTTTCATCCTGCTTCTTCCAACGTGGAGGAAGAAGGCCATGAGCAATCTTTCTCAAATCACTGCTGCTGAAAACTGCCACCTCACGTGCATCTCTCCTCATGTCCCCCTCCCACCTCACAATCCTCTCTTTGAGGCTCTCCCCGCCATCTCCACAAGAACTAACTGGAACTTCTGGTGATGAAGAAGCAAAGATCTTGCAAATATTCCTATTAAGAAACAAGGGAAAAATGTGTGTTTAAAATATTTCTGATTAAAGTGTTCAGCATAGTCAGAGATATTTTTTTCCTGTTTTTTTAGAGGTGGTCAAATGCCTCTATTAGCTAAGACTGCAATTTGTTCTGAAGTCATACATGAATTTTTTGCTGATATAAGGCAAGAGCCCTGAAAACTGAAGCAAAGCACTCTGTCATAAATCTACAGTGCAAGTAGCTATAGGTTGGACTAGGTGATCTCCAGAGGTTCTTTCCAACCCCTATCATTCTGTGATTCTATAACACAAGCCCTGTATGACCAGCTTCAAATCCAAACATGGAAAAGCCACCTCTTAAAAAAAAATGAGAAAAAATAACCATTGTCTTAACTTGAGGCTACTTAGCACAGTAGCTACTAGTTCCCTAAGGCACATATTGTCTAAATTCTAAAAGAAGATTGCTAATGGCCACATAAAAGAATAATGATTTCAAAGCTGCTGCTTCTAGGCTATGTCCTGTTTAAGACAGCACTCTCTGAGCATCCCGTACTGAAGCTCCAACGTCTCATTAAGTGAACAGGGGAGACTGATTCAAGGAGAGGATTAGGGAAATCCACTACTACTAAGCAGAATATTCTTCCTACTAATGAACAGAGACTGATGGACTTCCAAAATCAATACAATTAGGAAATTAAATATCTATTCTCTTTCCATAAATCAGTGCAGCACTACTGACTCTCAGAATAGGAACCAGTAGCATTATGATGTCTCCCTGTTCCTACAAGGGGTGTTTAAATTTACTTTGTTTAAAAGTGCTTCCCTTGGTGAGGCAGTGGGAAATACTGCTTAGATTGAGCATTTTACATTGGTGAAGAATTCACTGCATCTTCCCAGTAAGTTGTTCCAGTGGCCACTTATAGGTTAACTAGAATTTCCAAGCAGGCTAAATTACACTTGTTCTGAATTTCAATCACAGGAACTTTTTGGATCTTTTCTTTCTTTTTTCATAAGTCTCCACTACAAAATAGAAAAAGCTTTCTACGTCGTAAGTACTTGCAGACTGCAACTGCAATTATCCCCGTGTCCTTTTTGTTAAGCTCAAAAGCAAAATAGCTTTGTTAAACCTACAGAAAGGCAGTTTCCTGTCCTTTAATCACTGAACCAAAGTTATCAGAACACTTTCTAACTTGCAAAGATCAGAACTAGACACAACCCTCCAGAATTAGACAGAGTTTTTACACAAAATCCCTGTTTATTCATTTCAGACCTCTGAATTAATGCAGCACTGAGATTGTATGTTTCAGTTGACCACCTACCTCGAATCCTGTTTAGAGTCACTACTTCATCACTTCATGATGCATTTCCCACTCTAAAAGCAGGATGTTAGTCTTTGGTCCTGGTTGCATGATATTTTTTCCTTTAGTCATATGGAAAAGTACACCATTAGTGTGTGTTCATTCCCTCCTTACAATGATAAACCACTCCATCATCTTAAGTATCTTAAAGCTTTCAGATATAGGAAGCAGAGGCAGAAATATTCAATGATGTGAAAACAGAAGAGACATTAAGCTGAGCAACAGGAAAAACAGACAAGAAATCCACTAGTTGCATCTTCCCTGTCTTATACTAGGCGCCTTACATTAAGGCACTGATTCGTACATGCTAGAATAGCCAGCTGGACTGGTTAAAGAAATTACCACTTTAGGCTTTCTACTCCTAACTCTCTTGTAGACATTACAGTCTCTACTGCAAGGAAACGTCATGAATCAGACCACGAATGCTGCAGGCTACTGACAAACACATTAAAGTAAATGAGCACTGATTCCTCTGAAACTGCGCCTACACGTGAGTCACCGCATTCAATTACCCAAATCAAACGACCTAACAGTAGGCAGCAAAAATACAGATTCGGATTAAATCGTGCACAAATGCTGCTTGTGCCACACTAAAATTACTCCATTTCCATTCCTGGCGTCGTGGCACGACCACAACGAACAGCAATGCTGGTAGAGGGAGCATCCTCCCAGCTCTGACCCCGCTGCCCAAACTTTGCGAGGCTCCGCAGCAGGTGAGCGGGGCAGGGCCGACCCTTAGAGCTCTCCGCCAGCAACGTTCTCTACATTTCGTGAGACAGCTCGCTGCTCGAACAGAGGCGCACCCGGGGCAGGGAGATGAATCCTGGCTCTGCCCTGCGAGGAGCAAGAAAACACATTCGGGTGACGGGGCGCAGGGACGGACCAGACTAAAAGCACGGCGATGCCCCCGTCACCACCCCAAGCGCTTATTGCTGGGAAGTCGCAGGCTCCAGGAGCCGGGGAGGCTCTTGCAGACGAGCAGGACGGCCCAGCGGCGCTCAGCGAGAGCCACAGAGAGCAGCGCAGTGGGGAGCCCGGCACGCCGGGCGGCGACGGCCTCTCCGCGGTATCAGCCGAGCAGCTTCCCCCCCACACCCAGCGCAGGCGACCGCCGCTCACCTCCTACCAGCTTGGGCACCTTCCCGATCCTGCCCGTGATCTCGGCCGTCAGCACGGCGAAGTCCTGCTCGTAGCTCTCGAAATCGGAGGACATGGCGGCGGCGGTGCTGGGGGAAGCCGCGGCCCCGCTGCGCTCCGCGAAGACGCCGCGCTTAGCCGGGCGCGCTCAGCTGCTCCGCACCGAGCCGCTTCCGCGTTCTGCTACCCGCAAAGGCGTCCCCCCCGCCTCCAAGCACCTCGCTACACGTTCCGGCCAAACTCTCCGCCTCCGCTCGGCTGCTTTAACCAGCACGACGCAACTGCCTGCTGCCGCCCCGCCTCCCTTGGCGGCCTTCGCTCGGGGGAGAAGACAGCGGCGGAGCGGCCCGCTCGCTCCCCGGAATTCAGGGACCCGCAGCCCCCCGCGCTCCGCCTCGTAACGCTGCTCCTCCGGCGGAGACGGGGGCGGAGGGACGCGACGAGTGCCGCGGGGCGCCGTTTCCCGGCAGGACACTATTGCCAGCGGACTGCCAGGGGGCGGTGGCTGACCCCGAGGCGGCGGCGGCGAGGGCGGGCTCCGCCCTCACCCGCTCCCCGCCTTCATAAGGCCGGCGGGGCGGGGCTGAAGCCTGGCGGGTTCCGATACCTCCCTTTCTCGTTTCTCACGGTGCTTCCTCTCTCTCAGCAGCCGGCGGGACGGCGTGGGGCTGAGCGCGGCGGGAGCCATGCGCGACGGCGGTGGCGGCAGCACGGCAACGGGAAGGCGGCGGTAGCGGCCATGGGCGGGCCGGGGGGGCTGCGCCGGGCGCGGCGACTGTGCCACTGGGGGCCGCTGGTGGCCCTGGCCGTGGTGGCCGTGTGCTCTACCACCGCCATGGCGGATGCCGCGCTGTGGTACTGGCCCCTGGACACCGCCGGGGGAAGCGTCAACTTCATCATACTCCTCAACTGGACCGTTATGATCCTCTACAACTACTTCAGCGCCATGTTTGTCGGCCCGGGGTACGTCCCTCTGGGGTGGACGCCGGTAAGCGCTGGCTTTCGAATGCCTCATCCCCGGGGCGGGGGCGGCAGTGGCAGTGCTGGGATGGGGGGGGGCCGGCGAGCCAGCCCTGGGGCCCGGGGAGTGTGTGTAGGGATCGGCAAGGCTGCAGAAATCAAGTGTCTTTCGATGGCACGACCTCCCCCTTCAGCTCGAAGGACGCAGCTAGGCCCCTGGGCCGCTCCGTTCTCCGTATCTTGTGTCAACACTTCTGTTTTCGGTATCTCTCCCGCTTTGCTGCTGCCTCCAGTGTGCTCCAGCTTATTCCGTCCCTGGCTTGCTCTGAGTTGTAGCGATCTGGGCTAGCCGGTAATGCCTCTCTTGGCTGCGCCCGCTGTATTTTATACATGCTGTTTAAAACAAAACAGGAAACAAGTGCTGGTAGCCGGGAATGAGAGCTTCAAGGGCATCTGCCTGCTCATGCAGATGCTGTTGGGTTGAAGGCTTTGCTGCTAGTAATAAGGAGTAGAAGAAACTAATTGAGCAATCTTTTGGGTTGTGGGGGTTTTTTTTGAGACAGATAATTACATGTTTATCTTGCGTTCAACATAATATTATAACTTAAGGTGGAAATTTGCATTTCTTTTGCTTCAGTAATCTGCTAGGGTTACGGTTAGACTTGATGATCTTAAAGGTTTTTTCAGCCAGAACGATTCAGTGATTGTCTTGGGAGAGTGGTAGCCTAAGACCAGAAGGTACAGGCTGAGTGTCTCAAGACAGCTGGCCGGTTTATGTTGTAGTGGCAACATAGTAATAATCACGCTTCTACTTGTGGGATATTTCTCAACGCAGAGTCCAGCCAGAAGAGGATCTTGCTGTAAACCACGTATTTAACTGGGCATGTATTTAACTTTATGAACAGAAAACTTTGGCCAGTGTTACTACTTGCTGTCTACAAGTTTCTCTGTCTCTCACCTCGCTGTAGTTGGCGTGTGTGTGTAAGAAAGGCAGGTGCACAAGAGCTAGTTGAACACTAATGCTTAACTGCTGTATCTTAGTAGTAAGCCTAGATTGGCTTGTGATATAAAATGGAAAGATAAGGCGTAAAACCTTTTTTATTTTCTTAAAACTATAAAGACCTCATGCTGTTTTTTTAGTCTCTGAGCTTCCACATGAAACACTGCTAGTTCAGTCACTCTTCCTGATGGAAGAGCTGTTTATTTCCCTTAGCAGCCAACACTTTGAACAATAGGAGATGGCTCTATTGATAGCCAAGGCTTTACTTCACTTTTGCTTTTTCCTCTTCTTGCCACCTGCCATTAAATAGGGTTGGGTCATGAAACACGCCCTGGCAGAAGAAAGCAAAGTTGCTTATCCTAGGAAGATGCCAAGATGATATATTGCCAGTAGAATTGTGTGTGTCTAACATGCCTGTTCTTCTGTTTAAAGGAAAAATCTCAGGATTGCATGTATCTCCAATACTGTAAAGTGTGTCAGTCTTACAAGGCACCACGTTCACACCACTGTAGAAAGTGTAACAGGTACTGTCTTTCTTTAAAGTTGTTTTAAAGCCATACTAAAGCAGCTTAGAGTCTAATGATGAGCTTTTGATGTAATTTACTCTTCCAGCTCTTGTACTGTGCATTTTTGAAAGCCTTTCACTTGAACACTATAACTCTCTCGAATATTTCCACTTTCTAGTTGTACAATTTCTATACTGTTTTATTGTGGTTTAGTTTAATAAGTAAATCTGTCTCTAACTCTTTGTTTTTAACTTGAAATCAGTATTGTTTTAGGGAAGTGAGACTGTAAATATGTAAAAATCTTTCAATCTCACAAGTTCTGAGTCCAAGTATTCACTTTCTCAGCCTAGAAAAATCCTATTCTGCTGTCTTTCCAAATGAGAGTTAAGTGTTGATTTGGGTGGAAATTTTGGATTGTGCTGTTCATGAAAGTGTGGGGGTTTTTGAGGTGAGTCAGCCTAAGTGACCTAATAAGCCCTTTTGGTCAACTTAAAAACTGTGTGCTTTATTATGTGTTAGTCTTCTAACAGACTTGCTTTGAGCTAAAGGATGTTTTATTATAAATAGCTCTACTGGAATTTAGTGCCATTTGGAAAAAACAAGCTACTTCAGATGTCTGCAGTCCAGGCTGTAGTTGCATTTGTCTCGGGTTTACTGTACAGGTTCTCCTCTGAAGAACTGTTAGAGACTGTGGTTACAGCATATTGCAAAACACACATTCATTTGTTACTCTCTAACCAAGATGCACAGTCAGTGTGCTTTTAGGAAGCTGAAACTGTAGAGCACTGCTGTGATTTAGCTGCATCATCCTGAAATTTGAAATTAGACTCCTTTCTCTGAGTGACAATCTTTATACAGCAGACTTGGAAAATGGCAGCTGATCCTTTGCAAAAGCAAGTTCTTTAAATGATACAGCTTTTGTCAAATAAGCCAGAAAAATCTGCAGGACACTTCCCAATTTTTTTTTTTTCCTGATGGGTTTTAAGAGTTTTCTGCCCCCTTAACTCTGGCCAAACTAACTCTTTCCATGTGTATTTCTAGTGAAATTGGCAACTTAAACCACCATTGAAAGTATTCTGTACTATTTCCAGTTTCAGTGCATAAATGGAGTCACTTCTTGTGGCCCACCTGAATGGGATGAGGTTTCTAGCTAGGATCTAGGAACCTCTTCATAAATACTTGTGCTGATAATTATGATTGCATCTTCAAGAGTGTATATGGTGGCAGTTGAGCATATGCTAATGAAGGGAAATTAATTCTTTAGAGGAGAGAAACTGAACTTCCTATTGGGAATGGACTAGCTTAAAAGATAATGTCAGTAGTTCCAAAATAATCGACTTATACAAATATCCAGCTCCTCTGTAAATGACTCAGTCTTTTGTTTATCATTTGGGTTTGGTGCAGATGAATTGCAGTATTGTAATTAGTGGCTTTTACCGCCTATTAAGCTAAATCAATGCTGTTTGGGATGTGGACACATCTTTTATCAGGTGTTTTTGCACCTGAAAGCTAAAGCAAAATAACCAGCTTTATACTGAATACAAAGAGTGTCTCTAGGGTGCTTATGCTTGCTAAATACATTTTGAAAAGGAATTACAGTGGTGTGAGGTTAATACATAGCAGTTGATGAAGCTTTCAGAGGGTCTACTGCTGAAAAGAGACATTAATACATTTCTGTCTGCATGTAAGTCATCTCTGCAAGTAGTTCACAGGGTATTTCATATTTGCTTTACTTTCCTGGTGTGCTTATTTAAAAATGTTGGCAGTAATATTAGTGCCTGATTGTGTTGATAGTTTTTATGCTTCCCATTCTCAGCCTCTGGCTTGGGAATGCGGTGTTCATTAGCCACTAGCAATTTGAGTAAAGAGGAGGAGAGATAATTAGGGAGGGTTTGGACCTAGGAGCACTTCTTGCTTTTCTTTCTTTCACTCTACATCATTCTAAATAGCAAAAGAAAAAGATACTATTACGTTGATTTGTTGAAAATTGTTGGATTTAAATGAGTGAATGGAGGTTGAGTAGTAGAAATTTAGTTGTCCTCTTTGAGGGTTTTTTAAAACATCATAAATGGCCTTTATAGTAATGATATTTATTATTTACAGGTGTGTCATGAAGATGGATCACCACTGTCCTTGGATCAACAACTGTTGTGGATACCAGAATCATGCGTCTTTCACTCTTTTCCTCCTCTTAGCTCCACTGGGATGCATTCATGCTTCTTTCATATTTGTTATGACTATGTACACTCAGCTTTACAACAGAGTAAGAAAAATACAATTAAAGTATTTAAATACTACTGAAGTAAGATGAGTAGTTTATTTCTGGAAGTATGTGATTATTTGCTTTTCTGAGAAGCAGCCTGTGGAATTTCTTGTTATGCTTTCAACACATACTCTAAATTCTGCTCTCTGCCTCTGAGAGAAGTATATTCATTAATTAGAGGACAATTCAGAGTTACTTTTAATTTCTTCCCCTGTTGCTTGTTATAATCACTGAGACTTCCATAGAGGTTTGCATTGACTGAAGACAGTTTCTGAGTAGTACCTTATATAGAGAGAGACAGGCTGTGTTTTGGCTGGTACAGAAATCAGCCACTATTTATTTTCAACACACAAGTAAGATGCTGTTTATTTCTTCTGATTGCCAATCTTTGAAGAAAGGGTTACAATTCTAAAAGGGTAAAAAAGTAGTACATTATTTTTGGAACAAAAGGTGAGCCATGTTGAATTTGGTTGTAAAGGGGAAAATTTAACTACAGCAGCAATGAGCAAAGCTTGTTCTGTAATACATCTCATCTCAGATCCATGGCTAAGATTATGAGCTTTGATTTCAGCTTTATGTTGCAATGAAAAGCTGGAAAACATCAACTGAGTGTAAGACATGAAGGTGGTGTATTGCATTTCCAGAGCAGTAATGTTGAGAACTGCTATCTGCTAAAGCTTTCAGAGAAAAATCTGTAGCTTTTTCCATTAAAAATGGAACACTTTCTATCTGAAACTGGTCAGTTCATTTTTGTTAATGTGCCAGAGTCCAGATTTTAGGCTCCACTTCTTGTGGAGCTTGCAAGATGGCAATTTTTGTTTAGCTTTCCATCTAGAGAAGGTCTACCTCTAGCAAAGAATGTATTTATGAAGAGGAAAAATCTTTTGAATTTTTTTCTTAAATTGCATTATGACCCTGTCAAGTTGGGCACCTACCTTCAGAGATAGGTGTCCTATTGGTAGTTTGTTTTGTTTCAACAGTTAGAATGTTCTACTGCTGAATCATGATATCTTCCCTTTGCAGATATCTTTTGGGTGGAGTTCTGTGAAGATTGACATGAGTGCAGCCAAGAGAGACCCTCGACCCATTATTCCCTTTGGACTGTCTGCATTTGCTGCATCTTTATTTGCCTTAGGACTGGCATTAGGAACAACTATTGCTGTTGGTATGCTGTTTATTATCCAGGTATGTTTATGGCTTGTGTTTTAAAGAAATTAAAGTATCTTGAGCTTTGCCTGGTTATGTGGCAGAAACAGAACTGAGGTATGAGCTTTATAAACTCCAAAAATAGCAAACTAACTTGGTATTTCAGGAGTATGTTCCTGTATCCCTGAAAAGAGAATAAACTTACTTCAGATGTCTAGGATATTTGGAAGGATACAAAAATACAAATTTAATGCATAAACTGAAGTACTCTGTGATGATACTGTGTAAGTGTCTAACCCTTGAGGATAGCATTAGCATGTATCTCTGCTGGATATTAATTTTGAGTGTTTTGTATGTTTCAGTTAAGCCTGTAACAGTTGCTCTGTTATTTAAAGAAAATTCAGTTTAAAAGATGTTTTCTTTGCTTAGCTGATGTATTTCTGCAGAAAATCAATGTTAATTTCATGTAACATTTTCTCTTATTTTTAGATGAAAGTCATTTTGACAAATAAAACTTCAATCGAGTCCTGGATTGAAGAAAAGGTAAGCTTTTAGTACAGTATTCTTGTACTGTATCATTACAAAGTTTATTATCCATATTTAATGTCTCACATCCGGCTGTAATCCAAAGGTGTCATTTGAATTCACTACTGACTGAACACCTACAACCAGCTTTGTTATTACTGGCTCTGCAATTCACTGAAATAGATGAGATGAGAAATCTTTTAACTGAATGTATTTTTATTGTGAATCAGTAGGACAGGGGAGAAATACTTGCTTTTAAGAGATTTTGTGAATGTGTGGATGTTTTGATCTGAAACTTGAGTTGCTGTTGCTTCTTGATACGCCTGCCCATGTCTTTGTCCAATTTAAATGACTCCCTTCCTATTTCTCTGATTAACCTTGGGAGGATTTGCTTTGATTTTCAAGAAGCTCTAGAAAATAGCAAGTTACTCAGTCTTTTCTCCTTTAAGTTTCTCTTTGATTTCTGTATCTTTATAGAGGTTTTCACAAGATTTTTGGGAAGAAATAGCCAAGTAATAGAAGCAAGTTTAGAGGAAGCAACAGTGACTCAGTGTTTAGAAGCTAGCTCAGTGGTAGCAGGGGGTTTTATGTAAGTCCTCAAACACTTCATTAATGTCTTGTTGTCTGTCTTATTCTGTGTCAAAATTAGCATGAGGATTTTGATACAAGTACCAAAGTACTATGTGAAATCTAGCTGGATCCTAGTCCTATTAGACCCTTGAATAATAGGACAATGGCTCATCAATGAAAGGAAATTGTTACAACTATATAGCAGAATTTGGAATTATGCGTTAAAATTTTTGCTGTAAAACAGACTGGTAATAAGTCCCTTCTGAGAACTGAATGCAGACTGTAATACTTAAGCATTTAATAAAAACGACGCTGTCAGAGAGCAGCCTCTTCTGTGGCTGCTCCACTAGATGTCATCATTACTGAAAGATTGAAAGGTTGATGATGCAGAATGAGGCAGACTTAGAATGTGTCTGTATATGCAGTTCTTAGAGGTGGGATAGATGCTACAAATACTGACTTATGCTCATGATAGTTAATCAAAGAATCCCGAGCTGTGGAACTCTTTGTATATAACTGAAAGAGTCAGGCATTGGCTGTCTTTTCAAAAAAGCCATAAAATAACATCAGAGCATGGAGTGGATTTAATCAGTTTAGCCAGCTGAGTGTTGTTAAAGAGTAAATGCAGGGGAAGGGTGGGAGCCCCAGACCAGCCACACTTACAAGTAGTTTTAAAAGCTTGAGTTAGTATAGCAGAAATTTACCACTCTTGCCTCAAAATGTTTGCTTTTAGGTCTCTTGGACCCACAGGGATTGTGATCTTGCCACCTTAATACTTGCTGCCCAATTGGGTCTTGCAGGTTATGTTTTTATGTACTGTATTTATTGACTTTTTTCAGGCCAAAGACAGAATCCAGTACTACCAAACGGGTGAGACCTTTATTTTTCCTTATGACATGGGAAGTAAATGGAAAAACTTCAAGCAAGTGTTTACATGGTCTGGGATTCCTGAGGGAGATGGCCTGGATTGGCCAGTAAGAGATGGTTGTCATCAATACAGTTTGACGGTAACTGATCTTCAGTGATATCTCAAGTTAATTCTCCCCACTACCCAATTGCATATTACTGCAAAGGCAGTAATATGCCAGCTTTTTAAATAACTCGGTAGGCTGACTACTAATACATATACTTAAACAGGAGTGTTGTCAAATGTTCTCCTGTTTTTGATAGACTAAACCATTCTATTTCTGTGAGTGCCTATAAGTGCTACTAATATTTCCCATGTATGTTGAATACCTGACTTCATTTTGTCTTGAATACACAAGTCCTTTAAAAATAAACTGTCTAAATTTCTATTTATAATCATTTATAGATAGAGCAACTGAAACAGAAAGCAGACAAGCGAGTAAGAAGTGTAAGTATTTGAAGTTTGGTCTGAAATTTATTTTGAAATGTCAGTATAAATAAATGTAAGTAATTGCTGAGGCTATTTTCTTGATTTTTTTTTTTTCAAACATAGCAATTAAATAAAGACTTTGTGTTTCCACACAGTGTGCTGCAACCTCTTCTTACTTTAACGTAGCATTTACCTTGCTTTGCATTGACTCCTTAGTTTCCAGATGGTAAGGAATGTAGCAAAGATGATGGTGCTTCATTGTTAAGCAGTTAATTTAGAATTTAGAGTCCCTCTGACAGCCATTGCCATTATGTTCAAATCTAACAGTATGCTTGACTTGAGTTTTTGGTATGAAACTGTCAGCAGAGTGGTACCTCCTTACAGTAATGCATTGTCATGTTCTGCTAAATCTGTAGGTGCGGTATCGAGCAATAGAAGATTACAGTGGTGTCTGCTGCCCTGTGACCAAAGGTGTTAAAACATTCTTCACAACACCGTGCACTGAAGAACCTAGAATTGCACTCAGTAAAGGAGATCTGATTTTAGCCACAAGAGGCTTAAAGTTAGTGGCTCCACACTTTCATGTTTGGTTAAAAGAAATATTAAGATGACTTCTGGCATCTAATTACCTATTACACTTTCTTCCCCAGACACTGGATGTATGGCGAGAAGATTCTTGACTCGGCTGTTGATGGTATGAAGTAGTTATATTCATTTTTTCCGTTCAAAACTGTAGATAAATTTTATAGCTGTCTAGAAATGTGGACAATAGTACATGTTCAGTTTTTGAAGTGTAGAATGACTGACCTTACTGGCATTAGCTCCTCTCTGTTCTAAAACCTCATCCACAGTTTTTACTCTTTACATCTGATAAGTCCCAGTTTTGATAAACATCAGTGTTCTTTCAGTCTGAAAGAGTTGCCTACTCTGGTAGCTAATTGAAGGTTGAACGAGAAGGGGAATATTTCTTTGTGTTCTAAGAAAAAAAATTGGACTCAAGAGGCTAATGGTGATTTTTTGTGTGTATATATAAAAATAGTTGTTTTAAACACACTTAGATTTTCTACCTTAACACACTCCATATACATGGAGAACTTGGAATTATTCTTTGTACATCTTAAAGACAAGGACACATTGTGTCTTTGGTTTGGGATGGATTCCAGAAAATTTCAACATGCATTTACATAACTACCTACAGCTGTCAAAGACATTGAGACTCCATTGGCCTGCAGAAAGGCTGCATCCCTGTCCCTTGCACTTCCTTTAGCCCTCCTGCTTAGGACTGAACTAACACTTTACCTGCCAGCTGCTCAGTTGAGGGTGTCTTGATCTGTTGTCTCTTCCAAACAATTGTGAATTCATTGCATGTACATTTGTGACTGGCAAAAGAGGCAGCCAACAGATCAGCTCAGTAGGTTGACTGCATGCTTTTCATGGGACGTCTGAGACCTTTGTGGACTAGAAATGCAGCTCAGTCTAATCAACTCTTTCAAACATCAGACCTAAATGAGATGCTGAATGAATGTGGTAATAATTTGCATTGTGTTGCTTACTGTGAAGATTAGGTGGAGATACCTATGCTACATTGAATGATTTTATTTATTAAATCAGATGAAATATGATCTGGGAGGGAAATTTGGAGTATACTGAAAGGCTGGATTAGATCTCAAACATTATTTTGAATGCTAGGTTTCAAAGATTAGGATCAAGTTTGTTAGATGTATAGCAAAATGCTACAAATAGGCAGGGAGAACAAGCAGTGCTAAACCAAGGTGTAAAGATTTAATGATTTAGTAGCAGTTTGGGGGGGGGGGGAAGTCATAGTCTTAAAATGAGTCAACACTTGCAAAAAAAACCCTTCCCAGATGCATGAAGTAATCTTTCCATCCTACTTTGGCAGAGACTCAGCTGAACTGCTGCCAGAAGTAAAAGCAGTTAGAGGGAAGTCAGCTGTAAAACAATGAGAATAATCAGAGTGATTATGTGACTTATAAGGGAAAGCTAAAAGAATCAGTGTGGTTTACCTGAAGTGGAAAAGGGAGTAGTCAAAAGCCAGAGTACATGCAAGCTGTCAACAACTGTATGAATGTCTGTTGTAGAGAAGCTTGTTAACTGCTTTCTGTGTGTCTAGTGTTTAGAAAGAGGAGTTATCTACTTGAAATATAGACAGAAAGAGGGTTTTAGGAAAGATTTTCTAATAGTAAGGAAGGTAGAATACTGGAAAACTCTGGAGATCTCTGAAAACATTTTTGGCGATGGTAGAGATTCCATGGGTCCCCAGGCAGTAATGCTAGGAATTACTTAGATGTCCTGGTGTGGAGAAGAAAATAAACTAGGTAATCTTTTGATGTGTCTTCCAGTCCTTTATTTTTTCCTTTAGTGGGTTGTGTTTTGTTCCAAGTTAATGCAACTTTTCATGTCTTAAGGTGGAATAAGAGAACGAGGCTGGTTCCCTAGGAAATGTGTGGAAAAATGCCAATATGACTCTGAAATGGATCAACCAGTGGATGGAGAGAAGAAAAACAGATAGCCTTCTCATTATTTTTTTCTTAAATAAGAAATGGAATTTTTACTTCAGACCACAATCCTCTACTTGAAATTTTCTGTATATTACTTTAGACTTATGCAATTAATGTTAGGACAAGGGTTTCTCTTCCTTGCAGCTGAAAGGGTTGGATATGCCTGTGCCATGGATTGTGTATTTTTTTATCAATAAAAAACTGAAGCCATTCAGTGGATTGCCTTCAAGATGGATCTTTTTCATCCTGTCAGGTTTTTTCCTTTTTGCTGTTTAAATTGCATTCTGAGAGTTCATATTAGTTTTTTTTTCTCAGCTGCATCTGACTGTGATGCGTGCTGCTTATCTTTTATATTTTACTTTCTCTGAAGCTGCCCCTGGAAACTATAAAATAAACCTCTGATTCAAATTCAAGATAAGATTTGTTACCTGTGACTTTTAATTATGTGAATTGTCCACCTCAAATAAATTATATGTTCATATTCACTTGTGGATTTAATTGTTCTTAGACCTACAAGAACTTGTCTATAGGCATGGGAATGAACTGACTGGGAAGTAAAGACTTAACTGTTATAATCTATTTTTCAGGGTTAGAAATACTTCAGCTCTTGCTATAAGAATATTCTGTGCTTTTAATGGCCAAAAAATATAGCCAGCTGCATCCATACCCTCTGAAATCTGAGCATGTGTCTAGGAGACTAGAGCTTCATCCATATTAGAGTGAAGGGAACCAGTAGTATCAGGAATGGAAAAATGTAGCCTAGTTGTTACAGATTAACAACTTTGCTAAAGCATTTTTATGTAGTATCAGGTATGGAGTATTGGAAGACCTTAAACTGGAGTAACCTATACTAGTTGAAGGCTTTCCAAATGTATCCTAAATGCATTCAGTAGGTGCTTTGCCCCTCTTGAAATTAAAGCCTTTATTGTATAGAATTAGATGTATAGGACTGTATCATGTTCCTTGTTTCCCTGCTGGATGTTTCCAGCTTGGAAATTCATATCAAAACCTTCAAACTGCATGGAATGCTCTTAAATCTCAACTACAGTAGTTTCTGTTCTGTGTCTCTGAAGTCTAGAACCAGCAAAGAATACCAAAATAAGCTTTCTTCCAGTTGAGGAATCTTGGCAGGTTAAGGACCTTTTGTTCTTGGTTTTTGAAATTACTAAATAGTGCCTGCTAATATAAATAGCAGCTAAGAGTGGAATAGGAACAGATTAACAGCACTAATAACCACAGTTGAGTGTTAGCTATTAGGAGGAGAACTTATGTAAGCTGGAGTCTATTTACAGGGGTATCTGTTAGTGACTGAAAAACATCTGCAGCTGCATTTCAGCTTTCATCTGAGCATGGTTTTTGCCCACCATGATCAGTACACTGTGAACTGTGCTTCTGAACTGTACTTACAAGCTGAAATGGACTATGTACTGCTCTTTTTAAGGGTTCATCATGTTTCCCTGTAGTAACTTCCCACCTCTTCCCTTTTGTAGTCCAGGTTAACTGGTGATTCTGTTTACCATTACACCTTCACTGAGCAGTGCTTGTGAGCCAGCTGAAGCAAAATGCATACCTTCTTAAAGCTTTTAGAGATTCTGCAGCCAAGCAAATACAAGCTGCCTTTCTACTACTGAAGACTATCAGAGCCTGAAGTTTAAAGACAAACCATGTCTGAGGAACTCTGATGCTTAATACTAGAAGATTTCATTTTCCTTCTTTCTAGCATCCCATACTGTTTTTTTTAGTCTTCATTCCCTATTCTCCCCCTTTCTTCACAGAACAGGCTCCACAGGAAAATGGTGGTCACCATCCCTGAAGGTATTTAAAAGACTTGTAGATGGGGTGCTTAGAGACTTGGTTTAGTGGTGGACTTGATACTAAAGGTATTTCTCAACCTGAACATTCTTTGATTCTATTCCTTGCATTTTGCTCAAGGATGATATTTGTTTATGAAGGAAAGGCGCAGCTATAGATTTGACAGAGTAGTTCTGTGTTCAGCATTCATTCACCAGGGAATTCGGTTGATTTTCTTTTAGGCTCAGATCCCTAGAGAAGCCAGGGCTGGGGGAAGCAAAAAGAAAGTGTCTTTTCCACACAGCAATTAGCTCTATTAAACTACCTCTTGCTTTTCCCTGAGGAAAGACATGTTGTTTGTATTGAAAATTCTGAGCTGTCTATCCTTTGCATCATCTAATAGCAAGTCTAGACAGGTAATGCCACACTAGGCTAGGTCAGGCTCTTGTATGATGGAAAGTAAGGGTGAGTGCATATTGAAGTGGAATTGTGCCCTCCTGTTTAAAGGAAAATAATTAAACAGGCTGATAAGAAATGGCCACCAACCTCAGTTCAGCAGGCTTTGGACCCACACAATGTCATCAAAGCAGGCAATGCTGGCCCTGCTAGATGAACATCTCAGTCTGTTCAGTCACCAAATCAATGACAGTTTTGCTTTTCACACTCTGCCCTCACTTAGTCCTCTAACTCAAAGATTCTCTCCTTTGCAGAGTGAAGCCACTAAATGTGCCATGTGTCTCAGGTCTTAATGAGGAAGGGGCAACATTACCATATACACCCAGCTATGCAAAAGACTCTTATCCTTGGTAACTTTGAGGTGATTACCAATAGTAAAACTATCTCTGATTAACAAGTTTGCACCTCAGTAGTGCTAACAAAATGGCTTCTGATGTTAATCCATATCTCCTAATACTTGAGCGCTACCCAGTGAAGGGAAGTATATAATGAATATTCACATTAAATGCCTGCCTTATGTGAACCTTTATTAGTCATGCTATTGGTTGTTACTCAGCACGTGTGCACATCTATGCTGTATCCATTATGAATGGATCCATTTAGGCTGCAGCATAGATGTGCATACACACTAACTAGACTTTTTAAAGCAAGTAGAGAGTGGCTGTTCCCATGATACAGGGATTGGAGCTGAAAGTAAAAGAAAGTTGCAGCCATCTGAACTTCATTGCCTCTGTAACCATGCTTACTTCAGACTTTGTTCACTGGGTAGTGCAGTGCTTCAAGCCAGCTGTAAGTAGCTTTATCTAGTTCTCAATACCTTGAAATCACTTTTGCATCACTTCAATGCAAGCATGTCTTGAGTACTCCTGTTTTCAGTTTAGATCTAGTTTGTGGAAGCAGTTCTGCTAGCTGAAGCACACCCAAGAGACCAGTTTCAGACCAATTTACACTTCAGTTGTTACATGTGGTTTTTCAGTCAGATGGTGCCTTTCTTTATCCATTCAAATCTCTCTCTAACAGTACTAGCAGATGTCAGAGAAAAAAAAAAAAATCTAAGGCACAGCTGTGTTCTGCTCTGAGAAGAGGCTTAATTGCCATTCAGGGTAAAACAAGTTTAGAGATTGATGTGTCTCCTCTTCCAAAAGAGAAAGCATCTCTGTTGTGTTAGTAAAGGTTACTTTATAAAAGTTACTATTTTCTGAGACATGGTGTGGAAAAGTAGGCATTCTCTACTCATTCCTCAAAGAGGAGATCCCCTCTAACTGCAGGAAGCATTATGACCAGTATCCAAATGTGACTAGTTGAAGGGTCCACCAGAGTCTGGACTTCAGCATCCAAAGGGATCTTTGTAAGGAAACTTCATTTGTTGATAGATTGGGCAGTACTTTCCAGGCACTGCAGCAGGTAGCATCACAGCACTCAGCCTAGTGTTTATTTGAATCTTGATTTGCTGTTCCCAACCAATTTGCTCATTAGAACCCACAACAAGTTTAAGTTTCTTCTGCCCTCTGGTTCCCCTCTTTCTCCCCAGTCTCACCTGGTAAAAGATTAAATCATGTTGCTTTAAGGAAACATTGGAAAGAGAAGCAGCATGGTTACATGCACTTTCAGAGTCTTAAAGCCTTTATAGCCTCAAGTTACAAGCAGCATAAGCTACACAAGTTACCTGAAAACATCAAGGTCTTTCAGCCTAGGCTAGAAACAGAATTAGGTCAGGTTTTTTTACTAGTCAAAGCTAGAGATGCCTCACAGCAAGGGGTGGGTCGTCTCACCAACAAATCTAATGGTGGCTTCCATTTTGGAGAACATTAGTGAGAAACAGCCGCTGTCTGTAAGGATCAGACACAAACAAGGAGAACTGTTACAGAAAACCTATAGGTATTCCCCAACCCAGTACAGCCCTGTTAACACTACATTACCTTTTGGACTGCTGCAAGGGAGGAACTGTCAGCAGAGACAGCTTATGTTGATTGAAGATGTGTTTCTAAAAATAGAGTCAGTACTCATTTTGCCTAAATAGTTTTCTAAAGAAATAGCTTTATAAAGTGATACCTGATGCCTTATTTCATGTGATAGGCTGCCCTGGAAGAATGAATTTATGTTGAAAACTTCAGCACATAGTGCCTGACTACAAGAAAAGGAAAGTTGAGTAGAGGAGAAACATGTGACACTCTTACTGCTTCATCACTGAACCTGCAGTTGAGCAAACACAGCACAGGAAACCTGTTACTTTTCTGCAGCAGTTGTGTTCTGGCTGCAGCCTTACATAGCCAGGCAGCAGTAAACCTTGCAGTCCAAGTCGGGTTGCAGCAGAAAAACAAGGCTTTGGTTTGATTGTGCAGTTACAGTTTATTGCAGCCTCCATCCTTGGGAACGATAGCTGAAGTTTTCCACTTATCAGGTTCAAATTCATAAGCAACTGCCAGTGTGTTTGAGAAAAACGTGTAAAAACTAATCCAGTACCTCCCAGATTAGAGCATAAACTATGTTTACTTTAGAGACATGGACTTCATAAAACAGTTGCCAGCCTACTCCTTTTCATTAAAAGCAACCTCTGCTGTGTGATCCAGGGCTAGAAACAGGAAATTCACTTCTGTTGTTCCTGAACAGATGTTAAACTCAAATACATAGTATTCTGAGAGGAAACTGAAGTCTTACCACCCCCCCACCCCACCCAAGCCACAACTGCATGAATATTCAGTCCAAGTGTAGATCATTCCACAGAGGTCAGAATGGAGTTCATAGTTGGAAAAGGAAAGCAAGATTTGCTTTTTGACAGTGAGAAGTGCATACAGCTCACTTTTAAAAGCTGAGGCTCTTGAGTGTTTTTGTGCTTCAGTCACAGTCTAGGGCAGATGAGAATTCTGGCTTTGCCTAGACAGCTGATGCTTAGTCCAGCAAGATGTTACACTGCCAGTTGTCAGTTATACTTGTGGCCATCTTCATCTGAAAGTCATTTTTCCCCCTGGATACTAGAAACAATATATTTAAGTTCTCCTTGCTCCCCTCCACTCATCCATGTTTTCTCCACCAGTCATGTAGTGTTGCAGGTGTGTTTGGATACTCCATGCAGTTTAAACTGTCCACTTATTCCTGTGGATTTGAGTAGAGGTCCTCAATCTGCTTCTGGAAGACTTTAACAAGCTCTGCTCGCTTTGCTTTCAGTGTTGGTGTCAAGAGTCCATTTTCTACAGAGAACATCTCTGTGTGGATGTACAGGTCTTTAACCTATCAAAAGAAAATAATTTAGCACATCAGACTTAGATCAGCTTCCTTGAGGTCACTGCAAAAGCTCCATCTCAGGAGCTCCAGTAACTAAACTGCTTATGATGCAAGTCAAACTCCTTTTGGCTGATACAGCAAGAGGATAAGCTGGAACTACAGTACACCTCCTGCTGCTTATGGTGAACAAGCCTCCATTCTCATGGCAATTGCTACTGCTGACCAAGAGACACAGGTCAAGAGGCAGGCAGGCAGTGTTTCACCACCTACTTCAATCAATTCTCTGGTGCAGCTGTCTTCAGTCCCATCCTGGCACAACCACTAAGAGGAATGAAGACTTCCCAGCCAGTGCACTAGCAATATGGGTGCTTTTAACAAGCAAGATTTGGAAGTACTCACTTGTTCAAAGGATTTAAGGCCAGCCTGCTTCCCCAGTCTGATCATATCTTCTAAAATAGCTTTCTTCACTGCCTAGGAGAAACAGAGTAGGTAAAGCTGTCATTTTTTAATTGCAACTGAAGACCATACCCATTGCCCAGTTAGTGAAAACTGAGGTTGGCAAGAATACATGTACATAGCTCAATATTCAAGACTTCTCATATTAAGACCACTGCAAGGTCACATCTTAGTGGAAAAGCAGCAGTGGTAGCCCTTGAACCATTAAGAGACACCTATACTTAGTTCCAGTTTTACTGTAAGCTGCTTGCATGACTCACACAACATTAGGCCAGTTTAGTTTACAAACACAGCAGGCAGAATGAAATCAAAGCAATGCAAGATTGACTTGATAATTATATGCTATCTATAACCCAATAAAAACAAAGCCACTTACTGGATTCTTACAGACATCTTCATATGAACCTTTTATTCCCAGCTTTGCTGCAAATTCAGGAAGTGTCTCAGGATCAGGAACCACTATACCTATTAGAAAAGACTGAAAACAAGTAGAAGTAGTCATGTTGAGATGAAGATAAGACATCTGGAGTTCCTTCAGTTGTCTATGTGACCCTATCCCTATCCATTTCCAGAGTTTGGAAGGTAGCTAGAAGGACTTCTTATCCACTTAGCTGAGTAATTGAAGTACTAATGCAGTTGGTTACATGTGCTGAAAGCTCCAGCAATTACTTTTGGCTGGTTTACAGATTGAAGACTGTCCTCTGCTAGCATGAGTGGGGAAACACCCCTCCTATGAAGAGGGGCCAAGAGTTAGGATTGTTCAGCCTGGAAAAGCAAAGGGAGACCTTACAGCAGCATTTCAAGGGTTCTAAGAAAGAAGGGGACAAACTTTTTAGCAGCGCCTGTTATGACAGGACAAGAAGTAATAGTTTTAAACTAAAAGAAGGTAGATTTAGATTAGAAAGAAGAAATCTACAATTAGGGTGGTGAAACACTACAACAGGTTGTCTAGAGAGCTGGTAGATGACTCATCCCTGGAAACATTCAAGGTCAGAATGGGCAGGATGCTGAGCAACCTGATCTAGTTGAAAATGTCTCTGCTTATTGCAGGAGGGGTGCTCTAGATGACCTTTAAAAGGTCCCTTCCAACTCAAGCTACTCTGATTCTGAACTGTACAGAGCTGACCTGACCTGCTAATTCCATACAAATATATAATTAAATATTACCCAACTTAAAACTTGATGCCAACATCTCTTTCTTTGGTGTCAACTGTGAAAGCTACAGATGTGAATGGATATTCCTATAAACATGGCACTCTTGGAAATTATCTTGTTCAAGGACTTTTATATGTATATGTTTGTGTCCTGATCTTCCAGAACTCATTGTGCAAGGACAGCACAGGATGCTCATGCCTAACACCACTTACCCTCAGGCTTTCCCCATGTACAAAGACCTGGGCTACAGGAGCACTTCTGATATAAACATTTTCTATTTTCTCTGGAGCAATGTATTCTCCTTGTGCAAGTTTAAATATATTCTTCTTCCTATCAATGATCTTCAGCGTTCCATTCTAGAAGTTAAAGGTAGAGACCATTAGTTCCTGTCTTGCTTCTATAAGACAATAGGTCTGATTTTGCTGTATGAAAGCCACATGCTAGTCTGTAACTGGTCTTTGCTCTCTGCAGACAGAAGAGGAACTTTGATTTCTCCAGTTAGCTCAGGACATGATTAGACAGGCCCTCAGGAACAAAGAGATCTCATTGTTCTTCACTGTAGAAGCAGCAGAGGCACCTAGCAAGTACTATTTGAGATCTTGTGATCTAATTTGAGCTTTGCCTGGAGTTTTTTGGTGAATGATAACAAAATACTGTGTAAGGCTTTTATCATAGAATTCATGTCTTCAGCTTTTCAGATTACTGCAAGCTACCCAGAAACTCACATCCAAGGGATGGTTTGTATTAAGAAATTACTCACTGGCAGCCATTTCCCTATGTCGCCAGTGTGGAGCCAGCCATCTTTATCAATTGCTTCTGCTGTCTTCTCAGGGTCTTTCAGGTAACCCTTGAACACATTTGGTCCTTTGATGCAGACCTATAGCAAGTGCAGAACACTGTTAGTCACCAAGTCTTATGTTTCAGTATTTCCTGAAACACAAGACAACATGGTACCTACCTCGCCTTCATCGTTGGAAGAGTAGTAGTTCATTTCTTCCACATCATCTAATTTTATGATATTACAAGCCAGAGGGGCTCCAACATGGCCTAAGGGCGGGGGGGGGAGGGAAGAGACAGTTATGTTTCAGGATTTCTGCTAGCAATTGGCCCTATTTGGTATAAAACTAGAAAGACTAGGTCTTGAAGTGAGATGGGAACACTCAGCTGCCCCCTACCTCTGAAAGATTTCAGTGATAGTAGATACTTAATGGCTCTTTGTTTATTGCTTTAACAAGTACCGTTTAAAGGCGTTTGACACCAATTGTTCAAGAAAGTTATTGTAATGCCACTTTCAGACAGTTAATGCGGGATAAGTAGCAGCTCAGTCTCAACGCTTAGAGCCATTTATTGGCTTAGTCAGCCACACCAACCATATACCACACTTGCCTCCACAGAATTGCCTCATAGATCCCAGTATTCATTTGCATTTCATCCTCTTTATGCTCAGCAGTTACTGTGTTCTCAAAGATTGAGACTTGAGCTTGAATTTGGAATATCCAGTGTTAAAAACATCCTTGATGAGAACGAAATTTTCAAGTCAGGTAGTCCTCCAGAAAAACAGTCAAGTATCATGTCTAACATTTTAGTCATAATTCTTCAAATAAAACAAGTTATTTGGGAGCTAAAGCTAGTTTCTTAAAGCCATTTGAGAAGTCCTTGTCCAGTTCGCTCAGCCACTCCTTTCCTGTACAGAGACTGGGTCTAAGATGACCTATGTCACTTTACACAACAGATCCTCACCTACTTGAGTCAAGAATTCAGGTACTTATTAAGCATGCAGGTGACTAGCTACCAAGGATCACTTTGAGGTTAAGTATCCAGGATTTAACTTTCATTGAACTAAATGCATTAGAGCATCTAAACTTGAGTGCCACTTTATGTTGGCAGCTGTGGGAGGGTTTCCAAGTCTCAGGTACTATACCTGTTGTCCAGTCTCCAGGTGTTGAGAAAGTGCATCCAGCTGAGCATTCGGTCTGGCCATAAGCTTCAAAAATCTGTGTGAGAACAGATGAATATTCTTTGGACACCAAGTCCTTGGTGTTAGCTCAGTTTCAACTATGCCCACACTCAAGTCTTCCTCTTAGGAAGTAATGCAGTTTTAGCCTTTAAGACGTCTTGGTCTTACTGGTGTAACCAAATGTCCTTCAAGTTCACCTAGCCAAACCTTGCTTTGGTCACCTCATTCTGAGCTCTGTTGTCAGATGTACTACATCAGGAGCTCACTGACTGTTGGAATAAGCCACAGAGTTCAGAGGCAGCTGCCTGACTAAGCGTTTGTTCCTATTTCTGCTACTCTATTCCTCTTCCCAGAGGCTACAGGACAGTGTTTTTGACAGTATAGTTTGAAGTCAACCCTGCAGAATTTTCTGTTAGTTAACATAGATCAAGCAACCTGTAAATACTGCAGGCTGACAGCAATCTTCCCAGAAACAATGCAGGCCAGACCACAGCTGCATCACTGGCCACTTATCTGGGCATAATCAAAGAGGTCTTACTTCAAAAAACCAAACACAAACCAAACTTCAGCTTACCTGACAGCCTAATGCTGCTCTCAGAAATGTCAGGACAGAGGGAGATATAGGGGCTGCGCCTGTTACCATTATACGCACTCTTCCACCCATGGTTTCCTACAAGGGAAATAGAAGCCATCAGATCCTCCAGTACTACATTGCTCAGCTTCCTTACACTTGGAATAAACTTACCTGAACTTTTTTGAAGATTAGCTTATCCCAAATGCTGTCATTTCGAATTATTCCCTGTTTTATTTCAGCCACCTTCATAGTCACAGCCAAGTTTAACAGGCAACGTTTCACTGGGCTCTGTGCACCACTTTGTATCTGCAAGAAAAAGCATCAGTGACTCTTGGGTTTAGCTCACATCTGTACCTCCCATTCTTGCTTTGTTAGGAAGCATCATAACTTTGGCATTCTAGGGTGTGTCTTCACTACTGCCACAGTCTAGGAGACGAACCAAGGGGCAAATTGTAATTTGTGTTAAAGCTACAGCTGAAGTACATCAGTAGGGAGGGATAGGGATCCTTTGTACTTGCTTCATTTGCATACAAAAAATCAAAACTTTTTGTCTCTGAACAGCACCAGACTTAGCCCAGCCATGACTGGGTACACTGGTCTTATACTCCAGGTCCCAGGACTCCTTCCATCACCTCAAAAGGGATTTTAAATTCTTCCTATTACAGAGTAATTAATTAGTAGTGATTTTATGAGGCATTCAATATTAAACTTGTATGCTTGCTCAGGTATTTGAACACAAAGATACTTCAGCTAGAAGTTACATACCTTGTCATATATTCTATTGAGCAGTCTTGGTACAACTGGAAACAGTGTTGGTTTCAAGGTTTTCATGTCATCTGTTAGCAGCTTGATGTCTCCTTGGAAGAAGCCTACTTTTGCTCCACAGCTGTAGACCACAGTCTAAAAATTGACCAAATTAAGCTTAATCAAGGATAATTCCTGGCTTTGTTAGCCATAATTGTTTGTCTGTAGACAACAGCATGATTTTCAGTGCCTACTGGTAATAAAAGTTCTTGTGCAAGTATGTTTTGAGGAAATAGAATGCTATCATACTTTTTAATATAATTTAATTTATAGAAGCTCAGATGTATAGATTAGGTTCTGATGTGCAACTTTGATTTGTAGTCCATGAGCACTATAAAACAAAGTATTGCATTCTGGTTGAGTACAATTAATATGAGCTTCACCACATTTTTAACAGCTGTTCTTTTTCAGTATCTTTTGGGATGCCTTGTATTTAAATTTCTAGGTAAACAGGAGAATTTAACAGCTTAAGGAATAGGACAAGACACATTCTGTTTTATATAATGGGTTTGGAATTGAGGTTAAGAGACTCTTCCAGAGAGCTTTACTTGTAGAAGAGTTAGAGCCTGACACTAAGTTACTAGTGTTCCCTGTGGTAAACACACTTTTACAACATGCTGGAGGAAGTGCTTTACTTGGAAGGCTAGAACTTCAGCTTAGGGAACAGATAGGCTGGATGACAGCCCAGCAGAGTAAACAGTGGAGAACAGATCCCTATTTACCTCCACATACCAAATCTACTGGTCTTAAACTGTTTCCTCTTCACATATTAGCTTTCACTGTGTTTGACTAAGGCCTTGCCAATTTCACAGGCTGAAGTGAGGCTGGACTGAAGAAGAAATCTTCATTTAATTAAGATAGTAGCCATATCTTGGAAAAGTAATTAGGCATTATTTAGTCAATTCAGAGGTTTTATTTTAGGGAAGTGGTCTTAACCATTAAGTATGGCTTCTAACAAGTGTTACTGTCTTAACTAGGTCATACAGAAACTTAGTAGCAAGCTTAGTCCACTTACCTGCACAACTCTCTCAAACATGTGAGCCAGGGGAAGATAGGACATGCTGACATCTGAACTGGTACATTCAATTGTGTTCTACAGGGGATAGAAATAGAAGTAGGTTAGCACTCCCTACACCTGCTTGAGTTACTCTTAAGCAGAAAATTAATACTGTTTGGATCAATTTGAACACTTACAAATAGACACTTGAAATGACTGAAGCAACTCAGGCTCATCTGTCACCTCTTCAAAATGTGCAGTTGCAACTCAGCCATACTAGATTGAGATGAGTTTTATGTTTTGGCAAGACTTGAAATAGGGTAGTTGAGCACTCTTGGCATTTAGGACTGACTCATCCTAGAATAACTTCTATGTGGAAGTTCTTGTTCAAGGTTTAAACAAGTTTCTTGTGATACTATTGTTCCATTGAAATATGGGCACTTAGGAATGCAGGAATTAACCAGGAGTGAATGGCTTGCAGAAAATGCCCACATTGAAACCAGTTTCATGACTGAGTGCCATAGCCTAGAGATCATCATTAGCAGCAGCTTACCTCTGTGGTTCTAAGGAAGCCAGCAGCATTTGCAACAACATTTTGATGTGTCAGCATGGCTCCTTTAGGGTTACCTTAGGAAAGATTGAGCAAAGTCAGCTGTGGCTCTGACTGCTTCTGCTGTCAGTTCCTCATGTCTTAGCTGGCTCAGTTTGGACTATCTTGGTATTAGGGAGAGTCATAGCATACATTGTCTTAAGAGATCACAAATGTGCCTCATCTTGAGTGCTTCCAGCTATGAATATTATATGAAGGAAATGTCTACTAAACAGCAGAGAAATTGGGAGTAGCATAGAGAATGCTGAAAAAAAGATGTTTCTCTAACCCCAGTGGATCAGAATACAGACATAGTTAAACAACCAATCTCTAACATTAAGACACTGTTTTTCATAGGGTAAGACAACATGAATTTGGCTATTCTTTCCCCAGGTCTAAGAAGCCTTGTTTTAATGTACTTGCAATTTACTTGGCAAACTGTCAGTACAAATGAGTGTGGCTTGACACTCCTAATTTACTTCTTGCTTCTATGTTAGCACTTCCTTTTTTGTGTTGGAAAGCTTTTTTCCAGCACAGGGAGATTGTTTTAATGGGGAAGCATCACTGTACAGTCTCTTACCTGTTGTTCCACTGGTAAAACACACAATGCAGAGATCTTCAGGCTTAGGAGGCTAGAGGGAAAAAGCCACATGAGGAAGGATTATGTTGCTTATCAGTATTTACATACACTTCCTGAAGTGGGAAAAAACAGGAATTCTGTTTGGAAAAGGCAAGATGAGATACAGAAATAATCCTGCCAGCTTCCTCTCCTAACGGGATGGCAGGAGGTCTATTCAGAGACTAGTTTTTCAAGTATATAACTGTTCAGAGATACTTACAACTGGTTCTCTGATGTTGTTTCTTCCCAGCTCCTGTATTAAAGGAAAACACATCTTATCAATTGCAACAGAAATATATGTAACAGCAGTAGATACATTCATAATTGTATTCCAAGTACAACACTTGTTTTTACTTTGCCTCCTGATACGCCAACTTACTCAGAGAGATCTTGGTCTTTCTGAATTTAACACACACAGCTTGGAAAAGCTGACTCTTGGGCTTGGGGAAAGCATGAGTTTGAATGTGTAGAAAATGATCAGAACTCCACACTGAGTGGAGATAATTTTATTTGATGCAGGCCACATCTCTTCTTGTTACATTCATGCATATCTGGAAGATTGAGCCTACCATTGGGATGTCAAAGCAACCAGTAATTTACACTTAGTTTCAGTTAGACTCAATTGCCAGCTTAGAAGTGATAAATCCTGGTACAACTGCACCATGAATTAAGCTAAGGAAGTCTTCAGTTTAATGTATACCGAGTATCCACAACACATGGATGCAGCTTTAGTCTATCTGAAACCTGAGTGTCTACTCATCAAGATCTCAGGTACAGGTAAGACAACTGGATAACGCTTACATTAAAGCCAGAGAAGGTCCCAATGTCTAGCTGGCAAGGTATTCCTCTGCAAGATCAAGCAGAAGCTTTTAGTCACCTACCTCAACCTCCTGTAGTGCTAATATTTCAATTCCCAGTTTAGCTCCTCTGTCCTTGAGCTCTTTATCAAAGAGATCCATGAGAATGATAGTCTTCAAACACGGGGTCTTTTCCTGCTCACAGTTCCCAAGCAAGATCTGTGCCTTCTCAGGCTTGTCACAGATCACTACACTTATGTCAGCTACAGAAAAGAAATTACATTTCAGAAGTCTGTTTAAAAGACATGAGGCTAGTGACAGTTCAGTAGCACATAACACTTACAACATAGCGTTGGTTTGTTTTAAAGCCATTTGTAACTGTACATATGGATTCAGTGGTTGACTTACAATGTGAAGGTGGTCCCTCCTTCCATGGCCAACTGATTGTATAGCTAGCATTTCAAGTTTGCCTAATGTGATGGCAAATGTTGACAAACTGAAGCCAGATATCTTCAGTCATAGTCAAGATCAGCATTTAACCTTTTGGTATTGCCATCAAGGCTCAGAATTGTCCTCACAGATAATTTAGGTTTAGTCATCTTCCTTAAATCTAAAGAAATTTAGACCCATTTAAAATGTGTAACTAAAATTCTTGAGTCAGTGTGTCAGCTTCTCTACAAGTACAAGAGAGTTTTATGCAATTATAAAAGCATTTTCCATTAAGTTGGCAGAGAAATTGTGTTTGCCTGAACATGCCAGTTCCCTGTTAGCCTACTAAGTCACAGCTGTGTAGTTCCAAGGCAAGACCTGTTGCAAAGTTCACCAGCATAACTCCTGAAGTGATTCTGCTTGGCAAATCCTGTTTACAGGCTGGATCCCAGATTGCTGTGACAGTGTGTATTCTTTCCTTCCCCTCCATATAGATTTATTCAAGCTTCCTCACCAGTTTCTTCCATGATGGCATGCTAATTGTTACTCCTGCAGAACAACCAGCCCTAACCAGACAGATTAAAAAAATTTAGGCATATCTTTACGCCTCCCTCCTCCACTCTCTATATCCACAACTAAGTCAGAGACACACATCGAGCCCTAATTTGCATGCAAGCCTGTCTCCATTGTCTAGTTGTTTAACAGTGTGGGAGTTCAAGATTGCAAAATTTCTAACAGCAAATCATCAAGCACTCTGATTGCAGCATGGTCCACAGGACCTAGCAGGTCTTCAGCAGACTTGCACTCAAGACACCAAGAAAAACAGCAAGCCTGCTGCTGCCTTCTAGGTATTGGGCCATTTTCCCTGCAAAGTGTCTTCATTTACAGAAGCTGTCTGTAAAAAAACAGAAGAAGTTCAGCTACTCTGATATTTTCATCAAATTCTCTTGAATTTCAGCCTTCTCAAAACAAAGATTTTTAGAGAAATCATTCTGAAATAATGAAAGGTCAGCATTTACCTTTATTAACAATATATACAATGGCCTCTGGCCCCAGAGTGTCATAGAGCGGAACAGCAACCATTGAGTAAGTGTAGCAGGCATACTCTGAAATGATCCACTGAAGAGAGAAAACAGTATAGCTAAGGAAAACCAGCAACTCACAAGCCCCAATTAGTTACAGATTTTATACAGCTTGACTAGCCCATGTATACAGCATTAGTGAGGGTTGTGTAAGGAGCATGTCCGTGAGATTATTTTAGAGAGTGCAGGTTCAAGATCATTCTCTTGCTGGCATGATATGTACTCAGTCAGTAATAAGGGAACTGGGAAGAGAAAAGCCAGTTGTGATTGTTCCTCTTGTGGCCTCTAGCTATTTAAAAGACAGGCTCTCCTCTCTCCCCGAGGTGTCAGAGTATTCTGGGAAAGAAAATTCAATTTGTTGCTTACCTCTGGCCTGTTCTGAGCAAAAATGCCAATAAACTGGTTTGATGATGGTTTGCATCCTTTTTGCAGAAGTCCTGATCCCAGGTATTGAGCTCTGTCCAAAACCTGTAAGATAGGTTTCCCACACTTCAGTGTTATATGACAGTATCCCAAATAAAGTCATCTGTCATGTGCAATACTCACCTGTTTATATGTCAGCCACTGATAAGGTTGCTTGGGTTTTCTGTAGCCTAAACATTTGCCATTTCCTAATGGAAGAGTTCAGAAAAGCAATTGTAAAGCTCAGTTCTGAAGTTGCATCACACTTCAAGGCAAGACGTTAGGTGGGGAATTTTTATTCAAGTGTCCAGCTAATTGCATGGAACATGGAAGTGCAGAGTGTCCCCAGTTCAGCATTCTGGCCAAACCAAGATTATGAGATCTCTGGCTTTATCTTTACAAGCAATACTTCCAAGATCTGATGATGTTTTTCCATTTCACAACCAATGTGAGATTGAAATACCTTGCAAGCTATCACATATCTCCATAACCTCTGATGTCCCATGTGCACAAATTCATACCTGTTGTAAGCAGGCAGCAAATTTTACACTAAAACCCACATCATAAGACAAAGCAGAGGTGTTTGCCCCCACCTCCCTCATATGCTTGGTATCTGCTGACTCTTCACTGAACTCTACCATCTTAAGCTTCTGATGGTTATTCCTGCCCAGCCTGCCAACAAAGACTTCCAAATCAGTGAGGGGTAAATAAAACATAGTCACTTGTTACTCCACTCCACAGAAGGCTGGGAAAGCTTTTGCTTGCCTGAATTATTACAGCAGACAAGAGGCGAGGCAAGGCAAAAGAGCTTGGAATAACTTTATTTACTTGTGCTGGGCAAACACCAACTAGGAGATGCAAAGCTTACCAGAAGCATGCAGTCCTTGCTGGAAAACTTCATACAAGGTTTTGGCATCTTCATAGTAGTAAGAAACCAGGTTATTATCTGTCAAGAGTGCACTTCTTCTTGCTCCTCCCTAGGAACACAGCACAGTTATGAAACAGTGCAGAAGAGATGTAGTGTCATGTGTTCTTCAGCCATTCTCCCAGCAATCTCTTCTAAAGCATTTCAATAGCATGGCATTGTTAAGGAGATCATTTTACTTCCTGATTTTGATGCAAAAGAATTTTCTAAGTCACCTAGATGACTATTCATTTCAGGTAATTAAAGAGATCTTGACTAAGATTAAGTGCTGCCACTTGCCTACTTATGTGAAGTCAAGATCAAATAAAATACAGAAAAAGTCAGTGACAGACAAGGCCATCTGGTAATAAGCTCATCTAACCCTGTTAGCAAGAGCTGCTATTTCTTACTCTTAGTGTCTTAAGACTTCCCTTTTTCCCATCATACTGTTGAGTTGTACAGCTGGGACAGAAGGCTGCATATAAGAGATAGTAGAGTTTCCACTGATACCCAGAATTAGAATGGATCAGTATTCAGATTAAGCTCAAAAATAGTCCGTGCCCACAAGCAGAGTATGTATTACCTCAATTCCTACTGACTGCTTGTTCAAGTCAACAGGAAGCAAAACAGGTTTTGGCCTGCTTATCACCCACAGGAAGACAACAGCTCCAAATACAATAAGACTAATCAATGCTGGTGTTGGGAGCGGCGAGAACAAGACTTGAAGTATCCAGATCATTGTGCTGGATCAGCAGAGCCAGAGTTGAACCTAAAACAAACAGTAGCCATGAGTTAGAAGCATTGAGACACAGTTACTGAAGTTGTTTGTTAACCAATACCACAAATCACTTCAGTAGTTTGCCCCTAAAGAGTCCTCATACAATAATGAAGCATGCTTATTATGCAATGCCTCTTAGGAGATCTCAAGTCACCTGTCCCCATAAATCTTAATCCACATTGCATCCACCTGAAGCCTGATCAAGTCAGACCAGGAACAGATGTCAATTTTTTTTATTCAGTAGATAGCATGTCAGCTGGCAACTAAGTAAGCCCCTGTACAAGAAGAATACCAGCCATTCTGGAGCAGTGGGCTCCAGTTACCCTTTAACTACAATTCCAAGAAAGTTGAAAGCACTTTCCACACAGTTTGTAAATTCAGCCAGGCCCTGAAGTCACAGTGTGGATCTCTGAGCCCAGACTGACCAGAGTTAGATCACCCATATCTAGTTTCTGGTTTTGTAGTTTTCAGTTTCCAGTGACCACGTTAATCAGCAAGCCTAATGTGTTCTCTGGTGAGAAGAGGCATTTGCCTGCTCAGCATTTGGGTAAGGAAGGGTATCTCAGGGCCTTGTCAAGTCCAAGATGCCAAAAGTGTATCACTGACATATCTGAAGAGTAGCATCTCCCTAGACCTCTTTTCTACTCTAAGCCTTAGTCACAATATTCCCTTCAAACTCCTGACCTTGGTTTCATGTTTTGGGAGTCAAAAAACCCCAAATGTGGTGCTACAGCAAGGAAGGCAGGTACTAACTTTGGCACTCTGCACTGATTCACAGTTCCAGTCCCTGGGCATATCAAACCTAGGAAGCACAAACCTGCTCTTTCTACAGTGCAGGGTATCACCCATCTTCAGACCCTTCCTTTGGGACTTTATCAACTGACACTGGAGGAAAACAACAATAAAAATCTCCTATACCAGGTCTTTTGATAAGTTTTCATTCAGTGCAAACCCATTTAACAGTTCAGGCTCTAGCACTGCACTGTTTGTAGGACTGAAGATTATTAAAGTGGACTTGGCAATCAGCTGCTCTTCATGATTTATGCTTTGGGCCATGTAACCCATTACTGGAGTAGTTAAACAGCTTTCTGTAGGTGATTAGAAAGTATCTAGTTTAAGCTGAGTCAGCCACTTCCTCTTCCGTTAACATGAAGTCACTTTTATAGCATGAACAGGGAAGAAGTGTGGTAGAGGCATCTCCACTCTCCAGCATGGAGAGGAGTCACATATACAAAGGTTATTCCTTTAGCTCAGAGCTAACCGCTAGATCCAAGTGACAGAGCAAATTACATGTGCATCATTTGTATGTTGGAAGCTTAGAAGTTGGCAAAACTAGACCTTGGCACATGTATTCTCACATCTTTTTAGAAGGATATCAGAGTACTCATGTTCAATTCCCTTGAATTTTTATTAATGACAATAAACTTGGGCTATTTTCTGGTCTTTTTCCATCCCCAGATGGGCCCAAAGGAGTTTGCAGTCAGTGCATTTCCAATGACTCTTCCCTCGACATGAGATTTTTCAGTCAGCAGTAAGAGAGAGTTATATGCAGACAGCTGAGGAGACCACATGGCTATACAGCTGTACCACTCTTAGTGGCTCAGGTGTGCTCTCATGGGCTCACTTTAATAGTAATTGTAAGAAGGATTGGTTGCCTTCAGAGTATCATGCTAAGTAATAAACAGAACTGGGGATCACATCTATAGCATCAAGTCCTCTCCTATAGCTTATTAACACTGCCTAATCAGACAGATCAGTGCAGTTGTCTCAACTGTTACATGTCCGTAACATGGATTTGACAGAAAGTGAACAGAGGACACTTGTCTGACTTTTCTGTGGTAAGGGTCAGAGAAGCCACTAGCACGGCAGTAGGTAAGACACTGAAAATCTTTCTGTCAGGGTATTCCCATTGACTCACATGCAAGGCAGCTTGTGCCAAGATCTCTAGGAAGACAACAACATCCTGAAGGATGATGATGCTTGCAGCAGAGTACTCACTGATGTCCAGAGAGAACACTTGATCAAGTTGAGAAAAACCTGAAGATTATTAAATGCAGAAAAGCTTTTGTCTCCAGATTCTGGCTATATTCCATGTCTCACATGGAGAGAAAGAGAAACCAGACAGCAGTCTAATCCCAGTGTAACCTAACAGCATCCCTATAGCTAGTCAATGAATGATTTTCAGTTTAAATTAAAAATCCCTTTGCCTTATAAGACCTGTTGATGAGTTTCTCTAAATCCTGGGAAGAACTATATGCTCGTTTGCTTCTGGGTAGTGGGTATTTTTTAAGTAATGTCTTTCCACTTACAGCACTGAATGAGACTTGTGAGTGTCAAAAACTAACATCCTTTAAAGTTACAGAAGTTAATGTTGTGTCAATAAAAAAAGCACAGGTACCCAGACCTTGTTTGCAACATGCAAAAAAATGCTTTTCATATCTGATAGGCTATTTTCAACACCTCTACTTTATGAATAGAATAGCAACAGTGTTTCGCTTTTACTTTCCAGCCACGTTTCCTCAGGCAGACTTTAATCACACCTCTTAAAGTACACAGGGTAAGGAATTCAGGCTGTGGCAAGAGTGTTAGTGCTCTTGTCCCAGTTCCCAGGCATCAGAAGGAACTGTCTTAATGCTGGAACCTCTACTGTAACTTGTCAGATCCAAGCCACTGCTAGTTAATCATCTCTGGTGTCCTCCAAAAGACACTTAATGCTGCTGCCCTCAAAGCAGAAAAGCCAGCGGAAAGGATAGGAGTCAGTACTAGACAGTCTTCTATCCATGGGAAGAGAACAGCTCTGCCCTAGATTTGTCCTATGGAGCAACTACAGCCATAAATCCAAACACCCTGTGCATACATAACACCTGATCTATATCTACAGAGTGAAACCTCAATTCTGGGCAACATGAGACAAAGCTCAAAGCCAGGGCGTTTGTGACAGCAGCTTCCACTGCAGGGCAAGTATGAGCACCAGTTGCTTTAAGTGTGTGGGGGCAAGTGCTTAGAACCTCAGAATTTCAAAGGGCTCAGCTACCAATGACCAAAAAGTTACAAAACACACAAGATGTCTCAAACCACCTGCTAGTCCTCTTGTGCAATAAAATGTTAGTCAGTTAAAGCATACTTAGGTTGCCTGCCCTGACCAATGGCCAGAGATTAAGATGCACTAGGCTCTGGAGTGCAAAGGCTTAGTTTTTAATCAGGAGAGATTACAGTGATACCATTTACAGCCTTGAGTTCAGGAGTACATGTTCCCATTTGTACTGTATCCCCCCCAACCTCTACTGTAATTCCCTCGCTAGCTAGAAAGAACATAACAGTTCTCCATTCTCTCTAAGCCAGGGGATTCTCTCCTCTGGAAAGTGATTGAGCTTTGTGTCTCCAAACACGTAAGTATGAAGAAAGAAATCAGCTCCCTCTCTGTCACAGTAGTGCTTCACAAACAAAGCAACTTCTGATGCTGGCACAATTTCAGAAGCAATAGCCACACACTGCCTGGGAAAATGCTTTCTATCTAGAATTACATTCTTTGTCTCAAGTTCACCTAAGAAAAAGTCTGCATATGCTTTGAGGTGATCATGAGAACTTCTAATCAGCACTAGTAAGGTAACATTGACTCTTTCCAAGCAGTAAGAGTCAAGTACAACCAACTACATCAGGGTTACTGATTAGCTAGTTAACTACCAGTAACTCTTTACATTTGCTTACACATATGTGCAGCTCTTGCCTGGTGTCCTGCAGATGTGAGCCACTGTGTCAGTTCTTACTCCTTGGAAGCTTTATATCCTATCATCCTCCAGCTAAAATAAGGAACAGTCTTGTGTTCTGCAGGGTTTAGGAACATCTAATTTGGAGCATCCAGAGAGAAGCTGCAGTGCAAACGCTCAGCAGTGACCGCTGAGCTAGAGACATGTAAAAACTGCAAAGCAAAGCCCACAGTAACTTGCATAAAACCTAAAATAGACTTTGGGCTTTCCTTTTGGAGTACCTCTTACGAAAGTCAGAGCCAAACCATTCAAGTATCCTTTGATCTTGCCTGAGAAGCACTCTGCTGGGGGGTGGGAAAGAACAAGGACTCAGTAACTTACTTTCAGGAAGTTCTGTGGTTTTAGACTACAGCTTACATCGAGATGTAAAGCGTAGATGTTTTAGACTACATCTACATCTTACAGCTATTTCTGGGCATTGCTTGTGAAACCTACTGAACTCAGGCTTTCAATATGCTTCAACAGAAAAGCCATTTTATATAATGAGTTTTACTATGGCTGATATTACCACCCCTCCATCGGGAGGGCAACATCAAGGTGCCGCTTTGTACTAAATACAGCTTAGTCAGATAAATTAAAAAAACCACAGTAGCTTGTTTTTTCATATCAGGGTTTGTCCTTGAACGCTACCTGCTCAGAAAGACAGAAGATGTTCAACTAATCCTTTGAAGTTTTTTTAAGTCTAAAAAATGCTCAGTTCTGTTACTGTTTATCAAGTTAGATAATACAGAGTTATATTCTTGCAAAATATGCACGCATTAACATCTATCAATAGGAAGTTATCTCTAGACACACAAGAGGCATAAAGACCAACCGCTAAAGCTCAACTTCAAAATCCACACCAAACTGCTAAGAAAGTGAAAATACCAAGTACCTTACGTAGCCACACAGGGAAAAGGTAGCACAAAATCCTCCTAGATACTGTCTTCTATCACTGCATGTTATTACAGTACTTACATTATGAAGAGCAAAGAGCAAGCATATATCTGAACTTAACTCAGCCTAAGGTTAACATCTAATTGATAGCATGCTACCAGAGATTTCTTAGCAGGCTGCTGAAAAGCTCATTATCTGGAGCCCTGCAACTAATCACTACAATTGCATGCAGGTTACAGTAAAGCCCCTATGAGTAACCATGAACAAGGCTAGCAGCAATAAAATAAGCAAAGCTTAATTACTTACACAAAAAATATTTCAGAGCAATTACTGAGATAGGAACCAGTGATCAAAAACACCTACCATTTTGAGGCCAGGGTGGGAAATAAACCACTTTTTCTTAGGCAAAAGGGTCCCTTACCAGCACAGGAACAAACCAACACCAACTAGGTAATGCTCATGTTAAATGCTACAGCCAGTTCCCTCTCCCCAGTTTAAATAAATCAGTGAGCAGAAAAGCATGCTGGGAGGGGACCATGTAAGTGGGAGGAACTTGCACAGGGGAACTGAAGTCAAAAGTGTAGAGGAAATGATTGGGTCTTGTTTGCTGCTTAAAAAGAGGTAGAAATTTACACATTTCTGAAGAACTAGGTGAAAAGCAGACAAAAAGCTTTGTGAAAGCTATATTTGTGGTTTGCTGTTTATAACCTGTTTGCTATTATTTTCTCTAGGTATAAAGTTACGTGCTTAATAATGGTATTTTTTTCTGTGTAGCTGCAGGTGTATTAGGCTAAGCAGAGCTTTGCAACCCGCAATGTGATAAAAATGCTTTGAGTATGTGGTTTCTCATGTGCCTCTGTAGCATGCTTGCTGTTAGGCTGATTCCTTTTTCTGCTGCTGGTTTTGGTTTATTTGGTTTTGGTAGGGTTTTGCTGGCTTTTTTTTTCCCCATCCAAAAAGCTTCTCAGTTCCTTCTGCTATGGTGTAGATTTCCATACGTGTGGTTATTTGCGCAAGGTAGGAATAAATTGTGTCCAAACTTGAGTTTTGTTTCTTGCTGTGACAGACTTTATGGTTTTATGGTTGCATTTCTCTGTTTTAAAGCTTATAGCTGCTGTAGTTTCCCTTTTTTGCTGATGTGTATCTAATATAACTGTAATTTTGCATCAGGTTTGGAGGGGTGGGAAGCCAGTAGCTTTGCTTATTTGTCTTCTTTAGTGCCTCTACATCACACTTTAAAAATTATTTTCCTTTGTAATAGTTTGTCTGTATGAAAGTGTTGCTGTGTTGTGTGGTTTCAGAATAATCTGCTTAGCTAAACTATAGCTGGGATGGAAGAACATAGCATGTACTTGCATCCAGGGCACAACCTGTCCTGGACCTTGGCTACTAAAACACATACCCTCTACTAATTGCAATTATCTTTTTATTGCTGCTGTAACCTTTATGCTATTCAGGTAAAACTAAGTTACACACTAATTGTGCCATTATCTAGCAGTGCAGTACACTTTTAAGGAAGCTGATGCTTAAATCACTGACTTTGCTGAAGTTTAAGATAAGTATGGGAGAGATTGTTCTGTATGAAAATCTTCTGCCTTCAGCTTTGCCTACCCAGACCTATTGTCATGGCATTTAAGTGAAGCTGTGAGCTTCCATGTTAATAGTGCCAGTTGGGGTACACTTACATCTCAAGAAAGGCAATGCATCTTACAGAGAAAGGCAAGGAGGCCAGGCTCCCAGCTCAGGCAGCTCCATTATTGCCTCTCTGAGGGTTTCTCCCTTTCAGATATCTGGCCTCAGGCTGTTAGTTTTCCAGGTGAAAAAGAGAAAGGATTTAATTTGCCCTGTCAAATCTGATCAGCTGTTGGGTAGTAAAGCAGGGTAACTCAGATGGGTTGACTATGGCTGCTGCTTGTGGTGCCATCCTGCACGGACTGCCAGAAGCCCAGCATGTGATGCACAGGTCCATAAGCTGGTAAGGCTACACTGCACTGCCTGCATTCAGTGGATTTTACAGCTCCAGCATAAAGTGGCTTAAAGGATGCACATAGAAAAGCCTTGGGGAGGATAGCATCTCCTTAGTGATTGGTTCTGCTTAATGCTCACAAGTTAGACTACAGCTGATGCTCTTTCCCAGGTATGTATAAGTGTCGTGTAAATTTGGAGGCTTTTATCTTTGATACTACAAATGATTTGAATAAGCTCCAGATTTTTGAGTGGCACAAATCCATTTGTTGCTAGTAATTTTCTGCCAAACAAATAAAATAGACTCATGAATAACCCAACCTTTGCTTCTTTTTATACACACATATAAAATGTGCACCTGCATCTTTCATACCCATCAGCAAATTAGATGAGCAGTAGGTAGAGTAAATGCACAAAGAGTTCAAGTTGTTTCCTTTAAATTCTGTAGTCTGATGTGCCATACTCTTACTTTTAAAACATTTAAAAAGTTATTACAGTGAATTTCTGCATTCTTAGTTACAAATGAAGGTTCTATTGTAGCAAATGTTGCCACCAAGTTTATATATATAAATTATCTAGCATATTTATTGACAAGGCTTCAAAACCTGTCTGCCATCAGTCTTCTATTTCTGGAACTCTGTTTTAAACATGAGTCTGAATGGGTGCCTGGCACAGGGACTCTGTGCGCTGTATCTTTAAATAGACATAACTAACAAACCCGGTAAGAAAATGGCTTCAGCCTGGACAGCAGTCAGCTTTCCAGTTCAACCCAGCCTCTAGCAACAGGGAGTGTTCGGGTGGTTGCTCAGGCTATGATTTCTCTGCATGCCACCCTTGAGCTCGGGTTTGTTTCTTTAATAACAGGCAGCCAGTTACACGGCTGTTGCCTTTAACAGCACACAGTGGGATGAGAAGAGCGCGTTGGATCCAGGCATTGCAGCAAATTAAGGTCATTATCCCACCTGCAGTAGCTCCTTGCAGGAACAGGGAGCCTCATACTTGGGAAACACGAGCTCTGATCAGGAGAGATTTGCTTACCTTCCCTCAGCGCTGGAGGAGGGGCCGGTACAGCTTGCTTCCTTGGCTGCTTCACAACTCCAAGTGGGTGTTGAAGGGTTGGTGCTTCCCCAGCTCCTGCGGCAGGACTAAGCCCCGAATCATCTGTGTGGCTCTAATAAACAGGCAACACTGCACCCAGGTAACCTTTGAACCTGCGTTGCAACAGGTTCAAAGGTAAAAAAAAATATTCCTGATCAAATATAAAGAGCAATTTTGGCTGGTTAGAAATGTTAAACACACCACTCTTGCGCAAGAGCTGTAGAAGAGAGCAGCGTCCTGTGAAAGCTAACCCCAGCCCTGCGAAAGCTGTGCACTTGGGCTTTTTAATAGGACTCCCGTTTACTCTGAGTATGCATGGGGCACTGAGTAAGTCTCGCTCCACTGAGGAAAGGTAACTCTTAGATTGCACTTTGAGCAAAAAACCATGTTCTGATATTTTTCCCTACAGCTTTGTGTAGGGGACTCTCCTTTAATTGCATCTGACCGCTGAGGCACAGGCTTCCTTTGCAGCTCAAGTGGTCCATGAAGTAGTGTGTTCCTTTATGGTAGGGATGTCAGTGCAGTTGGAATGGGGGTTGGGGGGCTGCTTATTTTAGAATGATGCACCTTCTCTTTTAGCAGTGTGCAAAGGGTGCTGTGCTTGTTGGACTGGCAAGTAGGCTAAGCCTGCCTTGTTTGAGACTTCATGTGTTGATTTAAGTGGGTGGTTTTTTTGGTCTTCCTCTATGAAATGAGACCAGTAGAGCTGCTGTGCTTAACACTGCTTCAGAGAGACTCAGCTGTGAGGTAAGGTATACAGGCTGGGCTGGCAGGTGGAGCTTCTTGCTTTCACTTCCAAAGGCTGTGGATGTGATCTTTGGAAGAAGTTAGCTGCTTATGATCCAAGAGATAAGGCTAAATACTGAAGTCCTTTCAGCGCTCACGTAATACTGTCAGGACTGGTCAAGACCATGAAGCCTTTGTTGATACAGGCCTGGTTTGACAGGTGCTGGAATTTGATTCCTGTCTAATATTTGAAGACTAAACCAACGTTAATGCTTGTCACTTAGGATCTTCAGTAGTCTTGATTGAGGTGGAGGAACCTGTGTATCAGTATGAATAAAAGCGGAAGCACCTGTGCCAACACTAATTGCCACCCCAGACCTTCTGATTGCAATCTCCTCTAAGTCTTTAGAAAATGTCAGTTTGAGGAGGATAAAAGAAAATAAGTGGGAGGGTTCAAGGTTTGGTCTGAAGAGATGTTACTGGTGTGTAAGTGTCTTGGCTCCAGTCTGTAGTGCATCTTGCATGTGGGAAACAAAGCAGTTGATTTCATGCTGTTAAGAGGTATGCAATAGATACTGATAATTAGTAGCTGGGCAGGTCCCTGTTCAGTGTAAGTAGATACTGTCTCACTGCCTCAAAAGACCTTGAGTGACTGACACTGTCTGTGGTTTTGGCTCCTAGATGCATCTTAGATACTGATGGGGAGGTGGGGGGAAGCAGAGTCGCTTGAAGAGGAAACAAAACCAGTTGTCTGAGCTAGCTGTATGTGTAAAGCTGTAACTGCTTTTCCTTCTTCACCCTTTCTCCCTCATACATAAAGTACATGGCTTTCTTAAACAGTGAATTAATCCAACTTGTGTTTTGTCACCTTTTACCTGTATAGTTGCTTCCTGATGAATGAAGACCATTGGTTAGTTCCCCATTCAGAACTATTCTGGGAGTCCCAAAGGACTCTGAGCAGTGAGTGTGTCATCTTGGAATTGGGAAGGTTGGGCTCTGATCAAATGTCTTACTCATTTCCTAATGAGTGGACAACTTCTTTAACTTGTGGGTAACTTCTTTAACTTGTTTTGAAAGCAGGTGTGAGAAAACGTTTTCACAAGCCCCAGAAGATGCATGGGTTAACGTTCTGTAGTACAGGCATGTCTGTGAGTATTACCTGTGTTCCTTATTTCTGAATGAGCAATGCCATACTCTGTGGCCAAAGCACATGACCAATGGAATAAAACAGACTAGGTCAGCCAAGGAAACATCATCTCTTTCCAGTTCTGAATGAGAGTAGCTCAAGGCAGACCTACTCACATAGAGTTTTTTCACAGGCTTGGGAACAAACACTTCCAGTTCATTAAAATGTTGGTGATTTTTGCCCTCAAGACTTAATTCTTTAGAAAATCATTTAGTAATATTTAGTATTATATAGTATGTCAAAAGACATGAGGAATTCTTTGTAGGCTAGCCCAGAATTGTATTGTACTAGCGCTTTGGAATCTTTGAGCAGGTTATGGCTCAAAATATTCAAGGTATTAATTTTTTACATTAGTGTATGCATGTATGTGTGTTTATCCAGATTTTATTTTCCTAGCTTTTATAGGTAATAGAAAGCTCAACGTCTGCTCGGTTTAGAACAATTTTCTGTGCTTATCTAAGGTGTCACTAATCATATAACACATTTTTCAAATATCACACAAGTAATTTAATCCTTTGCCTTCTGTGAAAAATTGCTTGACACATAAAGGATAGAGAATATGCACCAAAAGGGAACAAAAGAGATTGTAAGGAGTCTTTTTTCCAGCTCCATTAGTGACAGCAGGATTCACAGGCATATTTTACATACCTGCCAGCAAACATACAACTGTGGGGTATCCCTGAAAAAATGATTCTTGCTGACATTGTGCAACCAGGCCAAGCTGTGAAGTGTGGAGCTAAAGGTCATTACCAGACAAAGCTGCAGTTTAATTATGTTTAGGTAACATATAAGAAGCCTTTTTTTATTGGTCTTGTGAAATCTGCTCAAATGCAATAGGCTGTTGAATGATAAACATGAAATAAACTCTAACCCTGACAGTAGTAAAGTTTGGTGCCAAGATATGAGAAGTTATTCTTACTGTCTTAAAGAATGTGTATGAAAGGGATGGATGTGGAGCTGAACTGTTTAGATCAATCAATGAGACTGCACATGTTTCAATATTTGCCCAAGAGCAGCTGCACACTGATTTTGTTGGCTGGTACAGCTGCTGCATGAAATTGAAGGATCTAACTGAATTTGCTGCTTCCTTGTTATTGTTGACAATCTTGCATTCTCCTCTCTCTGTACAGAGCTCCAGTGGTGTGTCCACATAAGTGTCTATGGTTTTAAAACCAGACAAAACAGACTTTTAATATAACTGTAGGTGTTAAATACACACAGGTACGAACTTGGCACTGGTCACTTTGAAGGTACTAAAAGCATCTGACTTAAATCTTGACTTGCTGACTCTGAGCATAACAACTGACAGCTGTTCTACTGATTTTGCCTGGAAACTATGTAATACTGTGGATTTATAACAGACCGTTTTGGATCAGAATTTGTGCCCAAAAGACTAGTTCTGAGCACTGACACAAAAAATATTTGCATTGATCACGGCTGTTCCATCTGATAAGAATCATAGATGAAAAATTAATGAAGCTGTCTCTGCATAATCTCCAACAAGGTAAAGCCATTATTATCAAAAGCAATGAATGTCATATATTGCATGATAATTCTGGAGACCACCTAGCATGCATTCTGCATGGCTGTGGCAGTAAGGTTCTGATGAAAGTCTGTGGACAAATTATATTATCAGGTCTCTTTCTCTTCTAAAGGTTAATGACATAATGGAGGCTGCTCAGACATGAAGTGGGCAGGTGCAATGGATACAAATGAGCAGAGGTACAGCTTGCAGCAACTCATGAAGATTTAATGGTATTTAACCCCTGGTGAAAATGGGAACTGCCTACCAAAGTTGAGGGTCTGATGGCATTTTGAATCTCAACACAATTTTGGTGTTGCAGAGCTTGGCTTCTGCATCAGCTCCAGACTTTCAAATCCAATCCTGAAACATGATCCAAGAACTGAAGCTTCTGATAGACTTGTTCAGTAGTTTTCATAGTTCAGCTCTGTTATTCTGCTTACACATTTACCTTTACCTGAACATCTTGCTACCCGTAACCTCCCCTACTGCCAGGATAAAGTGTGGCAAGAGAAGCAGATATGACAGTTCATGAACAGAGACTTTGACTATTGACCATTCAAACTGGAAGTAAAAAAAATGGAGCAAATCTTTCTTAGTGACTTTAGACTTTGGATCTACGGACTAATAAAAGAGGAAAAAAAGCTAATGTCCAAAGTGAGCAAGATCTGATGTGTAATATTTAGATGAGGAAAGTTTAAAGACCACTTGGACTTCTTCTAAGTGTTATCACAGAGCTGTAATTTGTTTAGGTGATTAAACTTTTGTTGAAAGAACCGGATTCCATTTATAGTACAGATAGCCATGAAGATCTGATTTGGAAATGTCAGTCCTGAGTAATTTAGCTGAACAAGACAGGCAGCAATGATATTTCCTTTTGTTTTGTTTTCTTTTGCTTTAAAGATACTGTGCTTTTGATCATGGAATACTAAATCCATTGGTTTGTCAGGATGTCTGTTACAGTCTGTAATAAGCTGTCTTAGGCCTCATCTGTTCACCTGTGCTTAGTGCAAAGGTTTAATTAAGCCTTGGAGTTCAGCTCAGCTCTTCTGTTACTGTAAGGAGCTCTGATTTGACTTGGGATTCATCTCCATCTTAGAAATTCTAAAATATATGGGCTCTTTTTTTTCATTTCAGACTAGACATAATGCCATTGAGGTTAATGAATTGCCATCATCCACTGATACAGAGCTCAGCTGTAAACTAACTTTTAAAAGACTGTAGATCTTAGACGTTGTTCCTGGAACAATGAAGAATGTCTGTAATGTAATAAAGTTCTGAAACCTTGTCTTTCTACCTGTGCTTCAGCTCAAGCCTTTACTATGTCAGATTTGTCCCAATTAAAGACCAGTCTGAGTACAAGAAGTTCTAGATGTGACTTTGGCCATTTAATTCTATGTTCTTCATTAAATGCATAGATTTAGAAGAGAAAAAAAATATGCTGAGTATTGGCATGGTCTTTAATTTCCGAAGTAATTGTATATATTTCATTAGAAATCTGTTGAAACAGGCCCCTGGAGCTAAATTTTACAAGGCCTTTGAGAACATGATAGTGTAATATCCCCAAAACCGTGTTGTTTTAAACTGTGGATTCAGATTTAAATTAAGCCTTCTTACTCGTGAAGACACTTGTGGTTTGGTATCTACATGTAGGTTCAGAAATTTAGGAACTGTGATTAAAGCAGTTTCAGTAGCACATGTGACTCTTTCAGAGTTGTGCAGATCAAAAATTATAAAATTCAGTTTTGTGCCAACTGAACCTACTGACCTTGAAAAAAGCCATGTGCATAGGCCTATATTGCAGTTTGGGGAAATACATGGAGAAAAAAGGTAGTGATATTAAAATTCAAGCAATCAGTACTTCCTGTGGCTGGGTCATGTTTATTAAGGGCTTGGAATGAGGTGAGTAAATGACTTTGTCTACTTGATTAATCAGCGTGTGATGTATGGGTGTGGATTCTATGATTCTATACTGTAACATGCTCTAGTGCACAGCTATGGCATTTACATTGCAGTCGCTGCAATAGACCTGCGAAAGGGATGAATGCAATGCTGCTTGCTTTAGCTACAGGAAATACAATTCTCAGAAGCTCTTTCAGCCTGTGGGAAGTCCTGAGTAATCACTGAACAGACTTGTCACGATGAGCACTTAAGCACAGACATTCAGGGCTTCTGTGTTTTAAGCTATCATATTTCACAGTTTTAAGTTGCTACAGAGAGAGAGAGGATTCTGCAATGAATATATTAACAGGAACAGAGGTTTTTGTTGGGTTAGGATGGCTGCAGGAGTATGTGCCCATGCAGGGCATAGTTGATTTTGGATTGGGTAGGAGGGGGATTAGAGGAGCTAAGCTTGCAATTTGTCTTGCAGTGATTCTAATGGTGAATGAATTAAAGATGAAACACATCCCATAAATTCTGTGCCTTTTATGACCTTGTGCTCTGAATTGCAACTGCGTAGTTACCTTTGATAACACTACTAGATCTCATGCAGCAACCCACTAAGGTGGCTATTGAGATACCAGTGATTTACTTCAAAATCTGTGTCCCAGCCCCAGTCGATTTAGAGAGGACTTATTTCTCATGTTGCAAACTTGTAAGATGATTTCAGGCCGTAGCTGGGGCAGATAGCCTTGTTTCATCAGCTCCCTATTCAGGGCAAGCTCAGACATAGCTTATTTGGTTACATCTTCTGTTTCAGAGCATGTGGGATATTTCACATGAGTAAAATGAGAGTTGATCGCTGTACCAGAGGGTTTGTTCCTGATGTTTAATGAAGAATAAGCAGTGCTGGAACTTTGTTAAAAAGAAAAAAAATACAGAAAGTATGTGGGGAAAATAGAAAATGCAAGAGAACAGAAAGCATATTCATGCAGGCTGTAGACAGCCTATTCTGCCTTGGTAGTTTCATGACCTTTGTCACCAGTTTTATTGGAGGTCTTGATTGTGTAAAAGTTTGAAGGTCAAAAAAAATTATTTGGGCAGAAAAAAATGCTAGTAGATGTTTTGGAGCAACCACTGGTAATCCCTTTCCCCATGACACAGATGGTACCCTGGGTAACATGAAGGGCACCAAGTGCCATCTTTTCCTGAGCCTTTCACTGGTATCTGAAGTTGTTTACCTAGGTTGCTGGAGGATTTGGAACCTCTTCAGCTGTTCTGGTTGCATTCAGTTTCATAAATTTAAAGCACCCATCTTGCATAAAAGAAGATTTGCTTGAAAAGCAAACAAAACCCCCAAGAAAATAAACCAAACTGAGTATTGCCTTCATTCTCCTCCCTCACCTTTTCATCTCCAAGAAGAGAATTTCTACCCTGCCATGATGCAACTTCTGACTTAAATGGAGAGAGATGAATGCGAGTGACACTGAGGTAATCTTGTACTACACTTCTAGGGGTATTTGCCTCATTTCTTAATTATGTTTATACTGCATCCCATATACCCATTTGTTTTCTTTCCAGCTGAAGTGTCATAAACAATACATGGCAAGCTGTAGAATCTGACCTGCCCTGAGTTGCAATATATATCGAGTCCAAACTTGGGATGCCATTGAAACAACTAAATCTAAATACTCTGATAATTAGGATTACCTAATTAAAATCTGGTGACAGGCAAAGAAGTTGAAGCCAGCAGAATAAGAAGAGGAGTAAGTGGAAAGTGTAGCATCTGAAGTTCAGGTGTACTGCCATGTGGTGACAGTGTGGTCTGAACGTGCCCTTCAGTAGTAGGGAAGGACTCCAGTCTGTTCCAGTGCTGCAGTAACTCTTGTTAGAGCTAGTAGAACCTTGCCTTGGTTAGTGGGCCAGACACCTTTGAGCTTGTTGTGGCATTTCAAGCACCTTGGAACACTTCCTACCTAGATGGCAGCCAGAAGCTGGGTTCAGATAGCCACACTGCCATCAACAGTCATTTCAGAGCAATCTTTAGGTAACTTAATCATCATAAAAAAAAGCCAGGATAATGTTCACTTTACCACAAAGTCTCTTAATCATAGATTCTTAGAATGATTTGGGTTGGAAGGGACTTCAGAGACCATCTAGTTCCAACCCCCTGCCATGGGCAGGGACACTCACAACTAGCCCAGGTTGCCCAAACCTCCATCCAACCTGGCCTTGAACACTGTCAGGGAGGGGGCAGCCACAGCTTCTCTGGGAAACCTTAATGCCTTCACCTGTCAGGTTCAGCGTGAGAATGTTTCGGCCCTTTTGGACCAGATTGTTCAAAAGCAGCTGGGGTAGAGTATGTGTTTCCATGGTTTGATGCTTTTTTTTTTTTTTCTTATTTTCCTCACAGTTCTCCAAGTCTGCAATTCTTTTATTTGAGAATAGTGCTTGGACAGGCGTCTTCCCAGTTGGAAGTGCTGGGATGACAGAAGGTTTAGCCTAACATCTGGCTCAGACTTGTATCTGTCATCTGTGGTAAGACCAAGCTTGCTGCTTTCCAGTAGATGCAACAACACTGCATTCCTTTTCCAGGCTTTTCTGGAGCAATGCACTGGGGGAAGACTGCTGGTCTGAGGACGCAGGGAACTCTGTCCCCTCTGAAGTGTTTCTTGTGCTTCTGACCTCACAGGGTATTGCAGAGCACACATCTTGGAGCATGATACTCAAATATTTTCTCCCTTGGTAAAAAATCCTGAAATTCCAATGATACTCCAGTGCTCCTGCTGGCAGTTGCTAAAATGACACTAGACTTTGTGACAGCAGGATGGTTGAAGATTGCTGCTTCTGTGTAAGTTTTTTGTGTTAGTTAACATAGTGTTACGACTGTGCTCCTATGAGTTCTCATCAGCTTGTGGTAAGACCTGCCTTTGATGTGGATCATTTTGTGTCTTTGCTGTACCTTGAAGCATACTGCTTGTCCTGTGAAGTTTGTATTTTCTGTTAGAAGTGGGAGGGAAAGGGGCTTGTTAATTATAGCAAATGACAGAAGGGAAAGCACTCAGCAGCAAACCCAAGGAAGCAGTCCTCTTCAGCTGTACTGAGCTCTTGAGCCCCCTGTGGTTCCTGCCCAAGGCTTCTTGTAGTCAGCTCGGTGATTTTCCCTTATGAGGAGCTGCTTTCTGTTCAGGGTGTTTCCTACAAAGTACTTGCTAGAAGATACCAGTGTTAGAGCTGGTGGGGAAGGATTTTTCTTTTGTCTCCAGCAGTTTCAGACTGCTGTCTGAGCTCTTTTGCTTTGAGGACCTTTCAAACCTTAAAAAACAAGAGTACAGTTTTACCTGAACATAATTGCATTATTTTTTCTGAAATGCTGGAGCACAGTGCCTTGGCACTTTCCAGCTGGGGTGAGGTGTTCTGTGGAATGATTTGCCACATCAGATACAAACCTGATAAATATTTGAGCTAGTCAGAAGCAGACTGTGTCTTCATCCTATCTTGTACATCCTGGGATGGCACTTCAGGCACTAGCTCTTGCTGCTTCAAGTACCTTTTAAGCCTGAGGTGGCTATTTAATCCACACCTCAGTGTGGGCTGCCAAGATTAATCTCTGTACCATGGGATGATACTGTCTTTGAGGCCAATTGGAGCTCCTGACTGTTGCCTCTTTTTTGGCACACAGCCTACTCCTTCTTAACCTTTCAAACACAAAACATGCCAGAGTATGCTTTGCCCCAAGACTGTGCTTTGAGCTTCTCTTACGGTCTGGCTGTGGCTTTAAATGAATTGGCTATGGCTGCAATCACAGCATTTTGACTCACTCTGTAGCAATGCAAAGAAGGTGCTTCCGGGTACAAGTATACAATAGGAAAGCAAATGCTAGAAAATATTCCTGCAGCACCACTTATCTGTTTATAACTGGTAACATCCAGCTTAAAACCTTCCTTGAGGCAGTTGTGGCATCCGAGTAGGGCCCATACTAGTTATATGAGTATCTGGCAGATAATTCTAAATATCAGCAGAACATGTGAACAGTGTTAATCGTTGTGAAAACTGGAAACTGCTTGAACATAGTAAGCAGTATCTGCTCTGTGTGCTGTGTATACTCAACAAAAAAGACTTGTTCACTAGTAAACCCCATTGGTGTCCTCTTCTGGGTCCTGAGATCCCAAGCTTACACGTTTCAGTCCGTCATGTGGAGCACAGGACATTGCAAGACTTCCTCCCGATACACAGTCACATAACCATACTTAATTTTAAGTACCCACAAATGGTTGTAATACCTTTGGTGTAAGTAGTATCATTAATTACTTCATATTAACATAATACATCCAGCTGCTTGACCAAATGTAAGGAGAGGATCCCATGTTCAAAGGTAGAACAGGAATGAATGTTGAAGGTTGTTTACTTCAGCCTCCTGATAAAGCTGGAGAAAAACCCAGGGCTCTGGAGATTCTTCCAAATGCTGGAAACTGTGAGTCTTTCTTTGCTCTCCTTTTCTTGTATTTCCTTCAAAAGTGGTGTGCATTGTTGCTTTTAAATTCTTTTTTAAATTAAGTTTTTGCAAGAAGACACATTAGGAAACACTTCTGTAACACCCAACTAGATTTCATCTCATTTGCATTTTCTTTATCTCCAGATTTTGCAATCCATGTTTGTTTAAAAAAAAAAAAAAAAAAACCACAAAACCCCACAAATAAAAAAACCCACACAAAAACACCAAACAAATGTTTGTCTCCTTTACAAAATGTTTGACAAAATTGTTTGGGGAAGTGTATCCAGGCAGTATAGTTGATGGCTTCACTTAGTTCTGTGTAGTCACTGGTGTAGTTTATATGCTTGGTACTAATTGATTATTTAGAAAAAAATTAGCATCCGTGCTGTTGCTGGGATCCTCCTTTTTGTTCTTCTGGGTTGTGAAGCTATTCACTTTCTTGAAGTCTTGCAGTAAGTCTACATGCTCTTCAAAAATATGTACCAGTATACAGTGATTCATTGTCTCACAGGTTTCCATGCATTAAATAGTTTTCATAAGAGTTTGGAACTCAAGTTTCTTCTTTTCCCTTCTCCATCCCCTTTCTTTTTCCCATCTCAAGCCCCAAAGTCCAACTGCACAAAGCAAGTGATCATTTAGTAGCTGTTAGTCAAGGAACTAGATATTCTAGAGAAGATACTCCTCACACATAAAATCATAAAAGTCTCCTAGCATCATTTAATGAGCTTACTGCAGAAGACCAGAGCATGCGTTGTGACAGAGGAGAGTGCAGAAGAGATCAACAATATAACTGAAGCCTTAACTCCGTGGCAGCAGGGAGTTGTTAACATCAGCTAAGCACCTTTGCCTGAGAAGTGGACAAAGCAAGCAACATTTTTTTATTTAGCTTTTTTTTGTCTTCAGTCACTCACCCCGTTCAGTAGAGTATCAGTTGCTTCTGTAATCTCCTAGCACTGTTGTTAGCTTCTCACTCTTCGCTACACAATCTGCTTACTCAACCATCTTTTATACTGACAGCCTCACCCTCACGTAATAACTTGTTTTTATGCCGTGCATTCACCTTAGTGATTTACCCAGCCTACTCACAAGCTTTCAAACCTGAAAACACTGTTTTAATGGGACACTGCCTACCAACTGGTTTTCTAGTCTGTTAGTGATATTTTTTTGTGTGATTACAAGATCACCTCAAGTATGGCTTCAAAGTTCTATAGCAGATGGTAGAGATTTGCTATAGATCTATATGGTGAATAAGAATTTCAGTCTGAAATTTTCCACTAAATTGCCATGATGAAAAGGATATCATCAGTGAAGCCATTTTTACAGTAGAGAGTTATCATATGCTTTTCAGGCAATGAAACTTTTCTAATGGATACTCAGCTCCCAGAGTTAAAATAGAGTTTAAAATTGGAGAAGTGAATAAGCTTTTGATTCCGAGATGGATGATGGATCAGCCCTTGCTTCCAGTCATCTTCAGGCAATACATTTAAGTAACTGCCAGCTTATGTGTCTTTCTACCAGAAGCTGGAAGAAGTTACTCTCAGTTCTTCCCCAGTTTGGATGGCCTGAAGCTTGAGCAGTTGCCTCTTGCTTCAGAGATTGTTATTCTTTAGCAACGTGTGGGCTGTGGCCCCTCGCTCTGGTGGATCTTGCTGTAAAATTTTCATAAGCCTTTTTCCTGAGTCCAGACAGGATGTCCAAGAGCAGCTAACGCAGCTATTCCTGCTCACATCTGCCTTGCTGGGCTCCTGCTCAGGCTGCAGGGAGCAATGCACAGTTCTCTGGGCTGTCACAGGGCCAGTGCCAACAGCATGACGTGCTTCTGTAGAAGACGGGTTAGCTTTCATATTACAGCATTTTCCTTTGCTTGATTACTCTTTTTCATTTCTTATTGACCTTCTTTTCCCAAGCCAATTTTAATTTATTTCTTTATTTTAAATCAGGGTCTGTTTAAGGGCAAAACGTGTTCAGCCCCTTTGAATTATTGGATCTAAATCTTGATGGAGAGACACATGATAGGAAAAAGATTTATTGCTGATTGCATAAGAGTTACTGAGGCAACGCATAATCCTATATAGTCACCTCTGGTTTTAGTCACTGCTTCTCTTTGGTTTCAATATGGTCCTGTCCAGTGTGAAAGTCAGGTCAAAACCAATGAAATTTGGTCTTTGATCTTGGTATTCCAATAATACAAGGAGCAGCAAAGTTTTGATAGAGGAAGTTAGGAAAGTATATATGGATGAAAAGCCTGGGGAAAACCACAGCTATAGTTTTTTTCTGGAGCGTAACAGGTGCTGTGTGAAAAATTTCCTGAAACCATCGTGGTAAGGAAGACATCCATTTACTTTTTATTTGAACACAGGGAAATAATAATATTTCCTACTACCTAAAGTGTAGGACAGAATGTTGGAGTTGTTGCTATGAAGTCAGCATGTTCTGTAGGCCACAACACTACTCGATAGATGAACACGTGGGGCACATAAACCACTGAATTACATTGCAGGGTGTTTAGACGTCATCTGTGTGAACCAGCGAAGGGAATGTCTGTGTTTTTAGGTCTGAGAAACCCCCACGCCTTGTTCCTCTTATTTGCTGCTCTTGATTGAATTTCCTGTCCTGTATCCTACCCAAGGATAACAGCAGTAAACCTCAGTGCTGCCAGAGGGAATAAGGTGGCATGCCCAATTTCACTTTCCTAACACCTGAAGACATTGGCTCAGGTTTGTTGTTAAAGGTACAAGAATGCCACCAGATTTGAGTCACAAGGTTTAAAAGCAAGCTTTATTGGTTCACTTGTATCTGTCTGGCAGCCTTTCTTTTGTGAGCAGTGGAGAGATGCACAGTCTGCAGGAAAGCTTTTTACAGAACAAAATTGCTCTCTGGATGAGGAGTTATTTGGCTTTATTGTAGGTGAAATTGTAGAGGGTAAGGGTTATCTTCCTAATTTAAAGATTATTTGATCTCTGGGTTTTGCTATGAAGTGCTTAGACCGAGAGCAGTGAAATGTTTTCTTCCCCTGGCCTTACCAGAGATTAGTGCCCATCATGTGGACTAGTTACATGGGTGCTCAACTATACCATGAAGCTGTCAATGATCCAGCTGCACTATTTGTGAGCCTATATAGCAGCTCATATGGAACAGCCATTTCAGCAGGTCAAAAGTAATTTGCCAATTGCTCACGCTTTTTGGAGCTGATATGTCAGAACTTTACGTTGAAATTTTGAAAGGAGCTTTGGGAGTGGAGAGTAGAGAGAAAGGGGGGCTGGCCGTTACCTGTCAGCCATTGGAGAAGTGATCGCTGCCAGTATCACATTCCTGTGAAAAGTAGGCTTTGGAAAATGTAGTCACAGGTAAAAGCAGAGATAAGTGGGGAAGTCCTTCTCTTTAAAATTTGTTCTTTTATGCCATAACCATTGAAAATTAACATGTACGCGCTCCTAAATTGCATTCATTGGCTACTTCTTAGTATACTCAGTGGACCTTTACTCAGTTGGTTATCAATGACATAAAGCTGTTAAAAAAAAGCCTTACAAGGTTTTCTCAAGGAGAAAGTATCTGAAGTTGAGGTTTTGAAGATTATTCCAAATCTAGTAATACCACACATATGGAAGTCTCAAAAAATTTTGGCTCTAATCTTTACGTTTTTGTTTGCTCTAAATTCTTGAACTTAACTGAAGATCTGGGCAAGTACCTGGATCAGTGGTTTTAATATGAGTATGAATTTGTCCTATAAAACATAAAATCACAGCTTACTAAGAAATGAGTGTAATGCACAGCAGTTTCTTACCTTCCCAGGTAAGAAAGGCTAAGAGCAAAACTCTGATAAAGCTAAGTTGATTTGTACGTGTCTCTTACAGAATATGATCCACAGTGCTTGTCTTTTATACTGCTTTAGAAATGGGATAGTGTTGCAAGTGCTGATTATTTCCTTAGTGCATGTTTGGTTTTTTAGTAGTAAAGAAATACATCCAAGTTTGTTATGGTTAATATTCAAGTGTATAACACTAGGTCAAAGGCTGTCAGTTTTTGAGGGTATATGTGGTTGCCAAAGACTATAGCATTTCCAAAACTCTGGGGACTCCATCCTCACTGTTAGCTGTGATAGGATGATTTATATTTCTTACTAGCTCTTACAGAGACTGTGTGAGGCTTTCTAAGAAGAAAAAGCTCCTCTTCATACTTGAATGTAGTTTGGGTGTTGTGCTGTTGTTGGATGGTGAAAAGTGCTATTGCAACTAATACTGAAGACATCCTCTATGTAACTTCTTTTATGGATCTGTTAAGTTACTTTAGCACGTCAGAACACTCAGCAAGGATTGCTGTGTGCCAAACACTGTGGCACAAACAGCATCTCCATCGAGAATAGCCAGTAGCTTAAAAATGCAGTTTATCCACAGAGCAAAACTCTGAATCAAAACTGATATCTGATTCAGCTGTTGGAATATCTTGGATTAGGATGTCTGTAGTCAGGACCATTTCATCGCAGTCTATGATGAAGGAGTCTGCTGTGTGTGTCTTGCAAGTGCACGATGTTTGGAAGCTGTGATCACTGAGGATCCACCTCTTATTTAGTTTTCAAACTCATTGTTACTTCATCTTTGAAATAGAGATATATTATCTTTTGTCTTGCTACCTTACAAAGACACACAGTTCTGTATTGCAGCAGTAGGCAGCCCAAGCACAGGCCATTGAGTCCATCTAGGTAAATTATACACAGGTAAATGGTCTTTTGACAGGCTTCTTGCTGGCACTGTACTTGGCCCCAGGACCATGCTGATAGCAGGTGCTGCTTTCCCCTTTGCATGGTGCATACCTAGCTGTGCAGGAGCAGGACTTTGCTCTATTTACTGTAGATTAAGCATTTTGCTCTTACCTGGGGAGGGGGGAGGAGAAAAATCTTCACGTGTAAACCTGGGAATGTAATAAACTCTGACCTAAATCACTGCCACGCATGACTCTATGATCCCTATGGGTCCCTTCCAACTTTAGATTCTCTGGGATTCCAAATGACTGCAAATTCAGTGCTTCAGCAGGGCAGTGCAGGTCAGAGCTGTAACTTTCTGTCCCTCCTGAACCGCAGAAAAAGTAAAACAAGTCACAAAATGTATATAAAAGCCAAAGGTCAGAAGGAAGGTAGAAACCTGTCCTCCACCTGTTCAGAGCCAGGTCAAGAGTGAAGCAGTGGAAGAGAAGAGGCAGAAATGGCATTTTATTAATTGCCACAGTGATGGAGGTTTGTGTTTAGAAAGTGGTGAATGCAGGGATAGGGCCTATAAAGAGTGTGGGTGAGGAGTCCCTACCTACCAGGCAGCTGACTTCCAGAGTGGAGCAGGGACGGAGCCTGCACCTCTCTTCCTGGGCTTTTCTGGGACATGCTGTTCCGCTGCTATCCGTGACTCACCTGTTTGTGCAGGGTCCAAACCATCCCTGCTTATCAGCATTAGTTAATGCCCGCTGTAATGAGGTGGTCTCCCCACCCATCCACATTATCCAGAGTGGTAGAAATAAAGCCTGTACCTGTGTGTCTTCCTTGGGAAAGCTCTGGAGGCGATGGTTACTCCTGGACTCTCAGGTGCTGGACTTTGATACATGTCACTAGTTCTGGGCATGCAAAATGGGACATTTTCCTTGAGCAAGGCAGGGTGGGGAACTTTGTTACTTTTCTCCATTGGAAAATTCTACGTTTTTCAGAAATATGGGGGGAAAAAATGGGGAATTGATGACTTCTCTTTTTTTTTTCCTCTTGAAAAACTCCACAGCTTTGAAAGAGGAAGAAATACCCGCTTCCATTTATTAAAAAATGGGAAAACATTTCCATATACCTCCTTGTATAACTGGAAGCTGCTGAATTCCAATACACTGATGGAGTTCTGGGCTTTTGACACTGACCAAAAGAAAGGTGTTTTAATATTTTACAGCTTTTTAGCAAAATGTTTGTTTCAGAAAATGAGTTTTCCTTCACAAAAGGAGAGGATAAAGAAGATGAGAGAATGAATTAAGCTGTTTCTTCTTGTCTTCAATTGTCACACTGATGTCCTCTTTCTGTGCTAGTTTAGGTTGCTATGCACCAGCACTCAAGGAAATGCATTTCATAGGGATTTTTCCATCCCTTGATAGATTTGGTTCGATATTCTGTAAGAAATGATTTTTCTGTAGAGCAAAGAGAAGCCTGCAGCTGGCAATCCTCTTGCATAAAGACCAGTCCTTTCTTTTATTGCCTCCAGGCAGTTGACTTTCAAGACCACTACTAATGGGTAGAATATCAGTGGCAGTTTCCAGCTGCCACAAAGCACTTAATTTTCTGTCACCACAAGATCTTTAACTGATCATCACCCAACTGGTATTTAGCAAACAATGCACGTTTATCTACCCAATTACAGCCTGGTGGGCTTTCCATGGACATGTCTGTGGTTAAATTCTGTACATAAATGTTTGCTGTGTGATGACAAATTCAATCCGTGTAATATCAGTATTGATCTGTAGCTCTGTTTGTTCTGTGACAAGCTGGAAGGGAAATGACTGCATGTGCTCCTTCACTTCCCCCTTCACCCATGCAATCATGGTTTTAATCTGTAGCTCTTCAGTAGTCTGTCAGCTATGCTAGAAGTTAAACAGATCTGCCAGATGGGAAAACTGTCATTAACAGTTTAAGGTAAGCAGCAGTGCAGTAAGTCTAACTTAACTTTTGTATTACGTACTTGTTGGTCAGCAGGAGAAAATCAACAAATAAACTAATGCATCAAGGTTCTGATAACCCAGCAGTGAGTGGACTTTGATTTCTAGCCTTTTCCAGTGGATTGATTGGACTAAATGATGGAGTTACTGAGGAAGGGCATGGTTTCTGGTTTCCAGGACATCTTCCTGGAGGATGGACTGAGAACAGCAGTATTCTCCACTCCCACAAGCATGAGTTTCTGGTCGCTCTTTGGAAGAGTGCTAGGAAACACTTGAAGGGCCACCCCTTTCACAGCTCCCTTTCTTCAGAGGAAGAGGTTTGACATTGTTCTTCCTGCTTACAGCACTTGCCTAATATGATGTTCTAATTAGGCCTCCTCCTTTTCCCAGTTTGTGATTTCCACAGATTCGCATACCTGAATACATTTGCCTCCAACCAAAGTGCATCTGAGGGACCTGAGCCTGGTTTTCAGTCCCAGGGACTAAGGAATCCCAGACCCTGCCCAACAGTGATGTAGGACATTTCTAGGCATGTTTTTGTTCCTTCCTGCTTGAAGAATGATACTAGCTAGTTCTAGATTTGCACTGTCAATTAATTATTGTGGTCTGGAATCACAGCTGCATTTGGGACAAACCTGAAATGTATTTATTGAAAGTGAAATGTACTTTTAACTGAATATTATTTGGCAAATACTAAACCTAGGCAGGATCTCAAGGCTGATGCATTTTTGTTGCTCTTTGGTTTGGGTTTGTCTGTCAAGGTATGTTCTTACTTGGCCTACCTGCATAATGCAGTCCTGCTGTAGGTCATGGCCATAAAGGAAATGTGCAGTCATGGGGCTATGCCTTAAAGAAATAAAAAAGAAATGATGAAAAGGATGTCCGAGATCAAAGAGCACTTACTGTGAATCTGGAACCACAATAAAACCTGTTTGCGTGGTCAGCATTCAATGAAGTGATTACCCTAGTTGTATAGCATGGGAGTTAACCAACAGGCTGCTCCCCATCATAGGTAGTAGCTGGGGGGGTTGTTGGAGGACTTGTGAGTGTGTGCCAGCTATAGCTGTGTTCTGAGGCTGGAGCTAGATGTATTGCTGTAGCTGTCACTGAGGTTGAGGTCGAATCAGATCTGGGCAGTTCTTGACAGAATGACCTGGATACCTTAAACACTTCTCAGAATAACCTCTTTTTTTCCCTTTAACTCTGGGTCATTATGAGATTGCTGGGTTAGGGAGAGGTACTGCTTGAGGGTAGGCGGGCAGCGGAAGCTGAGTAAGGTGCAGTGATTTCCTAGTCTGACCAGTTGCAGCAGCGTCAGGGGTTGCTGGCTTGGTGCCACTCCTGTGTGGTTCAGACAGTTCAGTCAGGCTGTCCCCTACCTGACATTCTAGGAAAACAATTTTTGACCACTTGTTGTCCTTCTCTCCACTAATAAGCGGGGGAAATTTCACAGGAATCTGACCTGGGTCATTTCCATTGAGTTACAAACCTTGCTGGAAGACTCTGGGCAGAGCTGCAGTGGCTGGTGAGAAGTGCTCTGATTTAGTCCAAAACTGGGAATAAGAGTGTGGTTGTCATGCTTTGACCATGCTCATTAACCCAGTTGCTTAGGAGAAAGAAAATGCATTTAGAAAGGCTGTGGGCAGAGGGGAGAGATGTGACATGCAAACGGCAGCTGTAGCTGCTTTTGATGCTCACCTCCCTTGGAATATGGTTTCTTTTGAACATGCACAAGCACAATGTACCTTGGAAATATGATGTCGTTACCCCACCATGTGTCCCATGTCCCACTAAATCCCTTTTGTTCCAAAAGATCACCAAATAAAAAAAGAAAGCCAGTATAAGAGTCAGGAAAGTAAGTCTTGCCCTGGGAGCTGATTTAACACCTTCCCTGGGCTTTGCTGGGAGCTGAAGAGTGTTAAGTGAGCACAGATGCCTCAGCCATATCACCCCCAGCAGATACCACAAGGTCTTTCTGACAACAGGGTGGTATTTGATTGAAAGTACGATGTTTGAGAGAGTCATGAAAGTATCCCTCTTGTCTACATATTAGCTTATGGAAGGGCTTTGGTGTAACTGGAGCCTGAACTCCTTCCACAGAAGCCTTGGATCCTGCTGGTTTCAACATGAACGGGGCTATTATCATATATTTGTCAAAAAAATCCTTGCAGTAAAATATCAGTCCTTTGGGTGTCTGTATTTAGCAGGTAACTCTTACTGTGATGGAACAATCTGAGGAGGGTGAAATGTGCAATCTGGAATCCTCTTGCTCTGCAGGGTTTTGATTAATTTCTAGAAGGAAGAAGGGAGAAATTAATGGGGGAAAGTCCAGCTCAACCTACACCAAAGGCAGAGAGAAGCTGAGATTTACCATATTCCTTTCATCCACAACTTCAGTGTGTTAAATGCCTTGTCTTCCTAGGGATTGCTGCCTTGCCATACACTGATGAATTGGGAGAGAGGAGCATGGTTTAGAAAAACATACTTTATAGCTGGCTGGAAAATTTCTACTACCAGTATTCTTCACTGAAAGAAAGATGATTTTTCCATGAAGGAACTATATTTTAACAGAATTTATTTACCCACCCCCCCCCCCCCCAATATTTTCTTTCATTTGTATCATCTCCTACTTTCTGAAATTTTTGTAGGGAAAAAAAACATTCCATTTTTAACAATGTGTGGTGTTGAGCTTTAGATAACAGAGCAGGTCAGAGTGTGTCCCTCATAATTCTGAAAATACAGTAAAAATGAAAGAAAGAAAGATACTAGAAATGGATTCTTAAATACCTGTCTTCAACTGCCAGTAGTCCAACAAAATAAATTGCTTCCATCAGCTGGCTAGATGGCTTTGCCCCTAAAGACATCAACATGAATATTGGCAGACTTCAGTTACAAGGGAGTATGTTTGTCACAAGAACTGACCTGTCACTCCCCAAAGCACTGAGGCAAGCATTGCTCTTCTCAAAGATGACAACTACTTGATGTTAACAACGGAAGTTTGTGGTGTACACAGACACATTAAAAAAAGAAAGGGCTTGGGAAAGGGGTGTGCATGTGAAGTGGGAACTAAGGCTTAGCAGCATTCAGCCTGTGGTTAAAGTTTCTTCCAGAGTTGGTGACCAAAGTAAAGTTGAACCCTGCTTGATTAATTAGGTGCCCTTAAAATCAGGGCATGTAGATTTGTGAGCAAGTTTAGAATTAGTCAGGAGATTACACCAGTCTTGGCAAAGATGTCCTCAGGTCCAGCTCCACAGTCATCACCAGGCAATCCTTCAGGCTCACTTTCAGAGATTTTATGCCCCTCAACTGAAACTGTTTCTGGGAAAGCCAGTTCAAGGGCAGCAGCACCAGCTGAGCCCAGGTAGCACCACACCTCACAGACTCCCCAAACCCAGGTAGCACCCCAGCACTGATCAGACTGGTTTCACAGTTGCTCTCTGCTGCCCAAATGGTGCAGAGGTGAAAAAGTGCTGCCAAAGATTACAGGATGGCAAAGCAATCTGGCAGTGTACTGCCATGCTCATCGCATCAGGCTGCAATAATGCCTCGCTCCCCTTCCCTGGACCTAGAAAATCTTAATCCTAATATTTCTATAAGATGTAAGACATGCTTACAACTGGGCAGCCTCATAAATGATGCCCAACCTTCAGGTGACAATTGCAAAGAAATGACGATCTTCTTTCATTCTTGGGATGGAAACCTGGGCATGGATATGTGCTCAGTGTCTGAGTTACAGTGCCTTGGGGCACAGTGTTGCTTTTAATATCTGACCATAAATAGAAAGCTGCAATGGCAAAACTGTAACAGGATAATTGTCATCCTGTCCTTGAACAGACAGAATGTCTAACCTGGTTGTTCTTCTGTACTTACCTGAACCAGTTTGCTCTTGTTTTGTGGTCTGTTCTGGTTGTTGGGGTGTAAAGTTCACTTTTTCTGGAGCTTCTCCTCACAACTGTTCCACTTTTCCTTCCCCTGCCTTTTTTTTTGATCTCTCTGACACCAACAATCATTAAAGTTATTCCTAAGACAAGCTTCTACAGCTCTATCCTTCCTAGCATTTGAGCATTTTTACTTGTTCTTTTTATTGTTTGCACAGCCAAATCAGTTCTGGGTCTGTCCTTACGTACTGCTTGGCTGCATATAGGCATCAGCACTGCCATCAGCCTGTGTTCTGAGTCACTGGCAGGGGTCTGGATGTAGATGGGGCAATGCCATGTAGCTATAGCAGAACCATAATATTATGTAGGATGGTGGGAAACAGAATCCCCTCCTGGAGGGAAAATTTGCTGGATGGAAAAGAGAACGAGCAAGGAGGTCTGAAGCCAGCATTGCCAGGTTGTTATACTGCTTGTTTTGAACTATCTCTTAATACAGTTCTTTTTGGAAGTGCGTATTTACATTCTGAAGGGGCTATATTTACTATATTTGCATTCAAACAGAATGCCTGAGATGAGTATGGACAAAGCGATGTGTCTGCTTACTAAAGATGTCACCTTTTGTCTTCAAAGGCTTGTATGGACTTTGACCTTTTGATAAATGTTCTACAAGATTATAGAATTTACCTAAGGTTACTAGTAATTTCTTTATTGGATTTCTAATGCTAGATGGAGATCCTATTGCTGACTGTAAACTCTGTTACCAAAACTCTAACCACATGCACCCTTCCAAGTCGTTGTCCCCTTTCCACCACGCCCAAAATTTCAAGCAGTTTAGTAAAAGTCCTTGGCAGTTTTATATCTGTTTGAGTAACCAAGGCCAGTCTTTGTCTCCAGTGTACTTAAAGCACTACCATGACATCGTCTTGTCCATTGCATATTGAAAGGCAATTTATCCATACTTGATATACTAATTTGTGTGAGTTCTGGCAGTAATTCCTACTGGTGCCCTGGTGGCATGTGGTCCTCAGCCTGGAAGCTTTCCTCGGTGGGGAGCAGGAACCCTTTATAGGAAGGACACATCCCCTTTCTTGTTTTGAACATTTTCAGTCCAATGTGGGTCATGGATGAGAATAACTATATGGGGACCTGGGATCATGCTTGCTGTGTTCAGATTGCCAAAAGAATCAAGGACTCATCCCTACAGCCATCTCAATGTGTGTGGAGAGGTGCAATGCAAGGATCATCACCACATTAAGGGCTTGTTGGAACGAAAATACAGAGCAGAGACTAATTTTCCTCTCTGTCAAAAAGTGGTCAAGGGTGAGTTTTGCTCACTTGTGAAAGCCTTATAACCATGAATAACTTGACAGGTATCAAAAGTGTTTTGCAGACCGTGTGAAATGTGCAGGAGTTGTTTGCTGACCACTCAAATCCGGCCGTTGTAGAGAAGGGAAATAGTAACCACACAACAACCCGCAATGACAATGTTCAGTGGTTTGTAGCAGGAAATTAATACAATTAATATCCAGTTGAAACCAGATGTCATGGTGATTTGGCAAATGGAAAGTCAGGCTGTGGTTGCTTCAGGCATCACAGGTGATGGAGGGCCTCCTGTTTAGGTTTCTGTATCTGTGGTCGCTGCGCTCCCTACTCATCTCAAATGGTTGTCATCTCTTCTTGAAGTAAAATAGGTCTACATTAATCTTGCTACAACATAGGAAAATTCTCAAAATATGCTAAAATGTAAAAGATATAAAAGTGCTTCATCCTTTGCAATTACACTTACTAAAAAGTAGGTACCTCCAGTCTCCCCTCACTGCAACCCTTTCTCTCAGGCAGTTGCATTTTATTCTTTCCAATATCTCAGTATTTCATTATATAATGATCTGTGATAGATTTTGGCCATGATGGAGCCTACAGCATTGTGTCTTGCAAGATAGCTGTAGGTTACAACAGTTGCTATAGGGGACCATGAGATTCACTCCTTACAAGTTCTGTTGCTTTTGCCCTTTCTGTAATCAGCTGCTGGTGGTTACTGCCAGAGGGGGGCTTGTGAATTACAAGAACCTTTATTACACTCTGGTGAGGCTGGTTTTAAATTAAGCCAGATGAGAAAATCATGTTTCAAAATTATTTCTTCCCTCAGCAAGCTACCCCTTAAACCAGTGAGAGAAATGACTACATAATTTGCAGTGTATCTAGGTTCTGCAGAGATATGTGATAGGAAGACCCAAGTGTAATCAAACTATGTCCCCTCATGGAAAGGCCTGGAATATGGAGCAGACAAGTCATTCCCTCATTTGCCATGAAATCCAGCCACTGAAAGGGAACTACTGGAATCTGAAAGTGTACAGACTATGCTGTGTTCCTTGGCACCAGATGATAAAGTGTGAAATCATTGTATTTGAATCGTTTTGGGGGTTGGACTCGATGATCTCTTGAGGTCCCTTCTAACCTCTGCAGTTCTGTTATTCTCTATATGCTCCAGTAGGCACATTAGGATCTTGGACAACATGGTGAGCAAACTGGAAAATTATGTTGATCATGGAGGGACTGGTGCCGTTGGTGGCAGAGAAAAGGAAGATAGATGAGCTCTAGTCATCAACGTTGCTGCATTTGTTTGACTGACACTCTGTACAAATGTGTTGCTAAGCAAAACATTGCTCTAACATGCTTGAAATTAAGAAGAAAAGAAAAAGACAATGGAGAATGAAAATGAAGATCAGAAGTGGGAAAGACATAAGAAGGCAATATTGGTCAGCATGGTGGGCAGTGACCTCCATGCATTGCTTTCCTTGATCCCTACTGAAGTTTTGGAAAATACTTTCAATAATTTCTGCCTATTTCCAAAACAAATCAGGGAAAATTAAGGAAATGGAGAACAACAGTGGTCACAAAAGAAATTATCCCTTTTCCTCCTCCTTTCTGGCTTCACAGGGGAGAGCAGCTCATGGCTTGGTGGAGCTGCAGCTGTGTTCTCTCAGCATTCCCCTTCAAGCAGTCAGCCTCCCAAGTGACTCTTCTATAACATCCTCAACCTTCTCAGCCTCGTCTAGAAAATCCTTAAAACACATGGTGTTTGCCACTTTCTGTCTGTTCAGCAGATAGTCATGGAATAGCAAAGCTTTTGTCATGACTCTTCTGCTGGCCTTGGAGAGGGACTTGTGGTAGAATAACTCAACAGGCAGGTTAGTAGCAAATGCAATTTCATAATCTATTCATGTCCATGAGGAGGAAAATAGTTTCCCCATCTGCCAAAGAAAGTTAAGTGGTTGAAGATGTCTCCTAGGAAAACAACTGAATAAAATTTCAGTTTAATTTAGTCTGGTGAAGGACCATTGATACAGTCAGTTTAAAACATTTTGGGTTTTTTTTCCCCCACTTTTCTTTATATTTTGGAAAACAGTCACTGTAGGATTGGAGGTTCAGATTTATTTGCACCCAATGCCCCACATCTAGGATATGCAATAAGACCAACTTTGTGCTGCTCTTGTTGCTAAAGGCAGAAACCACTGATAGTGATTATGTGGTGGCTGGTAGCCTACACATCTGCAGTGGGATCAACCACACAGAAGAAATAGCTATTATGTCTGTGAAACTCCTGAGTGCTGTGATTGATTTTGAGATAGGCCATATACCAAGAGAGAAGCTGAACCTGCATTATTGGCCTCCACACAGGTAAAGAGCCCAACTCTGGCTGGTTGTGAGCTGGGGGTGTGGGGGTCCAGGTACATCAGAGGGTAGGGATTGCCACCCATTGAAACATGGCAGCACACCTATCCCAAGTGTGAGGTAAAACCTGTTAGTGTAAACTTCCTTCCAGGTTATGAACCTTAGAGATTTATTTCATGCTTGCTCTGGGTGCTAGTAATTTCTTACTCTAGGTCACCAGGTACATAATAAATTGTGCTTCAGAACCCTTAAATTTGTTGTCTTGTTTTCCTGTATATGTGGAATTTCTCTTTCCAATACAGATAAAATAAATGCAAAATTTGCAAGTTTTCTCAATTATAATTATAATCCATTCTCAGAAGTACCAGATCAGGGTACATACTTTTCCTTGATGACTATACCTGTTGTCCTGGTAGCATTCCCCTCTACAGGCATGAGTACCAATCTGATGAGCCCCCTGCCATGATCTGCTCATGTCACTCTTTCTGCCTCAATTTTTCTCAGTTTGTAAAAGTCAGATTAAATCTTCCAGATTAATCAGCTACTGTTTTTAGAGTACTTTGATGTATCCACTAAAAGGTGCTAGCACAGAAGTGTTGGGCATGAAGACAATGAGAAGGGCTCAGAGTACTCTTATCAGGGTTTATTAATCACTGTGCAAATTTATAGTGCTGTGCAAACATTTCACAGTGATAAGACCTCAGCTTTAGTGCTGGTCCTCAGATTTAGTGCTCACCAGAGTGTAGGACACGCCTCACTTCCCATTACGCAGTATCACGTCATTTGGGCTCTGCTGAATGTGCTTATGGAAAAGCAGAATGCAACTTAAGCCTGCAAGATCATCTCAAAGCATATTCCAGGACCATGTTACTGACAAGCCTGTGCTACCTGTTGTGGCCTAATTGTCTTTTAAAAATACAGTCAATGTGATACACATCCAGAATGTCTGTGTCTTGGGCGTGCTGACATGTGCTGTAGTGTTTGCTCCCAGAAGAAGAATGCTGATGTTATTTTTGAATTAGAGCAGGTGAGTGTAAGCAGAAAAGCAGACTGTCTTGCAACAGGGTGGGATTCCTTCCAGTGATGCTTTGTGTCACAGTGTGTGAGTGCCCAGAGTGAGCCAGTCTGTGGGAGGAAAGTGTTAATGTGCATGAAAGCACATGCAGAGAAATTCTAGCAGGAGAGGAGGCACTGGCTGCTCAAAGTGGGAAGCAGTGTGGGAAGGCTGGAGACTGGTTGCACCATAGAGCTGCTGTTTGCATTGCAGGTGGGCTTTGTCTAGGGGAGTTTAATGACATTTTTCTTAGAATTTAGAACTGGAACATGTCTAAGGTAATTGCATATAAAGAGCAGGGTAAGACATGAGGGGGTACTGGGTTTTCCTTGTAACAATGAAGTAAAGACTGTATCAGAAAGCAGGCTGATGTCTGTGCTTCAGGGTGCAGCACAGCTTCTGATGGAGCTCAGGACACTAGGCCCCTCTTGAGTACCCAACTGCAAGAATTACTTTTTATTTCTCCAAAGCCACTGGACTTGACCTTTGCAAGGCCAAAATGATACACTACATGAAAGGGCTGTGGGGTCCAATCAATCAATAGTTATTTTTTCCTCTGCACCTGTGCAGCTGGCCTTTGGATGGGGATAACTTGAGAAGACTTGATCTTCAGAACAGTGAGGAGGCTCACCCCTAATACAGGCTATGTACTTCCGTGTTGTGTTTCTTGTGTATCGAGTCACAGCTCTTACAATGCTATTCTGAGACAAGTAGGGGTTTCCATGTCCCTGGCTGGGACATGTAAAGAAAATGTCATGGATTTTCAGAATAAAGAGGTGAAGTTGGTGTTTCAATTTGGATTAAGATGGGGAGTTTCTGTGCCTGCTGTCTGGATCTGAGATGTTGCCTGTGTTTATATTGTGTAATATATTGCCAATTCTGGCAATACATGCAGTGTTTACCTCAGTGAGCTTCTGACTTGAGATGCCCTACAGAAAGGCTTGCAGCCCCTTTACTCCTTTCAGGGCTGAGCTAGTGGGTGATGCACTAGGTTGTCCTGTCAGGTCAGACCTAGCCTGGCATCTCTGCAGCAGAATCAGTTGCATGTCCTTTGGCGAACGGCTGCTGAGGATTCCCTCTGAAGTTTGGATTTGAAATTGTGGGACTGCAGCACAGGATATGAGGCATAAGGCTTGACTGTAACTAATTCTGACTTGACAGTCTCAGAGCCTGCTTCTCCTTTTTCACTGTTGGATTGGGGGTGGCAGGAGTGGAAGGAATCACAGAGCAGTGGCACAGCTTGTTTAGGGACACTAAATATAGAGTGTCAGGGATGGAAAGTACCAGCTTGCACAGACAGCATGCTCACTGCTTGGTACTCCTGAGGATTTTGTGTTAGATCTGACTCACTCTTTCATTGGCAGTTTCTGTTGGAGGTTCCTAATCTTTATTTGCATCTGCAGTGGCTGCCAAACAAAGGCCACCCAGGCTAATAGTGTTTACCATTTGCTAGTGAGAAGTGACCTGTATTTAATGAACAAAATGCTGTGTAAATGTGTGTCACAGTACTAGTGATACTGTGCTGCAGCCTGTGTGGCTATCCTGACACCTCTGTGTGTTCATTTCTCTCCTACCTCTTGCCATGACCTCAGTGGCCTTGTGCTTCAGTATTGCAGAGAAGAGAAGCATGTAAAAGCTCATGTCTCGTTAGTGTTCATCCAAATGGGAGGAAGAATTGGGATGAAACCAGACTGTAATCTTTGGGAAAACAAGTGCTGGATTCTAAACAGATTATGTGTGTGCCCTGTAACTAACCTTCCTTTCCCTATGTTTTCATGATCAGCCTTGGGTCGGACTTCCAGATGCAGAGAACAAGGCAAGCAGCATCATACCCTGCCAGCTGAAAAAGATCCATCATTATAGTGCATCTGAAGTGATGAAGCCTATCAAGCTTCAGCTTGTGTTAAGATCTTTTGCAATCATTGCACTTTCTGATACTGGCAGCATAAATAGTATTTAGCAGAATAAATAATAATGATCCATATGCAGGTGAGGAAAAAAGTGATGGTGAATTTTACTCCATGTTTTTTATGCAATCTATTTATGATGGGCAGCTTGTGCTTTCTTAAGGAACAGTACTTGTTGAGCTGCAACCTGCTTATACGTTGCTGCCTGCTCTAGCAGATAGACTTTTCACAGTCACCTCTGGGAGCTGTTTTTTCAGTTGTGTTTTATTTGTCTGGTTTTAAAAACAAACCATATCTGGACAGCAGGGAGATAGAGATCCAGTCTTGGATTGGTAATAGGGATTTAGCCATCCTGCAACCACCCCTCGCTGGCAGCATGAGCCCCACTCAGCACAGTAACAGGTACAGGAGATATGTTTGGCCAGAGGCTCCATCCCACGGTGGGCAGGGAGGCGGCCTGGGAATTTGGAGGCACACTTCACAGCTCCTGCAATCCTGCAAGCTTTGTTCCAAAGCAATACTTATTGCATAATCAGGAAGAAAATGAATCAACCAACCAGGGAAACTCAGTTTAAGTCTTTCTGCACAAAAATGCTGTGATAGGAGAACAATGGCTGTTGCAAAGGCAAGACAAAAAGAACAGGCTTTGGAGCAGAAGCCAGTGTGTTAATCTCATTTGGAAAGGACAAGAATTTGAGAAGGTAAAGCCACTTAGCAGGTGTTGAAACTTGAGGTGTTAGTGGAAGGAGGGAAGGAGAAAGGGAGGCGAAGCAGCAAATCGGTGAGAAAAACCTGCAGGGTTATTATCTCTTATCAAAATATCCTGTGGTGCACAAAGCATTCAATAGCTCTGCTCTGCTTTAGGAACTTGTACCACCAATACATACTTGGAAGTGACAGATGTAACTCTAGCCTGTCTGGACGAGACAGTTCTACCAGGAGAGTGCCCTGTTGTGCGCAGTAGCTGAATCCATGACAGCACAGAGGGCACTGTTCTGCAGGCTGTGGATGCTGCCTGTTGTCATTCCAGCTTCTAAGCCACTTCATTTTACTCAGTTACTTATAAATACGTAAGGACTGAGGTTACACCTTAGAGGAGCAAACAGAGCCCTTGGTAAGGGAGATCTGGGTGTTTTTGAAAACTGTGGCTGTAATGTATGCATGCTCTAGTTCTGCATTATCTTCATAACACTGAGGTCTGAAAAAGAACAGGGAGCTTAAAATCCTTAATTTAATAGTTTATCTGGGAGGTTTTCTCTCTACAAACAATAGCAGAACTCTGGAATGTGCTTATGCTGCAATATGTACAGACATGGGTTCACCCGCCATGTTCATTAGTGGGAAGTGTAACAGTCATTCTTCTCTCACATTTTGGATTCCAGAAGTTTCATGGAAAGGACCTAGGAATGTTTTTTACAGTTTCAAGAGGATTTTTTCAATATTGTTTTAGTAATTACTGGAAGTAGGGAACCTCCCATCACTCTTCTTGGAAAATTGTCTTGTGTCCTGGTGTTTCCTGCCCTTTAGAAATCATGGTTTCCCTTTCTAGTTATTCCTTCTTGCCGTTTGAGAGGTGTTGTTAGTCAAGTACAGAGCTAACACCTGGACCCTGTTGTATCTGCTACATCTTCAAGGAAGTGTGAAGCTCATTAGCTTGTTTTCCAGCCTCAAACATGCTTATTTTGCAGCCACACCACACAGTTATCCAGCATCCAGTCAGCAAGACAGTCCTGAGACTGACAAGGAAGGGGGACCCTGAAGGTAAATTTGGTGTTGAAAAAGGCTGTTTGCATATCCCTGTGTTCCTTATAGAAACAAGAACTATTTGCATCACAACTCTTAAAAGGAGGCATTGGTAGAATACCTAACCCTTGGGTTTTCACTAGTTCAAAATGCCTGCAGAGACCAGGGAGAGGAAAATCTGCTTTGGGATTCTCCATCATTGGAGGCACAATGCTCATGGAATGTTTTATTTATCTGGAAAATGGTGCACAAGGATTTTTTGTGACTTTCATTTTTCCTCTGTAAAATAAACGTATTTAGTAAAGAAGTCCAGGTCCAAACAGGATTGGGAAAAGTTGAGAAACACAGCTGGGCTGAGCTTTATAATAAAACAGCACAAAAACCAATCACAAAGAGTAGGTGGAAGATGATATCTGCAAGAGAAACACAGACTAAATGTGAGTAGTTCCCTGTCAGCTGCCTTTTATGTACTCTTCCCTCCCCATTAGTGCAACTGCATGCCCCTAATGTGGCTCTGTCACCATATCGAGTTTTAAGAAAAACAGGCTTTGAAAGCACTTTTTCAAACCTTCTCCAAACAGAAATGCTGAAGATAAGTGAAGGTAATGCTCAATATTGGAAGTTAGTGGTGTGATTAATTTTTTTTGTCCAGAGGGAGGGATGTGCCAGAAAGAGGAACACAAAGTGTATAATGTTGAGAAATAAAATTTGATTGTGAACAATTTACCTGTCAAATTTACTAGATTTTTGAGCTCTTTCTCTGAGATATGGGTTTTGTGTTGACAGAGTCACTCAAAATCCATATTTGGGATTGCTATTTTCATTGTCATACTTTGCTATTTACCTGAGAGCGTGTAGAATCTGGATAAACCTTTGCCTGTATAAAATAAGAGAAAAAGATAACATTGGGATGGGATGTTTAAAATAGGGCAAAGTGCACAAGTGTGCCTTGTAAAAGCAGAACAGATAATGTTTGTCACAGTTAGAAATTCTGGTTATTTTTTCCTCTTGCCTTTACTGACTGAAGTTGTAAAAGAATCCTTGGTTCTCCTGTCTTCTAAAATTTATGGGATTTTACCGGCGCAACATACTGAATTGTAATAATGCAGCTCTATGTGTATTTTTAATTTTGACTTGGCTTTCAGGCTGGTGTGGCTATACTTGATAAACTAGTATAAAGGCCTTTAGTGAAAACATGATTTAGGCATCTCTTGTTCCAAGGACCTGTTTCAAAAGATGTACTGGATCTGCAGAATTAAACCAGGGAGAAATTCCTGGTGCCTCCAGGAGGCAGCAGTTAGAGAAAACAGCGTTATTTTGTAATGGGAAAACCTGATGGCAGTTCAATTTCTGTATCGGGAGGGACAGGCAGCAAAGTTTAACCTGCCAGGGTTATGGATATGCTGAAGTACCAACCCACAGTGTAAAGAAAAGTTTTCCTGCTGCTCCTCAGCCTGACCTCTCTCCCACTCGGGCAATCTATCAGAGCTCGTCTGAGCCGCTGCTGGGGTCAAAAGCAGGTGAGCAGAGTTTACACTGCTAACTTGGTGTGTAAGTGGTTTGGCCACTTGTCATCAATGCCAAATGGGTGCCTTGACTCACTTTGTACATTTGGAGAGCTTCCCTGAACTCTTCTGCCAGAGCCCCGAGCCCAGAGGCGACCATCTGTCCAAAACTCCTGCTACCACCGGGGCAAGGGCTCTGGCAGAGGGTTGTGGCTCCCTGCTTGGCTCCCAACTGCCTTGCTCCCCAAAGAGAGAAACACCCCAGAAACCCAGTGACTTACTGCGCACAGAAATCTCCGCCACTAAGACACCTCCGGTTTGTTCCATGCGCTGTTTTCGCTTGTCACATGTCTCAAGAGACCAGAGAGAAAGCCATGTATACCAAAACAGTTAAAAATAATTTTAAAAATCAAACCAAATTCTCATGTTTCCAACTAAAGAAATGAAATCTCTGTCAGTATTGCTGCATATTTTCTAGTGATTTTTTTCCCCTGTAATTATTGAGGGTGGGGTGAGGGGGTGTTGGTGCAGGTGAGAATTTAGGAAGAGTCTGAATTTTGTGAGGAGTTTGGTGTGCCACAGCCCTTATAGTGACTGTCAGTGTAAGTTCCTTTTCATTGTGAGATGGCAGGAGCCCTGATGGGTGTCCACTTGCTAATTATTGGTCCTCCCGGCCTGCCCTTTCCACCCTGCTTTAAAAAACTTCCTGTCAAGAAGGAAGAGGGAAGCCAAGCTCCATCTATTTAACCTGTGACCTCTATGAAGGCTCCTGTTGTTGTTTATTGCCAATTATATTTGTTGTCTATTGGGTAGAAACAGGAAGCACCAAATCCCTTCCATATAGATCAGGTCATCTCATGTCCAGCATTAATGATGCCTGTCACACCTGACAGGATCTGGATCAGAGGCAGTGCTTTACAGATAAAAGGTCCTTGTCTGTGCCCTGACCTTTGCAGATCCCCAGCTTTGGGCATTTTTTCTTCTTTTCTTTTCTTAAACTACTCAGCATGTGATAATTATGGGTTGCTTGTAAGCATAGACCCCCCAGCTTTGTTCAACTCTAATTCAGCAGACCACCAGCTACTGTGTTTTTAGGTTGGAAGACTTGAGGGATATTAGGTTGACAGAGCAATTATGCTATGCTGGAGGGTGAGGAGGGAATCCCATCCCATGCCTGAAACATGTAGATGTTTGGCAGTACTGTCAGAAAGGCAGGTATGATGTAGTGGGTTTGTGTTTTCTTTTAACCTTGGTCTGCAACTGGACAAAAAGTTGAAGAAATCTTTAAAAACAAACAACAGAATCTAAGCTTTTCTTTTGCCTTTCAAGCTTATAATTTCTAACAATGCATTTTTGTCAGACACGTGAGTTTTGCACAAATCAGTGCCCCTGCTTAACACTGAGGCTGGGTGATAAACACCCATGGTATTTTGGCTCCTGGACTGAGAAAGGGTTTAGAAAGAAAAGTTGGTTTAACCAGCAGGGATGCTTTCTCTTCCCCAGCAAGAAATATTTGCTGCTAACACAACAGTATGTTGGCCAAGAGGTATTTTGGGCTTTCATTTTGGGTGAAATAAAATTTGGCTTCTTTTTATAGCAATGAAACATTTACTACATGAGCGAATAGCGAAGCTCCGACTTAGTGAATGTGAGAGAAAGACCCCTTAGTTACCCTAGCCCTTGCATCAGTTGGTGCAAGGAATGTGTGCACCTCCCCATGCCAAATAATAGGCTTGTACTGCACCCCCACCTCATTCCCACCTAAGGTCCCAGGAACCAACTCCTCCACCTCAGTTCCTGCTCCAGTGACACTTTATATATTTCAGGCAGAACAGGACGGCTGCAAAAGCAGTGACTTACAGCAAGATAGCAGAGAGGACGTTTCCTGGGAAAGGGGGCTGGGAGGTTTTGTTTGAGCCAGGTTGGCCCACTGCCCCCAGGTGCCCTCAGCACCAATGTGTTTGGTAAAATGGAAAAAGCTCTGCTTTCTCCTTTCTTCCAGGCTTGCATTTAACTGTAGCTGTGTGGCAGACAGGACTGTCTTCTGGGTTATTGACAAAACCCGAGGTTTTTAAAGTGCTACATTATTTCTCAATGCCTTTAAACAAGTTCCCCAGTGCTGCATAGAGCAGGGGTGACAGGAGAGGGGTGGAGGCCTACGACTGGACTCCGAGCTTCACGCACGGCGGTGGCTCCATCTACTGAAAGCTCTGACACTGACTGGCTCTGCACCTGACATGCCCGTAGGAAGGTCTCGACATCCTCAGTCTAAATGTAGTACTGTGTTTTGCTGGGAGGGAGGCCTTACCACAGGGCAGGAGAACTTCTCGCTGTCACAGACGTGGGTCTCACAGTGCAGCCAGACCTTGGACAGCTTGGGGATGTTCCGGAAGCGGAAAGCATTAAACTGGAATGTCGCCCGGCTCGTTTTCCCATTCTCGTGCACAAGGATGGAGCTGTCGGTGGGACACCTGTGTTGTGTGTGGAGAAACAGTGTCAGAGACTACATGGCTTCAGTGAAACATCTCCTGAGGTTGCAGTCCTATGGATGCATTTGCCCTCCTGCGGGTCAGCTTCTATTTTGTCCCCTCATCCCCCAGCTTTCTGTCCTGCTTGGGTCTGGGCTGGGCAGGGGTGCTCCCTGCGTCCCACCAGCACCTACCCCTTGGTGATCAGAGGCCAGTGGATCTGGTAGAAATACTCTGAGGAGGGAGTTGCCCAGCAGTTGTTGAGAACAACTTTGAACCTGGGGAGACACAAGCCCCAAATTAGCAAGGAATGTCCTGATTGCTAACTTATTAATTATTACTTACTTCCCTTGCCTACCTGTCACTTAAGCCCTTAGCTTCCACTCCGGCAAATATGTCAGAACCGATTTCTGAAGTTTCAACGACAAAAGGGGCTTCTTTTATACTTGAAAACTTGGCATTCTTTGAAAGAGAAAGACATTGTATGTTACTAGTAACACGCAAAGCAAAGGCATGTGGCAACTTCAGACGTCTCTGGAGAGATGGACTCCAAAAGTCTGGTTTCTTACTACCTGCAAGCTCCAAACTGTACTCCTAGTAGTAGGACTATTCCAAGCCTAAGATGATGTTTTAAAATCTTTTTGTTAATGTTTGGCTTATAATCATAGTAAGAGAGAGGATTTGATGCTCTTTGGGCTGTAGTATGTATTATCACAGCATGGGTGGGAAGCAGGCTTGCTGCTGCTTCTGGTATACTAGGGGTGGTGGGGGAAGCTGGTGGGAGTTAGAGACTGGAGATGACTGTATGGAGTGGGAATGGGTTGGAGGATGGCCACATGTGGGAGAAAAGAGATGAAGATGAGCAGATATGCAGAGGTTTGTCTCTCTGTGATTTATACATGTGGTGGCCGACATGGTGAGAGCTGAGGGAGCACGAGGTGCAGAAAGACCTCTACCAGCTATAGTCATTTATCCACTAAAAAGCCAACCTGCTCAAAGTAGTACAACTTGCAGTGCTCAGATGAAAAAGTTTGGTTACAAACAGTAACTAAGAATTACCTACCTTAAACCCCGCTGCTTTTCATTGCATAAGATCATAACAAAACTAGCACCAGAGCTACATAAAGAGTAGCATGTTCAGTCATAGCATTAATTTACATAATTAAATCTACACAGTGGGATTCAGGTCCTGGAGCTGTTGGAGTATCTTTCTTGGACTGCTTACTCAGTTCCCTGGTACAGATTTTCTTATGTACCTTCCCTCACCTACACGGTGAGGTGGCTGTGGGGCACTACGATATTCCCACTGCAACATCTGATAGGCTGGACACTGAAGCCAGGGCTCAAGACTGTGTTTAGATTAGTGAACCATGGCTTTTAAGTGCCCTAGAAATTCTCATTTAACTGAAGACTTCTCCCAAAGGAGAGAACTTGCAGAACTACTGTCACAAAACTTATCAGTCTTTGTGCTAAAATGACTTGAATCACAGAATCACAGAATTGTAGGGGTTGGAAGGGACCTTGAGAGATCATCGGGTCCAACCCCCCTGAACCTGGTATAGTGCTTCTTTTTCCAAACTCTATCACTCTACATTGTTTTAGGGTACTATTTATTTTTCTTTCACAAGTTTCAGAGTTGAAGGCCAGATTTCCATTCAGGCTCTAGCCCCTGTGCTGCATTGTGGGCTTTGCTGTTAGAGGACAGGTGAGACCGAAGGGCTTCTGCTGGGATACACTGCAGCTTGGGCGCTGCTTCTGGATAAGGAAATGGGTATGTGAAGCATAACCTGTTAGCATGTTAGGAGTGTACCTCTCAGCAGAAAAATCAGCCTGATTTGGAGGGTGTGAAACAGTACTTGGCATGTGTCTGCTCTGTTCAGTTTAAGTATATGCCTGTTAATCAGAAGAAACAAGGATCCCTAGAAACCCCACTGTAATTTACTGTTCCAGGCTAGTAACATGCTCCATGACTGTCCTGGTTCTGGCCAGACCACCTCCCCAAGCAGCTATCCCAGGTGAGCTGAGTTAGCCTGGGCTGTTTCCACACCATCTGACATCACTCCCTCTTAAGAGGGCCTGGTTGGGGAGGGGCACCCCTGGGTCCCTCCAGAGCAGCCTGAGTGCAGGCAGGGGACTGGTCCAGCACTCAGTTATCATCAGGTTGGTAAGGTACTCTCTGTGTGTAATTTGTCAAGGGTTGTTACTGTTCCCCTTTGACAGTAATTTTGTCAGTAAACTGCCCTTATCCCAACCCAGGAAGCTCTGTTTGTTTCTCCTCCTGGAGTGAGGATGTGGTACTCAGCTGTTTGGGGCTGAACCACCATAGCGATACATAAAAGTCAGGAGCAGCAGCTCTTTATTTCCAGCTTTTAGGCTGAATCCTGTGGAAAGTGAAGGCACAAATTTGGGTGGCAAAGAGCACTTACAGAGTAGAAGTTGAGGGACAACTGGCTTTCAAATGAGCCAGAGCTTCCATTCTTCACATGGACAGTGGCCACCCTGGGGACATAACAAAAGTTTCTGTATGAGTGAGATGTGGTGCTGGAAACAACGTGAGGTGTGCTCCCAGAAGAGGACATACCTTTGGTCAAAGGCAGCCTGGTTCACCAGGTAGTTGGCATTGTATGTGCAGGTGAATGAGTAATTCACAGGCTGGCTCTTCACAATTATTGAGGAGTCATTGGAGACGATGGAGTTGTAGAAGTGATAAACAGGGTTCTTGAACTGTGGATGGCAGACAGAGAAATGTAGGCAGTACTGCATCTTGGAGGCATTAGGAACAACTTTGTACTTTAAAACATGGAGACTCTATCTGGTGACAAAACACCATCCCCAAGGAAACATGGTTTTGTAGCTCTTTACAAGCTGTGCTTGCCTATGTGCATGCCCTACTATACATAGATGTTCTGTGCCATACAGTTGCAAATAGATGACTAACACCCAGACTAATACCAGTAAGCCTGTGAGCATTTTGCCCATAGATGCAAAACACAACTATTTGATTCTTCCTTCTCACTGATACTGGAGTTTGTCTCCTCTTCCCATCAGTACTAAAGCCCACTCCAAGCTGAAGCAAACAGGACTCTCTCAAGTGAGTCCAGCTCAGGAATGCTGACCTTGACAGTCTTACCTCTGACTGTGTCCCACAGTATGATTTGTTTTTAGGTGACAGGTCTGGGATTGTGAACTGGTAATATCCTGAATCGTGGATCCCATTGTAGCAAATGCCTCCAAGTGCCAGCTGATTAACCTCCCATCCGTAAGGACACTCCGGAATTTTGGTAATGATGGTTTTAGGATAGCAGTACACCAGAATTACATCTGAAAGGAAAGTAATACACCTGGAGTGATACTGAGTGGTGCTTTTCTTTCAAAGATGCAGGTGTGCACGCTTACTTTCCATTGGCATTAAACTTCTGTGAGCAGGGGTGTGTGCTGGAAGGTCCCCTAATAACTTGAGAAGCTTTTGCTACACAAAAAAGGCCTTTGGGTTGTTAAATTTTGTCCTTTTTGGAAGAGTTTGGCCTTTGCCCTCTAATCAATACAGGACTTCATGTGAACTTTTAATCTGTCTGGGATAGCTGACTGAGGAGCAGAGCCACTACTGAGAAACCCGAAGAGAGAAATTGCCGTGCAGCTATCTGTCAGGTGATGGTGCAGAGCTGCCTTCTGTAACACCACTGACTCTGTAAAAATAATAGGGGTGAAGCTTTTTGTTAGGCATGTTTCCATCCACACACGTTTTTGTGGCGGTGTCTGATCTAGGCCATGATACATATACAGACTCTGCCCTTTCTCTCCTTGCACTGGCATTGCAGTGCCAGCGCTAATGGAATTTCTAGAATCCTCTAGTTAAAAGCTAAGGTCTAAAAATGACCTTAAAAGCCTAGTGCTGTTAAATGGCAGTAATAAATTAACTGGAAAGCCTAGCCCTGTTAATGGCTAGTAAACAAGCAATAGCTAGTTAATAGCTAGTAAAAAATAGTAAATGAACCAAAATCTTATCCCTGTTAACAGCTAATTGCAGTGTGGTATGCTTCCAAACATGGTGATTGCTAATACAACCATGAATATTGAACAGCTTAACTTACAGGCTGCTTTGTGACAGCAGAATTGGACATTTTTCAAAGAGAATCAGTCAGTGTGAATTTGAATGTCTGATGGGAATTTAAAGGGCAAATATTGACTAACCATGAGTGATCTGAAAATGGAGAAAGACTTTCAATTACTACAAGCCAGAAAAAAAAAAAGACACTACCTGGAACTATTCAATTATTTCTTTTAAAGCCTTTGATGCTCTCATTTTTATGATAAAAGCCTGATTTTACACCTTTCCATGTCTGCAGAAGGTTAGGGAACACTCAGGGAAAGTGAAATAGGGACCTGAACAACTCACTTGTTTCTGATCAACAAATCTTAAGCACGTGTAGGCTGATTCTGCTTGTGGTAGTGATCAGATTTGTAACTCTGGCATCTTTCTAGCTATGAAAATTCCTGCAGATCAGAGAAACTGCTTGTACAAATGAAGCTATGAAAATAAATGGCTGGAGGGCCAAATACTTAAGATACACCATGAAATTACTGGCAGCAGACTGACAACATGCTGAGAAACCACTCTATATAGAGACATATTCCAATGCATTTCTAAAGCATGTTTCTTAATTATAGTGAATTCTACATTATAGATCTGTCTGGCACCAGATCATTTGAGTTTCTAAGCAGAAATCAGCATGCAATTAGGACCTTAGCATCAATGATATTTATTTTTTCTTGTTTAATACAGCAGTGTGGCTCAACGTTGCTGAGCTGAATGCTCAGCACATTCATTCAGCCACTAGTCATCTGACTGCAGTCAGTGGGACTAAAGCCCAGCTTGGGCAGCATAGATCTGCTGCATCCAGCCTGTGCTACTGCAGATAATCTCTAATTGTTATTGTTTCCTTTGCCATTTTATGCCTGAATGCCCTTATACTTAACTTTATAGCACTGTGATTATTGCACAGTTAAGCATATGCCTAATCCTCTGTGGAGCTGGAACTTTAATGGTACTTGCTTTACTGTGCTAGTTGAAAGCAGATCAATAAAAGAAATGTAAGAATTAGCTCTCCAGAATCCACAGTTTAACATTCTGATGAAAAACCTTTCCATTTTTTAAATAGGAAAAAAAAAGCCCCCACCCTTGGTAGCTTAATTACAAGAGAAGATCATAGGAGACTAAAGTTAATTTACCTGCTTTATTTGGAATGCAAGGCCCTGCAAGGGCTTGAGCCAAGATGACCAGCAGATAAATAGTAAGAGTCACCATTTCTTGCAATGATCTGAGGACACAGGGAATAAAAGCTGAAATTGTCTTTAAAATTAGGAGGGAAAAAAAAGAAAAGCATTGGCTGCAGACCCAAAACCACAGCTGTTGTTAAACATGTTCTTCTTGCAAAGCAAAACAAATGACATTGCTGATATTCTGTCACCCAACTTAATTGCAGGATTATGTACAGGATTTATATTTCCAAGATAACTAAATATCACTGGGTCACTACTGTGACAATTTTACTATTTCAACTTATTCCAGGTTTCTTTGTTCTTGTAAAGTCTAAACCTAAACTGTTAGTATAACTAAAAGAAACCAAAACAATGTGATCCGAAAAAAAAAAAAAAGAGGGAATAAAAATTACTTGAAGAAATATGATGATATAAGATACATATTGTGCTTTTAAATTTAATGCTGAGACTATTCTCTGTATTGATGGCAATCCTGATTTATACAATCTTAACTTCATGTAGGTCGGTTTTGGTAAATAATGCATTTCCTCCCTTACTGCTAACTGTTGCATTTTCAGGAAAACCTACATAGCAGTAATTTACATTCCCACTTCAGGCCTCAAACCTGCAGGCTGTTTCCCACAGGGAGAAGCATGTAGGTTTGGGATTGGCGTTCTCATGTTTTCCCTTTGTAGACACTCTTCAGTGCCTGCCTTCATATACATATCACTGAGCAGACTGTCAGAAAGTAACTAAAAAAAAAACCCCACCTCTTCCCAATTAAGTATTTCCAACAAAAAAAATCAACTTCAACATTCTCACTCAGCTTCTATTTATAAAATTAGGTATTTATAAAAGGTTCATACAGCACATTGCAGTGACAATTCCTTCTAATTATAATCCTATGCAACAAAAAAATGAATATAGTACCTACAAGACAGGAAGAAGCTAAGTATTTCAGATTTTCATTCCGTTCTTATTCGGATAGCTGCGCTGTCGGCTCTTCCCAAGATGTCCTCTTTCAAATGAACCCAGCTGGCGTTATCTTTGCTTTATATAAGCAATCTTGTAAAAGGAGCCCATCTCTGGTTAAATCTCAACCCTCCGGTATTGTCCAGTGTAGGAGGAAAAAAAAAACTGTTCTAGAAAAGCAGTTCTCTTCCCCTAGATGGGACTGTATTGCTGCTGCTTGATTTTTAAGAAAATCTTTCTATGGTGGCTTTTTACAGTTCTTGAAAATAATTGGACAGAAACCTGCTGAAGGTACATAATTGCTAGAAAATTTTCGGTTTACAAGCCAATTAGGGAAATGTAGGATTTCAGAAGAGGTGAAAAAACAGCTGCCTTCTGGAATTCAGGGAAAATGTATTTAAAGGAATTTATAGGAATTAGGTGCCTGTCTTGAATGGCTTCTTGGCAATGTCAAACAGACAAAAGTAATTTCCACAGATGATATACCACCTTTGGGGCTGTTTTATTTACTTAGTTTTTCTCAAAGTTCACAAGCATATAGTCTGAGTTTAGGTAGGATCTTTTGTAATCATAAGCATCATGATATATAATTATAATGCTTAATACTCTGTATAAGACTATGTAATATACATTAAATATTACTCTATAGAATCTGTAAAATTGACCATTTCAAAGAAAACCACAACAGACTTTGTGGCCATCAGTCATGTGGTTGCTATATGACAATCTTAGTCAGCTGGTAAAATATTCTGATGACCTATGACATCCTGTTTGTGTTAGCTTTTAGTGATAGACCCATAAAAAGGACTTGGGCATGCTACTGCTATTTTACATGCCTGGATAAAAAGTGCGGGCCATAAACAGCTTTGCCATGCAAACTGGAGTGACCTCAACTTTGGGCACATCTATATCCAGATCAGAGTGCTGCTGAGTTACACATGCTCTGATCTCTGTCTTGAGCCACAAAACACAGAGGATCTCGCTGACCTTACCTGTGGGGCCCAGCTTTGTGGGGTTCCTCAGAGGCGAACGTGGTGTGTCCTAAGGAGTTATCCCCATAGACAGTCTTGTTTTGCCCCATCTGTCGCAGTGGTATGGTGTGGGTCTGCCCTCCCTCAAGCAAGTTCTGGTGTATGGGGTAGTTGCAGTTGTCATTAGTCTGGAGATTTTGAGGGAGAAAGGAGCAGGATGGAAGAGCATGATGGCCCTGACCTTAACCTGGTATATTGGGCAGTGGGTTTGCAGCAATTCTGTGGGTGCTGCTGTGGGTGAGATTTATGGGCCCACCCTCAGGAGAACATTCACTGTTCTAAACCCAGACTACAAGGAGTGCCTCAAGCCAAATGGCATTACTGAAGCATGACCATGACTACACCGTGTTTTGTAATGAATGCTAGCTCTCACCCAGCAATGATGGTATGAGGGTGAATCTACAGCGATGTGAAAATGTTTATAAATAATCAGGGAGACTTCTGCTTCTTGCAAACTGATCCAAAGCTCTAAAGAAAGATTCAAAAGCCTATGGAGTTTTGTGTTTAGTTTAAATAATATCCCTGAAGCTAGATGTGAAGCTTCATAAAGATTGCAGTACAGAGCACATGATGTTAAATAGGCTGCTCTCCCTATTCTTGTGAGCCAAATCCTGCAAGCCATCACATTCTGATTTAAATGAGATTACTTTAAGATTTACACATGGACGAAATCCATTGGTCAGGGTTTGTTGTTATTTTAATTGAATTATCAAATAATCCACTGAACAAGAACCAAAGCTTGTAAATGATTTGATGTGACCTAACTAGGGACTATTTAGAAATCCTAAAATAAGGAAGATTCAACTCCAGGTGTCTGTTTTATATCCTCAACCCAAATCCTTCTGCAGGCTCTGTGGCCAAAATTTTATTTCCAAAGCCCAACTCTGACTGTGTAAATATTCACTGACTTTTCTCTTTCTCTCTGTGTGTGTATTTGGCCTGGAACCCAAAACCAGGGACTGGTGAGACATTATGAGCCACCTTGTTGTCAACTATATATAGCCCAGAAGCAAGGGGAGAGTTTGCAGAAGACTTGTGAGTTTGGGCATGAGAAAGGTCTCATGACCTTGTACAAATCAACTCTTCAAGTTCATGAGATCAGATTCAGCCCTGGTGTTGGACTTGGTCTCTCAGGTGTGCCCACCCAGGGCTGATTTGGAGCCTAAGATATTTGGTTAACCTTGATTAGGCATAGTGTAAATGCATCGCTAGAAATTATGTGAGTGGTCAATCTCGCTGTAACATTAACAAAGCACTTGAGCACAGATGAGCTTTGTTCTAATGATTTTTAGCAAATAACATAATTAAATAATCATTGGTGTTAGGCTACAGGTTTCAGTGGAATTGCTCCAAGATGGATTTAGGCCCATAATATTTCAAAGAAAATAAATCTCCCAGTATCTTTTCACAGAAAAGTAATCCCCATGTACATAATACCCCTTTTAGGTGAAAGGTAGAAAACAGGATGAAATCCATGAAACAAATTTGGCAAAAGTGCCAGCTGGTGTATAGTAGTTTGCATTTGCATAAGAAATGAGCACAAAATGTACCTAAGCTAACCAGCATTTGATACCTGCTCTGATCAAAGGCGAAGGTCTGAGAAAGGGTTAGGTTTCTCTCAGTAATTGCACATACAGAAAAAGGAAAGCCATTAAATTGCAAAGCAGACCATTGAGGTTGGTTGCCTTTCCCTGACTCTTTCCAAACTGAATAATCTCAGCGATCTAAGTATCCGTAAAGATTGTGACAAAGAGCAAATGAAGGCCTTATTGTGAATTTCACCTACAAGGGCAGCTTGTCTCTCCAGCTTTGTTCTTGGCATTGTGATGGAAAGCTGTGCAAATATCTACTGTCTGGTTCTTACATGAAGAAAACAGGTGCTGCTGTTTGAATCTGCAAGAGATATTATGTCTTACAATTTTCATTGTTTTGAATAAGACAATAAGCCCCAAGAACACGTTAGGTATATTGAAGGACTTTATGGGATAAGTAGGATCAGTGGAGACAGTGATTCGAGGAGGAGTGAGATTAGTGATGCTCACCTAGAGGCTGCAAGGTATTGATGATAGTGTTTCCAGCCACACACCAAAGCCTAGCATACTCAGTTTTGTCTGAGATAAGGCATGTAGTTACCTCACAGGTGAGATATCCATGCTAGGTCTGGAAGCGTGGTAACTACATTTATATTGGCCCTGATGTGAGTTAATGGGTCCTGTTGGAAATGTGTTCATACAGTCAAAGCTGTCCTGGATCCTAAGACTACAGTGAGTGTGCTGTGTAGACTCATTTCCTCAAGTCATAAATGCTTTATGGATTTCAGCATTGTTTTGTCTTTTATAGAATAAATACCTTTCCAATAGTTAGTTACTCTTGGCACGTGGTTGGTCACTGGTTGGTCACTTACTTCAGCACATGATTGAGTCACCATCCCTGGAGGTATTTAAAAGATGTGTAGATGTGGCGCTTGGTTTAGTGGTGGACTTGGCAGTGTTAGGTTTACAGTTGGGCTCAATCTTAAAGGCCTTTAGGTTTCTTCCAACCTAAATGATTCTATGATGTTCCAGATTTGTGAGCAGATGATAGAACCATGCAAGTGACCCACAGATACCCTGCACCCTAAGTCCCTAGGTGGCTTACAGTCTTCAAGAACTGCACAAACCAAATCAGAAGCAGGGGAAATTAGAGGAAATCATGTTTGTGGAAGAAGGTGCCACATGAAAATCAGAGATGGAGGTTTGGACCATCAGAAGAGACAGTCTTCTGCTCCAAACTTCCTCGTGTATCACCTGTCTGTCTGTCTAACTACGCAACGCTGAATCATAATTTTTCAGCAATCACCTGCAGCCATAAGCTTGGCGAGACAGTGCTGCTGTTGGAACATGCACTCCCTGGGGTGTGGGTGAGCACAGAAGCTCACCCACAGCAGAAGAAGCATTCCCTTGACTTTTCTGCTGTCCAAGGCATTCACACAGACATTTACAACAGCAAATCTCACCGAGCACAGAATTTTGGATGAAGTAAATAATTGTATTTCATCTTCATCTTGTTGCTGTTTAGCTTTGCCTGCATATTTATATTCTTTGGAAGCTTCTCCAGCAAAGTTCTGCCTGGAGTTCACTACTGCTGGCACAAAACATCAGTTTCCAGCTGAGTTTTCCTGAAGCCTTTCTGTCAGTAAGTATTTTGTTTGGTGTATTTCTTTACAGGCTATCCTGGAGCTAGCTAGTTATGCAGGATAAAGATTTGGGGCTTGATTTAATAAAGGCATGAGACATGTATAACAGGTCATGTGAGACCAGAACTGATGACTTATGTGGGTCACATGAGACCAGAGCAGTCTTTGGTTTGCCACCTTTTGGAGATGCCTGAACTTGCCAGGCACTTGATTCATTTGCCTAAATGAAGCATGTCTCACATTAACAGGTACTGTAAGGTGGCCAGGATACCTGCAGATGTGACACAGGACCTGTAGGACCTCATGTGCTTTTGAAGTGGGATCTGGAGGCCAGGCAGGAAATTCAAGCACATCTGAAATGACACTGGATGTCTGTGTGAAGGCATCTGAATTGAGACCATGCAGGCATGCTGCTCTGGTTGGCTTTACATTAATTATTTTTTTTGCCTTGGAAGTCTGAGCACCCCTGCACTATTTTTTTTGCCTTGAAAGTCTGAGCACCCCTGCACCCTCTGTGGCACGTGTCTGAGCCTGCTCCAGTCATCACAGTGCCTTCAAATTATTCATGGAGTGCCCAAGGCTGGCTTCAAGGTAGAAGTTGGAGCACTTCTGGGGAAAAAGTAACTTTGAACCCTGCAGGCAAGGAGAATTGAGTCTGGGTCTCCTGTAGTCATGGGTGAGGGCTCTGACCATCAGGCCTGTCTCCTCCAGCTGTCCTTTGACAAGAGCATGGCTGTGGCTGCTCAGGCATCCCACTAGGTATGTGCCATAGCAGAATGGCTGGTATTTTCTATAGACAATACACAGATTAAGTGTTTGGTAGCAGAATGATGTTGCTAAGGAATAGCAGTCTAAAATCACCTGGATGACTAAATGGCTTCTGAGGTGCCTAAGTGCTTTTTTGGATCTCAACCATGCCGTCCTGTATAACACCTTGTAAGCCTTTTAGTTCTTGTTATCTCAACAACAGGTCTTGATGTCTTGGCAGCTGTGGCAGGGCGGATGGGCAGGGCGATTTTTAGACGTGGGTGAGAAAGAAGGTAGAATGGACTCTTTGTGTCATTCATTAGTTTAATCTCCTCAGGTTGGCAGCTGGCGCTGACACAGTAACTGTGGCTCTTCTCACTCCAGTAATGCTCTTTTTTCTGGACATTATCCTGCTAGTGCTGAGGAGGTTGCAGCAATGTGATGTTTCTCAGCTTGGGTCGAGGTATGTCACTACAAGTTTGAGAAGAGTCTGTAGCAGCTGTCTGGCCTTCTGCCTGGTTCCTGGCCGTGACGCGTTGGCTGTAAATAATGCTGCTCACCCAGCCTACATATTTTGCTACAGAGGAGCTGACAAAAAAAGGACTGCAGTGCAGTGAGGCATTAAAAATATATTAAAGGCCAATTTCTCCTCTGATGTCCCTCAGTGGCAGTTCCATTGACTGCTGAGGAACTGACTCTAAATGTATGCTGCTTATTTTACACATACAGTTAAGTAAGAAAAAACAAAGCAAAGCAAAATGCAGAGACAAACTGATCAAGAGATTTCAGAAGCAGGAGGAATGCAAAATTCTGATAAAGGACTTGATTGCCACCTAGCTTGGAAGTGTCTCCATTCATATTCCAAAGCCTAGAAACCTTTTGTCAAATTTGCAATCTATATTGTCCTGGGAGCACAGAATACTTGTGCTCTTTCTGTAGCACCCCTACCCCTAACTGAGCTGCGGAACCTGTCTTCAACATCCTGATTAGTCAGTGGTCTGAGCCAGCTGAATTATAAACCTGCTTTGTGGGATCTGGATAGGATTGCACACATGAAGGACTGGTAAAAATCAGGTTTTAGAATGCTCACCATAATTTCTGTCCTTTGAAGAGCTAAGACTTTCCCAATGAAATAATCTTTTGGTATCTGTAGTGCTGCCCTCTCAAATCAAACACAAACCTCTGCACTTCTATCAATAGCAGCTGATGATTAGAATCACCATTCTGGTTTCCTGAGCTACGTAATCCTGCTAGTTTGTTCCTAGACCTACTTTCCTTAGCACACTGCATCCATTATACTAGTGTTGTCCCCATTTTTAAAAGTTTGGGATTCTTCAGCAAGCCGATAGCATCATGCTTGGAGACAGTCTCTCTTGCTGTGAAAGGGATTTGTTTGTTATAAAGAATTATGTGGCTTTGAGACCTACATGTATCAAACTTAGCTGTATTAATTAGCTTGTGCTGTGCTTGTAAAGTGATCATAATAATGCTTATCACGATCTTAGTACCATTATCTCTGTTTTGTAGATAATGGAACTGAGCCATGGAAAGGCAAAGCCCAGCAAAGGGCTCTCAAGCTGCTCATACTGCTCTTAGTTCCCATGTGACACTGAAACAGTAAGCAGCTTGGAGGAGAAGCTGCCCAAGCAAGCTTTGAATGGTTCTGTCCTGTGAATTAGAAAAGCTTTCTGGGAAGCTGCAAGATGATTGCCTGCACTGTCAGGCCATGTCTTCTGGAACAGAGGACTCCATTTATCTCAGACTATTTTACCACCTAAAGAACTAAACTCCCCCTGCTTGTCAGTTTACCATTCACACTGGGCCTTATGGCTTATTAACAATGAATTGATGACTTACAAACCATCACCAGTTAAGTGCCTCAGTGAATTTTTCTCTTCTGATGCTATAATCCAAGTTTTTCTTCTCAGTTTGTCTTTAGTGCATTCAGCTTCCAAGAAGGTCACTTTCTGAAACTTCTCATAAATAACAGACCACATTTCAGACCAATTAAAGGATATGGTTTTCTTCAAATTACACCATTATACTAATGGTGATATGCATTGAGATGGTTCTTTCCGTTCACTATGCTTTGTAGTCATAGAGAGATGTTACAGGCTCCATGTAGCGGGATGAAAGAGAGTAATCAAGCCTAGAGGCTTCAAGCACTCAGTTGATATTTATATACTTTTTGTTCCATGACTCAATCAATCACAAATAAGAAAAAAAATCTTCCTTTTTTTAGTTGGCTGTTTGAAGGTAGGATTTCTGGTAGAATCACTGAAACACCAAATGGAAAGGACCTTGTTACTGCCTGTGTACAGCTGCTTCTGATACCAAGCATCAGAAAGTTAACACCTTTGCTTTTCCTTCTGCCGTGCTGTAGCTGGTATTGCATTGATTCACTCAAAATCAATTTTACCACCTTGTATGATGATCATAAGTACTATTTGCTAGCTTTTAGAGTTACTGTTTCTGTCTTCTGGTGCAGCTCACATCAGTGTACTGGGATGAAGTATGCACTCCCCAGAAAGTGATGATTTCAATCTCAACTTGCTGAACAGAGCGTTGTGGTCATCTGCAAAATGTCTGCAATTATAACACACCAGAGGCATTCATATAATGTTTCCTACAAGCTATTCCAGAAAGTATGACACTGCAGTTTTCTTCTATGACAATCCCTGATTACCTTCCAAGAGATTCAGAGGGTTGCTTTCCTCAGGGACTCACTATAGCCCAAGTACTCAATTCTCTAGGACAGACTGTGCAGAAGACTCTAGATTGATTATGCTGTTAATGACGCAGGAGGTTCTGCTGCTGTTTGTTTATTCTGGGATTAGCTAAAATTAGAAGTTGACCCCGTGTCCTGAATTAATTTAAAGGCAAAAATACAAGTTAGTGATTCTGTTGATTTTTTTTTTTTTTTAAATACAGCATCTAAAGCCAAAACTCAGAAGGTATCTTCCTTGAGCTGTAAGGCAGTTCTTAAACAATTTTGAAATGAAAGGTATCTGGGCCAGTTAATATGTATGATCAGTAACCCCTGGGTTATTTCTAAGGTAACTCCATAACATGCTGTGCTGGAGATCTACAGATTTAAGATTTGGAAAGATCAAGATGTCAAAGCCTTGTCTCAAATGCTTGAAAGCAGCTGAATAGATTCAGTAAGTGTTAACTGGACAGACCTTGGTCTATTGACTGCCTGTATCAAAAGTACATACAGTGGACGAGTTATTCTCTGCATCTCTGGATGGTCCTGATATCTAAAAAAATGAGTAAAAAAGACCAGGGAATACTGATTCTTTGACAGCAATAAGTTGTGACAATACATGAATGACGTTTCAGAAAGTGTTAAAGGCTTAAAGTGCTGAACTTGGCTAGAAAAAAGTCTCTTTTCACTGCCTTTTCCTTCATTTCAGTTTTAGTTTTCTCAGTGGGTCCCAAAACAAAGTGTACTCAAACCAATGGCCAGTTCTGAAAGTGTAAGTTGATTTTAGAGTATTCTGATATGCAAAAAAAAAAGCAGTTGAAGTGCCAACACCTTACATGTAATTCTCTCTCTCTCTCATTCTGTATATTATTTTGGCACATGTAGAGCCAATTAATGTGTATAAGGTATGGCAAAGGTATTATTTTCTAGGTTTGCAATACCTTTCATTACAGGCTGTCAGCAGCCTTTACAGAGATTTGACTCTAGACACCAACTGGCCAGGAGATGGTGTTAGCGGTGTACTATAAACAGACAACACATGACACAGAACAGCAAGGTGACTCAGTCACTCGTACAAAATCTGGTGAAGACATTTCACCCTCATCTGAGTGCTGTCCCATCTCCTGGACCTTTCTTTGGCCTGTTTTGATTATCTGTGTTACCCATAGTAGTTATTACTCAGTAGTGCTGTTTCAACGTGGCAAGTAAGCAACCATATGAAGGCAAAAGCAATTTCCTGGAATCTTTGGGGATACATTCGTTAACTAATAATGTAGATAATTTATTATCTGGTCATTTAAAATAGACTAGATCAAAGCCTACATCACTCAGGAACAGGAGATGTGAGCAAAAGAAGTTCAGCCGCATGTTCCCTTCCTCTTCAGCTCCTGTCAGGAGCCAGCTCAGCTAACAGCCCCAGTTGTAGAGTGGCCTCAAACCAGTCTCCTTTGCAAGCAGCACTATTAATCTCTATGCCAGCTCCTTTCTTCACATCCTAGCTTCATTTTCCTCCTGTAGTTGCAACCCTTATGGTCTGTTGAATATGCCACTAAACACAGCATCTGCAGTTGTTACTATGTAATGCCACCTTCTGGGACTGTGGGCTAGCTTCTCATCTTCACACCTCCTTTAGTGTTTCCTCTCCCACCATCCTTCTGTGCAGTTACCACTTTCATTGAGCTCAGCAAACATGGATGTTCGTGCAGTCTCCTTCACTTCATGACTGCGCATGTGCTACTTCAGTACGCTTCTGCGTGAGATTTTGTTTGTAAATCTTTCCTTCCAACACTCCCTCACTTCGAGCAGGGCTTCAGTGGTGGTTTCTTCCTTGCTCCCTGCCTCTTCTCTCACCAAGAGAGTGGCATCAGCCAGGAAAGGCTCTTCGGGCTGGGGGACAGTAGCTGGTGTTGGGAAGTCAGTGGTGGCCAGCTAACACAATTCCTTGGCACCAAGCTGTTACTATGATCCCACATTATTTATGCATGGTTTTGCATTTTATCATCTATTTTAATCAATACCATCCAAAGAGAAGGAAATAAAGTCTCTTGTGCTGCCTGCATGGCTGCACCATTGTAGCCAGCCCGGACCCTTTAGTCTCGGTCTAACAATGCTCTTGAAGTGAGTAGGCCAGGTACAGCCTGAGTTTTGATACTCAGCTGCCACAGAAGCTCAAAGGAAAAAGAGTGAAACTGTACCTTGGTGTTTCATTGCTCTGCCTTCTTCAGGGAGGTCTCCATGGCTTGGTGTGCAAGAGGACCTGCCCCAGCCTTCCCAAACGCATGGACTGTCCTTGCACAGATCACACAAGCAGGGGCAGCTCCTCTTGTCCTCTTATCTTTTATTTGTCCATCCATGCCAAAGTTGGGGGCATCCTGACTCATGGGCAATATAGTTCTTGTACAGGGACATGCCCCGATATTTATATCTAAATACTGTATATAAGTCTTATCGACAATAGTTATTATCTTTTAGATTTTACATACTGAACAAAGTGTCCTAGGTGCCCTGGGAAAAGAGCCATTTGGATTAAAGGCCACTGAGATCAATCAGTGGGTGATTTATTTATGTGGTTGGCTATTGTGATGGTAACAGCTTTTTTTTTCTGGTAAGAGATTTTTCTGCTTGGCCAGTGTGCTTTAATTTTGGGTTGTTTTGGTTTGGTTTGGTTTTGTTTATTTTTGAAATTACATAGCCATTCTATTCAAAACGTAGAGCTCACGGTCAAATACTCTGCCAGCAGGGACACTTCTTTACGGTAAGGCTGTTGGGCCCACCATGTATGCTTCAAATTGGTCTTCATCCTGCAAGTATAGGCAGCCTCTGTCATTTCTGGGGGCAGTTTAGATTCATTTCCCTGAGAATACTGGCAGAGTGATCTGGAAAAGCAGTGTTCACTCTGAAGATGGTCTGTTGCCCTTGAAGTTATTTAAAAATGAGAACTGGTAAAGACATAATGCTCTGTTCTGTACGGAGAGTGTATCCATAGGATATAGTAATATTTGCATAGAGTTCATTATTTCAAATTTTCATCGAAGTTCTGCGGAGGATTACTGTGGAAAGAAATATTGCAGCATTTTTCAGTATTCTGAATTTTGAATGACAGTGATTGCAAAGCTGGAAGCACCTCTTGTTTGTGAAAGCTTTCTGTCCCCCAGAATAATCTTTTCTCCCAGGAGTTACATACACTGAATTTTTTACTTAGGAAGGGTAGTGGGAAATGCCTACATATTCAGTATGGTCTTTAAAGAAATTGAGAATGTATGAGTGCATGAGGGAAACTGTGTTTGAATACAAAGGACAGTTGACACAGAGTTGGAAACTTGTGTGTGAGAATGTGTGAAAGCAATGTGGCAACTGTGGTTTGGGTACATACATATGGAATCCTCAGGAAAACAGCAATAGAATTCAGGAAATATTTAATCCATGGCTTAACCATACCTGCAGCTCAAGCTTGGTAAATAAGTGACTAGTCAAGGTAAGGAAACCACAGAAACATTTTTAACAGGCTACTGACTTATATTCTTATGGGCTCTGTAGTTTCATGCATCTCTTAGAGATAATGTTAGGAAATTCCTTGGGTGTCATGGCATCGTGTTTTGTTAAATTATTTTATTATTTTCACCGGGCTGCCTTTGAGCTGAGAAATCTGTTGATTACAATTTAATTTAATTGCTAGAGTTGGGTTACCCTTCAGGAGATTACTATCCTCACTCCTGCTGGGATTTCCATTGTTGTAGTGATGATGTTTTTCAAACATTGTTTTGGAAAAAAATCTAGGGTTATCATTAATATATAATTATGGTAATGAATTATGATGGCTTCAGTTTGCCTTCCTGTAATGCCAATGGAAGATCTGTGTGTGTATGCAAGATAAGATAAGAGTCTTTAGGTGGCATTTACAGTAATTATATTAATTAGAGAGATGTTGGGGTAGTATTACTACTTTATAGCCCTTAGACTGACTATTTTAATAGTCCATGTGCAAGGACAATACTTCCCCTTGTTTTCGTGAGTAAGGACTCTCATGGTTACCTGGGAAGAGGATGGTTTTAGCTGGGCTATGAGTGCACCTGTGACTGTGGAGCACTGGAACCCACATCCAGTCATCCAGAAAGACCATTTTCAGGGCACAGTAGCATTTATTTTATTGTGGAAACATGTTGAATGTGAGACATTTCTGAGAAATTGGAAGAAATGCAGAAAATAAAAAACCATTTTTCATAAGTTGGCCACATACATTAAACTGTGTGAGTGCCTAACTAAGACTGTGCTTGTGCTTTGTAATGAAAAGTTTTCTCATTCTCCTTTCTACATTTTGGTTATATTTCAGTTCATATAGTTATTGAACTTAATACTGTTAACTGCATCCACTCAGGCAGAAATTGAAGCGAGGAGTCCCCTTGTTTTTCTATTATATCAGGAAGTTCTTTTTGTCACTGTTATGGAGTGCATGGGTACATATCTTCATAACTTCCACATTGTAATTTTGGAAGATGGAATGAATCAACTGTTTGTTCATTTCCTTCTGTTAAGAGAGACTGCAGGGTGGCATCCACATTATAGTTGGCTGAGTGACCCTGGTGGCACTTCAATCTCAGTTAAAGCAGATTCTGTTGTACAAAAGACAAAGGAAAAGAAACTACAGAGCCTGGTTTAGAGAACAACCTACATGTACAGGTGAAGAATTAGGGTGTCAAAGCAAGCTGGGTAATTCTGGGTTGGTCTGGTAAGCTCCAAGGCAGAACTGAATTCAAGTTGCAGGCAGATCCTGATAGCTCAAAAAATTTTGGCTTTAAAATTGTACAAAAGGAGTATGGTCCCTTTTAATCATTGTGGAAGGCTCTGAGAGGCAGAGGTGAAGGAGAAAGGGGCAGGCTGATCACTCCAGGTACTAATTAGGGCCAAAGTCTGTTGGGGAAGTTAATGAGTTTCTAAATAGCCAACTAGCAGCTGGTAGGGAGCGGAAGAATAGTCAGCCTCTGCATCTTGCTTTTATTTCTGCCCTAAAATGAGAGATCTTTAGGAGATAGATCTAGTCAACATTTTGTGGTCAAAAGTCTTCTACGAGGAAATACCTGCTTCTGATGTGAAAACTTCTTTCTTACACAGTGCAAAGGAAAATTTAATTGAGAGGGTGATGAATTCCATGGGTATGCCCCAAGCATTGCTGCAGTGCACAGGATAGGACATTTTGACTCATTTTAACTGTTGTGGTCCCTCTGACCCTGCCTTTGGCTATGCTTCTGAAAGTGTCTGGCATGACTGCTCTTGTTTGCGCTTCTCCCCCACCTTTGTATGCCAGATAGCTTTTGCCATCTTCCTGACCTTGCCAGGTAAACAATTGCACTAACACGGCTGTTACATAGCAGTCATTTGGCTTTTAAAAACACTGACATGCAAAAGAAATGCAAGCAGGTAAGTGAAAGAGGTGAAAAAGAAATAGGATGGGAGGTCAAATTAGCACAAAACAGTGTGTGGGGTATGCTCCTAGCACAGACATGAAAATTGCCATGGAGGGACATGGGCTTTTCTTCAGTGTGTGCATGAGGCTGTGTAGATAATGTCATCCTGAATCTGGACAGAAGTGTGTGGCTGCTGGTGTGTGTGCGTTCAGCCGTGGGTGTGAGTACACCCATTAGCTGAGCACCCACCTGCGCAGCGGCAGTGAGGATGTGCTCGCTTGCGTTCTCAGCTGTAGAAGGGTCTGATCTTTCTGAACTACTTGCATGGTGGACCTGACTTCATCAATTTTGTTCCCCACAAGACTCTGTGCTATTCATATCTAATAGGTGTTTAATAACACGCACGGGCTAAGTGAAATATTTTATCTGCTTTAAGATTCCCTTTCATTTACACCACCTCACCACGGGTGAACCTGCATCAGGAAAGACCAGTGCATTTATTTCCAGTTTGAAATGCTTGTCATTCCTGTGGTGGCTCACTTCTGAGTCACGACTTTTCTGATCACTATAAAAGTAACATCAATATAGGAACAAGCAATTAAAAAGCCCCAGAATCTCTTTGGCCTCCACTATCAATTGAGTGAGATTCCAGGGCTGTAATTAACGATGCAGGGTTTGGAAGTGTGTTGTGTCCACCACCTGCCTCCCCTGTGCTGAATTTCTTTACTTCCTGTGTTGTTCTTCCAGACCCAAGCAGGAGTTAAAAAGAAAGTCTCAGAACTGAGACATTTCTTGACTGAATGTCAAGGAGGCCAAGACTTCTCCTGTGATGTGGTGCCATGTCCTCTGCTCTTCTAGTCAAAACAACTCATGGTGGTGGTTTAAGTTTTATGATCTTAATTAACATTGAAGGCATTGATTGTTTCCAAAACAAACTACCTGCCACCTTCTTTTGTTTTTTTTTTTGAAAGTACTAATTCTCTCCCACCTGTAAAATGAGTAGCTGTTAATTCACTTCTAACTTGGGCTCTGCTTTTACTTAATAGTCATTGTTTTGCCATAGATGTAATGACCTAAAGATACTGCTTATGTTAATCATTCTTGTGTAACTGCTTTGGCTAATAATCTTTGGCTCAGGACCTGGGTTAGTGGACAATATATCTCACGGCCAACAGGATATAGCTGGCTCTATGGACATCATTTCATAAACTTCAATATTGTTCCCTTTAAATATGCACATGAAGGGGAATTGACAATGAGCGATGTGGTATTTGCATATTATTAGTATTAAGAACCTGGTGCCAAGGAAACAGATTTATTCTGTTCTGTTATTACTGTGTTATTCATTGCGTTGTGCAACAGACCAATTCCAAACATAAATACATTGAGTAGTCCATGGATAGGGATAAATCCTGTTATGTTCAAGTACTTACATGCTATGTGCTAGTGCTGGCACAGGGACTGAGAAGTTTAGTATAGTTTCTTTGGATTTTTCATAATCTCTTATGAGTTCTTTGATGCCTTTTTTTTTTCATTTGGCTGCTTCATATTTGAGAGCAACTTTGAGGAAATTACTTGAACAAAAGATTTTGGACTTTGTTCTGAAGCTCAACATGCAAACTATGGGGGTCTTGTATATTTTTGAGCTCTGGGTGCCTTTGATAGTTACATAAACTTTTGGGAGGACGTGGTTTCACCTCAACTTTCCCACCAGGATTCAGCAGTTGAGGTATGTTTGGTTTTGTGCCAGTTACATTTCCTTAGGTGTAGAAGACAGAGTCACTATGTGTTACTATGTAGAATATAATTCTGTTTCCTGCAGCTCCTTGTGCTCAGACTGGAGGCACTCCGGAAAACTTGGTGTAGAGCAAAGCCCTTTTCCTAGGCCTGTGAGTCCAGTTCAGGCAGGATTTCTGCAGAGACTTGGACCTCTCCTAAGGCTTACTTGGTGTTTTGCGCAATGGTTTCTGTAAAACAATGTTCTGATCCAATCTGAGACTACTCATAATCAAATCCCACTACTGGTTTCATCAATCCTCAGGCAGTGCTGAGAGGGGCAATCATTTAAGAAGGAGATTCTGCCATCCATTTTACAAAAAAGCAGCCAGCAACTCACATGGCCTTGCACTGACTGGGATCTTTGGCTTCAGGTTAAGGACAGTGTGAAAGACATCATTTCCTGCAACCCTTTCTTCTACAATCTCTAGTGGCTTTTCTCATTTCCACCATCACCGTTGGGGCTGTATTTAAGCAGCGCCACGGGGACAGAGGACAGTCCCTGGGCACAGACTAGCCATGTGATCGCAGGCACAGAGTATCACCCTGTGCCTTTGGCTGCCCTTCAGCCTCTGCCTTGTATTTTTAGCTTCCAGTCTCCTTACTGGAAGAATTGTCTCTTACTATATTTGTAGCACATCTAGCACAGTGGGTGGATTAGCAATTCTGGCCACTCCTTCTCTGGTCTTTAGTAAAGACTAGATATTAAAAAAATATTCCTTAATTGTGATTCGGGACGTTTTGTATTTTCCACCACATACATGGCAAAGGCATCCTTGTTTAAGGGAATTTGTTCAAACTGTCATCCCAGCTTGGATGTCTCTGTCACTCAACAGGTGCTTCAGATCACTGATCTCCTGCAGTCTGAGCTGCTATTTATTCCTGTTCAGTGTCAGGTCCTTTTGTGTAGTGTAGCAGAGCATACCACGCAACCTGTGAATTGCACTAGGAGCATATTTAATCATACAGCAGCAGATTACCTATAATTAGCTCCATCACAGCTAGATCCTTGGAGATCTTCAGTGGGAGGATAATGTCTACCCCAAGGACTGAAGCAACCCTGAAGAGAAGATGGGAGCCCAGCTGCGAAGTACTGCTGGAGTAGATACAAGCTAGTTCAAGCCTTTGATGTTCAGTCTGAAGATGTTTATAGTTTCATATTTCAAAGTCCAGGCTTTGACTCCCTTGAGCTGTTCCAGTGGGTAACTACAAACATCTCAGGGCTTCATGTCAGTCCTGTACATTTGTTTTAACTCTTGATTTATTTTCTTTGTACCATACTGTCAAGGCTTGGAAACTGGGATGGAGTTTACTCTCCTCATCACCAGAAGTCGTTAGTTTGACTGTATTTGGGCTGGTGACCTTAAACTAATTTCATGTTCAGTGCAGAGGGGCAGGGTCCTTCAGGGCAATGCATCTGAATGTTTGAGGTGTCTGCTTTGGGATCAGATGAACTGTGCCCTAGAAATGAATGTTTCTTTCCAGAGTGAGATACAAATATAGATGCCTACGCTTAGCTGGATGAAACTCACTCAGCACGTTTGCCCTTCAGTCCAGTCCAGCTTTTCCTTAGCCCCTCAGTAACCTCTCAGTATTAGCAGGACTTAGGAACATTTTGCTATGTGGCAGGAGGCACAGAGAAAGCATAGAGAAAAGCCAGGTGTGCAAATCGTTTATATAACTTCTTTTGGACCTGGAAGCCCACTCCAGCTTCAGGTTATTAATGCTTTTTCCAAAAAACCTCCAAATTAGCATCCTTTCTGAGCTACCTCACGGACCTTGCAGGTTTAGCACATGGCTAGGGAGACAGAACCACAGCTCCCCTTGGGCTAGAGCCAACATTAGAATGTTGTGGTTACGATATTTGTGATACTGTCCAAGATGGTTACCTCCTCCAGATTAAGAACCCACAATGGTTTTCTGTGCTGCTATTTCAGACTTTCCTACCTGATTAGCACCAAATCTGTTTCCACTCATCTGAATATCTACTAGTTATATCCTATGATATCAGCAACTGGATTTTCCTGGTTGCTGGAATCTAATAATCAAATTTCTTGTAGGGACATGTTCAAAATGACTAAAAACTGAATCTTCTGATTTGGAATGAGCTATGGCTACACCCTACCCCCAGAACTGGCAGAGCTGCACCAGGATTACTTTTGGGACTTAAAATGAAATGTGTATAAAAAGTGGAAGCAGAGAGATATATCTGAGGATGACAGTAAAAGTCAAGAACACAGGACTAAAGTCAGGAAGGCTAAATTGAATAATTTTGAAGCTATAGAAAAATAAGAAGAAAAGATTCTATAATGAAACTGTGAAGGAAAGACAAAGGCAAGTTAGAAGTTTACTGCTTAAATGGAAACAGATCAAATAGCAGTTGATAAAAAAAAAAAATCATTCAGGGTTTGCAATCTGAAAATTAGTTGTGTCCAGAAGCTTAGCAACATTAATTCTAACTATGTGGTAGGAGCTTAAGTCAGAAAACAGAAAAGACACTTTAAAGAACATTTTAAAGCATGTATATAGAGAGAACCAGTATATTAAAAAAATGCCTCAGGAATTAGCAAAAGCAGTCACTGAACTGTTACTTCTCTGTGGTAGTTGTGGAAATTAAAAGACACAACACACTTCAGCCTTCTCAGCATCGTTCATCAGTAGATTTCCGTCTCCACTGAATGGTGAGCCTGATTTTCCTTCCCCTTATTCGTGCACAGATTTCTTTCTTACTGCCTTTTGTGGCCCTCGCATCTTGAATTTTATTCTTCCCAATATGCATATCCAGGGGTTGAAATGGAAATTTTGAAGTCCTGTGATGAACCCTCTGGTGTAAACGTGCGACAACTCCTCCTAGCCTTCATTCTGCCCTATCTCCTCTCCATGGTTTGAAGTATGGCACAGAATGGCTATCAGCTCATCCCAGTTGCTGTGGAGAGGTGCCTCCTGCAGTGCATTACTGTTACGCTTACCCTTGAATGCTTACAGGTTTTGTTACTCCCACTGCTGTGTCGTTACACTGTGTGTGTCTATGTAAGCCTGCCATTAGAGAACTGCAACCATACATGCATAATGAGCGGGAAGTGAATTTCCAGTCTTGCACCATGGCTCTCATGAGTAATATGTATGCCACAGGCCTCTTCAGCATCACTGAGATTCCTTCCCTTAGAGGGCCCTGTTCAGCTGAACAAGTGTTTGAGGGGCAGGACAGGATTTATATCTGCATTACCTACGAATGCTGTTCCACTGCAAACTGCCCTGTGTGACTAAAATTCCCTGACATGTGTGTGTACAAGCCTGTCTCTGTAAAGAGAGCACAGCAAAGTCAGTCTGTGTTCACAGATTCATCCAAAGATTTCTGAGAGAAGAAACCAAAATTCTTGTCCAATCAGAAATACTGCTGCTGAGAAAATGATGCGCTTTGGTGCATGAACTTCTGTCTCCAACAAAATCTCTCCAGGTGTGTTATGCCAGGACAGATGCTGCAGAACACATAACCTAGCCAAGGATTCCAGCACAGGGAGGAGAAAGAAGGCAGGAAGCATTTGAACTGTATCTCTGCTGAAGCACACTGACATTATTGATAACACGCTATTAAACTGTGAGCTCATCCTCCATCTCCTTAAGGCAGTGTTGCTGTATTTCTGAGCTAACATCTTCATCTATCAGCAAGTGATTGGGTCAAGCTTACTTACATTTTTGGATGAAAGGAGAGCTGAACATCAACAAAAATTCCCATAAAGACTAACTGTGCCATACTTGCCATCCATTCTTTCATGCAAGGATATCCTACAAACTCTCGTGCAAGGCATCATTAAACCACGTTAAGAACATTTTAGAATGGGATGGCTCTTACATCTGACTACACCATATGAAGGCTAATGTATTAAATTGATCTTAAAGCATGTTGGTTACACCTGAAATAGTCCCAATGATATTTCAGAGTGAAGATATGAAAGGTGGAAACCGTAACTTCCCAAAGCCATTCGAATGGGTGCAGTGTGTGAAACCAATTCCAGTCCAAACCCCCTGATTTTACTAAGCTCAAATTGTCACCACTAAAAGTAGAAATGTATTAATAAATGCTGAAAACTTCCTTCATTACATTGCTGCAGTGGTGCTGCTGCAGAAAGTGCCTCTGGCATCTGGAATTTCATGACATTTTCTTCTTGTATGTTCTCCTTTGGTACCTTTATTGGTCACAAGTTTTCTGGAATTAGGATTTTTTCTGGATAACTGCAACATATCTTTGTGACTTTAAAATTGAGAATAAAAAAATAGAAGTTGGGTTAGAAAATAAAAATAAAACCAAAATTTCCTAATGAAATCTGACATTTATTAAGGATGAACACATAGTTCTATAAGTGAAATGATGGAAGATAATGTATCATGTTAGAAGGATGGTAGATTAAAAATATTTAGATTAAACTGGGATACTAAGTGTTTTAAGGGAAAAGATGTCAACATACTGAACACATTTTTTATTGCAGAGTCTTGTTCAAACTCATTGATTTTAAGCAATCCAGCCTTGGTTACTTCTTTTGGCTACCAAGGCCTGTGAAGGCACAAAAGCTGCATGGGTGATGACATAAGATCTGTGTTAACCAAGTGTTAGTGGATCATATATTTCTTTCTCTTGCAGGACTTAGCATTCAGCAGTCTTTAAGAGCTTTTCCGAATAATAGATAATTATCCTTCCCAACGTCCTACCAAGTTGGTAAGTATTTTGTTGTTTTACAGATAACAAAAATTCTAAATGTTAATACTTTCTGACTGTATGGTATCATGTGGGAATCATAAAGGAGCAAATAAAAGGACGTTATTCCTCCATTTGTGCCAAAGCAGAGTATAGAGTTAATGGACTGAGGGGACAATGTGTTACTCAGCAAGCCAGCAAGGCTACCAGGTGGCATCCAACCATCAGCTTGAATGTACATCACTCATCGTAAACATATCTGCTCTATGCAGGTATCTGACTGCTGGCTTCAGTAAATTAATCACAGAATCACAGAATTGTAGGGGTTGGAAGGGACCTCGAGAGATCATCGGGTCCAACCCCCCTGCCAAAGCAGGCTCCCTAGCTCATATTGCTCAGATAGGCGTCCAGGCGGGTCTTGAATATCTCCAGTGAAGGAGACTCCACCACCTCCCTGGGCAGCCTATTCCAGTGCTCAGTCACCCTCACTGTGAAAAAGTTCTTCCGCATGTTGGTGCGGAACTTCCTATGCTCCAACTTGCAGCCATTGCCCCTTGTCCTGTCCCCACAGACCACTGAAAAGGGGTTGGCCAATTCCCCCTGCATCCCCTGCTTCAGATAATTATAAACTTTGATTAGGTCCCCCCTTAGTCTTCTCTTCTCAAGGCTGAACAGTCCCAGCTTACTCAGTCTTTCCTCATAGGGGAGATGCTCTAGGCCCTTGAATCATCTTCGTAGCCCTTCTTTGGACTCTTTCCAGGAGATCCCTGTCCTTTTTATACCAAGGAGCCCAGAACTGGACACAATACTCCAGGTGGGGCCTGACCAGGGCAGAGTAGAGAGGAAGGATCACCTCCTTTGACCTGCTGGCTACACTCCTCCTGATGCATCCCAGGATCCCATTGGCTCTCTTGGCCACCGAGGCACACTGCTGGCTCATGGCCAACCTGTCATCTACCAGGACCCCCAGGTCCTTCTCCACTGAGCTCTTCTCCAGCAGGTCATCCCCCAGCCTGTACTGATACAAACAGTTGTTCCTTCCCAGGTGCAAGACTTTACACTTGCTTTTGTTGAACTTCATCTGGTTTCTCACTGCCCAGCTCTCCAGCCTGTCCAGGTCTCTCTGGATGGCAGCGCAGTGCTCCTGCGTGTCAGCCACTCCTCCCAGCTTTGTATCATCGGCGTACTTGCTGAGGGTGGATGTTATTCCCTCATCAAGATCGTCAATGAAGATATTAAACAGGACTGGACCCAACACTGAGCCCTGGGGAACACCGCTGGTAACAGGCCTCCAGTCAGATTCTACTCCACGAATCACAACCCTCTGGGTTCGGTCCGACAGCCAATTCTCAACCCACCTCACTGTCCACTCATCTATCCCATGCTTTCTCAGCTTTGCTATCAGGATGTCATGGGAGACAGTATCAAAGGCCTTGCTGAAGTCAAGGTAGATGACATCCACTGCTCTCCCTCCATCTACCCAGCCTGTCATGAGATCGTAGAAGGCTATGAGGTTGGTCGAGCACGATTTCCCCTTAGTGAATCCATGCTGACTACTCCTCATGACCTTCTTCTCTTCCAATTGCTTGGAGATGGCATCCAGAACAAGCTGTTCCATTACCTTTCCAGGGGCAGAGGTGAGGCTGACTGGCCTATAGTTACTAGGTTCCTCCTTCTTGCCCTTTTTAAAGACTGGAGTGACATTGGCTATCCTCCAGTCTTCAGGCACTTCTCCTGTCCTCCAAGACCTGTCGAAGATGATAGAGAGCGGCTCAGCAATCACCTCCGCCAGCTCCCTCAGCACACGTGGATGTAACCCATCTGGGCCCATGGATTTGTGTGCATTAATCCCTTTGAGCCGCTCCTGGACCTCCCCTACTTGAACCAGAGGGAAATTCTTCATTTCCCAATCAGTCCTACTCTCATCCAGTGTCTGTGGGTCCCGGGGGGCCTTTGAAGTGAAGACCGAAGCAAAGGTGGCATTCAATATCTCCACTTTCTCAGCATCCCCCGTAACCAGGACACCCTCCTTATTCAGCAAGGGACCTACATTATCCCTGGACATCCTCTTACTGTTCACGTGTCTAAAAACCCCTTTTTATTATCCTTTATGTCCCTTGCCAGCTTAATTTCCAAGAGGGCTTTAGCCTTCCTAGTTGCATCCCTACAGGCCCTGACCACATTCCTGTATTCTTCCCAGGTGCTCAGACCCTTTTTCCACGATTCATAGATCTTCTGCTTCTCTTTGAGTTTGCTCAATAGCTCCCTGTTCATCCATGCAGGTCTTCTGCCTCTCTTTCCCCATTTCCTCCTCAAAGGGATGCATTGTTCCTGTGCTTGGAAGAAGTGCTGTTTGAATGCTAGCCAGCTCTCGCAGGCTCCCATTCCTTCAAACAGCGTAGCCCACGGGATAGGCCCCATTAAGTGGCGGAGGAGATCAAAGTTAGCTCTACCAAAATTCAGGGTAGCTATCCTACTTTTTGGCTTGCTTCTTCCACCCAGGATCATGAACTGAACCATTTCATGGTCGCTTTGCCCTAAGCTGCCCCCGACCTTCACTTCCCTAACAAGTCCATCCTTGTTAGTGAAAACAAGGTCCAGCAGCCGCCCTCCCCTTGTGGGCTCCTGCACCATCTGTAGCAGGAAATTGTCTTCAACACACTGCAGAAATTGTCTGGACTGCATACGACTGGCCGTATTGCTTGCCCAGCAAATATCTGGGTAGTTGAAGTCCCCCATAAGATCATATTCATGGACTGTGGGGGTAACTTCCCCAAGATATATGTATGTAAATGGGTTATATTTTGCTTCCAGATCAATTTCACATATAAAGCTGCTTTAAAGCATGTTCTGATAATCTAACTTTGAAAACCTAAAGGTAAATTAGAGACATTTTCTCTCATAGAAATTATACCAATTTTATAACTGCATAGGAAATGGGGGAAATATAGTCTTGCTGGGCACTTTAGGATTAAAATGATTGACTAAAATAGAAATTTACAAGTATTGTTATGAAATATATTTATCTTAACAGCCATAGCTGAAGCGCATTTGATGTGCATTGAAAGAAGCTGCTGTAAGTCAAACACCAGTTCACTTCAACCATTGGTTCATGTCCAATGAGACCTCCATGATGGACCTTCTTGACTATTTTAGCATGAATGCTTGAGAAACACATGGATACTTGGGGCTAGGTGTTGATTTGTATATAAATGGTCGATAAGCACCTTCTACTGATCAAGAGCTTGTGAAGCTTGTTTAATGATCTGTTCTGCTTCAAACTTCTGACCTGGGATAATCCATGTAATCTGGGCACCCTCTTTGAGTGTGGTAAGAATAGCCGTATGCTCCCATATATCCTGGCATCATAGTAATGGGAGCCATGTAAATGCCTTAGCAAGACAGATAAAATAGCAGGGCACAGAGATCATCCCTGGCACATCCTTCCCTCTAAATATGAATCATACTTCATCCAGGCAGATTTTATTTATGTCCTTGTTCATGACCACATGTTTAACAGTGTTGGCTGGGTGTGGTAAGACACTGGTTATTTTGTCATTATTTTTTTGTGTAAAAAGAAAATAAAATTGAAAATGAGGTGTCCATACAGTGCCCAGGGCACTTGTAGGCAGAGGGAAGGGTGGGAAATACAGGTGGTTCTCAGGTCTCTTACAATGGGCAAAGTAAACTGAATTATTTGGGGCAGAACAGCTTCATCTCTTTTAGAATCGCCATCTGCTTGACAGTTATCTTTTTGTGTGTTCTCTTATTGTTATTTTTTAATGGAGGAAGAGAAATCCACAATTAAAACTAAGTCTGTGGAATGATGTTTTGTATTTTTCTGTTAATTAAAGCAATACAGTTAGGATGTTGTAGATGACAGACAATTCTGGAATAACCAGTACAAAGCAGCATTTAAAAAATAAGAGGTGAAGGTAAAAGTCATTCAGAAGATAGTAAATAAATGCTTCATCACATTTCCTGGATTATTCTGTATTCATAGATCCTCTGTTTGTATGCAGAGGTTTTAACTAAGCCATGCATATAGAGATAAGATATCACTTTGGGTGACCTGTATGACAGTATACTGGTGTCCAAACGGTAGGTGGAAGAAACCACTTTGGAAACCTGTTTCATTAAGACAAAAAATATGTTCCTGACCAATGTAATTACAGTGTTTTCAAGCATGGCTGAATTGCCTATAACTTGTAGCAAAACATCACACTGAGGAAAACAACTTGTTAAAGAAAACATGCTTTGGTGATTGATCCCATTGACATCACTGTGCTCTCAAGGGCTTCAACAAATGGAATTTAGTTTTAATTGAGGAATGATTGCAGATATGTTCTGGTAAATTGACTTGTCAGCATACAATCAAAACTGATTAATTTATTTTTTATTTTTTAAGTGATCTTAAATGAGAGAAAAGGCATGTTATGAGTATTAAATTAATTCCCACTCTTCTACAACACACCCCAGAAAACAAAACTAAGCCTTGACCTGGATAACCATGTACATTTTAAAGCTGTGATTTAACTGCATTCTTCATGAAGTCCATTTTCCTCCTGGGGATCTGCCTCCACCATGTTTATGTTCTCATTCAGTAGCAGGAAACAATGCTATTCCTCACAGGCAGTAGGATGTGACTCTCTGAGCACCACTTCGCAGACATGTCTTTTAATGGCCCTGCCACTTTGTGCAGCTCCTGTCCCTCCCTCTGTTACTCCTCAGCTGCACCAGAATGATGGTTTTGATGATGACTTATATTTCAGGTGGATCATTTCCCCCAGCTAGCTCACTGCACACCTCCCAGCTGAGGGATACTTTTTGTCATTAGCAAGTTTTAACTAAAAGACCCCAAAGGAATTATATATTTTCTTTCTCTTGAGAGGAGACAGAAAACCAATGGAAAAGGTGAATTAGGAGTGTTCAGGTTTTTGGGTGATGTTGAGTAGGTTTGTCAGAGACCAAAGGAATGTATTTGTGTTTGGAGAGATGGAGGCCTAAGAACAGGAGACTCAAAAGGGGAAATGAAATGCCTCCTTAGACTAGTGGGTTAGAAGTAAAGTTGTGTGGGTGGATTCTTATCAGGCTGCAAAAAAGTTAAAACCAATCTTTCCTTCCTTTGTTCATTCCTGTCTCCCTGAATGCAACTCCATTCTGTGTGCTCTAGTCATCCAATACTACTATTTTACTGCTGTTGGGATATGTTTGGTTACCTCTTAAAGCATTGGGCACACCTCCTCCAAGGAAGCAGGCAGTGCCACAGATTTTTAAAAAAAAAGTGTTGTGTCTTCTTCCAGGCCTGATGCTGTCTAAAATACCTGGGTGTTTTCTGAAGGTGTAATGCAGTTGAACTGTGGTAAACTGTGCATCTTTCAAAAAGTATGTCTGACCACACACTTACGTCTTGCCATGAATATGAGTCTTTTAGAACAGCTGAGGGAAAAAAAAAATCTGCTCTGTTGCATCAGTAGATATTTGATGTTAACAGTAGTTAGATAATTTCTATTGATGTAAAGTGATCGGAATCTGCCCCACAAAATAGTCTGTATAGCACTTTAATGTCTGCAATATAACATATCTAAAAAAAGTGGCTCAGAATGATCCTTTCATACAAAATGAAATATATTTATCAGGAATTAATATCAACTTTAAAAAATATTTTCAAACTAGTAGAGTTAATTGGATCACATTTCTGGAGTTAAAAATACATGTATCTACAGGCACAGCTGCCTGAATTCAGCCATATTCTGTGCCTTAAATTAACACCTGAGATGAAAGTGTTGCCTGAATTAAGAGCTATAATGAAGAGACGCTAATAAACTTTGTGCATGGAGAAATAGAGTATGTTCTTCACCCATACTAAATTTGAGAAAGCTGCAAGGCCCTGGCATCATGAGGACACACTCAGACATCAGACTCTAAGCATGTGAACAGTGAGTGAAAAAGGGGATGGTGGGAGGGGGCCCAAGTAATGACAGTGCACAAAGGTATTTGCTAATGACTTGTTTGTTTTAGACCAAAAGTTTATTATTGCAGTCAGTAAAGATAGGAGTTGAGTTGCACACATCTTTTGTGGCAGCATTGGTCAAAGTTTGTATTAACAGGTTTTGAGGGCTAAAAAGTTTACAACAAAAAGCTATTTGGTGGCAGACCCTGTATTAAGGCTTGGAAAAGTTCAGTTTGCCTACCAGCAACTGAAATGCAGAGCACCCCCTGGAATGCATTTAACATGTCCAAAAAAAAGTTTTCTGCAGGTAGCATTTGCTTTCTGGCACTGCTCTGATGATTACTCAAGATCCTGTCTGTGCCATGGATTTTCATCTGTCAGTGGTGTTTGCATTAACTTGTGTAACTGCTTCTTAATGCCTGTTACGTAAGGATGCATAGATTGCAGCTCCATGAAGTATCCTGCACAAATCTCAACTGATAATGTAAGCATGGTTTCAGAGGTTACTCTCAGTCAAATTAATTTTACATTAATTAAAATTCTTTGCACATAAGTCAAATACTTGATTAGTACAGAAGTGTATGATTTAAGTTCAAACAGGGCTCAATATATGTAGCTGTGATTGCCCTGCATATAAATTATGTGATAGTTGTACCATATATGAAGTTATCTAAGTACCATATACTGTGATGCAGCCCTCCTGTTCTGGGTGAGAGTGTTTACCCCCAAGGGTCTCAGGCTGTACCAGCTGGAACATAGTAACACATAGACAGAAAAGACATCAGAAGAAGACTTAGTCAATAGTAATGAGTTGCATCTACTGTGTTAACACTTTTTCTTGTATTTAATTTTAATTAGGCTAAGTCAGGGTCTGTACTGGGGAAAGAGAGGCTAAAGATGTCTTAGACATTGCACTAAATGCAGAGTTTAGCCTGCAGTGGAAGAAATTGAAGAGAATTGATATGTGGGGGCAGAGGGGGCATCTCAGTTCAGAAAAATGAAGCAACTATTCAAATCTAAGTCTAAATCAGAAGTATTATAGAGTTGCAGTTTGAAATGTTGTTATCTATAATTACATTTTCCTCCTTTCCTTCTCTAACAATAATTTAACTCCTTTCTAAATATTTAATTTTAATTCCCATAGCACAGCCTGCAAGTTAGATTTAAGGCATTTCTTTGCTGGAGTGCTCCATCAGCATATATTTTCTGAAAATGCACACCTTGCTTTGTAAGGAGCCTTTTTCAATTCCAAGTATTAGCTGATGAGATGTGGCACATCTGTGGTCAGAAACCGTCTTGTATAGATTTACCAGTGGAATAGATAGAACAGAGGAAGAGAGAGAGTAGATCATGCTACCGACCACAAAGTTGCAAAATGGCATTCAGACTCTTTGATCGTGCATTTTTCTGCTTCCAGATTTTGCAAGTACAGAGATATGGATGACTTTTTCTCCAGATCTGCCTGACCCAGGTTTTATGAGATTCATCAAGGCCTAGGTTAGAAAATAAATCAGGTTTCAAAATACATTGGCTCTCACTTTGAGGGCTGATCAGGAACAGATAACATATCTATGATAGTGCTTGAAATATTAGTTAAAATATAGTAACTAAGACATTTTTAGCAACAAGTGTTCCTAGTGTAAACAAGTTATGAAATTTTGTTCCATCTTTCATCATACTAGGATTACTGATGGTACCTCCTGGCCTATATGTACTAAGGATCTACTGGAGGTGCTGAAACTGAATGAGGAATGACCAGAAATGTTGGGATGATCCCGTGATATAGGTTGGACTTGAGGCTGATATTTGCCACATAGTTCTCTTGGAGGCCTGTTCTGGAAATGAATTCTTAACTGCATAGGAGCCTTCTCCAGTATCCAACCTGGCCAGTACTTCCCAAGTGTTTGGGCTTTTTAATTAATTAACTCAACTAGCACATACTTAACTTGTGTCGTATGAGAAATGCTAAATACTAACTACCCACAAAAACATACCTGAGAAATGTCAAAGGTGAAAATGCACAGAAAGTTCTCTCATGCAAAGAGCTGATGTGCAAACGCCACCCAGCTTGAGGGGTGACACTCAGTTTCATCTTGGAGACAGAATCGGGTAAAAGATGAGAACAAAACTTTTTGCAAGGAAGACTGTGAGGCAGACATACGTCCAGTATATTCTGACCACTAAAGCAGATTTCTGAGTGGCCTGCTCACTACTTTTTGTATTTCAGAAAATCCGAGCAGTGTAGTCAATCCATAGCATTGACAATTAAAAAGTCCAATCACAAAATGCAGAAGGGGTCTTTATAGTTTACTACATTTTTTCCAGCTCGTCAGAAGAAATAAGACATTCTTCCAGAGGTTCCTCATCTTCCCTTTCAACCTGAATTCTATGCCAATTTTATTCTACCTGAACTACTGTGACACTTGTATAGTAAATCACGCTGACACATAGGTGCTCGAATTTGCCCATTTTTTTATGCTGAAATGGCTTTTTTGTAACTTTGTGCCTCTGAAGGACATGTGGTTTGAAGGTAACAGCTGATATAACCTTCTCTGGTACCACAGGTTGAGTAGGTCCTAATGAAAGGCATCAATCATTTCTCTTCCCCAAAAGACCTGACTCAAAACACCTCTTATCACACAGCCTAGGGTACTTTGCTGCAGGGAATGTGTACTCTAATCTTTCACTGCAGGTAAAGGTAAACCAAACAGAAACCACTGTTGCTTTACCCCTCCTACGGAGAGAATAAAATGGGAAAAGTGCAGGAAGAAATACAAGGCATGTATGATCATGCATTATCCTAAATCTGCAGGAGCTGTGGAGTGACTCAGTCCTAAGCCCACAAACAGCTTTATGAAACCAGCCTGTCGTGCTGTGCCCTGTGCAATTTTCCTGAAGCACTGGGTGGTTGTGGGTGAAATACCAAGCTACTAATACACACTGTTCTTTTATAAAGGGGAAAGGCCAGAGCTGCAAAAAACCATCATCTTAGCAAGAGATTATATCCTTTTCCAGACCTCTGTCATTCCAGGTGAATATCCTGGAATAATTAAGCAATTTAATAGTTTTATGGGATACACCTAAGAATATTTCTACTTTCATGAAGTTATAAGGTGCTTGAGAAAGTATTAGGTTGCGCTTCAAATAGTTAAATAAAACAAACAAACCAAAACCTAAGTCAGATTTTATGCTATGAATTGAATATCTGTTATTTAGTAACCAAAAATTACTAGGCAAGTTGTAGGCAAAAGCAGTTTGCCTACAATTGGTATCGTTTTACTCAAAGGATCACTGGTAGTTTATGAAATCAAGCACTGCAATAGAGCTGTAGGCTGGGTCTTAGGATTTAAAGACGGACATTCTTCTGCAGTTCCCAGATCCAGGAGACACAGAAGTGGGAGTGGGAAAAAGTGCTTTTGTTTGGGAAACATACTGTGGGAAAATTGCTCAACATGATTTGAATGTCAGAAGCGGAATGTAACAACTGATGTAGCCAGATGAGTGTGAAGAGAAGGCCAAAGGCAAAAAAATACTGCTTTTTTTCAGGGTTCTTGGTTAATTTTGTAGTGCTGGAACAAAACGTATCATTTACTTTCTGTTGATTGTGTCCATGTATAAAATTCCAGTTACATGAGGTTCATTATATACATCTATGATAAACTAAAGCCTGGAGACCTTGTATTTTTTAGTGAGACGGTCTTAAAAAGAAAATAAATCTAGATATCTGTGGGAAGCTTTACTTCCTGTTTGCTTTTTGCAAAACCTAAATCAGCAGTGGACAGCAGGCTAGCCATGAGCCAGCAGTGTGCACTGGTGGCTAAGTGGGCCAATGGGATCCTGGGATGCATCAGGAAGAGTGTGGCCAGCAGGTCAAAGGAGGTGATCCTCCCCCTCTACTCTGCCCTGGTCAGGCCCCACCTGGAGTATTGTGTCCAGTTCTGGGCTCCCTGGTATAAAAAAGACAGGGATCTTCTGGAGAGAGTCCAGAGGAGGCTACAAAGATGATGAAGGGCCTGGAACATCTCCCCTATGAGGAAAGGCTGAGTGAGCTGGGACTGTTCAGCCTGGAGAAAAGAAGGCTAAGAGGGGATCTGATCAATGTTTATAAATATCTTAAGTGTGGGAAACAAGGGGAAATAGCCAGCCTCTTTTCAGTTGTCTGTGGAGACAAAACAGGTCTTACATCTTCCAGCTCAAAGGCATCAAGGCTTTTCCAGATGGCAGCACCTTGATTATGGTCCCACATACCTGCATTAGAGGGGAGGGGTGGGACAGCACACGATTCAACACCTGGGTCCTACAATCTGTTGCAAAGACTTGTGCACAGGCAGCTGAAGAAGCTGTCTGTGAGCACAATTACCAATACCTACAGTGATTTACATTATAAGATATGACAAGTCCTCCTAAAGCCAACAATTGCACACTAGAGCAAACCTGAGTGGTGAAAACCTTCTCTGTTTGAGATACCAATGAAAGGCTTGCCTAGCATCTCATAATAATTAAGAGTTGTGTTATTCTAGAAAAAATTGCAATCTCTCAGGGAAGAATCACAGCAAATTTGGTCAAATCATGATTTTGTGATTTTTTTTTTTTTAAATGAGATGATGATTTTTCAGAATGGTCCACACTGCCCTCAGCTCTCAGATTCCTGCATGTTCTATTTCTTGGTTGATTGCTTAAAGGGATAAAATGCAGCTCTGCATTCCTGAAGAGGGAACCAGATGAGAAGAAACCCTTCTTGGAGGAGGTTAGCAACAAGTAGAAGTCCATTGGGCTTGATATAAAGTCATTAGCAAAACTATAAACATCTGCGAACACAAATCTAGATTTATCCTTTATATAACCAGAGCTCCCCCTCCCCCCATACTGATTTTTAAAGATTTACAAATAGTATCTTTGAGGCATCCAACAGTATTTATTGCCTATATACAGTAAATGAGTTGTTTCATCTGTGTTGTTTTCCAGGCAAAATCTTAGCTAAAGTGTCAGCTTTGCAAATACCCTCAACAAAGGAAAGCAGAGAAGTGTAATGACCACCCTTAGAAAAGGTTCCCCTTATTCACAGCAGGCACAGGGACGCTTGCATTGTTATGGCAGATAATTGCTTAAGGTCTGAGTATGGGAGAATCTTGTTCCAAATTCTGTCACTCAGTATTCCTAAATTAAAAATGCAGGCAAATTCTTTTGAATAGTTAAGATTTTCTGATTTGTGTGTAATACAAGTATATGTGTAATTGCTTAATAGATAAATGGTGCTAAGTTTACCAGTATAAAAATTAGATTTATTGGTTTTAACCCAGTAGTGCTTTCTGTTAGAACAAAAGCCTTTTTTGTACTAAAGTGAATTACAAGTTCAAGGGAGAAGATAGGAGCGTTTGGGCTGAAATGCCCTTATCTTTCTCTTAAAGTAATAAATATGATATTTGAATGAGAAGAAATTGCAGAAACACAATGTGCTTTATTGCATAGGAGAGAGTCACTGTGCTCTTAATGAATTTTGCATTTGTTCTCAAGATAAGGGAGATGAAATAGAAGAGAAGAAACCCTTTCTCTTGAAAGAAGATATAAAGTATACCCAAACCATTTCTGTGTAAAATCTTATCAGTCCATTTCATGGCCACTTGCCACTCTCAGATGCTCTTAAATCCTTGTATACCAGAGGCAATACCGCTGATACGAAGTTCTGCAACTGCCAAATTGCATATTCATTATTGTTCATAGTCATGTGAGGTCGAGTTCGGTCACTACAAAACAAAGAACCTTTGTCTCGGTCTTTACTCCCTCCTCACTCAGTTTTTGGTTTCCTAACTTTTGTAGCACTCCCCAGTTTTGAAAGTTTCTTTTCAAAGAGGATGCTGTGTACTCTTTTGTAAACATGTCTCCATTACTAAAAGTGACATCATGGGAATCGCTGGAAGCGAGCTGGGAGCGCAGACCCCGGGTAGGGGCGATGTAAAAAGAAGCCCCCCGCATCCCTTCTCCCTCCTCCTCTGCAGAGCATTGTCTGGCAAACAGGTACTTTGTTGAACTCCGTTGGAAGCTTCATGAGGAATTTAAACATAGGAAGGACTAACCATTATTTAAAATAAAAAGGAGTCCTGCCAGCTCGCTCTTATTTGCAGGCTGCTATGTGTGATGTGGTCAGCAGCTTATTCACACAAAGCCAGGGTTCTGCTGATTTGCCATCCTATGCAAATCACCTCCCTGGACTCGCTGGCATGGGAAACACCTCGGTTTAAGAAGTTTAAAAAGATGGATTGCAAAACTTAGGCATGCTCCTGCTCCTACTGAGATCAGTGGCAAGCTTCCCATTGACTTCAATGGAAGCAGGATAGAGTCTCTCTTTTCTGGAAGCGAGACCCAACAGTATTTGAGCTTTTTGGAGCAGACACAGCTCTCAAAGTCTGTTCCTTTAGAGCATTCCAAAATTTTTCCCATTTGCTTGACTCCATGGCAACACAACATCACCACCAAGCTCTCAACACTGAAATGAGATTTTACTACTAAGCCTGAGGATTTATAGAAGCGTACCCTGTAAAAAGATCTTGCTGAGCTGCAATTGACATCGGACTAGTTCTGTGTCCTTTTCAGATGAGTGACAAAATCATCTCTGGATTTATTTTACAATAAGCCAAAAATTTTCAAAGGTTGGGAAAACAAGAAAACTGCTTTACAATCATACCAGAAAAAGTTGGGGTTTTTTTTTGATTACATGGAATTGCTGTTTGAGTAAAACACTGTGTCTATTTACTGTTTCTTTCCCAAAACACTCTAGAGAATAGCCTAAGCAGTTTTCTCACAAATTATACTAAAACCAGACCCTAGAGACCGCATAAAATTATGATAAAGCTGCTGAAGCTTTTATTCTGATTTTTGTATTACTTATATTACAGAAATAGCTACTTTGCATCCTGAAAAATATACCAGCATAAAAGTGTGCAAGAAAAAAGCCTGCGGAGAGGTCTGTATTAGATTCTGGATGTACCAGAGTTCATCTTTATAGAGGGAAGCAAAGCAGGCAAACTTGCTTTACTCTTGCTGGCTGAGGGTTTGCTCTGAGTTACATTGTAGCATGCTGAAACTGAATGCACGGTTCAATCCTAGGGTTTTATGTGTGAAAAAACCATAGTGATTCCATAGAGAAAGTTAAAGCTGTGTGTAAGGAATATTGAGGGTCCTTTGTAATGTAAAGTACCTACTAAAAAGTGCCCAAGTAACAATACACATGCAGTGCAGCAATGAAATTATTAGACATCACTAACAAGAATTTTAACTGCCTAACATTTAATGTATTTTCTGAGATGCAATCATTCATTGGCATCTCTGTTACAGTCAGTTTTTGTGTAATCCAGTTGTTGAATCATCTCCTCCAACATGATTTCTGAAATAATTCTGCCACTTTAGTCACAGTGCTGGCTTCCCCCATTGCACAGACCTGTGCTCACTGCCATGACCAGGATGCAGGGTGATGATCATGATACCGGGGTTTTGAGTACCATCATCTGCTCTTTATGCGAAGAGAGTTACAAAAAATATGTGACATAACACTGGATTTCACTGACTGGCTGGGCCGCAGGAGTAGAGACAGATGTCTTCTCTGTCCTCCACAACTCGCCAAGTCAATGAGATGCTCATTATGCAAGCGAAGCTGAGATGAGGATGTAATAACTGAGGTAGCACAAATCTGACAGTAGCACCATGACTCTGTTGTTGGTGAAACCCCTATGTATTTTCTTTCCATTCTGATGGCCGCTGCCACTGCTGAAGCAGTTAGTTACAAATCTACTCAGCTGTAGTAGCCCCAGATGAAAATGTGCCCCCCTCTTTCCCAGCTGACCTTGAGTAAATCAATTCAAGAAAAAATTGATACTGAGTCAAAATCTTTGTTGTAAAGCTGGACAGTTAGGGGCTTCTGTTTCAGAAGTGGCCAGAGATACTGGCTGCGTTGCTTCTCGAAGCCAAAACTGGAAAGTGGGTGTTTGGCACTATTTGAACCAACTCTCCCTCACCAGAACTGACACACAGAAATTCTTGGCCCAGATTATGAGAAAATTGGGAGAAAACATTAGTATGTGAATGTGCCATAAGAAATAAAATTAGGGATTCTCCTTTTTCTGTACAAAATGTGACGCCCTAGAAAATGGTGCTTTGCTGTGCAGAAATGCTGCACTGTGTATTGTGCAGAGATACAAACTTGTTATGAGTTTTACCTTTCAATAATAGATCACATTCTATTTTTTTTTCTTATTTGGAAAGTAGATACTTAAAAATCCAAAGCCCACCTTGCAACAAAACAGAGTATCTTTTCTTGCTAAAGGCAGAAAATTCAGATTCAAAATCTCCTCTGACCCATAAACCACAGGACATGGTAAAGCATCAGCTCTGATACCCCAGTGATATTCCCAGGGGCACTCCGCCGTGAGAAGCAGGGCAACTCACAGATGCATGTAGCACTTTGGGTTTTGTCTACCAAATCTTCTGCATTTTTGTTTGAAAAGCACTTCAAATTCTTAGCGATTTTAATATGTAATAAATTAAGAATGGCACCTAGAAGTGAGACCTCCAGAAGGAGAATACCTCCTTGGGTTGCTTAAATGTGTAAGCAGAATATTTGTGTTAGCATAAAATGATGTCTTGTATGAGAATCACAGAACTGTTAGGGTTGGAAAAGACCTTTGAGATCCTCAAGTCCAGCCGTTTACCTGGCACTGCCAAGTCCACCGCATTTTTGTGTCACTATTCCTGTGTTGCACCGTTTTGACTAACTGCTCGGACAATGGGGGGAGAAATGCAGGAGCTAATCCTTTCCACAGGTCTGTAACCCAGCTCAAGCCGCACAAAGACGATCTTTAAATAGCTCAAGACCGCCAAAGCCAAAAAATACTCTCGGCCCATGTTTGTTTCTATGCGGCAATCTCAATCAACATTTGCTTTTGCGCTCAGTAAAAGGCAAACTGGCAGCGCTGCAAGGCCAGGTAGGCAGATCGATACCTGTCCCGAATTTTCTGCTATCGATCTCATTTCAACAGCAGCTTAGTCGTGGCTCAGGAGCTGCTGCAAACCCACATAAAGACGATTTTACAACACTTTTCCAGCGGGTGTTTTTTTCTTTTCTTTTCTTTTTAGCAGCTCTGAGAGCAAAGTAACTGTTAGTCGCTCCCGTCGCCAGGAGGAGAGGGAGAGGGAGGCGGCTTGAGGTAGGAACGCCTGGTTAGCGATGCCCCTGCACCCGCGGTGGCTGCAGCCGGTGTCACCCGGCTCCTAGGGGGAAAAGGCCGCGCTGCGCTGCGGCCGGACGCCGGGCTGGTCGAAGCTGCTCAGGGCAGCGCGGCCGCCGGCCTGGCCACGGGTGCGCGGGGTGGAGTAGGCGGGTAAAGCAGTCGCGGAGGAGCGGGAGGACAGTAGCAGGGCCGCAGCCGGCGGGCCCGGGAAGAAAGCGGCGGGCCCGCACCATGTCGACGGGCGCTCAGGAAGTCGCGTCAGGCCTGGCGCCGCAGAGCGGCTCGGCGGGCTGAGCAGCGCCCGCTGCGGAGCCCGCGGTGCGGGTAGTGCCCGGCCCGGCGGCCGCAGCCGGCTCCCGGTACTGTTCCGAGTCCAGCGTCCGGGGCCGGGCCTGAGCCCGGCTGTGCTGCCCCCGGCGGCCGGACGGGGCAGGACAGGGCAGGGCGAGGGGCTGCCGCGTGGCGGCAGGGGGCGGGCCGCTCGCTGCCAGCAGCGCAGCCGGGGAGCGTGGGCTGCGTGGCGGCGCGGGGGAGCGGCCGGTCCGGGTGCGGAGGGCGCGTATCGCGGTGCGCGGGAGCGGCGGGGAGCGGCGGGAAGCGGCGGGAAGCGGAGCCGAGCGGGGGGCGGGCGAGCAGCCTCGGTCATCCCCGCGGCGGCGTTTAGCGGGGGGGTTGTGTGGGGGTTCTGGGCCCTGCCGAAGCCGGTGCCCGCCCCTCGCGTCGGTCGGGGCTGCGCGCTGGACCGGCCCCTCAGCGGCGGCGGCGGCTCCCGGGGACGCTCCGCACCCGGTGCCTGCGCTCAGCCGCCGTGTTTTTATTTATAGCAGATCCGGCGAGCGGGCGGGAGAGCGGAGGATGGCGTGCGGCGGCAGGTGAACAGCCGGAGCGCCGCAGCGGGGAGCGCGCACTGGGGCGGGCAGGTCTCGATCGAGGTTCGTATGAAGTTGCCGCCGCTCGGGTCGCGCTTTTAATTAACGCGGCTTTTTAAAGTCCGTCTTCTCGGTGTGCCGCCGCGGCCAAGGTCACCTTGAGCACGGCTGGAGGACGTGTTCAGCTTGCACCGTTCCAGGTGTTCGGGAGCCTTTTTGTGGTGCTCGCTGAGGGGTTCGGGTTCGGTTTGCCCGAGCGCTGATTTAAAAATCAAGGCTGATGGAGCGGTAAGAGCCAGCGCAGAGGAAGAGGGCAACTTGCGTGCTCGGGCAGTGCGGCGCCGGGTACGTGTGTGGCCAGAGGAGCTCGCAGCAGCTGGGGCCGGAGCCCCGTCCGCAGCGGCGTGCGGGAGGCTGGCGCCTGCTCGGGGCGGGGGAGAACGGACACGGTACGAAAGGAGAAATGTTGGACTTTAAAGTTTCAGGCCTCGCTCTTGCAGATGTCAGGGGTAGGAAGCGGCCTCGTTCCTCGCGGCTCGGAGCTCGGCCGCGGTGCGAGCCCCTCTGTAGGGACGGAGGGACGAGGCGGCGGTGCCGCTTCGCAGTTTCTCTGGAGCGAAAAGCCGGGATTCCTGTTCTGATGGCTCTCTGTAGCCCAGCACCGCAGTTTGTCCTCTAAGCAGCCCTAAGTTATTTCCATCTATTGTACTACCTTCTTTTTAATTTGGCTGAGGAAGCGTTATTTACTGGGCTTATGGCATGAGCTATAACCCTTCCGTGTTAAACTAACACCGCAAGTTTAGACTTCTTTGCAGCTTTTTAATCCCTCGAGCCCATAGCGTCACTTCAGTGAGCAGCACATTCGGGTGCAGGGGTGTGCTTTCGCGCGGAGCGCTCCTTCCTCCCAGTTTGCAAACTGGTTTGACTACAGCTAGATCAGAGGCGTGAAATAGACCGCCAGCTAGGGTTGGGAGAGAGTGTTAATGAAGGTTTTTTGTAGATAGGAGGTGTCCTTGAGAACCAAATGATGAAACAGTAAGGTCATGTAGTGCAAGAGAATAGTAAACTTTCGAAAGTGGCTGAAATGTGTATCCTTGTGGCTGAATGGCTTAAACCATGCCATAAGAACACTGGGAAAGCATAAAGGGACTATACTGGCTGGTAATGGGAAGAGGAGCAGGGAGAGAAGAGCTTGCAGGTAGCTGCTTGGTGTGATGTGTTCATGGAAATTGCATGTGTGGGGTTTTTTTGTCACATTAAAATCGTGCCAATTTCTGACTGCGATGACACTTCTTAAGAATGTACCTTTACTAAAGGGCACAAAGCCACCAGTTTGCTAATATTGCTGTAGACACTCAGATTCTGTGTGTGCATATGTGGGGTTTTTTTGTGTGTGTGTATTATTCTGCATATGTATTATTTTGTATATATCATTATTTTGCAGGTTCTGATCTTCAGGTCAACTTGTGTGTCATGGATGAAACTACTTTATCCCTTGGAACAATAGATGTTTCCTATTTGTCCACCTCTGCAGAGTGCAGTATCAGTAGATGTAAGCATTCTGGTGAAGAATGGGTAAGTACAAATTGTGAAGGTGGCTGGCCATATTTACCTTATTTTTTTTTCTTCCAAGTTGAAGGTGGATGTTTTTTATTTATTATAAAGAATAAAATAAGGCATCATCTCTCTCATGTGTGATACAGTTTGATTGTAATTTAATTTGAAACATAAGGAGGAACCAATATCAGTACTGTGCCAGGGGTTTAACATTGCTAGTAAAGAAAATCCTTCATATCAAACCCCAGTGATAGTCTCATGGTCTTCTGGCTTGATGTTACTAAACATTTATGATAGCCATAAATGTGCAGAATCCCACCCTGTAACAGACTGAGGTCAAAAAGAACATCAGATAGAAAGCTTGATGCTGTTCTGAAGGATGTAGTTAGAAAGGCACAAGTGAAAAGGAGCGTGATGCTAAAGATACATGGTCATGTAGCTGTTACAGCTGGAGCTATTCACGCAATACAGGAGGCAGAGAAAATTTGGTGGCTATAAATAAGAAGCCTATTAAAAGACTGTGTCCTCTGTTGAGTGAGCGCTGGGATTTGGAGGATACAAAGGGGGGCAGTGAGCAGCGGGGGCTGGGTGGCAAAGAGCGAGCCACATGGGGACCAGGCTGGGGCTGGTTGGTTTAGAAGCTAGGTTGGGAGGAATTAGACAGGGCTCTGGAGAGGAGGAGTTTGAACTTGATACAGGAGAAGAGTTGGAGACATGGTCAGAGTTGAGGGAAAGGGCAGCTGTCCTGGTAGCTGGCTTTTCTGTGTCGCCAGGTGTAGGACGCATTGGACTGCAGTTACCATAATGGGGAGATCTGTGAGACAACGGGGTAAAGGCAGGCAAGATGAGAAAGATAAGAGGGAGGTTTTGTAAAAATAGTGTGGTGAGTTCAGTCAGGACTTGGAGGCAAGCAGAAGGAACACAGTGTTGTTATGAAGTTGGTTAATTTTAGAGTTAGCATTACAGAAGGTGATAGAGAAGGGGTTGGGCCAGGCTTAATATCTTCATGACTGTTTATTTCAGATAGAAGACTTAGCCTTGCAATAATTGCCAATTCATATCGCTTGCCAAATGTGATATAGGCACATCTTAGTGTTCAGTCATCTTCAGTGTTGCTTTTGACTTTCTTGTTCTTTCTCATGGGGCTGGCTTTCTAGCTGGGTATGCGATGGTCTGCGTGTGTGTTTCCTAACCCTTACGCTGGTTGAAAGTAGTGGTTCGACTCCGCTTCTCTTCTGCTTAAACATGATATTTTAAACACGCTTCAGTTTATCTTGCCACTGTTTTATTTTGTTTCTGTAACTTCCCTTTTATTAAAAGCTGAGAATGTATTGTTCAGAAAATGCCAACCTGGCGCTCGTTCCCATACAAGCAATAATTCGGTGGGAATAATCAGTGTCTCTTTAAAAATTGCAGTTAAGGCTATTTTCATTATTTTCTAACATAGAGACAGTGTTCTGTGAACGCAGTTACGGGGATTTTTGGCTTCTGTAATCTTCAGAAAGCCTGACACTGGAGGAGGCACAGTGGTTCCTTTTTCATATTGCTTTGCATGAAACTGCTGAAGGAGCCTGTAGAGTCAACTGAGTTAATATTTTGTGTGCATTCAGTCTACCTGCAATTTTACAGGGTAATGTCCAGTTGAAGCTTAAGATACATTGCTCATATTACAAACTCCCTTATGTTACTGAGAGTGTAATTTACTGTTAATTTCTTCCACTTTTCTCAGTTGTCAGTTTCCTTTGGTTGTTGCTATTTATTTTAAAATTGTGTGTGTCATCAAATGCTCCGGTGCTTAAGATACATAAGTGCAACACTGTAATTTTGCTTTTATTTTCTAAAAACCTGCATTATCTGGAGATAATATAATTTATTCTGGAAAAAAACCTTGGGTAAAAGTCTATGTGTTTTACATAATTTTGGGAGTTAATTTTTTTTTTTCAGTGTATCAGGCAACTTCTCTTTTTCAAAAGTTTTCACATGATCAGGGAAACTTAAATGCCTGGATATTTACATGGTGGTCTCTTGTTCCACAGGGAGAATGTAACTCTAGGCCCACTCTCTTCCGATCTGCCACTTTAAAATGGAAGGAGACTCTGTTGAGCAAAAAAAGGCCGTTTGTGGGACGATGTTGCTACGTATGCACTCCCCAGAGCCGGGTAAGAAGATTATGGACTGGATTATGTTTGACAATAACGCATAGTTGCAGCGTAATGAAGTTTCAGTAGTTTTCTTACTTTCAGAATTAAGGCCACAGTGTTCTTACTTTGTAAAGGGTCATAGTTTTTCTCCTTTGTTTGTGGTTATATTGTCTTTGCCATGGAATTAACGGATGACACAGACCGACTGTGGTGCTTCATCTCTTGCTTTTCAGTGTGGACTTAACTCCTTGTGTGGACTTTCTCCTTGTACAAAACTCTCCAGCTCTTCAGAGATAGCACTAGGAAATTGTATGAAAACAAATAACCTGTTCTGCTAGGTTAGCAGTGGGAATTTGGTGCATATGAAAGCGTTGAGGCTGACTTTTAGGCCACTTAATTCTCTAACCACAGAGTAAGTACAGTTTTGAGAGCAAAGCAAGATGCTTCCCTTTGGAGTTGAAGAGCAGTGCTTCAGAAGGCAGGTTGCTCTTTTACATCTGGCTGATACCTGGCTTCTCTGTCTGGCCTGGAAACAAGGAGAGTCAGGGTCTGCTGGGAACAGTGTTGAGATGGTGGCTCTGGAAGGGTTGCACAAGCTGATTTAAAATGCAAACTTTATTGAACTGTATGGGGCAGGCTTTCTGTAAGCTGAAGAAGCACAATGCTGATAAATGGCATAATATAGTTTGCAACCAGTTCATTGTGTAATTTGACTGTGTACACCCTGGGCTTTAAATTGCACTCAGTTACACCTCGCTGAGCAATGTGATTGGCTGGGCTAGAGTGAAAATTTCCTTGTTTCTTTGACAGAGGAAAAGTTGTTATTTAATTCCTTTCCTGTCCTGGAATAGAAAATTTCAGCAATGGCATACAAATGTGGGCTAGAAATCCAAATGGGCGTGAAGGCTACCTGTGACAGTGGGCAACATGACAAACAATTAGATAAACTCAGACTAATTCTAACAGGCTCGTAAGTGTTTCAACTTGTTAAAAGGTGTGTAGTCACCCTCAACTTGGGCCTTAATGCATTTAGTAATTAGGCCATTCCTCTCAAGTTCGAAATTGAGCTTTAGGAAGAAAAATCATGTTCCGTGTTTTCTTCATTTAATAAGGAACTAATTACCTGCATTGAGATCCCACTTAGGAAAGGGGCATGACCTGATTAAGCCCTTTATTGCCTTTAGCCACAAGGAGAAAATACCATCCTTGCAGCACATGATAACAAAACAGATCCTCTCATTAGACTCTAGATGTTTTGCTTTGAGCTGCCTGTTTTGGTAATTCACTTCAGGAAAAAGGATGGACAAATGAGACAGAATTCCTTGAGTGCTGATGCAGGGAGTGGGAAGTCTCCCTTCTCCCTCTTCTGTTCCTTCCTGCTTCCCTGGGAGCTGATGAGGTTTACTAACCAAGCAGAAAACTACCTGCTTTATTTATTCATTTAGTCTGTCTGTCTTAGTTTTCCACCTTGCCTGGATGAAGTTGTCGTATGAAGGGGTGTGATGAATGAGAGGTGGTGTAAGTTGGGAGGTGAGGGATAGTGTTCAGTGGGAAAGGGCAGGATGTGGCAGTGGAGCTGGGCTTCTGTCTGGATGCAGCAGGGAGATTCTCTACCAGCTCACTGGGTCTCACAGGATCATGGAGAAATTAACGTGTGACTTTACACCTGGAGGATGAATTTCACAGGGTGAGGTTATTATAATCTAGTGGTTAGAGTCCTGGAGTGGACTTGGGCATTCGGTTGTGCTTTGTTGCTGACTTTTTGGGAGACCGAGAATGGGTCATTTCATTTCTCTTTTCCAGAACATGCTTTCAGATCCATCAAAAAATACTAGTGAGTGCTCAGAAAAGTTAGTATTACCTTGAAGTTTCCTCTTAAGAGCCTAGAGCAACGATGTCTTGTACTACAGTTTTGCTTTAACATGAGGTAGAAGCCTGTGTGCTCCCACTGTGGCACGTGGTTTTGACCTGATTTTCAGATGGCATAGGACACTCCTGTATTTTAATTTGTAGCAAATGGTGCGTCCTAAACAAAATACAAACAAATGAGACTCTTACCTGACTCCCTTTGCAGAGCTGGTAGTGAAGCTGTTCTGCAGCTATGCTGTTGCTGGTAACCATCATTTCTTCTTCACTGTCCTGTTTTTGCCTTCTTTGGCATGCATGGTCCTCATGGTTTTAGCTGTAATTTGCTGTTGGCATGGTACTAGTTTTATAATTAAATATTTTGGGGGCAGAAAGAAACTAGCATTCCAGTCAAGGTACCTACTTGGAACATGGAAGATTAAAGTTTAGTTGTTCCTGCCAGGGAATATTTGTTTATCCAAAGTGGAACTGCTCCCAGACTCATCTGAGAACAGTTAATAGCCTGGCATGTGGAGCCTGTACCAGGGATGTAGAAGGCTGGATTGAGTTTGTTGTTCAGGCAGAGCAGGCATGTGGAGATTTGTTCTCACCATGGATAGATATCCCTATCCTTGGGCTTCTGTTTCAGGATGCCAGATCTGCTGGCAAACTGGATGTCCCTGAAGGAGTGTCTAAAGGCTCATGATTATACTGATGCTGAACATGGCTTAAGAAAGTTCTGTCTCAAAGAGGAGTTCTACGTTGTGTCAAGTCCTGGTTTATATTACATTGGAATATGACAAAATATTCTGGCTTGAAAAATACAACCATTTCTATATGCAGTAAAGCCTAGAGAGTGCCTTGAAAGTATTGGAGTTGGGGATGGTGACTTCCTACATTTCATTTCAGAATTACTTTATAAGCAAGTTCAGCACTACTCTGCTTCAGCTTTTGTTTATAATAGAGGTGAAAAACATTGCATTATCTTAAGTGTTATGATGAATGTAAAGACATGACAATTATGTAATGAAACAGTCCACCAATCATACATTTTTTCCCTTGGCTTTACAGGATAACTTCTTCAATGCCAGTATTCCTTCTCTGGGTCTACGTAACGTCATATATATCAATGAAACGCACACGAGGTAATGTAGCAAGCCTTTCTTTTGCTTTTAAAATTCAGTGTGTTCTCATCTTAGGGCAGGGAAATGTCTAGCATAGTCCAGGCTGAGTGAATAGATACTGCAGTCCTAAAAGTCAGGAATTGATGCTGACTCCAGGAAAGTAATGTGCTTGTTCAATCTGGCTGTGTGTATTTGGGAGCTGGGCAAAGTCCTTTGGGGGGGTTATAGGGAAGGAGGAGTGTAAGGTTCAAACCTGTTTCACAAAAACCAGAGCACTTTTAAATCCTTTCTCCTTCAGTGCAAATGGCAGCATCCGTAGCGTAATGCTGAGAGGAGCTGTTTTATTCCCATGCTTAGAAATGACTTTGGGATGCATTTTAATTTCCTGATCAGATCTGGCTCATGTTTTACGTGCTGCCTAGTGTCCCTAACGATGTTTAAATCTGATCATGTCTTGCTAGACTGTCTCCCCTCTGCCTCAGAAGCAGAGCACAGCTCCTGAACAATGGTCTGTAGCCAAAAACTGGGGGTGTATCTTTGTGCTATTGGAAATATATCTCGTTTCCTGGGATGAACACACTGGAAGTACACAAAAACCTTTATTTTGTTCTTTGTAAAGTTAGTGATGCTTGCTAAGGGTTTTACAGTAATCATTAGCATAAGCAGATCCCTCAGTGTTTGTTGTAGAGTCAGAGCAAAGAGAGGCCAGCAGCCTGAAAGAAATGAGCCAAAGTGTCTGAGAGGAAGAACGGCAGCTTTGTGCAGTGCTTGAGAGGGAGGAAACTAATGTTAGAGGCTGTTCTTTCTTCAATTTGAATAAATTATGTTTTTTTTTAAGAGTTGAGCTTGTAGTTTAGAACACAGAAAAATAACAGAAATAGGGTGTAATTTTAACTTACTAAAAAAAAAAATTCAAAAGTCTAATGCCTGAATGGTCAGAGTTGCTTAAGGGCAACATAATGTGGGTTAATGAATCATTCTGAAATTAAATACCTTTAGCTCAGATTATTATTATTATTATAGTCTGAAAATTGACAATTTTAATGAAGTTCTGAGGTCCTGTGGGGTTACATAGTCACAGTTTCTTGGCCTTAGATAACAAGAGGGATTCTATGAACTGCTAGCATGCTGGACCTGAACTATGTCAGCTTTATAATACATGGACTGAGTCTGTTCTGTGTGGTTTGTGTCTCATGTCATTGCTGCATGATACAAAACCAGATATGTTTAAGCTGTAAAATTAATGTGGAAGCATTTATACGTCAACAATATATCTGTGTGCTGTTATGATATCTTCAGTTAGCAAAACTGTTGTCAGAAAGAAACATATCTCCATAACTCTGCTTTTTAGAAAAATGGGTAAGACTCTGAAACCCTGATAAGAAGGGGAAGAATGGAAAAGCAATTAAAACACAGTCACCAGTTTACTTCCCTGACAGCATGAATAGCAAAATTCTTTGTCCTTCAGGATGGTGTGAACATTTGTTATAACTGCTACATGCCATGTGCGTGTGCACCCATCAGTTACAGTGCGAGTGGTCTCTGAGCTCAGTGGTTGGTTCCTTCTCATCTTTCCTCACTGGTTTTAACAGATGGACTGAAACGTGGTAGGGAGCTTTAGCAGCCAACAGCAGTAACTCTGGTGACAACCCGGAGTGAGACCTTGGCAGCACTCCAGCATGGAAACCACCATGGATATCATCACTGACAGTTCAGTCTAGGACACTGGCTGGAGCATGAGCTGTGCATTGCGCTGGCAGGCTGCAGGAAAGGGGTCTGCATAGTGCTGAGTCATCCAGTCTTAGGAATGGCCGGGGTTTAATTTCTTCTTCCAACTCTTATTTCTGCCCCATCACATTGGCTCTGCTCTTTGGGTGTCCCAGCCTTCTGTGGTGGCTTGTCCAGCCCTGGCCTGGGGAGCAGGGGTGGTGAGGGAAGAAAACAGCAATGAGTGTTCACTGCAGGGGACTGGCTTCTATCCCTTCCTGTGTCACATGCATCATCTGGGATGGTAGGAAAACTGTTCAAAATAACATTTTCACAGATGATTTCCACTTGTGTGATCCTTAAGTGGCTCCTTAAATGCTTGAACGTGTAGAGAGGTTTACAGATTATTTAGAGGTTCTACTTCTGATAAAGCTTTGCAGGGAGAAGGTATGTAGGAGGAACATAGGATCGGGTGCTTAAAAGGACTGGAAAGGAAGAAAAGGTTACAAAAAAAAGTGGTTTTAGTGTTGGGTGATGCAAACATATTTTCAAAAGTGCCTGTGAGAGTTTACCCTGTGCATACAATGTGAGCAGCCTTCCACAGAGGGCTCAGTGTTTCTTGAAGTTGACAAACCTCTTTGCTGGGCATTTACATTCCCTGCTGGAAAGTCACCTGATTGGAAATATGCACTAAATCATTTTTGCCCCTTACTGATCTGGGGAGTCAGTTCCAGTGGACAGACAAAATGTGTAAGCTGGTTTGGAGCTACTTTCCTGTCACACTATGGATGCTTTAAGGCCCGTATCACCTTCAGTTGAAGTAACGCAGACCTCAGTTGTCCCAGGCACTTTGTGCTATGTATCAGTTATTTCATCTATAACATTAACATATCCATCATTTCCAGATGATATAGAAGCTTTTAGCTAGCCCTTAATAGAAATTTACTACTTCATTGTGTGTTTAGATTTTTTTTCCAATGAAATATTTTGAGGGTTACGCTCAAATATGCTTCATATTTTTGTAGGTACAGAGGATGGCTTGCAAGACGCCTTTGTTATGTCCTTTTTGTGCAAGAGAGGGATGTTCATAAGGGTATGTTTGCCAAGAATCTGACAGAAAACGTGCTGAACAACAGCAGGTAAGATAGTGCAAAAAACCTAATTTTTATATGATGTCTCTATTATAATTATTGTATGGTTATTATAATGTGATTTAAGAATATAGAAAAGCAGGTTTCGAAAAATGAGTCTATTTAAAATGTTAGAAGATACAATATCTTCAGCACATCCCTTCAGCATATCACCTTGCAGTTTCTGTTTGAATAATAAAGGAGGAGAGATTAAGAATTATAAATCTCCAAATGAATTATTCATAGTGAGTGGACAGCAGACAGTAAGGAGAAAAATAAATTGTTACGTGGGAACTCCTCAAGCATTTGTTTATCTGATTCACGTAAATCGTTACCACTGAAGCTGTCCTGCAGCCATCAGAAATAATAGGAAAGAGGCATTTCAGAGTACCTGGGGTGAACACAGAGTGTGATGAAAACTGGAAAAAGGGTATCAAATTAAACACCCACCTTTTACTTTGTGGAGCTTGTTTTCTGTTTCATATATTGCATTTTAAATGGCATGTTGAGCCCCTGATTAGCTATTAAGGTATTGGTTTTCCTTGCACACAAAGAAATTTAACCACATGCCCACTCCTTGAATCTGCTTGTGTCGGAGGCCACGCACTGCCTACATTAGCGTTCCTAACACTCCTGAATTTTTAATGTTTGAGTCCCATCTGAAGATGATAGTGTTGCATGTGAAAAGCAAACCAGACTGCCATGTGCCACAGTCATGATGTGTTAAGGTGCTTAATCTCTCTTAGGTATGTTTTAAATAGGGAAAATAGTCCTTAGTAACACTTTGTAAAACTGAGAATGCAAGTGGGGAAGATACTGTAGCAGTGCAAAATAGCAGCTGTGTAAATTTGTTTAATGAGGGAAGTGAAATTGCTCTGGCAGGTAAAAGAAGATAGTAGCAAAGATGAGATTTCCACTGTTCTTTTTGCATTTTTAACAATTTCTGAAAATTGGCAGTCACTTACTATCAGTACCTGTGAACTGAGTACATACTGTTTTATATGGTCAGCTTTGAGAACATTCATCTTCCACCTATTTAATCTGAATTAATGCATTTGCTGTATGTGGTACTTAAGTGTGCATGTTCTTTGACACCTGCAAGTTACTCCTGCAGTAATATATAGCTCATTTCAGTAGTTGTCTGTGTCTTGAACTCTTCTGTTGTGGGACTGCTTCATAAGTTTTACTTTTGCATGTTAGAGTCCAGAAGGCCATTGTAGACGAAGCTTCTGAACCAAGTGCTCCGGGTAGTTTTGCTCAGACTGATCCTAAAGCTATCAGCAAAGTGAAGAAGAAAGCTAGGAAAATCCTGCAGGAAATGGTAGCAAATGTGTCACCTGCTTTAATCAGGTAAGAAAAAGGGCTCATCAGTAGTTGGGTAGAAGAACAGCCAAGCTTCTCTGTATCATGCCAGCAGAACTCACAACACATTATTCATAAATAATAAATAATTACTCTTAAAATAATGCATTATTCATAAAAATCCATTTTCTGATGTTAACTAAGGAAGTATTAGTTAATCTTCATTTTCAGATGCAGCAGAAAGCCTCCACTTTTTCAATCTTATGATAAGATTAAATACAGACTTTTGGGTTGGTTTTTCTTTCCCCTCCTGAAATAATGTCTGGTGCTAACACTTAGGCCAGTATTAGGGCCCTTTGTTTTTTCAGGCTGATGAGGTGAGAGCAGCTAGCTGCAGCGTCTGAGGCTGTGGAAGATCTGTTCTCCAGTAGTCCCTTGAATATCATAATCTGTGGTTATTAATACAGGTCTTGCCTTAGATAAAGTCTTCAACAGTAGTGAAGTCTTTACTACAAAGTATAAACATCCTTTACTACAAAGGATGCATTTGTCTCTGTCATGTTCCTAGCCCCCTTCACCGACTTTTGGAATGTGAACCCTATATTTTTTGTAACTATATTAATACCAGATGCATGCTGTCACCTAACTAGCTTAGCTATAGGAATTTATCCTAGGACTTCCATTAACTTGTCCCATATCTCAAGTGGTCTCTGCCCTTTGAACAGCCTTCATCAAGGTTGACACAAGTTTTGTAGTTTTCTGTCATAATTGGAGGAGGGTGAAATGTGGTTACTAACCACGGCTTAGCTGATAGGCAAAAGCTTTTTAAGTAATTGGATTTTATAGTAATTTTGTTTGACTATAAAGTAAGCAGATTTTATGGCTTTAGTCGTGTAGCTGCAATATAAAACAGGCAGAAACAAACGAAGCTTTTTTTACAGCTGTGTTTGTTCTTCCTTCAGGTTGACTGGCTGGGTGTTACTGAAGTTGTTTAACAGCTTTTTCTGGAATATTCAGATCCACAGAGGTCAAATAGAAATGGTCAAAGCAGCAACAGAGGTAAGGGAGGGTGGGGAAGAAGCTAGTAAGGCAGATTTCTGATGTAGTTTCTATTAATGTTTACAGCACTTCCTCTTTTTAGGAGAGTTCTGCTAAGTCTGTCTGGTATCAGATTGTAGACAGAACTGTCTCATATCTATGAAATAGTGTTTTTAAATAAATATAACGCTCGTTGAGTTGTGTAACCTAAAATACTATGTGAACTTTGGTTTTACCTGTGCTTCAGGATCAAATTTTAACTATTGGGCTGAATGATTATCTCAGATAACCTGCATCCTGCATTACTTCCCTTTTTGTGCTGAGGAAGCCAGTAATAAGTTAATAGGTTTATTTGGGATTTTTCACTCTTAATTTGAAATAAAAATGTTTAAGAAATAAATCTTTCCTATTTCTTACTAATGATATATTTCCAATCCTTTGGTATTGAACTCCTAAATTCTGCTATTTGCTTTACAGTCAAAGGAATTGATTTTTGCAGGGTTTACCTTACAAATATGGAATCGATGAATGAAACAAAAAGGGTTCCTAATATTTTCTGTTATCTACTGTGTTTGGGATCCCCCACTATTCATAGATCCTTCCTGAAACACAATAGAAAGAAATAGCAGTACTTCAGTGATGCTGATGATTTGGCCACATCCCTTTAATTGTTTGATTGCTGTCTCAGTACTAGGAGTCTGAAGAAACTGGGAATATTAATCATAGTTAGTGTGATGCATACAACTGAAAACTGCAGTCCATGAAAATTATGTTCAGCTGACTAAAATGTTCTTGTTGTCACAGCTGAATGAAAACCAGAAGTAAACAAACAGAATTATGGTAACTGGAAAATACCATCAATTCTGATAGTATGATGCCAGCAATCTCAATGATGGATTTTTAGAAAAGGTGTAATATGCCACATTTCTTACAAGCTGTCTTCTCCCTTTTTTCCTTGTCTCACCACCACAGATGAATTTGCCTCTTATCTTCTTGCCGGTTCACAAATCCCACATTGATTACCTGCTCCTTACATTCATTCTCTTCTGCCACAACATCAAAGCACCCTACATTGCTGCAGGGAACAATCTCAACATCCCTATCTTCAGGTAATAACCTCTTCTTATTTGAGACAGACTCGGGTGGGGAGATCTTCAGGTGACCTAGTGCTCAATTATGTCCAGGCATAAAATAATCCGGATATTATTGGGCCATCATGTAGAACTGCTTTGGTTCCTACTGCATGGTCAGAGAGAGAGCATAGTAAAACCTTCTGAGAACTTCTTTCATGACCTAAGTAGGACAAGGAAGGATATTCCTGTCTTCAAGTTCCAAAGTGGATAGGTGACTAAGGAAAGATGAGTATGTGGAAAAAGTGTTGTGAATGGACAGCTCATATTCATGAAGTTTAATGAGCTGCTAATGGGCAGCAGCAATACTGAGTGAATAATACTTGTGGGAAAGTACTCTCTGTTTCTGGTGGCTGGAGGACCTGAGGTCTTTTAGGTAGTATTTAGCCAGTGAGATGGAATTTGGAGATAACTGATTTCTGAAAAGCCACTGGATATTGCAGGAAATTATGAGGAAAAAAGAGGGATGATGCCTTTCTGTGATGATCCCAATAAGAAAGGCATTCAGACTATGTAAAGTATCAATAAAATTCTATTTTGTTTATGCTAGCAGTACAGAGATGGACTAGCATAGGTAATCTAATGTCCCTTTAGACCCTGGGAACCCTGAGTTGTGCAGCATCCTGTAGGCCTCCGATCCACAACGAGCATACCGCGTGGATCCTGTCTGCAGAAAGGTTTACCCTGTTTTGTTCATTTGAACTGTTTTCTTGTAAGAAAATCCTATATTCATCAGCTCTTCAGTCAAGCAGAAAGGATGTTCTCACAGGAACTTGCTGCACTGTTACATAAAGGCAAGGCCACACCAGTGTTGCAGTGGCTGGTGCCAAGCGGGAGCTGCCTGTGTGCAGCTGGCGGGGCTGATCCTGCAGCCAAGGGGTATGGGCAGTACAGCATGGGCATGACTGCTGTACCTTGTGTATGGCACAGTGTAGTCTTGGGCCAGCTCAGGTTAACAGTTGTGTGGGTCATCAACATCTCGGTGGTCTCCTGGTCAGGGCAGAGGGTTGGTGTGGTCTGTCAAGGGAGTGAAACGCAGAGAAGCCTGGTTCTTTAGTTAAATAGAGTAATATTTGTATGGTGCCATCATGTGTGAAGTGTAGTACGTTTCCATAGCTGCAGTTCCTGGTGTGTGCTAGGGATTCTGTACTGGATGTGTAGTATCTTCCTGCAAACTCAAATCAATGAGTGCAATTCTTCTTTATTATGTAGCACGTTGATCCGCAAGCTGGGAGGATTTTTCATTCGTCGGAAGCTAGATCAGAGCCCTGATGGTCGTAAGGACTTCCTCTACAGAGCTCTGCTCTATGTGGTATGTATTTCTTGTCTTTATTTCTGTAGACATCATTTTGGTTGGGTGGCAAGTGGGAAAGTGAGTTCCATCAGTCTGGGGACCTCTTTTTTACTGCTTTGAATTTGTCTGGAGTTTCTTGTGGCAAAAGCAAGATAAATTTTTGTATCAAGTCTTGAATGTCTGAAATAAGAGACTTGAATGCCCAGCACCTTTGAGGATGAAATTTTTATTTTAAGTAAACTTTCTTATTATAGAAAGTGGGGTTAATATGCTCTGAATTACTGTTAAACTAAAGCCTTATTTCTCTGATTTGTCCAGGGGAGGGGTGGGTTGGGGACGTATCTACACTAATTCTGTGAATGTAATGGAAGTCTCTGTTGATGATGGGTTGGTGTAGTCCTTTGCACCATTCAATAAAACTGCTGTATTTGCATGTTGGAAGCCGGTGTGTACTGGGGGACCATAAGAGACTACCAAAAACCAGCTAGGTCAACTGCTGCTAGAGATGCTGCTCTTGGGATGGCATTATATTGCTTGTGGATTCATCCTGCAAATTCGATTGCAGTTTGTTCTGGGTTTATGTCAAGCATTAATTACCACCTTTGCTTTTTTCACGAGTATTTATGCCAACTCATGATCTTCTGATGTTTTTAAAAGGAGATGGTTGCTGACAATGTTTCAAATGTAAATTTGCCAGTAAAATAAGATTTTTTTTTTTTTTTTTCCCTCTCTTTTTCAATCTTTTTGTATTCAGCACATAGAAGAATTGTTGAGACAGCAGCAGTTTTTAGAAATATTCTTGGAAGGTACACGGTCTCGAAGTGGAAAGACATCTGGAGCTAGAGCAGGTCTTTTATCTGTGGTGGTGGATGCACTCTTCTCAAATGCTACTCCTGATGTCCTAATTATACCTGTGGGAATCTCCTACGATCGCATAATTGAAGGTCACTATAACAGTGAACAGCTGGTAAGGGCAAGTGAACAACTTGTTTTGCCTAGGGGATTTTCTGTTTATGTGCAGGAAAATGTGTTACATAGTTAAAGGATGTGCTAGTAGCCCTCTGTCACATGTACTTGGCACTAGTGCTGAAGAGAATAGAGCCAGGAGTGACAAAACCTCTCAGCATGTATGGGTGACATACTTACAAATGCAAATTCATGGCATAACAAATAATAAGTTCAAGTGGACGCATATGAAAAACAGTAGTTCTTTGGATCTACTTGAAGTCACAAGGTGTGTCAAAAGATTTGTCCTTGTTTTTGCCTGCTGCTGCATGCATTTTAATTTTAAACATAACCTTTTAATTGCACATTTCAAAAAACCCAGCCCACCCACCCGTTTTTTCCAGGGCAAGCCTAAGAAGAATGAAAGCCTTTGGAGTATAGCTAGAGGAGTCTTCAGAATGCTGCGGAAGAATTATGGGTGTGTCAGAGTAGATTTTGCACAACCATTTTCCTTAAAAGTAAGTTTGATATTTTGAAGATCCTTCTGAAGGTTTGCCGTTTTTTTTAATGTTTCAACAGTGGGATGTGTTTATTTTGACTTATTCTTTGTGGGTTATCAGCACTAGCATTACCTGCTGAAATCTGTTCCAGTGGGACAAAAGTATCCTTGTTTTGCTGAAGGCATGAGTCTTCAGACATGTTTTTGTTAAGTTGAAATAGTCTCACAGTTGATGCAAAGGGTTATGTTAGGTTTGAAATGGTATTCTCACTGGGGTTCTTTGTTTCATCTGAACAGTCTTTTAAATGATCCTTGCACTTTGTTTAAGTCCAGACGTTTGGGGTTGAAGGAAACAAAGTCCTCTTCTGCAGTTTGAGAAATTGAAAGATGTGCACTGGTGTTCTAGAAAGGCATCTCACTGGACATTTAAAACTACCAAGCAAATTAGTAGCTATAGAAGTGTCATGGATCATGTATCCTAAAAATCGGCATAATCTTGGAATGTCATATTTATTACTCATTTACAATTATTACCTATACTAGTTCACCAAATACTGCTGTGTAGTTTCTCAGGGAATGGGGTGATGCAGTACTAGCTGCCTTCACTGTTTAAATTTTCCCTGATCTCTTTGCAGGATCTGCTAGTACTACACCTAGTTGATCTGCCTTTCGCTGATCTGTGTTCTGCTACAGTATACCTTATTTTTAGTGTGACTTTAATAAGATTAACTACTGTAACAACAGCCTACTAGAACATTATTCAAATTAATTAGGTGTTCTTCTTTCTGCCCTACTTCTCTCAGAAAAGCAATAGGTTGGAGAGCTTTGAGGGTTCAATTACCACAGCATGAAGTTATTGTGACCGTCTGCACTGCATTATAATTAGCGTAGTAGGGAAAGATATTAATTCACTTCCAAAGGAGAAGGGTTGGGTCACTTCCAGGCTATTCTTGGTAGGGAGTTAACGATTGTTCTTGGATCAGTATAAGGAAAAGAAGGTTATCTGCCTTCTTAATCTAGTGAAATGCTAATCACTCTGTACCTTCCTAGCAACCTCTGTCAGGTCTCGTATGTATGTGTATTCTTTTCTTTTTTTTTGATACCAGAAAGCTAAAAGCATGACACGAATTGTTTACATGTGCCTTAACCAAGATTTGTAGGGGTGTAACTGTTATTTTTTAAGGTAGTTATGTCACTGCAAGTTTTTCTGAAGGAGGTGAGCTTTGGGGGTTAATTTTGGGCATCTGCAGTTCTGTGAGTGCAGGCTTAGAAGCAGAAGAGGGTTGAGCTGGCTGTGAAAGTCTTTTAAGCAGCTTTCCTGGGAGGGAACTCTTTTCCTGACCAGCAGGTTAAGTGGCTCTTTAGTTTCCCACATTAGTCTTCATAGAAACAGAAAGAACAGAGTGTCCTGAAAACAGGGTAATGGAAGTGGTGACCTGTAAGGAGAGAGGTGCTTGGCTTTTGAGAAATTTGGGTTTCAAGAATCCCAAGCATGCAGTACCCTGTCTGCTCTCCCAGCACTTTAGTTTGAGGCTCTGTGATCGGTCTTGCAAGTGGAGCTTCTGCAGTGGTGTTCACCTATGAAGCAGTTCCCTGTGCTGGTATTCAGTAAGGCAGCAGCAAGCAATAATTGCTGTCTCTGTGTTGGTTCTGAAAGGGTATTAGACTTTGCTCTCATTCATGTTAATGAAGACAGCTCTCATTAATTTAATCAAGGAGAAGCTCGTCTCAAAGGAGCTGTTCCCAGCAGGGTGATGATGGGGGTTATGTGTTGGGTTTGTTGCAGTGTTTTTTAATGAAGTGTAGTTTCCTTGCTGTGTAAAGTTTGCCTTTCCATAAAATAACATCAAAAGCAAATAAACTGTTGAAAACTTTTAATTTCTGTGACCTTATTACTTCTCTTTTAGCATGAGCTATTTTTAATCAGAGTTGCATGTTTAAGTAATTGCCTTTTTCAGATAATATTATCAGATGAGTGCAAGAATAAAGTGGAAAAAGTACAAAAAATAACATGTCTTCTCTTAACAGGAATATGTAAACAGCCAAAGCCAAAAACCTGTGCCTGCTCCTCTTTCTCTGGAACAAGCCTTGTTACCAGCTATCCTTCCATCAAGGTAGAGAAGTTTTGGGTGTTGGTGAGAGGAAGGACAGGTTGGGGGTTTATTTTGCCTTTTTTTTTTTTTTGTAGTATTCTGCATTACATTCCAAGCAGTGTTTGAGCTTCCTAAGGGCAATCTGATCGCGTATAGAAAAACTAAAAACTTAAGACAGTTGTAACTGTGCCATTTATCAGGAGAGTTGCATTCTGCCTGGGAAGCTCTGTTTAAATAAGCATGAGGAGGTTTTGTTGGGGTTTTTTTCCTTTTTTTAATCTTAGTGACCTCTAGTTTTAATTTTAAATTTCGTAGACTAACTTAGCAAAAAAACACCCCACTTTAAAGCAAATCCTTCATTTTTTGTTAAACCTCAAAACCATTTCAGTTTAAAACCAGTCTAGATTATTTTTACATTTTTGATCAAAAACCAAAATGTCATCCTGTGATTTTTATTTTTTTTAACAATTATTATTTTATTCTGCATTCAGACCTAATGATACTGTGGATGAAGGTACAGAGGCCTCACTGCCCAACACCAGGGATATCACCAGTGAGCCCTTCAGAAGAGAGCTGATATCCAACTTGGCCGAGCATATTTTGTTCAGTAAGTATTCTGGCATCACTATCAGCTACCTGTTTTGGTTTGCTGATTGCATGAACTAACTTGCTGTTTGGTAATGTGGAACTTCCCAATTCCCTCTGTTCAAGTAATCATTTCATGACTTCAAATGCTGTCTTAACAATTCTCCATCCTTTGCCTCCTTCCTCTTCAGAGTTTAATAAACGCTTTCTGATTTAAATTCAAGATACTTTTTCTGCTTGTTCAGTTAACTTTGGTATTCCTTGGACTAGTGTACTGAACTTGCTATACTATGAGGTGTTTGATTGTCATATTGACACCTTGATTTCTTACTATTTCATGTAAGAAGGTATTGCAGTGTCTTAATGGCATTATTTAAGATTGTACACACATGAACTCATCTAGCTGAGTAGACCAGTGTTGCCAGGTTTTATAGGTGACATCGTGTATGCTTCAGTCTGAGTTTTATAGGTGACATGGTGTATGCTTCACATCTGTGGTTTGTGGTATGAGATGCATACAAAATGGTACTTAGCTTATTAAGCATTTTACAGCTTTACTCATCCACCTTACTTCAGGTTACTTTAATTTGATTAATATTGTTACTTTATGGACATAATACACTTTTGTATTCCATTTGGAAGGTACAGTGCTGTTCCAGTATAGAATCGCAGAATGCATTAGGTTGGAAGGGACCTTTAGAGGTCATCTAATCCAACCCCCTTGCAGTAAGCAGGGACATCTGAGCAGGTTGCTCAGAGACCCATCAAGCCTGACCATGAATATCTCCAGAGATGGAGTCTCTGCTCTGTCTCTGGGCAACCTGTTCCAGAGATCCACCATCCTGATATGGAAGGATTTTTTTCCTGATATCCAACCTAAATGTCCCCTTGTCTAGTTTAAAACCATTACCCCTTGTCCTATTGCTACATGCCCTCATGAACAGTTCTTCCCCAGGTATTGGAAGGCCACTATAAGGTGCCCCCAGAGCCTTCTCAATAGCATTACTGTTACTAATTTCTTTTAAATAGTGGGTATTCTTGTAATGAAGTTAAAAACTTTATCTTGTTTACCTCTAGCTGCTAACAAGTCCTGTGCTGTGATGTCTACCCACATCGTTGCCTGTTTGCTGCTGTACAGACACAGGCAGGTAAGGCTTCCATGCTGCTTAAATTGCCAAACATTACTTTGGCCTTATTATGTCAGTAGTATGCAGTTTACTATTGTATGATTTTTTTAATAAAAGAAGAAAGTTACCTTTAATTTAAAGTAGATTTCGGGTAGTCTGCATGCTAATATTTTAGTATTAGCTGCTTGAAGATAAGCCATTATTGATGCAGTGATAATAAATACTCATTGGAAATACATTTTAGTAATTGAAAATGTTGATTTGGTTCATTGTATTAAGATTGTTTTTTAGATCTTAAACACATTCACTTTTGAATATGCTGGTAACTCCTCTGTTAATATTTAAATGAGTTTTCCTGTTCTTTGGTACTAGAGTATTATACCCCAATGGCAAAATGATACTAATATTTAACCTGTCTTGTGCATGGGGCATTTCTCCTACAAGTGTGTTTAGCATTTCTTTTGAAATTCTTCTTGCCTCTAATCTGAAACACATACATCAAGAACAAATTGAAAAATATTGGTCAGACATGTAATCATCCTAGTTAAGGACAGTGTCACAGTCATGTCAGTCCAGTCTTTCCAGTTTCCTAAAATAATGTGATCAAAGAAGCATTTTACACTGTGATCTAAGGAGACTTTGACAAAAAAGCAAAGAAAGAAAATGCTTGAGGAAAAGTTTTTCCTCAAGTCTTCAAACAGTTGAAGAGAAGTTCTGCTTATTACAGCGTTCCCAGATAATTAATCATTAATTTTATAGCATAGGTAACGGAAGTATGATATCCCTAATATGTTCTTAAAGAACAACTTGGGTCTCTGGAGGTTGTGAAATAAACCAAGAAGAAAACAAAAAATGTGGATTCTCAAATAGCTGCATGGCTTTAAAATATAATAGCATATCATTCAAACCCAGGGGACTAATTTAGCAGTATCTCTGTGAAAACAAGGCTTTCTGGTGCTCCTGTTTTGCTTTGGATTTTTGAAAGTGAATGGCTCATTGATGCTTTTGCTGTGTACATGCTTACGTGATTTAAGGATAAACTGTGCAAAAAAGTCTGTTTCACATTGTGATTCTGATTTTATTTCTAGGGAACTGACCTTTCCAGGTTGGTAGAAGATTTCTTTTCCATGAAGGAAGAGGTCTTAGCCCGTGACTTTGACTTGGGATTTTCAGGGAACTCAGATGATGTTGTCATGCATGCCATCCACTTGTTGGGGAACTGTGTAAATATCACAAACACTAGCCGAAACAACGAGTTCTTCATCACTCCCAGCACGACAATACCTGCTGTCTTTGAACTCAACTTCTACAGCAACGGAGTATTTCATGTATTCATTAAAGAGGCCATTATTGGTATGTTTTGGAGCTTATCAAGGAGAGACTTTGTTGTAACCGGTGAAGTCAAAGTATCTGCATGACCCCACAACCCCGTTACCCTTCCTGCTTCCCCCCATGCTTACCCTAACAAAAGCTATTTTAAAGTAAACTTGGTTGTCATTGTGGAAAGTTTCCACTCATTTTTCACATCATCCTTTGTCTTTCTTTTGAAGTATTTCTGTATTGGTCACTGCCATGGTCAAGGCACTATCAGAGTTTTGAGCCAACGTGGCAAAACTTGTGCTCTGGTCACTGAAATTTTAATGAGATTTTGTTTCAATGTGATATTAATTGGATACAAATGGAGTAGTGGTGAATTCTGTCTTTGTTCTGCAGTTGCATGTGTAGTGTTTGACTATTTCTAGGCCTGGAAATAGAAAAAAACCAAAAGTTTTAGGTTTCCTTTGCTATAAAGCTCTTTGGAAGAATAAACTCTGCCTATGTTTGTTTCTGCTCTAGCCTGCAGTCTTCATGCAGTTCAGAGTAGGAGGTACAGAAATGGTACCAATGGTGCTTCTCCCAGTTTGATTAGTCAAGAGCACCTGGTCCGAAAAGCAGCCAGCTTGTGTTACTTGCTTTCCAATGAATTCACTGTATCTCTGGTAAGTAACTGCATTAATTGTCTACACTTCAAAATCGATTGCTTGGGTGCAGGGGAAGTATGCTGAGTATTGCTCTGGCAAGTGACAAGAGGGTGATAGTGGGGTGAGCCTGTAGCATCGATGCTGTGCTGGCTGCAGGCTGTTACTGAGAAAGAAAAGCCTCTCTTGGTCAATATCTCACAACTTGAGGTTGGGCTTTTTAGTGCCTTCTGCCAGATTTTGTGTCGCTTGTGCCATTAGACCATCACACCTATATCTGCATTCTGCCCAAACTATTTACATATTTTTATACTTAAACAAATCCAAGTCTTCAGGAGTACCCAATTTATATGAGTTTGCATAGATGATTGAAATTATACTGGGAATGGAAGCTCCAGATTCTGAAGATCATCTTAATTTGCATAGGAGTGCAGTAGTCCCAGAGTGCCACACCTAGTACTTAGTGGCAATTTTAAACATGGCCTGACTTTGGGGTTTGTTTTGTTACAAAACACTGGAGAGCTGATGTTATCTCAGTGTTCAGACACTCCATATGCTTACACTCTGTATGATTGCAGTTTTAAGTGCTTTTTTTTTTATTTAATGTAGAAGCTACTTAAAACTCTAGAGATTCTTGAATTAGTTCATAAGTTCACACACACAGAGTTCTGACTTGTGCCTTTTTAAATCAAGTGTAAACCAGTTCTAGTATTTTTGTCTGGGCAGTAATGTAGCTCATCTGGTGGGGTTCTTTACTAATCATATCTTCCTTTCAGAGTTAATAATTGACTTTTTTAACTTAGAAAATGTTTCCTGTGTGATTATGAACAATGTAGAAGAGGCTGGGTTTTTTTAATCGGAGTTTCAAAACACACAAGGGCTGTTCTTAAAACTCCAAGTAATTCACTGCTAGTGTGAGTCTCAATGCTTTTAGTTTTATGATGACTTTTCTTAACAATTCTGGAATTAAATTCAATTAGAGGTGATTAAAAGGGGAAAATATTTAATGGGGCTTTCTACCAGTATAATAATACGCTTAAAAACTTTGGCAAATTTTAAATATTCCAATTTCACTGTAATTTTTTGAATGTCTGCTTGTTTGCCAGGATATACATAAGAGTTTATGCTGGGATCGTGACGGTGAAAGTTTAATAACTTGCTTAAAAGGAGTAATACTGCTGTATCTAAACCACTCCCACCGCACAGGGGGGTGGTGTTGCTTATAATGGGTGTAATGGATGTGGGATTTTTCACTGTATTTCTTTTATGTTTTCTTTTATGCAGCCTTGCCAGGTGATATATCAAGTTTGCCATGAATCTGTGGAAAGGCTGATACAGTATGGCATTCTTCTGGTGGCCGAGGTAAGGTGGTAGAAATGCTATGTGAGCTTTGTTTGTTGTGCTTTTAGCCATCATTCGTTTATGCTGCTTAGTTGTGAGTCCTGTAAATCTATGTTGTTACTGAAAGCTTGTAACAGCTTACCAGGTCCAGGACTGCTGCTACTCCATTCTCGCATTTATAAGTACCAGGCATTTGGGTATAACCATCCTGGGATGCTATGAATGCCTGTGTGCAATTTCATTTTACCATTTAACATACTAAGGAAGACACGTATTTTATACTGCCTTGTAAAGTGGGGATTTATTTTCTTATTGGAGCCCTTTCAAATTGTAGCATGGCCACATGGATGCTCTACAGGAATCAACAGGCATGATCACTTGGTGTTTCTTGATTCCTTTGCATCGATCTTGAAATGATTGTAACCCTCCTCTGCTAGCACAGTTGAGCATTTCGGGGGGTGTCTGTACAGGTGGCTGTGTGGCACAGTCTGCCAGAGGTGTACAGACTAAATAAAGCTTGGGAACCAGGGGACAGTGGGCTCAGCATACCTTTGCTTCCCAATTTTATTTTTTTTCATGCCTGGTGAACAAACCTTGGTGCCCAGGAGGAAGCAACAAAATTTAAGGAGCACACAGAGGAATGTTACATATTGACTACTTTCTTGCAGCTCCTCCAGTGCCAAAGGAGGCTAGAGCTGCCTCTGGTATATTTGCACATGGCCTCTGCATCACCCTGACCTTGCTGCCTACCTTTTGATCCATGCTTACCTTTTCAATATATGTAACCATAGGTGCTATTTACTTGCTATACCTGCTCCAGGGGTGGATTACTGTGGGGCATCTGTAGGCTAAACTTGGATAATGCTTAAAAGGGTGATTAGTACAGGGGAACTGCTATGATGCAACAGGTGGAGTGGTCTTAATGTTTCAGCGTAATCAAGGTTTAAACAATTTGGGGCCTTTGTGATTAAAACTGGCTCGTTCTTTTCCAACCCATATCGTGGGGATGAATATGAGAACAGCATCATTAGAGGCAGTAAGTTACTTCTTCCACATAGTAACTTGTGGCGTTCTGCGTTGATTGAGATTTCAGCTATTGTAATATGATGACACAGAGTTTACTACTCTCTTTAAGGCAACAGTAGTATGAGATGCTATGTGGCTTTGGGTGATGCTAACGTCCAGCCTTCTGTCCTAACAGAACTGATAATACTTTCTTGGCAACTGCTACCACACAGCTTCTGCTAGAAAGATCCAGCAACCCTTCCAATGACTTTAGCTTTTATGTGACCCCCAAACTAAAGGAAAGCAGTCCTTTTCACCACATCTCTTCTGTCTGCTTATCTCAACCCTGTCTGTAATTGGGTCTCACCTGCTTTCATTAAATACTGGTTAATGAATAGACTAAGCTAGGTAAGATTATAAAATAAGTCTATTGTTTGCTTGAATTTGGGGTTTCTTACCTATTTCCCTGCTTGTCTTTCACATTGAAGCAGGATGATCAGGAGGATGTTAGCCCCAGTCTTACAGAGCAGCAGTGGGATAAAAAACTTCCAGAACCGTTATCTTGGAGAAGTGATGAGGAAGATGAAGACAGTGATTTTGGAGAAGAGCAGAGAGATTGCTACCTGAAGGTAATATCACCCTAAGGCTAGTAACACTACAGGTGCTTGCAAGAGATACTTCACTAGTTCAGGAAGGGTAATGATAATTTTTTTAGGTTTTATTTTGCTGGTTCGTGGTATTAGTGTATTGTATTTTGTTGCAGTCAGTAAGGCACCTTTCTCTCCTTCCCATGGGGAAAACAGCTAAAGAAACATCACATAATCTTCTAAGGAGGTTGAAGGGCAATGGTTAGTGTCATGAAAACTGGTAAAGGTACTGCTCAAGTATCTTAGCATCTAAACGTATTTATTCTTTACTGATAGCATGCACTCTGAAAGGAGTTCATCTAGCTGGTATTTATTTTCAGCCAAAATTACACTGTATAAATTAATCATGTTGATTTTAGACATCCTACCAGTTTTCTCTGAGCTGGCACCAGCGCTATTTTGGATATCTTGCTAAAACTTAGAAACTTATGTCCATCTCTGTGAATGTATGGCAGCTTTTCTGCTGGATGCAGAATGGTACAACATCTTTAATTTTATCTTGGGAAAATAATTATTAATATGCTGGAGGAGAAAAAAGTGTTATTGATCTGTGATGTGCAGTACCTATCTTGTCCCTCATGGTAAACTGTTTTGTTGCTCTCCTTTCACTATGCTCTGTGTTGGGCCCCCATTTTAAGAATTATTTTGACTGCAATGTGCAGGTCACTTCTTGTTTCCACTTGTCTCTGTCACTTAGGCTCTTGTTGCCCTTTCTTAGGTGAGCCAGTCTCAAGAGCACCAGCAGTACATCACCTTCCTGCAGAGGTTATTGGGACCTTTACTGGAGGCATACAGCTCTGCTGTCATCTTCGTGCACAATTTTAGTGGCCCTGTTTCGGAGTCTGAATACCTTCAAAAGTTGCACAGGCACTTAATAAGCAGGACAGAGAAGAATGTTGCTGTATATGGTATGTTGAACTGGTTGTGGAACCGGTTTTGATTAACTCTGTTCTTCCTAGCACAAGGTTGGAAGTTTATTTATCTCTGGGTTTTCTTTGCAGCTGAGAGTGCTACCTACAGCCATGTGAAAAACGCAGTGAAGGTCTTTAAAGAAATTGGGGTAAGTGTTTGGTGATGAAAGGTAGAAACTGTTAAGTATCATCTCAATAATAAGCACAATTTTGACAATTCAAGGAACCTGTTTGGTGTCAGTTTAAAATCTGTGAATGTATCTATGCAAATGTATTGTGGGTTTTGAGCATTTTGCTTTCCTTAAAGCTCAGGGCTGTAGAAGAGTACACACTGCAGAACAGAGCACTTCTTGCCCCTCAGAAAACCTGTCTAGATGAGGGTTAGGTGTCTAGGTAGCTTTATTCACAGCAAATGAATTTTCTCTGCTCTATGCCGTTTCTTTATTGGACATCAGTGACAATGTTGGTAGGCTGAGAGTGTGCTCTGTGCTTAGTGACAGCTAAATCTGAGTTTGAAGGACTACTTAAATCTTCAAAAGGTATTAGTTCCTGAATTTTGCATGTCTTGATTTTGCAAATGAATAGCCTGGCTTCCTGAATACCAGATGGGATTTAGTGTTATAATTTTGAAAGCATTGGCATTTAGGCAAAGTATTGGTAGATGAGGGTTCTGAAGTTCTTGAATTCTGCTGCATTAAGTAACCTAATGCTAGTTAGCTTGTAGTAAAGCTTATAGTAAGGGTGCTTCCCTGTGGATTGTAAGAGCTGCGAAGGAAGCACATACCAAATCCATCATTTTAATTCTAGTTTATTCTGCTTTTGGAAAAGTGGAACTAGATAGCATCTGCTGAGTATCCATTCAGAGCGTAACATCTGAATTCTTGTCATCAGAGCGCTTACACTTTGAGTTCAGATGCCTCTTGAGTGCATGATTTATCCCTTGCTGTTGAAAGCTTGATGTTTCCCATAAACTGTGCTCATTTCTCATTTTCTCTTCTTCCCTGCCACTTGAAAGGCTTCAACATTCAGTGAATTCTAGTGATATCTAAAGGCGTTGCCATCTAAGCCTTCAAGGAAGGACGGGGCAGGGGGGGAAAAAAGTCTTGTAAATTAGGGCAAATTTAGTAGAGACCATAAATTTCTCATCACGAAAGGAAGGAAATTCCTTGAGCCTGGTGATACTTACACATGTTCATGCTGTGCCTTAGGTCTTTAATCAGACAAAGCAAAGGAGAGACACCATTTTGGAACTGAGCACTACGTTCCTACCTCAGCGCAACAGGCAAAAACTACTGGAATTCATCATGAGCTTCATGGTATTATAGAGCGCATACAGCACCTTTGTCCAGGGACATGAAGACAGGTTTTGAGACTCTCTCAAAGCCTGGGGACATTTGCTAATCCTTCAAAGTGTAAGGTGCCACTGTCTGGGTAAGGCCGCCTCTGACTTGAACTACTGGAAGACAAGTGCCTTCTTATGTATGCATTTATGGGTTTCTTACAAGCCCAATCCTGTTGTAATACAGCGATACTCAGATGACACTTTGGATACACCTAATTAAACATGTTGCAAAAAATAAGATAAATTATTAGAATTAGATTTAAAATGAAGAGCGAAGTTTTATCAGTGTTATGTTTTAAATCTACTTTTAAAGACTGTAACAGATGCACAAATGCATATATTTGTGATCTGTAGCTAACCCTGAGATCTTGAGTTTAGTGGCAACACAGCTTATGGCATAAACAAATAACTTTCATTCCAATTCAGTTTTATTGTTTTAAATAAATGGCTTAAATTTTTTCTTAGGCAGGATATCTGTTTCATGGATAAAGCCATAGTTTTTCATAAATGTTAACATAAATGCCAAAATTCTAATAACAGTTGCAGACATCTGAGAGTAATGATCATGTAGCAGATGATTGTGAGAAACACTGTTAGCAGGCACACCTTGCACTATTAGAGCTGTGTAGTGCAGTGGTAAATTGCACTAATCACTGCTGTCATGAAGAATGTGACAGTAGCATTCTTGTTTTTGTTGTGGCATCTGTCATTCAGCCAGATGAAAGTCACGAGACAGTTGTCTGAATGTGAATATCTTGTAAAATCTTAGATTATTATTTAATTGAAAAAAGCTATTAAGTTGGTTTGGTGGGTTTTTTTTAATTAATAGGATGTCTCTTTTTTTTTTTTTTTTTTTTACTTGATTTGGTGAAATAATTTTTAATTTTGGCCCTAAAAAATTCAGCAATAACTTCTGCAGTTCTTTGGAAATGTGAATGTTCATATTGTAATCCATTGCTGAGGAGATGTAAATTGGCATGAAGTAGTAACACAGAAATACCATAAGCAATGTACTTTTTGACTCTGATCTGACTTACCAAAAACAAATGCACAGACAAAAAACTGAATGATGAATAAATTCTGCCCTACGAAACAGGACTCTGGTCTTGCAGTTTGATCCTTTCGCATGGAGAACTTGCACTGTAGATTTCGTCTTCTCTTCATGTGAGTGGAGATTTGATTGCAAGCTGTAGTCCTGTATTTTAGTACAGCTGATCTAGCTGAAGCAATAACTTGGTGGTATGTGAAGCTGGTTTTGCTTGTGAAATGTGTTTTTCCTCACTGAGATTGCTTTCTATCTGAGGGAAATCACACATTTCAATTACTGCAGTGTTTCGCTTGATTCTCGCATCCTGGCCTTGTGAGCAGAACCTCCCCCCGAAAATTCGTCATGTATTCTCTGTCACTTAACATAAATCCAGAAAAGCATACTTGAATCCCAGCACTTGCACTGTTATGCCAGCACAAAACTGATGCACACACTTTGAGTTTGTGGCCAAGGAGCTTGCATTTGTACTGCACGTTTGTCAACAAGAATACTTCTGTAAATTTTTTTATTAAATTCTATTAATATTTGAAACCTGCAGTTTATAGTTTATTAGCATTATACTGTTAGCACTGTGAGATGTGTGTGTTCTGTCACTAAACCAGGTGCTCTACGACACTTAAAAGAATTTCTGAACCAAAGCTATGTTAATACAGATAGAAACTGACTCTAGAGTCGCTTTTGTTCTTGGGTCCTTCTGTTGCCTAGGCAGGATAGTGACAACGTCACACATAACTTGTTTTTTGAAGTCTAGTAGCTTTTTGGGAAACAACTTCATCTCATACTCGCTGATTTGCACCTTTCCTTAACCTGACGAATGCTCCATACAGCAGTTGTTGCTGATGGCTCCCATTTAATGTCAAAAAAAAAAGACTAGGTGCTTCTGAATAACAAGTTCTCATAGTTTGCTGCACTTCAGTAAATCTGAACTGTACTAACAGTGGAGATTGCACATAAAAAGGGTTTTTAAAAATGAAGCAATATGAAGCAAACGAAACTTGAGTTATTTTATTAAGAATGTTCTGCCAACTGATGTATTAATTACCATAAAACCCAGGAGTACTGTGGTCACTAGAGCGTTCTGGCCAGGTGTTGTGACTAAGATAACTTATGGCTTAACTTAAAAATGAGAAAAGAAAATAAAAAATAATCTGGTTAATATAATTCAGTGCGTGGGCAGGGTAATAATGCATGTGAATACACATTAATGAATGCATTTAGTATGCAGAGGGAGGGGGCACCTCTGAAATTGGTTTGGTTTTGTATGAAAAAAACCTGCATGTGAGAAGTCAGTACTACACATCATATGCCACTGGCAGCCCTTGCATTCTGCAGCAAGTGTAGGTATATGTCTATATGCAAGCGTGTATATTACAACACACCACAACTATGCTTTTCCCTGAAAATAAAGCACAGAATAAAAATTATCAGGCTGTAACAGTCAAAACTAAACCCAACACTTGCACTGTATTTACACCTTCAGTGTCTTCTGACTTTACTTAACCTCTCATGTTTCTGTGGCTGATAGAAGGCCAGGTTGAGTTAATGTTGGTAAAAAGAAAGGACTGGCCCCGAATTACCACAACGGTATTTTAAGACTCTCCTCTTACAAAGACTTACACAAGTCTCATTGTTGTGAGCGTATTACTCAGGTGTGCAAGTCTTCTTGGGGCCAGGATCTTTCCTGATAGGAGAAATCTTTCCATGTGCATCCTGTAGATACTGCATTTTTAGTGACCAAAACGTAGAGCTCCACTTCCCATGCTGCCACAGCTGCGCAGGCCCCCAGGGATCATAAACCTATTAAAATGTTTAATTTGTACTCACACTGACATTGGAGGCACATCTGCCTTGCCTTTGGCAGCATAGGGCTTTATTCACCCATCTCTGGTTAGGAAGCATTACACACACTTGCGTTCGGCTCGCTCTGTGCTCCCCAGAGAAGTATCAGGATCTCAGTGTAGGAGAAGGTTCAGCTGGGAGGGGATGGAAGATACTGCTGCTCTTGTGTTTCTGTGCTGATGGGCCTGATACTGCTTCCTTGAGAATGTTACCACGTTTTACCTGTTGTATGTAATCCTGTGTCTGTTGTAGAAGCACAGAGGTGTACTGGAGTCATTTTAATAAATTAAACTGTTTGCTAATATGACATTTAAAAAGCTCCTCAAGTGTTTTTTGTTTGTTTGTTTTTAAATGTATCTGTTAATATCTTAATTCAGTAACTTTGTCCCATTCCAGGTAGTTTTTGAAACTAAACCGAAAAGCTTTCATTGTAGAAGTGTCTCTACCAGTGTACAGATGGGAGCAGAACCATTCAAAAAGCAGATTGAGGTGACATCCTGAAGCCTGAGTCACTGTTTGTTTTGTTGTGAAGCAGAGGTGCTGGTTTTTTTTCCCCATCCCTGCAAGGCTTTTGTGCGTGGCTTCCTCTCTTGAAAGTTCCTCTCACCTTACAGGGGGGTGGTGAGTGTCACAGAGGAGCCTGGGATGCTCTGATGCTGCAGGCTGTCCTTTCTGGTGGTGGTTTCCAGCTGACCTGGAGTGCAATAAGCACCTGTCAGCAATTCTAACAGCATCTGGCAAATGTGAATCAATTGTGGTGGGGCTTTAATACAATAAAACCTGCATAGATGATCGTCACTTAAATTGGGAAGGAGGGATGCTGGTTTGACCTTCAGGAGGAACAAAAAAATAACGTGTGAGCAGCTGATCCTTGAGGAGGCCTCCAGCGATGTTCACATGCAAGCAGGGCTCGGTTAATTGACAAGCCTGGGCAGAGGCAGGAAACTAAAATTCAATTATTGTCAATAGCTTGAATAAAACCCAATTCTTATTGGTGATGACCTTACATGCTATTCTTTCTGCAAATGTCTTCCTATTTCTCAGTCTTTTAAAATCCCAAATGTCAGATAAAGCACTTATCTCCGGGTTTTGCTTAATTCAGTTTTCTTGTAATAAAAGCTTGTCAGGCTTATTTAGAAGGATCACTTGATTTGAGCTCTCTGCTTTGTTCTCTCTTATGGTACACCAAGTTTTTAGCAGCCCTGTATTTTCAAGGTAAGATCCATGTTGATTTGAATTGCTGCTTGAAACAGTTTCGTTTCAGTCCTTTCTAGATGGTCATTGCACTTTGCATTTGCTGGGTGAGAAGTATTGTCCTTATTAATTCTTCTATAAGTTGGCCCACTTCTTAATATAATTGTCCAAAAAGTTGATGCTGTCATTAGAATAAGGAACTTCCTGGATTTTAGAAAGAAATGTGTATGAAGTGTTCATGGCTGTGTGTTATGCCAGAATTCAGACTGGAGAGACCATAAACCCCAAAGAGACGTTTAGATTTCATCTGTCATAAAGCACTGACAGTTAGAGAACCAAAAGCTATTTAATCAATAATTCTATATTAATTATACAAATGCACATGTATGCAGATACACAATGCAAAATTTCAATAAAAAATGCATGGCATAATTGCTATGAGTAATTTACATGAAAAGGGTGTTCTCCAGCGTGGTAATACTATTGGTCCTTAAACCTGTAGCAATTGCAATCTCTTGGCCTCCAGTGTTTCACAGAGCGACAGTCTCAGAGAGGTGAGGAAACCTAGACGTGGAGATCAGATAAGGTATGTCAGGCAATGCATAGGTTTGGTGGCACCAGCCAGCCTATTCATTTGCTCCTCATTTATACATCACTTCTGATGCTGTCTTGCCAAGTGCTGGTAGCGTGAGGAAGTGTACAGGCACTAAGTGGAATTTTTTTCTCTCCTTAAAGCAACATTGACAGTCAGAATGGAAGAATTACTGTTAGTAGTGAACATAATTCTACTAGCATCTGTTCTGAGTCTCATCTGTTCAGTATCTTCATTAGTGACCTGGGGAATAGAAGGGAGAGTTTGCTCTTTACATTTGCAGAGAAGGTCTGGGAGAGCCAGGTAGTATAGTACCCTAGAGATTGTCATGATCCCCGTTTTTCTAAAGAGCTGAAGGCAGAAAGAATGCAGGTCAGCAGGGGAAGTACAAGGTGTTCATGTCTGAGAGAAGAAAAACTAAATGCAAAGGTAAGGAAATAAACTGGCTGTGTAGCAATTCTTTGGAGAAAACTCCCAATTTACTACCCAGATCACAAGCAGAACGTGAAGGGACGTACTGTTCTGGAGAGGGCAGATGCACAGGTACCTTACACCTGCACATGAATGACAAACTTAGGGCAAAACTTCCTGGGAAGGGATTGGTAAGGTCTCAGCTGGGACACCATGATCTGTTTGAAGAGTTAGGAGCCCTATTTGAAGGCTGATATGGGCAAGATGCAGGGGGGGTGAGGGGGGATGGGGACATGGGATTGGCTTTTATTTTCCTTGTTGAGGAGAAAAAGAAGAATCATGATTATTCCCTGGATATGGGAGTACCCAGGTGGGATGAAAGTAGTGAATTTAGTTTTTAGTTGCAGTGAAAAGAATCAGGTTAGATACTGGAAAATCTTTTTACCTCAAGCATAGCGAAGCACTGGAATAGGTGGCTGGGGAGGTGCTGGTGTGTAAAAGGGTTGTTCTGTAAAAAATGTTTGCTTAGTGTCTCTGCTGGTAGAAAAAGCAGATGGAGTGCCAGCAGGGATCAGAAAAGGAATAGAGAAGAATCCAGGTATCATCTCCATGCCTCTGCACTGCATCTCGAGCATCCTGTGAGTGTTTTGCTGGGGGGATATGTAGGAGACAGTGGTAAAACCCCAGTGACTGGACAGTGGTTGAGGAAGCCTGCCCCTGGCATTTTCACCTTCCAGACTGTTCCTGGCAGATCACAAAAAGAAATTACAGATTAACTCTGTAATCTGTTAACAGATTAAAGTTTAACTCTGACCCTGCTTCGGAAAGGCCGAAAGCCAAGGGATGCTTTCTGAGTTGTTTTGTTGCCTTGACTATTGCTTTACCCCAGGAGTTCAGTTTCTGGTGATTGTAACTACCCAAAGGAAGCAACAATATTTATAGATGCCACAGGATTGATAGTGGCACTACCTTCAATTAACACATTTTCTCTGGAAGACTTTCCAGGATCCCCCCAAAAATATTTACGCAACCTCTTCAGGTGTGATACTGCTGTGTAATTAATAGCTTGTTAACAGCTAGCTAGAGCCATTGTCTAAAACCAACCTCTCACCTTTGTTTCATTCTCCTTCAGATGAGGCTAAGGCAAGGCTGGCAGATGGTTTGTTCTCCAGTTAAGTATTTGGCTATCTCTGGAAAGCTTTCCAGGCTCTCTAAGTAGCAGTGGTCCTAGGTCTCTTTTTGAACCAGCCTTCTTTTTGTCTCTGCAGGATGGAGAAGACCAATCAAACTGTGAGAAAACTGTAAAAGCTCTTTTTCAGTGTTGATATTTGTTCTGCATTAAACAATTACCATAATTCAGCACCTTTGCCTACAAATCTCTCCCTCTCTCTCTGTTTAGCCATTTATAGCCCCTGGTTTCTTCTTTCTGTGTGCGACAGGTTTAGATACTCATCATCCTCATGCTTGTTCCTGTTCCCAGGGGGTTCTCATTATCCTTTGCAGCAGCTCTTTGGCTGGGAGACTTGCCTTTCTCATTCAAACACAGACCCCAGAATACAAAAATAAATCCAGACTTGGTAATTAAAAGTAATTAGCATTTTTTATCTTTTCTTTTTCCTAAGATCCTGTCTCCTTAAAAATTGTTGTGTTAAAAAGCAGGTATATTCCTGTGCAAGAATTGTTGGTGTTAGAAGAAAGACTTTGCACTGAAGTATTGGCCTTCTTCAGTTTGGGGTTTTGAAAGTGAAGGTAGAACAAGATTTTTCTCGAAAAAGTTTTCCATAAAAACTTTCAACAGAACTACAGGATTTGAAATGTTTGTGATGTTTCGTTCAGCTGTTGCTGAAATGTCATTCGTCTCCTTTTTGGAGGTTAGATTGATTAATCCAGTAATCTTTGTTTTCCTGAATAAATGTTACTTGCTATTTTTGAAAATGATCATCCTGACTCAATGAGATGAACTTTAATGCTATGCTGCAGAATATCATGTTCTGTGAAAGAAATTATGTTTTGAGGAAACCACACCACAGGACACATTCCTTGGAAAATATTTTTACAATATTTTTAAGAGAAATCATTAGATGCATTAAAATGAACGTTCCCTGCCTCTCGGGGAAGTTTAGACACCTCTTGTGTTTACATTTTTGTAATACTTTAGATATAATGTGAATTAATGTTAACGCTGGGGTTTAGAACTCCAGTTCTTCCCTCAAAACTGCAAATTCCGTCCCTTTTACCCCAAAGTATTTCTTTTTTTGTCCAAGAGTCCACAAAAACTATATTAGATATTAGGATAATTCTGTCCCTTTGCTAGCTGTAATCATTAACTCAGGTTGTCATTTAAGGAAGTCTGAAGCAAAGAAGCATGGAAATACTAGAAGCTGGTATATCTGGAAATATTCTAGAGAGTGAGGAGAGCAAACCAGGGCAGGAGGTTGTGTGTGTGTGCTTTTGTCTTTTAATTGGTTTATATGAAGTTATCCCTTTGCCAATGCAGAAGGCAGTAAAAATGAAAAATGTTGGAACCAGTGACACATGTAGTTAATTTTCTGAACTAAGTAAATTAAGTACAAATTGGTTATTAATAATTCAAAGCAAAATGCTAGATAAGGAATTGGAGCAGCTTGTCTATCATCTTCAACCATTAAAAGATTAGTCTGGGCAAGGCAGTCTGAGACTCCCTTATCTCTTATTAAAGCCTCACTTCTTCATTTATTAAAGAATCAGATCTAAATGATGCAGCAGGCTTTAGACATTGCTGTTGCAATAGCCTGGCATGCCGTGCCCTGTTGCGGACTTGGGATAAAGTGGAAGGTGGGTGGTGCAGGAAATTTTGGGTATGTGGGACCTCCTGGAGAGAGCCTTTGGGATTGTTATTGCAGGTCCTGTGAAGAGGTGATTTGCTGAGAGGAGAAAGCTGGGAGAGCTGTGCACCAGAGGAGGGTTGAAGGGATATTGCTCTGATACACAGAGATAGAAGACTCAGCTCTTGGCTCTCAAAGGCTCTCCAAATGTGAGCGTGGGAAGATGCCTTAATGCTCTATGTTTGTTAGAATGTCCTTCAGTGCCCAGGAGGTGATGGCATGGTGCCCTGCAGCTCCCAGGAGGATGGATGCCTCTGTACTGCCACAGGTATTAATGCACATGGTGCTGGCAATCCCTAGGTGTATCTCTGTGCTGGGTATCTCTGCCCCATCTCTGTCCCTGAGCAGGACAAGTGGCACTTACTTGACTACTCCACAGCAGTGATGGAGTATGTGGCATGTGCAGCGGACTGCCACCCTGGGCAGGTTTCAGCCACTCAGCAGCAGGTAGGGATAAATGAGGGGATGGGAGATGCATTCAGACTCCCAGTCCAAATAGTTCAGAGTGAATGTCTTCTTTAATACAAAAAATTCAGTTCTCCCTGTTACTGCTAAGTGACTATGGCAATTTCCACTGTTTGCATGGGCTCTGGTACAGTGATTTCTGTCTCCCATCTCGTATGGGAGGTTAACTTTGAGTTCAACTGCTCCCTACTGTGTAAACCACTTCAGGGTTTGGGGTTTTTTTTTTGTTTAAATGGCCTAAGAAAACACTCTTTCCCCACTGTTTGCCTGCTTTTGTATTCACACTGTACTTTGTGAGGTAGGAATTGCTTCTCAGATGTATAAGGGCTACAAAAAAATGAAATAAAACCAGACTTCCCAGGGAGTTGTGTAGTTACCACTTATGTGGTTGGGTAAAAGGAGTTCCCAGTGGCTGGAAAACAAGGGGTTAAGGCCTTTGGTCCTGGCGTCTGTAACCTTCCTTTTCCTTAGAGGGATTTTGTGATTTTTTTAATAAGCATGAATGAGCAAAGCTCCATCTTCAGTGTGTCCAGCAGATGGTGGTGGAGTTTCATCTACAGCTGTGATGCCAGCCAGGGCCTGGACACCACCAGTCCCACACCTCAGCCCCAGGCTGTCCATTAGAAGCAAAACATCGTATTCTGGGTAGCCAGATGCAGTATTTGCTTGGCATGGAAAGCACTTAGTTTGGGGCTGAATTTTATCTGTCGTTGTGATTGATATTTTATAGTTGCAGGAGTCAGGCCGTGTTTTGACAAAAACACCACTACCTTGAAAGACCATCTTTAATGCCTGTGGGCAGAGGGCGGTGTTTATGCTGCTTTAATGCAAAATTTGCATTAGGAGAGAAGCTCTTCACCTCACCTTCCTCCTGCAACCTCTGGTCTGGACAGGGATTTTAAAGAAACAAAGCCACGGCTGCAAGTCCAGACCTGAGTATGCCTCAGTTTGGACTCTGAAACTGACTCCTGGGTTGCATACCCCTTACCCTCCCAACCACAGTGCCCCTCTATCTCTGTAGATGCAGAGAATTTGACTTCTTCAAGGTAGGTGAAAAGGAGAAGCTATATCTTTGGGGTGTTTTGGAGATCTGGCAGGGCTGCCAGCTGAGTTTATCCTGCTTTATATGAAAACCTGCCTCCGATGCTGGAGGGCATCTCCAAGACCTTGGCTGAATGTGGGTACAAGGTGTCCTCATAGTATCACTACATCTCCTGAGTATTCTGCAAAGCATTACAGGCATTAATTTAATTTTAAAATATTCTGCAGGCCTTTCCTTGTGAGGATAATCTTCTGAACTCCAGTGTCCCAGGAAGAAGAGTCATTAAAAGATCAGCAAACAGCTGAATTCATCAGTTCACATTGTTTCTTACAGAAAAACATCCTGTACCAATGCAAAGTGAATCTGTACTCACCCTAGATAAAAACTGAGCCGTCCCCTGAGTTTAAGAATCCTTGAGGGTAGGGGAGTCAGTGTGGTTCACTCTATCGCACAGCACATAGAAGTGGGGTCTAGACAGGGAGATGGTCACTGCCCTGCTGAGCACTTCTATCCTGTGTTCAGATGATTTTGTGGAGCCAGGAGATGTGGCTCGTGCATTTCATGACAACAGCATTGATGTGGGCAAATCCTGTCCTTTCCCCTTCCCTGTCTCTGCTCAGTTCCTCCCAGACCCCCACTGTCTCCTTGTTCTCATGCAGCTGGTTTGAGGCTTTGCTAGGGGCTCAGAAAAAAGGAATTCTGAAGCTTCCCGACCCTCCATCCCTCTTTCTTTCAGATTATTTTTCTAGAGTTTGAAGTCCCAGACTGGCACCTTGCAAAGCACCACTGGCCTCTGTCAGTGCAGTGGAGGGAGCCAAGCTGGGGACAGGAACAAATGATGCAGAAAAGTTGAAAGGAGGGCAGGAACACTTTACATCAGCATTTTTTCAGGGCCTCTTCCCCTTCAGGTTTTTAAATTTCTGTGGCAATTTAAGGAATTTCCAGCTAGCCCAAAAAGCAAGGTGAAGGTAAACAGGAGCCTTAGGTCCCTTCATTCCTCTCAGGTGATGGGGAGGGCAGAGCTCACACCTAGGCCTGGGTCTGAGAAAAGAGCAATTGCCTTATAGAGGATGTAAAAGTGAGAAGGATCATGGTTCTGACCCAGAAATCATAAATCCAAAGGCATTCCCTGAGCTGGGAGAGGCTGCATTTACTCCCTGTGGCTGCCCTCCGCAGCCTGGCCCCAGAAAGCTTTGGCAGCAATACCAGTTTATTATTCTGCCACTGAACTGCTTGGGATCAGAATTTGGTTCCTTTAGTCAAAATGACAAGGGATCAATTGTTCTGTCTTAAAATGCTTGTGAGAGGAGCCGTCACTCTGCCACAAGAACTCCAAAGGGATCTCTTCCACACCTGGAATAGGAGCTAATCCAGACAGGAAAGATTTACACATTCAGCCACCGGAGGGCAGCTGGGAAACTCGCCACTGCCCTCGCATCAGATCATCTGTTCCCCCTTCTGCTTTCTCACGTTCCTTTTCCTTTCACTCCATTATTCTGGGATCCACCAGCTTTTTGAGCATCCAGGATGGCAGCTCACCTCTGCTCGCCTGCCCGCCAGCGGCAGCACAGCCAATGCCACTGCTAACACCAGTTCGGACAAACACCACCTCTTCCCCCCACCTCAGTCCCCTCTGAGTCTCCCTGCTGCTCCTGCTGGAGCTTCTAGCTCCAGAACCCGACAGGGCAAAAAGCACGATGGGTAATTTTGGGTATTCATGATGAAAAAGCCTTTTACAGCTCGAAGCTTCTCCTCAAGGGGCTCAGTGCAGTAGAAAGAGGGACACAGACATCATGCATGCCATGGTGAAGGTCACCTGCAGTATGAGGCAGCCTGGCAGGAACTGCAGCAGAGACACAGAATCACAGAATCGTAGGGGTTGGAAGGGACCTCGAGAGATCATCGGGTCCAACCCCCCTGCCAAAGCAGCTCCCTAGCACATATTGCACAGATAGGTGTCCAGACGAGCCTTGAATATCTCCAGAGAAGGAGACTCCACCACCTCCCTGGGCAGCCTGTCCCAGGGCTCTGTCACCCTCACTGTGAAAAAGTTCTTCCTCATGTTGGTGCGGAACTCCCTGTGCTCCAGTTTACAGCCATTGCCCCTTGTCCTGTCCCCACAGACACTGAAAAGGGGTTGGCCAATTCCCCCTGCATCCCATACTTAAGATATTTATAAACATTAAATAGGTCCCCCCTCAGTCTTCTTTTCTCCAGGCTGAACAGCCCCAGCTCACTCAGCCTTTCCTCATACGGGAGCTGTTCCAGGCCCTTAATCATCTTTTTAGCCCTTCTCTGGACTCTCTCCAGGAGATCCCTGTCCTTTTTATACCAGGGAGCCCAGAACTGGACACAATACTTCAGGTGGGGCCTGACCAGGGCAGAGTAGAGGGGGAGGATCACCTCCTGTGACCTGCTGGCCACACTCTTCCGGATGCATCCCAGGATCCCATTGGCCCTCAGCCACCAGGGCACACTGCTGGCTCATAGCCAACCTGTCATCAACCAGTACCCCCAGGTCCTTCTCCACAGAGCTCTTCTCCAGCAGGTCATCCCCCAGCCTGTACTGATACACAGTTATTCCTCCCCAGGAGGAATAACCACCTGTGCCAGAGTCTCAGCTGGTGAGACCAGTTACCAACAGCAGGGCCATACTGGTGGAAGGGCTGTCTGGGCTCTCACATGCTTTGACAGGCACAGCAGGAAAGGGCACACAGAAGAGGACAAGACTTGATTGGTGTGTGAAAACAAACCCAGCAAAGCAAAACAATGGAGACTTGTCCTACAGATCCCAGTGCTGAAATAGCCCAGCACTGGACCAGAAGCACACTGGAGCTGGCACCAGGGAAAGAAAGGGAAGGTGAGATGGGACCATGAGTGCCAGTACTTTGATTGGAGCATGGTGCCAAGGCACCACAGTTCAGGAGCTCAGTCTCAGCCATCCCTCGACTTGATACAGAGTAGGGATGTCTCTGAGTAGAAGTTGCAGGCATTGCAGGATAAGAAATAAAACAACTTCCAGCTTTCCATCTCAGGAGCAACTGCTCCACCGCCCCTCAGCTCCCCAGAGGTGGGAAGGGTGGGAGCAGCCTTTGGATCAAGCAAGAGGAGGCAGCTGCTGGGGAGAGGCAGCCTCATCCCTGAGGAGCCCTGCCCTTGGGGCTGGGGGAGGATGATGGTGCCGCACTGCTGGGCTGCAGCGGGAGGAGATTGCCGCAGGAGGAGATTGCCACAGGTTACTCACTGAATTATGCCATATGCCATTAAATCATTCCACATTAGATAAATCTGTACTCTGGATGATTTCTCTTTTCTGGCACGGTTGAGTGGAGATACAAACACACACAAACACTCTCTTTCTCTATAATTTTCCTCTGCGTGGAAGACGAGACCTGAACAAAATGAACACACATGTTTCCCTATGGGCTATGATGTTCCTCTAACTGGTGCTTTTGTTTGCCAGCTGTAACACATCCCTTCCAGTCCGGTGCCTTTGCCGTTGTCACTGTGATCCCTATTGCAACTCTTTGGTACTGCCCTGCAGCAGGGTGGGACTCTGTGCCAGCCGAAGTTAAGCAGTGTTTTCTGCCTTCGCTGGCACCAACAGCTGTTTGAAAGAATGAGGCATGGGTAGAAATTAAATATCACTGAGTGGCCTCGAGAGCCTCAGTCCAGCCTCCTCTGCTTAGGGTTGTGCTTGGCAGTTTTAAGAGATGAAGTTCTTCAGACAGCTGGGACGTCTGTCTTCTTTTCCAGACAATTTCAACCAACTTGCACCAGTCAGAGTAATTGCAGATGCACTAACAAGCTGTCACAGCATCACTGTGCAGTTCAGCTCCTTCACTGTTCGAGACGCGGCAGCAGTCGCGTGGCTGAGCACCGCGCACCAGCTGAGCAGCCCCTCGGCCGTGACAGATCAGCCACTGCTTGTACCACCATGTGCCCCATGGCAGATATAAGGGCTGTGAGATGTGTGACAAGGGGGTTGTTGGAGGAGACAGGACACAAATTCACAGGAAACGACATTTCATTGGCTTTGCCATGCACAGGATACCATCCTTCACAAGCACAAATAGGTTATCCTCTCTTTTTAAATTCCCTGTGTTACTGGCTTCAGGGCATTGACTGGTTCCACACAACCCATAGAGGACAGAATTGCTGTAGGAAAAGGAGTCTTTAACTTGACCTGCAACATCAGAGGATTTGAAAAATTGTGAGTGTTTTTGTAGAGCTTTTATATCATCACCATTTTCAACTGAACATCCTGAATGCTTTATAAATGCTTTATAAATATTAATTAAGTCTCTCATGTGGCTCCTCTGGATTACGTAAAGACAGAATTGCCTCATCCATCAGAAGAGAGGAACCAGAAACTGCTTAACAATTTGAGACAGCACTAACTGACACCAGTTCAGTGAATAAGAACATAACACCCATTCAAAACTTCTGGGCAGGAGAAAAATGTAAGTGACTGGACATGATCTTTCCACCCTTACAAAAAAGTAGCACTGGAAGTGCCACATGAGGACCTCCCTTCCCGTACCCTCCTTCTGTCTCTCCTTATGATTCATGGGGAAACTTTATCTAAGATTAGGTTTTCAGCAAGGGAAAATGCCCATAAAATCCTCGCCCTCTCTCCCAGTCTTAGGAAGTTACTGATGGCTGAAAGATGTACTGGAAGAGAGGATTACCCCTGGAGGGTGGAGGTGCTGGGGGATCACATGGTGGTTAAGGGAACACTGCAGAGGGGGGAATGTACTGTTAAGGTTAAGGGAACATACTGTGCAGTATGGAGCTGGGGACAGGAGGATGAAGCCAGGAAGGATGTGGAAACCTCATTAGACAGCAGAACAGAGGGATTTAAAGGGCTGCTAATGTAGTTTCGGTATGCAGGGGATGCTGCTTGTTTCAGGATCACAGAGGCTTACCCAAGGAGATGAGCTAAAAGCAAACAGCCTGTCAATTACATATCAGGTGTTAGATTTAGGTGTTAACCTTACCCCAGCTGAAGAATGTGGGCTTGAACTCCAGTTCATTAAGACTCAAAGTAGAGACTGGCACTTGATGAATAGAGAGAGGCATCAGTTATTCATTCAGATTTCTCATCTCCCACTGAAATTTTTCTCATTCTTTCTTTCAAATGCCTGAGAAGGGCACTGGATTATATGTTTCTCCAGCTAGACTGCTCCAGATGTGTTATCTAAAGCTGGTAGTGGGTCTGGATCAATGATTTTTAATAGGATGGCTGCAGACCAGGATAAAATTAAAGTACAGTGCATCAAAAGAAAAAAAGTTTGTGTTGGAAAATTCTGGGATTTTTCTGTGGTATAGCAGATAGGCCAAGGCAATCTTGGCATGTTCTGAAATTTCAGTGAGTTATTTAGTGCCACTAAGTGACCCTTTATACAGAAATTAATTATGGAAAAGGATGTGCATGGCCTGGTGGGCATTAAGCTGCTCATGCACCATCAATGTCTGCTCAAACAATTAGCTATGTTAGCTACAGCTTAGGCGCTTCTTACCCTCTACTGAACAGTTTAGAGGCCACAACTGGAATAATGTACCAAATTTCCACCACCACCCCCCCCCATCCCCAAAACAAAGGCTTGTTCTAAGCTGGCCCTTCTTAGAGGTTGGGTGGGGTGGTGTTGGACCATCTGACTTCCAGAAGACCCCCCCAACCTAAATTATTCCATTATTTTGTTCCCGTTGAGAACTGGAGGCGACCTGTGGATTCTATATATTTTAGTTCCCTGGTCCATACTTAGACAAATTAACAGACAAAATCAGCCTTTGGTTTGTGTTGCTGTAAGAATTATGATCATTGTAAGGTCATGATTGCTCTGCTTTTTTGAAAATGTAGAAGTGGAACTGTTTTTCTTATTTTAATTCCTCTCTTCACCACATATGAATTCACCCCCGCTGAGTTTTAATCTGTTGTGAATTTTCTGGCTTTATTTCTTGCAGAACTTCATTTGGAGAGCCCTTGTAAAGGATTTCATGGAATTTGAATGGAAATGAAAGGTAGTTCAAAGCATAGATCTGTTAATCCTGAGAGTCAAAGTTTTACCTCTTAATATACATCGGTAAAATATGCAAAGTTATAGCAATCAATTACAGCATGGCTGCAATGAATCTGTTATTAGCTCATGCAAGGCACGCTACATGAAGATTGATGAGGGAGGAAGGAGGTGAAAGTGAATTTATTTTTATTTAAATGGTCCCAGTTCAATGAATTTGGTGCGTTCTTGGCACGATAACCCAGTTAATGATTGGCTCTGTGCAATAAGAGGATTGACACTGTTTTAATGCATTTCATTTTACAGCAGTTGTTTTCCTACAAGCAATATTTGTACAGGAAAACTGACAGTATCTGACTAAGTAAGTGAAAATGAAGTTAATTATTAGGTAGAATTCTCTGTATTTCTCCTCTGTAGGGTCTGTATAACTTGGGAAGGTTTTCTGATGCTTTTTTGTGTGTATGGCAACACTACATAATTAGCATCAAATAAAATACGAATCTCTTGCCTTTCCAGTGAGGAAAAAAAGGGGTTCAGCTTTACATTGCCAAGCAAAAAACGGCACTCATGGTAAAACAATGCTGGGAGCATCTCAGGTTATAACCTTGTCCTCATCCAGAGGAGATTTTGCAGAGCACTATCAGTTGCCATGGAGGATTTCAGCAGTGATTTCACCATTTGTCTTTGTTTTGCTTAATGGTTTCACTTCCAGGTATCATAACAGAAAAAGTATACTTACAGTACCCAGCAAATTCTTTCTCTTCATTTCTTTCCCCTTTTTGTTTTTAACATTACCAGCTCCCCTTATAGTTAACTGTGTCAGCATCGTCATTATAAACCTCTAGTTCTGGGTTTTATATATGAATGTAAAAAAATTTACTTTGGGCTTCCAATTTTGTTTGTGGTCTCCTGATCATGAGATCCTGTAAAACATTTTACAAGTTCATAAAAATATGTGAAGCGCTGCTCTGGCTCTTGGATTGAGTCTATTGATTCTCCATGACAAAACTCTACCAAACATATTAAATATGCAATACACTTTTATTAGTGATCTTTTAATAATAAATCTGTCATCAGAGTTTCTTTATAACTTTATTTCTCCTCATCAAAAATTAAAAAGAATCTTGTTGTTTCTGCAGCTTTAGAAATTGATTCTTGGTTTGGGTAACTGGCACACTCTTAGGACTCTCAGAAAGGTTACTGTGTGCTTGTATACTTGTACAAGTCTCACATTTCCCTTCCACCTCTCCAGTCTGCTTGTTTGAAATATTTCCGGAAGGATTTTGAATGCCATAAGCTAGCTGGCAGTGATCTTTAAACAGTGTTACTGTACCTACAAAATCTCCCCAGGGAGGATTTTAATTCTGCAGAGTGCCTCTCCGAAGTGGTTGAGGGATTCAGGTTTCCAGAGGAAGGGCAAGGACCCAGGAGCTTCAATTGTGAGGAAGAGCTGAAAGAAAGCGAATTATTCGTGGTATTGTACAATTAACAAACACAGCTCTTAACATGACTCTTTGGCTTCTTCGAAGTATAGAAATGTGGGATTTGTCCTGCTGGAAGAAAACTGCGTGTGTGTCATCCTGCATCTGACAGCTGCCAGAGCCACGTGCCAAGACACAAGTCCAAGAAACCCCACAGTTAAACAACTCACCCTAAGGAAAGGTTTATTCCCAGATCTCCAAGTTCATGGCTGAGAGCACAGGCTGAACTGCAGGGTGGCTTTTATCGTGTGATCTCCTGTATCCCTCAGTGCTGTGGCATCAAAGGATGCAATGAGTTTCAAGGGCTCATTAGCGTTTGCATGAATTACTTCTGCCCGGGCAAATCGACATGCATTTCCTCTGACCAGCCTGCAATGGGTTCTCAATTCACATTAACTAGATTATCTCCTTCCTTTCACAAGAATATATGCAGGAGAGATCTATTTCCCTTTCTATGTGCCACTTGATATTTACCTATTTTTACTTCTGTATCCTCCCCTGTTTTAACTGCTATTCCTGCTCTGCAGCTGACCCTTTGGATTACGTGCTGGGGTGCCCACCAGTGCATGTGAAAGAGATATTTAGCATGGGATAGGCTTTTTGGTGGTCTATATAGATGTGAAGTTTATTGTTTATTATTTCTGATAGTGAAATCTTCTCACAGACTTCCTCTGAGCTGGGGGGGGCACAGGATGACACACTGTTCCAGATCACTACAGGAATGTTTTTAAGCAAATGGCAGTACTATCCTTTACTTCTGCAATAGAGAAGGATTTAAGCAATGAGAGGAAGTGAGACTAAATCAGTCAAAGGCAGCATAACAGGAATCAGCTCTTGCTCACTGATTGGGCTTGGGCAGTGGGGATGTGCCCTTCATGCCATAGCTTTGCATGTGCAGGAACAAACAGTCCCTCCTGGTCCCCCTTCAGCAGGATGTACCTTGACCCCATAAACTCAGGTGATGGTACATGTTTACTTTCATAAAGCAGCATCATCACCTGCTGCCAGATTTAGGAAGGAATTAGGACTTCTTTCAAGAATCAGAGTTTGAATTCATAGAAATATGTTGATCTCTCATCATTCTATTCCCCACTAACCTCCCCTCAGAAATGCCCAATGGGTGCTTCATCGGTCTCACATGCTGCAGAAGTCCCCATACTCCTTCCCAACACAGACTGTGAGCAAGAGTTGCTGGGTCTGACCTCTGCTTGATGCTCACAGCACTGCCAGGCAGCATGCCATGAGTGCAGCCCTCTTACTGACCATAACACTGCCTACAAAGTTTTTTCCTCCCCACTTGTTCAGGAGTTGGGCACTTGGGTTACCTCTCTTGCTTGGCTGCTGAACTGATATGCGCAATGACTATAATTGGCCATGCAGAGAATTCTGCAAACAGCCAAGGACACTGGAGGAACCTTGAGGGAACCTTGAGCCCTTTGTTCTGCAAAAGAGATGGTGTGGCAGAAAGGCAGGCAAGAAAATTATTACTATCTGTTCCATAATAAATCCCTATCTAGGTGTGTTATGAAGAAAGGGGGGATTTTTATTTATTTTTTAATTTTTTTTTCAATATTGCTTATGTAGGGAACCATCTGAAAGCACTGAGTGAAATGACCCTAAGAGAAGGAAAGATGCAGGAGCAGATTTCTTGTCACCTGTATAAGGAAAAGGGCAGGAGGTGACATTACTGCCACAGCAACTTTAGTCTGCTCAGGTTAATGAATGCTTCACACAACAACTCAAGTTTGCTTTTCTACAGAATATCAAAAAACACCTAATTGATCCATGCGAAAGCTGTGTCATCTAGCAAGTTTCTTGCAGCTGGAACCAGTAAGGAGCTCTATCCCTGAGTGCACAGGAACCACAGGGTTGGAGAGGCACGGCACTGCTGAGCAGAGCAACGGGCTTCAGGCTTATTTGTGCAGAGCTGTAATGCAGGAGCCCCCCCAGTGAGTCTCTTTAGTATGCCAGACTTTAGAGCACTTCAGAAAGACCTGCATTACATAGGAGTTATCTCTCTGCATCTGCAATGGGACTGGCAAAAGTACCATGGTCCTGGTAAATTCCTGTGAGATCTCTTAGGTCTGTCCTGGCAGCTCAATGGCAAATGTCACTGACCTGGCTCATCTCCACCTCTAGATGCTTCTTGAATCATTAGGATAAACATTTGAAGGCTGTAGTGGTGCCTTGGGTCCATCAGTAATAAATTATGTGTGAGCTTAAGCTATCATTTTTTTCATTTCTAGTAACACTTTACCTGGGGAAAGGAAGCAGAGAGAGAAAATGGCTGAAAGAGATAAATTGCCATGTTGGAGAGTCAGTAAACCTTAACCACAGAGCCCTTTGACTTGTCATAGGCAAGTGATTTAAAACTTTTATCCCTTAGCTTCTGCTAGCACATCTTGCACATATTATCCTCCTTCACTGCTCTTTACAGCTGTCAACTGCAACACAGTGACTGGAGGTGATACAAAAACAACCTCTACAAACAGGACACAGAGGACCAACAAGAAAGCACATAGAAAACTCATGTACTCATCTGTTCTCTCTAGCAACAGCTGCAAATCAGTGCTTTCCCCCACGGCATTTCTTACCAAAAGCTTTCCTTGAACGGAGATCTTAGGCATGGAAATGAGGGTAAAATACTTCATGGTCCCTAAGGCTTTGGAGCATTCAATTCCCTCTAAAATTAATGGAATTTGGTCCTTTAAATCCCTTATGTGGCTTTGAACATCCTGCCTGACTAATATTTAAACTGCTGAAGTTCATCACAAACTCCCCAGTGTGAGAACTGGTAGGACCTCGCGGGAGTAGAGAATACTGGCAGCCAGCAAGAAGGAAGATGTGCTCTGCTTCACTTTCACAGCTGCAGAGCCACGGCAGTTACGAATCTTCAGTGGGACTTGCAAGTCTTCAATATCAGATGTCCATATGTTACTGAAGTCTTCAATTACTTAATTAGACAATTAATGGCACTTTTCCCACCCATCAGCTGCTCTGGGTTGTGCATGTCCCTTGGGTTGTCTGCTCTGTGACTTTGTCCGAAGACCAAACCTATTTTTAACCTTAGCAGTGCTTAGAGACCCTCTTCACCCCAGGACCACCTTGTCTGCACTGCAGATGGTGTCTACACATAGCAACAATCGGTGTTCATGGTAACGACTGTGGTCTGCAAGACCTAGTCCCAGCTGGTGGAATTAGTGGGCATTACTTCCATAATAACCAGTGGGGCAATTATTAAGGCCACATTTCATGTAAACTTTGGAACAAGAACCCAGACTGGGAATATTTTGGGTACCAATCCGCAATTTTCTTGCAGCTTGTGTGAAATCTACTTGAACGCCCAAAATATTTGTTAGTGTTAAGTACTCCAGCTTGTTCCATGTGAAGTGGTGGTACTGCATGTTCGTTTGTGATGGCTGCTCTGAAGATGTGACTGAGCAGATTGTTCTTTCCTCCACTGGAGACTGCTGCAATAAGAAACTCAATGTTCAGAACCACTCACTGTAGCACAATAGAAACTGCAGAATAAATCTTGGGAAAACTTGGCAAGAATCATGCACTTTCATCTCTGAGCTGAAATGTATTGGTTTTAATAGCTGGTCTGAGAGGTGTATTTGGAACTCATTCTTGAAAAAGCCTTGTGTTACAACTGTGAAATATTGTATTCCTTCAGATTTCATATTGATCTTGACATTTGAGGGTTTAAAAATAGAGTTGTTTCCTTTTGCTACTTCTAGAAAATCTGGATTTGCTGCTTCCAGAAAATCCAGGAGCAGAAAACTGCAACATCCCTAGGATGGATCATGCTATTGATGGCAGGCTTTAATTAGGGCTCTGTAAAATATTGAATTGTTGGAGCCATGCAAATCTGTCTCATACTACAGAGAATATTCCTTGCTACAGTTCTCTGTTGGGATGTTTTACAGTCCTAATCCCACAATGTTAGACGTGATTTTTCTCCATGTCCTGGTTTCAGCTATGATGGAGTTAAACCTTTTTTTTAGCAGTGGATGGAATGCCATGTTTGGGTGTTAGCATGAGAATAGTGCTGATAGCACCCTGATGTTTTCCGATTTGTTGCCGGGCAATCAAGGACCTTTCTCAGCTCTGCATACTTCCTTACTAGTGAGAAAGGAGGGGACGCAGCCAGGACAGGTGATCCGAATTGGCCAAAGAGGATATTCCATACCAGTTACGTCATGTTCGGTATAAGGGGGGACTGGGGGGAAGAGGGGGAGACAACGCCAGGACGTGCAGTTTCTGGGGCGGTCGGGTTGTCCGGGACGGGCTCTAAGCTGTGCGGCCTGAGTTGTGTGGTTTGGTGAGAAATTGCATTGTGTATCACCAGTTTCATCTATTTTGTGCTTTAAACTTATGTTATTGTTATATCTAGTTTTCTGTTATTGTTTAGTAAACTATCCTTATCCCAACCTGCGTGGTTCTGGTTTCTAGGTTGTGGTTTCTTTTCCTCCTTTCTTCCTTCCCTTTTCCCCCTCCCCCAACTCTCCTTCCCCCTTCCTTTTAAAAGTACAAGCGACTGTGTGGGGTGCGGCCCTCGGCTGGGGCAAAACCACGACAGTTATTTTGGCGCCCAACGTGGGGCACGAACGGTTGGGATAACGGTAGATCTGACCCTAACTATCGCAATTAAGATAAGCACTGTTGTTTAAGCAATCTCTGGTCACGATGTTGTGGTATTTATTTACAAGGCTGTGGCAGCAAAACCACCGCATGCTGTATACAATCCTGGCAGGATTCTTTACTCTCTCAGGTCTGTGGCTCCCGTATTTGTTCCCATACTTCATTATAGTGTATTTTATGATATCGGTCTATGATACAATAATATCGATGATCATGAGCTTAAGCTGGTACCTGTATGAGGTTTTGCTGTCCTGTCCATTCTTTGGACAGGGAGGGGTTAATAACAGCAGCCGGTATGGTGGGGGCACTGCTTTCTTTTCCTTTGGGCTAAATACAACAGCTCTTAGGGCAGTTTTTGAAAATCTTCAATATCTCTGGGATATTCAAACTAGCATTTTGCTATTGGTAGGTTTGGTGCAGATGGTTCAGTTTTTGTTATATATCAAGCATAGGTTTATGAATACCACTGAAGAGCTTTCTCCGAGACAGAATAATCACGAGTGGCAGGGCATGTGGCAAAGTATGGGCGAGTACCTAGGTACTTTCTCACGCCCGATGGTTTGGAATTTCACTCCTGAACAGCTACAAGACCCCGATCAAGTGACTGCATACCTAAGGAAAAATTGCTGTAGGTTTCCCAGAGATGGACACCTTACTGCACTGTGCTGGGCTCTGGCCACTATTTATCAAACACTGCTTGATAGCAGGCAGCACTGTCAGCACTGTCAGCACTGTCAGGGAGAAGGGAAAGGAAACAGACTGGCAGATACTATAGCTGCTGCAACCACTGGGGCTGACACTGCAGCTACTGCAACCCCTGTGACCGACACTGCAGCTACTGTAATCTCTACAGCAGACACTGCAGATGATCTGAAAAACCAATCCACACCAGTGTCTGTTGCTCCCGTACAAAAGAGGAAAGGCACAAAGAAATCAGTTCGTATAGTGACGGATAAGGATGATGATCAACCGGGATCATCTCGAGGATATCAGGATGAGGCAGAACCAGAGATTGTTACCCGATCCCTGACTCTGAGTGAGCTGCGTGAGGTTCGAAAAGATTTCACTCGCCACCCAAGTGAGCACATTATCACTTGGTTGCTCCGATGTTGGGATCACGGGGCCAGTAGTTTGGAATTAGAAGGCAGAGAGGCCAAGCAGTTGGGATCCCTAGCTAGAGAAGGAGGAATTGACAAAGCAATTGGGAGGAGGCCGGAAATCCTCAGCCTCTGGAGGCGACTACTGTCAAGTGTGAAGGAAAGATATCCCATAAAGGAATATATTACATGCCAGACACCTAAGTGTAACAGCATAGAGACATCTGTCCAGCACCTGAGAGAATTAGCTGTACGGGAGATAATTTATTATGATCTGGACAATTCACGGCTTCCCTCTGATCCCGATGAAGTCCTATGCACTCCAGATATGTGGCGTAAGGTTGTACGAAGTGCACCAGCAGGGTATACCAATTCACTGGCAGCAATTGACTGGAATGATACGAATCCGCCAACCGTAAATGAGGTGGCCTGCCGACTCCGGAAATACCAAGACAATGTTTCCCTCTCCGTCATTGCAGCAGTAGAGAAACTGGTTCAACGACTTGACAACAATGTGTCCAACTCCCAACCCGTATGGAGCAATGTTGCAGCTACTGGGAGAAAGCGTCCATCGTTCCAAGAGGGAGAATACACACCACGACGTACATTGTGGTTTTACCTGCTTGATCATGGAGAGGACATGAGGAAATGGGATATGCAGCCCACCTCAGCCCTTCGAGCACGAGTAAATGAGCTGCGGGGTAAAACATTCGCACAACGAGATTCTGCCAGGAAGAAGGCTGCACCAGTTTCTACTGGGCAGTTCCCTAGACCAACTGGAAGGCCTACCTATATGTCTGATGTGCCTGATCCTTTTGAAGGGACCTCTAAGTCCTTTATGCAACCAGTGGAAAACAAATATGATCAGCAGCAATAGAGGGGCCCTGCCTCCAGCCAGGTGGAGGAGAGGGACAATCGGGTTTATTGGACTGTGTGGATCCGATGGCCTGGCACGTCAGACCCACAAGAGTACAAAGCTCTGGTGGATACTGGTGCCCAGTGTACTCTAATGCCATCGAATCATGAAGGGGTAGAACCTGTTTGTATTTCTGGAGTGACAGGGGGATCCCAACAACTAACTGTGCTAGAGGCTGAGGTGAGCCTAACTGGGAAGGACTGGGAAAAACACCCCATTGTGACTGGTCCAGAAGCTCCGTGCATTTTAGGTATAGATTATCTACGTAGAGGGTATTTTAAAGACCCAAAAGGGTACCGATGGGCTTTTGGAATAGCTGCTTTGGAAACAGAAGAAATTGAACAATTGTGTGCCTTGCCTGGACTCTCGGAGGATTCTGCTGTTGTGGGGTTGTTGAAGGGTGAAGAACAGCAAGTGCCAGTTGCTACGACGACGGTGCACAGACGACAATACCGTACTAACCGAGATTCCCTGATTCCCATCCATAAGCTGATTCGTCAACTGGAGGATCAGGGAGTGATCAGCCGAACCCACTCACCCTTTAATAGTCCCATATGGCCAGTGAGGAAGTCCAATGGAGAGTGGAGGCTGACAGTAGATTATCGTGGCCTAAATGAAGTCACTCCAGGTATGAGTGCTGCTGTGCCAGACATGTTAGAGCTCCAGTATGAATTGGAATCGAAGGCAGCCAAGTGGTATGCCACAATCGACATTGCGAATGCTTTCTTCTCGATCCCACTGGCGCCAGAGTGCAGGCCACAGTTTGCTTTCACTTGGAGAGGCATCCAATACACGTGGAATCGTCTGCCCCAGGGGTGGAAACATAGCCCCACCATCTGCCATGGACTAATCCAGAATACACTGGAAAAGGGTGAAGCACCAGAGCACCTGCAGTATATTGATGACATCATTGTATGGGGCAACACAGCAGAGGAAGTTTTTGAAAAAGGAAACAGGGTAATTAAAATCCTTTTAGAAGCCGGTTTTGCTATAAAACGAAGTAAAGTCAAGGGGCCTACGCGAGAAATCCAGTTTTTAGGAATAAAATGGCAGGATGGGCGTCGTCACATCCCAATGGACATTATTAATAAAATAGCAGCTATGTCTCCACCAAGCAACAAAAAGGAAACACAAGCTTTCTTAGGTGTTATAGGTTTTTGGCGACTGCATGTCCCAAACTACAGTCTCATTGTGAGCCCACTCTACCATGTAACTCGAAAGAAGAATGATTTCCAATGGGGCCCTGAGCAACAGCAAGCCTTTGAGCAGATCAAACGCGAGATAGTCCATGCAGTGGCCCTTGGGCCTGTCCGGACAGGGACAGATATTAAAAATGTGCTCTACACTGCAGCTGGGGAGAACGGCCCGACCTGGAGTCTCTGGCAGAAAGCACAAGGGGAGACTCGAGGTCGACCGCTGGGGTTTTGGAGTCGGGCCTACAAAGGATCTGAGGCCAATTATACTCCAACAGAAAAGGAAATACTGGCCGCCTATGAAGGGGTTCGAGCCGCCTCAGAAGTGATTGGAACTGAAGCCCAGCTCCTCCTGGCACCCCGACTGCCGGTGCTGGGCTGGATGTTCAAAGGGAAGGTTCCTTCTACACACCATGCCACTGATGCTACGTGGAGCAAGTGGGTTGCACTAATTACACAGCGGGCTCGAATAGGAAACCCCAATCGCCCAGGAATCTTGGAGGTGATCACAGACTGGCCAGAAGGCAAAGATTTTGGGATGTCACCAGAGGATGAGGAGGTAACACGCGCTGAAGAAGCCCCACCCTACAACGAACTGCCAGAGAATGAGAAGCGATATGCCCTGTTCACTGATGGGTCTTGTCGCATTGTGGGTAAGCATCGGAGATGGAAAGCTGCTGTATGGAATCCTATAAGAAGAGTAGCAGAAGCCACTGAAGGAAAAGGTGAATCAAGCCAGTTCGCTGAGGTGAAGGCCATCCAGTTAGCCCTGGACATTGCTGAGAGAGAAAAGTGGCCAAGGCTCTACCTTTATACTGATTCATGGATGGTGGCGAATGCCCTGTGGGGGTGGTTGCAGCAGTGGAAAAAGAACAACTGGCAGCGTAGAGGCAAACCTATATGGGCTGATGACTTATGGCAAGATATCTCTGCTCGGTTAGAGAAACTTGTTGTAAAGGTACGTCATGTCGACGCCCATGTACCTAAGAGTCGGGCCATGGAGGAACATGAAAACAACCATCAGGTAGATAAGGCTGCTAGGATTAAAGTGGCTCAGGTAGATCTAGACTGGCAACGTAAGGGTGAATTATTCATGGCTCGATGGGCTCATGATACCTCGGGTCATCAAGGGAGAGATGCAACATATAGATGGGCTTGGGATCGAGGGGTGGACTTGACCATGGACGCCATCGCACAAGTTGTCCACGAATGTGAGACATGTGCTGCAATCAAGCAAGCTAAGCGGTTAAAGCCCCTTTGGTATGGAGGACGGTGGATGAAATATAAATATGGGGAGGCTTGGCAGATTGATTACATCACCCTCCCACAAACCCGCCATGGCAAACGTTATGTGCTTACAATGGTGGAGGCAACTACCGGCTGGCTAGAAACATATCCCGTACCCCATGCCACTGCTCGAAATACAATTCTGGGCCTTGAAAGGCAAGTCCTCTGGCGACATGGTACTCCAGAAAGAATCGAGTCAGACAATGGGACTCATTTCCGAAACACTCTTATAGACACCTGGGCCAAAGAGCATGGCATTGAGTGGGTGTACCACATTCCTTATCATGCACCGGCCTCTGGGAAAATTGAACGATATAATGGACTTTTAAAAACTACACTGAAAGCAATGTGTGGTGGGACATTCAAGCATTGGGATACACATTTGGCCCAAGCCACGTGGTTAGTTAACTCTAGGGGATCTACCAATCGGGCTGGCCCTGCCCAGTCAAAATTTCCACGTACTGTAGAGGGAGACAGAGTGCCAGTAGTGCATATGAAGAGTGTATTGGGAAAGAGAGTTTGGGTCATTCCTGCTTCAGGCAAAGGTAAACCCATGTCTGGAATTGTTTTTGCTCAAGGACCTGGCTGTACTTGGTGGGTAATGCAGAGGGATGGAGAAGTTCGATGTGTACCTCAAGGGGATTTGATTTTGGGTGAGAATAGCCAATATAATTAATAAAGTAGAAATTATAATAATTGCCAAATAACCCATTATTGTATATTCATTATTGTTATGATTGCTGTATGTTGTACCATAGCATTATAGCCGGAGTCATACAAGTTAATGAAGAATGAGTGCCATGATGATGGAACTAAAGCCTGGCCTCTCAAGAACTTTTTGCTCCCGTTGAAAATAAACTCTGACCCACAGACTATGAGCATGGACCATGCCAGGTGTATCAGTCAAGAGCCTGAGATGCAGCGGGCAACGAGCCAATGGAACATACAACTATCCTGAGAAACTGTTACGACAAATGGAGCCTGGAAATCATGGACTAAATGAACTCAACAACTTCAGAGGGATGATTCACAGACTGAGGGAATAAGATCTGTATGCACATATGTGTGCATACATGTGTACATACATATATGGGTGTGTGAAACACGAAACTGGTTGTACCCAAAGAAAATTGTTGGATCTGGTCATGACGTAAATGGTATGGAATAAGGGGTGGATAATGTCCTGGTTTCAGCTATGATGGAGTTAAACTTTTTTTTTAGCAGTGGATGGAATGCCATGTTTGGGTGTTAGCATGAGAATAGTGCTGATAGCACCCTGATGTTTTCCGATTTGTTGCCGGGCAAACAAGGACCTTTCTCAGCTCTGCATACTTCCTTACTAGTGAGAAAGGAGGGGACGCAGCCAGGACAGGTGATCCGAATTGGCCAAAGAGGATATTCCATACCAGTTACGTCATGTTCGGTATAAGGGGGGACTGGGGGGAAGAGGGGGAGACAACGCCAGGACGTGCAGTTTCTGGGGCGGTCGGGTTGTCCGGGACGGGCTCTAAGCTGTGCGGCCTGAGTTGTGTGGTTTGGTGAGAAATTGCATTATGTATCACCAGTTTCATCTATTTTGTGCTTTAAACTTATGTTATTGTTATATCTAGTTTTCTGTTATTGTTTAGTAAACTATCCTTATCCCAACCTGCGTGATTCTGGTTTCTAGGTTGTGGTTTCTTTTCCTCCTTTCTTCCTTCCCTTTTCCCCCTCCCCCAACTCTCCTTCCCCCTTCCTTTTAAAAGTACAAGCGACTGTGTGGGGTGCGGCCCTCGGCTGGGGCAAAACCACGACACTCCATCAAAACCCTCATGAACCTTTTGAAAGATGCAAGCACTCTGTGATGAACTGTGCAAAATCAGCCCAATAGCTGGTAACTTTGCATTCTGCAGAAGGACAGGACAATTATTTGCTATTTCTTTTGTACCTTTTATGCTAGGTTTGCAAAATATTTTATAAGAATGTCACGTCCTTGCAATATGTTGTTAAATATTTTTATTCGCAAGTGATGGACAATGGTAGATGAAGTCAATGAATTCAGAGGTGTCAGAGAGACCTGAGGATGCCTGGAAAGTCAGTGGCAGAGGATTGAAACCAGCTACTGTAGCTTCTAACCCCTGACCCATACAGGTCTTCCAGCTCCAAGGAAATTGTTGCATATGCCCAATCCTGGACAGAAACCATATTGGTTGTTACTTTGTTCACTAAGTCTTCAGCTGCAAAATGCAGATTCATTGTCTTGCCTGTTAATTGACTAAAGACTTTGCATTCTCAAGCATAGATTGCCTTGCACAAATCAAAGGGAATTTCTCTCAGCTTTGTAAACCTTGAAGAAATTTGGTTTTGTAGAACAGGGGAAAACAAAATTGGCATAATTTGATTGACCTTTCAGTTCTGAGAGAAAACTTTAGAGGTGTCAGTGATTTCATTGTGCATTAATTACTTGCAAAATGGGACAGGGATACTTTGGAATACATGTTTCACTCCAGTTAGGAGTTAGAAATAACCATGTAAATGATGAAGAGATCATAAAATATGACAGAATAAAGCATTTCTGTGAGCCAAATAGTCGGTTGTCTAACAATTTAAGATCTTGAAATTAATGTACATTGATTCAAACAGCTCAAAATACCCTGCAAGACCTAATCAACCCAGAAGTACTTACAAGCAATAATTCAGTCAGCTGGTGAAATGAGTGCTAATGATGAGCAAGGAAGGCTCCCTACATTTGTAAGCTATTAGCCAGATCATCTAATCTCTGAATATAATTGCCTACCAATATACATGAGAAGAACAAAGTGTGAAAAAAAATCCCAGCAAGTGTTCCTGTAGTTGAGGGGGATCTCAGCTGCTGAGGTCATAAAATGGAAGGTAATTTGTTGTTGGCTTTTATATCGACAGTGATATGTCATCTTTCAAATGAAGGGATGGGTCATGCTCTCAGGCCCCTGAGGGCACTAATGGCCCTTCATGAACCTGCTCAGGTTCTCCTGGGGCCTACCCCAAGCCTGATGATGACCCTGGAGATCCATTTCAGCTCAGCCAGGGCTGCCAGTTCTTGTCTGTAGAAGGTCCTGCCTGTAACGCTGCCTCCTGGATGGATTTGGACACTGTACGTAGCGTGTCCCCTGAAAGGACCCCTTGCAGATATCTATCTTGTACCTTGTCTCCAGTCCCATCTTTCTGAAATGGTCACTGCTGCCATAACCTCATTGTAGGAAAAGTCCACTGAACTGTACCTACAGTGATTTCTTGGTTGGTTGCCTGCTTCCATCAGTTTTCCTCTTTCTGGGATGAAATGCTGTGGAACAGGTCCTCTTAGGTCATGTGGAAAGAGAGACCATGGCCACTGCTCAGAGCTCACTATTGGTTTGCTAAGGACGGGCACAAAGTTCACTTGGGATGGGCAACAGTAGTTCAGGTATGGACTGGGTTTAAGCAGGGGCTAGAAAGAGATATTCTCAAAGCTTCCAAGCTCTGGGGAAATAAAGCTGTTGCTGAACAGTTCTAGCCAGTTTGCAGCAGAGAGTTAGGAGATGGAAAATACCCATGAAGCAGGGGAGGTGCAAAACACAGCAACAGCTGCAGATGTTTTGGCGGAGGGGAGCTTCTTGCCACCTCTCGCACCCCTGTGGTGGATCCTGAGACAAGAAACTGCAGGTTTATGTTCTCCTTTTGAGATGAATCCCGGGTGCTTTGATGAAGCCACTTTTGGTTGAGATTTTTCCAAATGTTTGGTAGTATTTGGATTCTCAGCTGGCCTCTGGGGAGATTATTTGTGTCAGTGGGGCTCTGCTCCGTTACAGTGACTGGAAGGCAAGCATGTGCTTCCCTATTGAGGATACCTGTAGTATCTGGAAAGAATAGGATGTTTTACAAATATCTTAAGTTTAAAGGAAAGGGAAGGAAACAGCCAAATAAGCATTTTACTTGGCAACTTCAGAAGAGCAACAAGTTAATTAAAAAGTGACACTTCCACTAAAAAATGATGATGTTTCTAGAAGCTGGGACAAAATGAAATAACTTTAAGAAAGAGAAGAAGGGAAACATTTGTTAGGGGTTTTTTTCCCCGCATTAAATCTTCATTTAATTGTCAGTGAAACATTGCACATCAAAAATGTAACTTTTTCTTCCATGGTACAATTAATGCTGAAATATATCTGCCAACAGGTCTCCTTGCCCAGCACCAGCCACTTGCATGGCTTTCCCAAGATGTTGGAGAGCTTCTACTCCATCCAAACCCAGCCATTGCCTCTGTGCTCACAGGGTGGAGAAAAACAAGTTTGCTTGCTGCCTGCCTGCAGTTGTAGGAAGCATCTCTGAGCTTTCTCTTACTTTACAAGAAGGGGAAAGCTACAGCCACAGGAGAGTTAGAGACTGTATTTTTGCCACCACAGGCTATTTATAATTTTTTCATATCAAAGAAAGATAATCTTTACTTTTAATTTAATTACAGTAGATTCCTGCATATGACTTAATACTTTAACGGGAGCTCACACTAAAATCTCTGTGGTAATTTTCTCTGCCTCCTTGGGCTCAAGACCTCATGAAGATTTGGGCGATTTGTTTCAAAATCCATTCCTTGTGGACTGCTGGGGTTTTTGTGATATCAGTTGCTATACTAATTCTTACTTGCTGTACAATGTGCTAATTACTTCTGAAAACAATTTCATACTTCACTGGGAAAATAAAAAAAGAATTGCTTTAGATACTTTTTAGAAAATGGTGTGGACAGGAACGGTGACTGAAGATTTGTCCATGATATTATAAATGTCAAATCAATCCTAGTCTTGTTTTAATAGCAGCAGTGGCAAGTGCCTTTGCAAGATTGAACAAGCAAAACACCCCTTACATTTCATGATTTTGGCTTGAAGCGCCAGGTGCAATGAATTTAACATGTGCCTATTTAGTGCTTTGAGAATAAATGAACTCTGTGTCTGTGCATGCATTCTGAGTTTGCACAGCCGTGCATTTTTGGTATCTGGGATCACTTGGACCTCAGCTTGCAAGTTTCTTTTGCTTCCTATCTGGATGCCAGACCTGGAGCTTGAAAGATGCATGGAATTTAAGAGATAAAATCATGCTTTTGTGACTTGTTTTGTTGTAGAAATTCCTCAGCTTTTCCTTATCCAGAGGTGAGTTTCAAGGTATAGAAGACTGTCAGAGATCACAACAAAAAGCTCTGGAGGAAGACTGTTCCAGAAAGCTGCCCTGTGAAGCCATGGGCCAGGCTGACTCCCTGCAGACCTTTGGACTAGGCAGAGGAGAAATAATAAGTTGTTGAAACTAGTCCCTTCCCAAGGCACAGAAGCACAGGAAGGAAAGCTATTGCAGCACAGAGGTTTGTTTTCATTGAAGTAGCCTGCCTAAAATGCCTGCTGTAAGCGGAGGCATTTACAGGGAGGGCATTGCAGCAGTCAAGTTTGAAGGTGATAAGTGTGAGGCCTACCTACATCCAACAGAAAAAGGCAGTTTTTTGTGGTCATCAATGTGTGAAATGTGATATCTTCTGTTTTATGATAAGACTTTCCTAGAAGCAGACTCAGCTGAAAGATTTGAGTCTTCAGCTGTCATTCGAAGGCTGCAAGGCTCAGGTACATCGAGGTCTGTTATTTATGGCTTGACCTGCTGAACCTAGAATAGCAACGCAGGCAGGAATTTAAATTTCCCCATTGAATACTTAATCATCTACATCAACTCAGGCAAGGTGTAGGCAACCTGATGCATTTCTCCTATGTCATCAAAACAACACACCATATTTAAATTCTGCAGCAGCAATAAGAGACAAATTCCTTGAGTAATGCATAGCATGCCAAGACTCTGCTTATAACTGATGGCACTGCTGTTAGTTTTGCTACAATATTAACCATTTTATATTCATTTTCAGTTCTGTTTTGTAGTTCTTAAGTGAACTGCACATTTGCCAGATAATATCCAGAACACAAAATGCTATTTAGTAGAAAATAGCAATAAAATTACTGTATAGCTTCCTGTGTATGTGTTTTAATTAATCAAAGAAAATACTCTGTGTGGAATATAAAACAATTAATTCTGGCTAGGAGACAAAGATGAAACATTTAAGTGTTCTGTTAAATAATCACAGGGAGAGACATGTGAAGCTGAAAGGAAGAGATTGAGGAAAGAGTCTCTTTAAGTGCAAGAAAACTTAAAGGGGAAATTAAATGAAAAGGAGAGTTTGGTGGGTTGAGCCTAAAGGAGAAAAGCTTGTTAATGATATTTTGGGGGATTTTAGAATTCTATTGCTACGGCAAGATCTTCTGCATGGAGATCAGTCCTTAGCAAAACCAGGTTTAGTTTGATATTCCTAAAATGCTTGAGCTTTACTTTACCATGTAGACAAAATCATAAATAAGAAAGAAAACATCTTGGTGGATACTAAGGAAAAGACCAACTGTCACTCTTACAGGTGGAGAGTTTGAGCCTTCATCTGAGATCTTGCTGGCAGCCAGATGGAGCACTAGTTCACAGGGGTTGCATCAAAGTGAGCTGTTTTCAAAGGGGTTTGGGTTCCCAGGAGAGGTAAAGTAGAAGTCAGCTCAGAAATCCTCGTGGTTTATTTATGACTAGTGCGTAAGAACACCTGTGGAAATACTTCTGTTGTCTTTAGTGGACTTGGAAGGACGCTCAAAATATTTCTTCTACAAAGCACTTTCACAACACCTCAAAAGAAAAAGTAAGTAGCCAACACTTGGAAGTAAACCTAGAGAATAAGGATTTACACAGTTAAATCACAACCCAACCACTGCTTTTTCCCTCTCATGCCTGGGCCTTAAAGACAAAAGTATTGTCAGATCACCTACTCTGATCTCTGTCATCGACCCATCTTTACTGATCCCATAAACTCCATCAGTCAGTATTGTCACATTGCTCTGACTTAGCTGCTAAATTCATCCAAAGCACATCTGTCCCACAGGGAAAGAAAATACGAAGCTTTCTTGCGTCAGTTTTTGAGACATCAGTGAGTCAGTCCTATTCCTCAGTCAATCCTGTATCTATTGGGTCCAGTCCTGTTTAATATCTTCATCGATGACCTCGATGAGGGAATAGCATCCACCCTCAGCAAGTACACTGATGATACAGAGCTGGGAGGGGTGGCTGACAGCAGGAACACTGCGCTGCCATCCAGCGAGGCCTGGACAGGCTGGAGAGCTGGGCAGGGAGAAACCAGATGAAATTCAACAAAAGCAAGTGTAAAGTCTTGCACCTGGGGAGGAATAACTACTTGAATCAGTACAGGCTGGGGGATGACCTGCTGGAGAAGAGCTCTGTGGAGAAGGACCTAGGGGTCCTGGTTGATGACAGGTTGGCTATGAGCCAGCAGTGTGCCCTGGTGGCTAAGAGGGCCAATGGGATCCTGGGATGCATCAGGAAGAGTGTGGCCAGCAGGTCACAGGAGGTGATCCTCCCCCTCTACTCTGCCCTGGTCAGGCCCCACCTGGAGTATTGTGTCCAGTTCTGGGCTCCCTGGTATAAAAAAGACAGGGATCTCCTGGAGAGAGTCCAGAGAAGGGCTACGAAGATGATTAAGGGCCTGGAACATCTCCCGTATGAGGAAAGACTGAGTGAGCTGGGACTGTTCAGCCTTGAGAAAAGAAGACTAAGAGGGAATCTGGTTAATGTTTATAAATTAATGTCCCACATCTGAAGTTATTAATGCTTATAAATATCTTAAGTATGGGATACATGGGGAAATGGCCAACCCCTTTTCAGTGGTCTGTGGAGACAGGACAAGGGGCAATGGCTGCAAGTTAGAGCATAGGAAGTTCTGCACCAACATGTGGAAGAACTTCTTCACAGTGAGGGTGACAGAGCACTGGAGGTTGTGGAGTCTCCATCTCTGGAGATATTCAAGACTCATCTGGACACCTATCTGTGCAATATGTGCTAGGGAGCCTGCTTTGGCAGGGGGGTTGGACCTAATGACCTCTGGAGGTCCCTTCCAACCCCTATAATTCTATGATTCTATTTAGAAGGGTGTATCTATATCTAACTCTTCTATTTTAAGTATTACAAGTATTAACACTGACTGACCCAGTTCTTTTCTCCTGAGGTCACCTTCCAATGCATTTCTTCCTTAGTTCTGTGAAAAGATCCATATTGTATCAGTGTTACATTATGCATTTCCCATTGTTTGTGTGGTTTAGTCTCCCAGATTAGCTCATTACTCTCACCTGCAAAATGAAACAGCCCCCACCTACTCCAGGTGAAGTGAGTTCCTGGTTTAATAAACCAGTATGCTAAAGAAGATAAAAATCTGAAGGAGGGAGCTAAGTTTTGGGCTGTGAGACAATAATTGCTTTTCTTTGGGGGTTTGTTTTAATGAGTTTTTGGGGAAGAAGGACTCCTTTGGACAAGGTCTCCTTAAGGTAAGTGCTCTATGGGATCTCTGGGGTGAGCCTTGACTAAAATTGTGGTATGGTTGGAATTTAGATGCTTAAAACCGTTATAAATCTGTATGCTCTCAGTATCTTAGAAGCTACAGAATTCTGGGGATTTGTGTAGTTTATGTTTGCAAAGTATTGAATAGCCTAGGTGTAAATGCTGTGTCTTTGCTAGGTGATAGTGGAGAGCTGCAGATAGTTCTGAAAAAGCTAAAAGTTAGGTCTTACTGTTGGGGTCCCTAGAAGTGGCTGGTTTGGGAGTGTGAAAGAGTAATTGGCAAAGCTTCATGCATGTGTGCATGCTTCCTATCTTCTGCCTTGCTGAATAAAGATCTAGCTCTTATCTCCCTTCGTTAAAGCAGTTACTTCTGTAGAAGCTTCCTAACCAGCAGGCTGTAGTACCTGTTTCGGAGCGCTCCTTGCTTGGGATCACACGGGCTGGAGGCTAATTCCCTCTTGCAGGAGGTGGTGATGCTAGTACTTGAAATATAGATGTAGAGAGGCTTTCAAGCATTGTGATTTTGTAAATGAAATCGATTTGTTTCTAGGTGCTTTTCATTGTCTACTTAAAAATCAAACTTTTCATGTCCTATTACTGTTTGCCTTTGTGTGTAGCTCTGTAACAGTGACTAAAACGTGTAGTGACTTGAGGAATCCCAAGACTTTTCCCTGGAAGAAAATGTGCTTCAGTAAGAGTAGTTTTATCAAGAGTAAGTGCTGTAGTGCTGAGCCTCAGCAAAGCACAGCTTTGTAGGAGTTGGAGCTTTATCTGAAGCTATGTGAATTCCCACCCGGTGCCAGGTCTTTCGGACGCTCCTGTTAAGGATGGTGCGTCAGTGCCCCTGGGAGGGAGCTTTCTTTCTAGACAAGACTTTTAACGAAGGCACCGAGTCAAATTGTGTCTGCAAAACATGTGCCGGGAATGTCATAGGAAGCCCCAGTTTCTCCACGTGCTTTTATTATGTTGATGCGATAAAAAGCCGGAATCAAAACTCCGTAGTCTTGGTGACTATTAGGCAGGTGTTCTTTATTGCAGCGCTGGGCACACAGGGGATCGCTCCCCCAAACGTGCGCACCGTAGAGGGTCAGTTACACAGCTCTTATACAAGACACGTATGCGCGTTCCCAAGGTTTCCAAGGGATGGATGAATTTTCCATTATGAGAGCTCATTATCACCCACCTGCCCCACCCCGATAACCTCTTGGTAGGTTTCAAAGACGTTTGGTGGCCATTTGCTCCTCTTCAGTACAGGTCCTTTTGGTGAACTTTAGCTTTTGTCTTGCTAACAAAGCCTCGGAGCTGGTTCTGCAGACCTGTTCTCTCTCCCTCTATCACTCCCTTCACAAGTTGCTTCTCCTGAGCTACCGCAATGCACTAACGTTGTAAGTCTCCTAGGCAGAACTTTGCACATCCTTTACACAGCTTGTTGCTGACCAACTAATATTTATCCTGTTCCCAGCTTTAATGTCAGAACGGAAATAAATTGTAACAAAGCTCGTGCTAGGAACCCGATTTACCTGGTGCTTGTGAGAGCTGCAGCAGCAGTGTTATTCAGGGACGTAAGCCTTACTCCACCTTAAGTACCAGTTGTTTAAATTGTTAGACTTGCAGTTCAATGCACTTTCAGACTTGAAACCCTTGCTTGGAAGGAAGTACAGGATGAGCTCTGAGGTTGGAGATTGGTAGATGACCCGAGTTGTTACATGCTGCCCACTGAATTTAGGAGACTGCTGATTACTCTAGTTTCAGGGCTGTAAAACAAGCTCTATAGGAGGTGAATAGCAAAGAATGGAACAAACTACTTCTCGAAGTGAAGGTAGACCTCAGTGAGTGAATGATGAATGAATTAGGTTAGTGATAGAATGTCTGTTATATGATAAACAATTAAAAGCACAAAATCCCTCTCCCTTTTGTATGTCAAATGACTCTTTCTTGACAGTGGATTTGTGACTCGTTAATGCACCACAAAGTAAGACTCTGTCAGCATGTTAGTTTTAGTAGCAGCCAGAGAATTTTTTTAGACTATGTAATATGAGAAGCCAAGACTTGGATACAAGATTTTGTTTAGTGAGAAGTAATGGATATCTTTCAAGTTTGTGTAATTTGACTACTCAGGTGATTAATGGATCAAAGGCGACATGTTAAACAAGTATAACTGATTATATACACACACTCCCCTGTAGCCTGCAGAGCAGCCAGTGGGGTGCTGTAACTTACAGCCAAGTCCTGTATCAGAGGTCTCTGCAGGCTGTAATAAACAGAGCACGTTACCTAGCGGGGAGTGGGTATTTCTCCGAGTGGAAGGGCAGCACAGTGAGAGTGAAGGGATGCAGGGCTATTTTTTTCTGTGTGTATGTGGTAGGGTTGCTTTTATTCTGGCATGTATTGAGTGGCTGCATAAAGAAGCAAATCAGTAAATTGTAACAAATGTCAGCCTTGTGCCCAGTTTCAGGAAAATGCTGTGCTAGGCTAAATAGGAAAAATGAGGTGATGGGGGGTGAGGCTGACTGAATGGAAAAACTTGATATGAATAATATGTTGTTTTGGTTTTTAACGCACGCCACTGTGTGACTAATGGTCCTTGAATAGGTGAAGGCTTTAGTCAGCAATAAAACTTGGTGAAAAGTTGAGCAAATGGGTAAATATTCAGCGGTGTTTGTGGGTATGGCTGTTGGACTTGAAGATGAAGCTTGGTAGATACTTCAGTATGGACCAGAAGGGGCTTGCAGAGCTGCTGTGTGAGAACTCCTACAAGACTTCTCTGGAGGAGTATAGCTGGGGCTCTTCCCCCTTGTCATGCAGTGTGGATCTATATCTCTTTCTTCTGCTTTAGCTAAGCTAGTGTCCACTAGAGCTGCTGCAGATATGACTGGATGGAATGGGGGTGAGTTTGGACGGGGTGAGTTTAGACAGGGCTATGTAGCACTGAGCCTGTTGAGTGCATGATCAGTGGACAAAGTGTTGCAGGGAAGGTCTGCATGGGTGGCTAAGCTTAGGCCCAAATAATACAGGTGAGGGTGGGGACTGCATCTTGTGATAGCTGTTTAAGTTCTGTGTGCTAGGAGGGATTGAAGTGTCCGTGGTACTTGCAGGCCCAGGCTGGAGGTGTGCAGGTAGTAGTTAAATTTTTTGAGTATCAACCTGGAAAATGCAGCTGTCTGAAATGAGTAGAATATGGGAGGTCATAGTATGGGTTGTTTCATTTCAAAAGCAAGCACAGATATCCTCCTTTTTATTATCTTGGCAGGTGCTCTCAATCTCATAGCATCACATTAAATCTTTACTGCATTAAATATAGGTGTGATCTCATTTTTTTCTGAAAGTGTTGACTCTAACTTCCTTTAAGGTAATTATCTTTCACCCAGTCTACAAGCAAATAATACAGCTGCATGGAAAAAAATAAATGTCATTAGCTTCCATGGATCTCAGATGTGACTTCTGATCATGGAACATTCCTGTAAGAAAAGTTTTAGGTTTTTTCTCTCCCTCTGGCAAAGATTTGTTTAATGTGTGTTTTCTTTTCTGAGGTTCTATCCAGCATCATTCAGTAAAATAGGGCTTTGCTCTGGTGACTCCAGCAGTGAGTACTCTGTTCAGTATTCAGTGCCAAAACTATACCAGGCTAAATGCCTTTCTTTTAGAAGTACACAGTGTGGGTATGTTAATCTGAGTCAGATTCTTCCTGAGCTTGCAGGAGGCTTGTACTAAATTCCTTGCCTTGTGTGGGTCTCCTAATAAACTAAGAATTTGCCTGTTGAGTTAATTGCATCTCCTTTATTCTCTAATAAGACATGCCATCTGTGTAGCTTCTTCGGTCTCTTTCACAAAGAGGGAGAAAGGAAGCTTTTTTCTTCTTTCCAGTGGAATACTCTTAAAGTGTAGGCAAAAGCACTCTGAAGGATTTTAATGCTTCTTAATGAGTGTAGGGCATGAACTTGCAAATGAAATAAAATCATCAGTGGTAACCCGTGAGGTCTGGCTGAGCAATGGAAAGACTCTTGCAGCTTATGCATCTGCACTCCAAATGCAGAAGTGCTGGCTCAGTTTAACTATGAGTTGGAATGCATTAGCAGTATCAAGCCCTGACAGAATGATGCCCCAATGACAGCAGTCCTATATAAGTGTCTTATGACTGGTAGGTTCAATTGAGTGTCCCTAAAGTGTCTGTGGCAGCCTGGGTACTAGTTCTGCTCAAGCATGTCCAAACCTCTACTCTTAAGTTCAAGCTCTTTTTTAAAATCTTGCTGGTCAAAGCTGTCCTTTGTGCCCTCTCACAAAAAGAAGGCAGGGTGTGTTTCTCAGGCATTCGGGCTGTTCTGAAGTCTGCAAGTCTGTCTGGCAGCACAAACATGTCACCTTTATTGTCTTGATGTTAGGAACTATGTCAACTCCTTTAATTCCTTATGAATTCCCAGCTGCAGTGTTGCTGTATAGGATTAGTTCTATCTTGAAGACTGTCTTTGTTGTGAGAGACTTCCTGCCCAGGGTGATGAAAGCAAAGGCAACTCATGCCCACGAGCTCTTGCGGTCTCTGTGCTGATGAACAACGGTGTAGTTCTTCCCCCTTATAAGAAGGGGCAGTATTGTGGGTGTGCACAAGTCAGGTAAAGACTGTGGCTTGATTTGTGAAAGCTCTGCTCTTATCTGTTGAGCTGATGTGAAATTTAGGGTGAAGAAATGTGAGAATAGGCTTTTGAATAGGTCGATGTGTTATGTAACACTTTTCTTTTAAAATTATGTGCTCCCATTGCTTTAGTTCTGCTAGTTCTGGCTCTCCACGACCCTATTTTTCTCATCAGGCAATATTATAACATCAAGCCCCAAACCTTTGTGTTGTGTTTGTCTGTCTCTGGGACCCTTAGGCTTTGTTGCAGCTGACTCTGCTGTTTTGAGGACGTGCAGAATCTATTTGTACTTATGTATGCTTCAAGGGATTTGATTACAGTTGGGAGGCAGTGTGTGCTGGTGTTGTCAATGATGTTCATGCTCTGCCTGTGCTGATGTGGTGTTTGATGTATAATTCTGCTGTATTCCTCTTATAGGGACTCCATATCCCCCCTCGCTTTTTTTACTTTGTAAGTGTGTTTGTCTTTGCTTCAAGAGCAGATTTTGCTTGTTCATCTTTTAGTCTCTTTCATCTGTGTCACAAGTGATCTATAATTATTCAGATATGTCCCAGACCCCTTGCATCCAAACGGTTTTTAATGTACAACAAAACCTTACTGTGTACTTAAGCAAGTTATGTACCTTAAAGAAATGAAAGGACTCAAGCTGGAGGAATAGCTAATGTGGTTGCTGTGTGGACGGGGCAAGATGAAGAAGAGTCACTGAAGTACCTGCTGGAAGGTGATGTGCACTTCTGTCTCCTAATACCTTGGCACTGTGTACTCAATGGTTCCAAGGTAGTATTTGTTGCAGTGGTCAGGAGTGCCGTTTAAAATGGTTTTGTTATTCTTGACACTGCAGCTCTGAGGAGAGATGACCAGCTAGCAACTGTGACAGGCTATTTCTGGGTGCAGTGCTGAGTTCTGCTGACTCAGCAGATTGTACAGGCAGTGGGGACTGATCCCTGCATGGACACTTCCCCTTTTCCGCTGGCTTCCTTCTAGGCTGAAGGCATTCAGTATGGGGGATGCTCAGGGGTTGTGAGGATGTGCTCCTCCCATTCATTTGGTAGGAACTGAGAATTGTGGTCTGGGGCTTTAGTACAGGGCTGCAATAGGGAATTTGAATTGTGGGCTGGGCTGATAGAGTTCTGCTGGGTTAGAAGCTTCTCTCATTGTCTAGCTGAGTTGTGATGAAGTTCATTGTCTTTAACTGCAATAGTGTTAAGTGCTGTCAGCTATACTTCAATCCTGGTTCCATTTGTTTGTAGCAGGTGTACAACAACTCAGGATCAAGCCTGCACTTGCAGTCTTGTTTCTGCTATTCTCTAATTGGTCTCAATCATATCACAAAATAGAGGATATTTTCCCCTTTCTCCTCAAGAGACTGGAAACAGCTGCTCAAGGCTATGAAGCACTACAGGTAGACCTTTTTAAAACAAACAAGAAAACTCCTTGGATATCTTTTTCTTGCCTTCAGCATGAAAATGTGGACAGTGGACGATGTTCTGAAAAGTCTATTTGTCTTTCCTTATTCTAACCTACCTCATGGGGAGCTTAGCTGCTTGTCTGTGAGCTAAAAAGTGTAACTCTGTGTTAAGCAACTTGGTAAACTTTGTGTTTCAGCCTAATATATGAGTAGACAATTGATGGCAGTTATTAATTTTAAAGGAAGTAATCATCATGGGAGGCAGCCCTTGCTACCTGGCCAGGGGATTGGTCTTCACTGTTTTTTATCAAAACACTCAGACTCGCTGAATAATATCCTGGAGGAAATGATTCTTGGCAAAAGAGTTCTTAATTACATTCTATTTCACATTTATTCTACATCTTGATCTTTACAACAAACAAGTGTAATGGTTTACTTCTGAGAAACTGGCATTGTGGCCTGCCCCTTGGGGACTTCTGGGGCGGCACAGAGAATTACAGCTGCCATTAAACTTCTTGCAGGAATTGCAAATTAAGAACAAATTAAGCCAGGAAAAGTGTCTTGCAATTATCTCTGAGTCACAAACACACAGCAAAGTCTAATTCACTCCTAGATTAGAAAGGTGATGGTTCTGTTGGTGAGAAACATGCCTGCATACTTGAAGAATATGATGAATTGCTTGGAAGCTTTCAATCTGGTGTCACTTACAGTGTTTACTCAATCTGCATACGGTATTTTAATTAGTGCAAACAATTAAGTGACAAAGGTGAAGTTTGTAGCAAGTGTGAGTCAGTGTCTATGTTTATACACTTTACTAGACTTACATGGGAAATGGTGCAGGGAATAGCATCTGAAGAAGAAAACAAGACCTCCAGTTTGTGTATGTGTGTACAAGAAGGCTGTGGTGATGCAAAATGTGCGTAATGAATATAAGAGCTTGTCTTGAATAACTCCTTTCCTGCTCTGCTGGTGGGAACAGGTTTTTTCTGGCAGTTGGATAACTGGCATTACTATTATACTTTCTTCCTTTGAATGCTGCAGCTATGCCACCAAAAGCATTTTGTACTCTGAATGCAGCTATGGTTCAGGAAATTAGCATTGTCTTTGTGTAAAAACAGTCAGCTGTGGGTGGAGTGGGAGCTAGAATTTCCTAGCAGGGGTTACCTGGCCTGTTCCCACAGCTGACTGCTTGGCAGGGGATGGTGTATTTGAGGCTTCTCTTTGGCAACTGCCCTGTGGTAGCAGTGACCTTGTCAAATGGAGAGAACTGAGGTGTAAGAAGCAGAGCTCCATCTTTGGAGTATCAGTTTATGGGCACCAATTCATGCCATATGTGATCTTTGCAGCATCAGAGTTCCTGTTCCATGGGCTTGGTCCTGTGGCATGGAAGCTTCAGAACTCAGACGCTTTGGCTGTGTGTGAGCTACGAGATGGTGCTGGGTGACAAGCACAGCCCTGCTGCTGACTAACACCACTGAGGCTCAGCGCAGGGAGCTGTTGTTTGCTGGGGATGTCAGGAAGCAAGCTAGACATAATGAAATTTAGAGTAACTCCAAAACCATAATGCCTGCAGCTCTCTCTTTGCCTGATGTGAAGTCATTACCCCTCATGGAAGGGTTTCCTGTTTGTGCCTCTCTGGAAAGACCACTGGTTCTTCCTGCTGGGCCTGGATTGTCACCACGTAATTTCTGCTCTGTGCATGGCTTTTTTTGAAGGTTTACCACATGAGAAATGGCTCTTGTCCAGCACATATTGCCTGGGTGAAATAGTGGATAGAATTTGCAGTGCTGAAATTGGAAAGAGTACAACTCTGTGACCTGTCTGAAATCTTGCTGCTGATCTGTGTGCTCTGCCTCTTTGTGAGGCTGAACGTTGGGTAACCTTCCTCTAAATTTGGCCAATCCTGTAAATTTCCAGGACACACACTACAGGATTTTTTTGTATTAAACACAGTGTGAATAAACACTCATGGGATGGCCAGAGATACTTTAAGACCTGCTTAGCAAGTGACTGCTGAATTAAGCAAATTAGTGCATTTGCCTATAACTGCAGTGTGGAATCACTAATGCCTTTTGTGAGTTACTCCTCTGGAGTATGGGATTTACTTCTCAAGGAAAAAAAAACACTAGGAATAATAATCATTACCAATTCCCTGGGTGATGGCTAGTTTTAAGACGGAGTTTCAATTCTACAAAGCAATACCTGAACTGAAATAAATCTTTAGATGTATTCTGGGAAGAATCTGTATATTGGCATAACTTAAAATAGAAGAAATAGTAATTAATGCTTTTGCCCTTTAAGAAAAACTCTGCGTGCTCATTAACTAATTACCCTCCTGCCTACTGATATTAAACTTAATGCTGAAACATTGCATTCATATCCACAGCTGCCATTTTGTCTATAAATAATTTTAATTATCCACACAGAAAATTGTAAGGCACTTGCATTGTGCATAGAGTACTGAGATTTAATTATTACTTGATTGCACATAAAGAAGGGACTTGGGGTAAACAACTCTGAAAACCCAGACCAAAGCTTCTACAAAGCAAGTGTTTTCATATCCCTGGTGGTTTAAGTCAGGCTGTGACACTTGATTATTTTATTTACTTTTTCCACTTAGCTTGAATTTTTGACCAGAAAAGTAGTCAGTGTTTTCTGCTAGGATTTTCTTACTAAAAGGAATTCAAACAAGCTTTGTTGATCCCAGTGGAACCAGAGGTTGTTTTCTATGGCTTTCTATGTCATCTAATAAGATACAAATTCCTACCTGAAGCGTTTCTCGTAGTTCTCTTCTCTGTATCCTCTTTCTCCTGAGCCTCAGCAGTCCTTCACCTAAACATTCCATAATAAGTTTTGTATGACCCCAAAATTCACTTCACTCAGCCTCTTATGAAAAGTCCTACATCCCTTGAGGCAATAACTTGCCCTCAGTTTGCTGGACTTTCCAGGGAGAACTTCTTTCCTTGGCTGACCCTTGCTGGTTTTGCAAGAGGACACTGGTCTAATTGTTTTCCTTTGTCTTCAGAGAAACCATGTGCTTGATGTGCTCCAGCTTTACTGATGAGGTTACTGGTTTTCTTTGATCCCCAGTCAGTCTGTTTGCTCTGATGGGCCTCATGATGTAGCCTGATAACCTTGGGACTAAAGGGGCTGTTAATGTTATAGAAGGGAGGGTTGGGTTGATGATGTCTACGTGTAAAGTCCTGCTCCAGAGCATTGCCTCATCTTCAGCTCAGTAGCAGGGATGATGTAGGTGACCAGTGAGAAGGAAGGATGGTGGTTTTAGGCTTCATTACTCCTCCTTTGCTTCACTTAAGATCTTAAATCTGCCAAACTTGAGCCCACTAGGACAAAATACTGTTGGAAAGATGATTTCTGCAAGAGCATCAGTGTCTAGAAGCTCATAACTAGTCTCAACTGATGAAGTGACATCTGGTTCTGTCCGCTTTTTTGGGACTTTTCAGGTGGACAAGGTCAAGTTCATTTGACAGATGTGATGAGGCTCAGTGAAGTTAAGCCCTGAATAATATCTATTTTATTGGTCCATGTAGCATTATATCTGACTCCAGCAGAGGTCTAAGGGTATCCTGGGGGTGTGAGGGGTGGGGAGATCGTTTACCTTGAGTGCTCAATCCCCTCTCTTTCAGTGCAGAGAAATTCCTGACCTGGGAATGGGTTCTGTCTATTTAGATTACTTATTGAATTTCTCTTTACATAATTCCTAGAAGAAACTTGTTAACACCAACATCCATCTGGCCAAGAAAGAATACTTTGTCTCTTAAACCTGAACATCCATCCACCCATCTGGCTGAATGCTTTTTAAAATACAACCTTTGTTTTCCTCATCTTGTCATAACAAATACTACTGCAGAGCTGAAAGCCAGTCAGAACATATGAGTCCTGAGGCCTTTTATCCTGCTTCCAAGAATTGACTTGCAAAGGTAGCTGCCTGCTAATGTGGATATTCTGTGCAGCACAGGGTACCCTGGGAGTCTGTGGAGCAGAAGTCATGAAGCTGCCTTCTTTTCAGATGTCTTCCATTTTCTTAACATGAAACTACTTTTTAACTGGAGCTGTCAGAAGGAGAAAGATAAATAAGGCTGTGGTTAGTTCTTGGGACTGAATTTGGGAAGGCACATCCACACTTCCCAGCAGGAGATGAATGGATACTGACATACACCTGCAGACAAAGTATTGCACAAAAGATGCTGATTACAAGGTGCTTTTCACTTAAGAGATCTCAGATTTGAAGGGAAAGAAAAATGTGTGGGAAAACTTGTCAGATATGGTGCAGCAAAATCCTTTAAGAACAAGAAGCCTGTCTTGGTGGACGAGTTGACAAAATGTTCTTGTGTCAGATCAGTTCTTCATAGTGTTATAACATCCTGGAGGATGAAATGATCTCATCTTTCATATGAGAAGTGTCTCCAGAGCAACATTGCTAACTTTGAAATTGTACCTTGAATTTATATCCCTTCCATGCAGTATGCCAGCTGAAACACGGAGTCCAGGCCAGTAGTGACTGGTCCCTACAATTATGGCTTTGAAACAGCTTAATTTCCTTGTACTTCTGGGTACATCTGTATGTTGCTCTTTAGGACTTGCCACTTTCTGTGATGACTAGTGCTGACAGCTTGGCTTATTGAAGGGCCTGCATTTGGCACCTGGTTCTGTGTCTGGCAGCCTGGTGGTTTCTACTTTGCACACCGAATGGCTTGCTGTCCTCCACATATACTCAGTGCATTGTTTCCTTTCCTGGCTCCACCTGCTGCATTGCATTGATCCCCTTGGCCACCTAGGCTGCCAGGTCTAAGGACCCTGCTGCTGAAATGCCTGGGGACCATCCTGAAGGGAGAAGGGAACTGCTGAGCTGTTCCTTCTTTTCTCTCTTCTGTGAAAGCAGCAGCAGGCTGCAAGAGTCTGCAAGGTGCTTTAATGTTAGCCTGTGAAGCAGGCAAGTCAGACAACCTGGTGCTGGTTCTGAAGAGCTAAGTGCAACCTTGCCTGGCTTTGTGCTTCAGAGCTCTTGAGGTGTGTTTTAGTTAGCAGTATAACTCTAAGTGTGCTGACCTCTCTGGAGCTACAGACAGCTCTTCCCCCTGTCATCCTGGAACTGTTGGCTGGGTTCTGAGGAAAGCTAAAGTCAGGCATTTAAAGGCATGCTTTTTACAAGTAATTTCTGTTACTTAATAAGAAAAGATATCTCTTCTGTTCTCCATTCTCAGAACTGTTGTTGGGGCAGAGCTGGAGGAAGGAAATTTGAAGATCTGATGCTTTTGAACTATAACACTTCTGAGATGCATAGAAAGCCCTTTTTTTGTGCTTTGCAGCTTTTTTTCTAAATGGTAGAGAAGAACTGTTGTCAGAAATACTAGGTTATGGTTATATGTAACATGGTAGAAATCCTAAATAACAGGCTATTTCAAGGAGAAGCCTGTTTGCCTGAGGTCTTTTAAGTCAAAGTTGGGAAAATAAGTGGGGAACTTTTCCCTTTAATTCCTTAGACTTAATCTTTTCAGGCCACTTTTTCTGTGAAATACTTGCTTCTAAGACCAACATGGGGTTTGAGTTGCTCATCCAGTTTACTGCTGACTATTCTCAAATATGCTGGTTCTAAGGAGGCCTAAATTATTCTTCCCTGTCCCTCCCTCTTTTTGAGAAGTCATGGAGAAGGGTACATGAAGTTAATGAAAGCAGTGACTGGCATGCAGCTGAGCCTTCTGCAATGGAAAACAAATGAAACTATTTCCTGGGAGACCCTTTGAAAAGCTCTGATAGCTTGTCAGTCCACTTTGTGCACTCCTGAGAGGCATTCTGTGTCTTGGAGAAATCAAATCTGGTAGATGCTTCTGTTGCCATAGTGACAATCTTTTTTAATAACTGTAAATAATTGTGCAACTGATCAGCTCATTAGTTGCTATTGCAGAGGCTCGAACTTGCCTCTGTTGCCTTGTCTTGAGGCTTTTCAGCACACTAGTGAACAGGAACAGTCTTCAGTGTCTGTGTTTCTTGTAATGCATCAAGACAGAAACTGTTTTAGTTTTAAAATGAAGTCTTCACAGAATCACAGAATAATAAGGTTGGAAAAGACCTTAAGATCATCAAGTCCAACCAATCCCATCCTAAGCTAAACCATATCCCTAAGTACTTCATCTACCCTTTTTTTTGAACACATCCAGGGAAGGTGACTCAACCCCCTCCCTGGGCAGCCTGTTCCAGGCCCTGACAACTCTTTCAGGAAAAAATTTTTTCCTAACATCCAATCTAAACCTGCCCTGACACAGCTTCATGCCATTTCCCCCTTGTCCTGTCACCTGGCTGAAGAGACCATCACCTACCTCTCTATAACCTCCCTTCAGGTAGTTGTAGGTGGTGATAAGGTCTCCCCTCAGCCTCCTCTTCTCCAAGCTAAACAGCCGCAGCTCCCTCAGCTGCTCCTCATAGGATTTGCCCTCCAGCCCCTTCCCCAGCCTGGTTGCCCTTCTCTGGACTCGCTCCAGGACCTCCATGTCCTTCTTGTGGTGAGGAGCCCAGAACTGGACCCAGCACTCGAGGTGTGGCCTCACCAATGCTGAGTACAGGGGCACAATCACCTCCCTAGACCTACTGGCCACACTGTTTTTGATACAAGCCAAGATGCCATTGGCCTTCTTGGCCGCCTGAGCACACTGCTGACTCATATTCAGTCTGCAGTCAACCAACACCCCCAGGTCCTTCTTCCTACAGACTTGCACAGCACAAAAATGAGGTAAGCATTTAGTGGAGAATTTGTGGGGCAAGTTCAACCTGACTAAAGCCCTCTCTGGCAGTTGCAGCCAGGGCTGAGAACATCTCACTGCAACCATGGGTGGCACTATGCCTTAGAGTATCCCTTCCTTCTCCTGTATAGCTCCCTGCTCTTATTCTTCCCGACTTCTGCTTACCAAGAGAACACAAGATGCAGCAGGGAAGGTCTTGCCATCTCATGATGTGTTAAAATCACAGCTGGCTCAGTCCTATTAAGTTGAATTAAGTGAATTATTCTATACCTATTTCAACCCCATCTCTTCCAGAGCAGTTTCAGGTTTGTGTACAACGTTTTCATGTGGTATTCTTCCTTGTGGAGGTGTAAGAGAATTAACCTAGTATATGAACAAAAGAATGGAGAACAAAAAAGATTTAAATCTGCATAATGCTTTTGTAATGGTGCAAGAACTAAATCTAGACCAGCTGTGAACTGGACTAGAGAAGAGCTCTCTAGTGCAAAGGTTTATACTGGAATGAATGAAATCATCCAGTGTCTAGTGTAATTCCTTTTTTAAAAAAATAATTTGGGAAGTCAGATGCAGGATCCAAGATTAAAGACTTGAAACTGTGCCCTCTGTTTAACTAATGCTTCTTACAGTATTTGGGAGCTCCTGTGCCTTTCACGGGGAAGCAGCTAATATTATAGATGAGCTTGTATGCTTCATTAACAAATCCGACTTCTAAGCAGTGAAAGATATGACCAGTGAACAGGAGAAACATGTGACATTCAGAGGGGATATTTTACCTGGATGTTCTGAGAAGGCAGCTACTATTTGTCATCCTTGACCAAATTGCATCTTTTGACTTGTTTTGCAAACCAAAACCTTTCTAATATGTAGGCTTCTGCCTTTTTTCTTTAGCTTGGCAATGTTCCTGTTGTGTCTTGGAGAACATCTTCCAGTTCCCTCTAGACACAAAGACATGAACAAAGCTAAGAAAATATGCATGCATTTTAACAAAACTTCTATGATAACAATTTGAGGAGGTCCTTATGTTAAGAAAATGCACCCAGGATTTGAGCCAAGTTCTTGTGAGTCCTTAGCTACTGTTTTGCTGTTAGGAAATTGCCCTGTCTCTTTTAGTGGCAGAGTTGGGAGTTACATTTTTCATGTCAAAACTGCTTTTTTCTACTTAGCTGACTTGCCTCTATGTATTTTATATAGTAACTTGGTTTAGTCAGAACCAGTCTTCACGTCTACCAACTGGGAAGGGAATATCTGTTGTCAACTGCTAACATGGTTGTTTTGACTTGTCTTCTAAATGAGTTGGTGGGATTTTTATCTCTGTGTATAAATCCAGAGTACAAAATTTGAATACAGGCCTTAGGCTTTGACTGACAAGGAATAAACTGGAAGGGGAAATTGTGGCTGCTTCTGATGTCTTAGGGATAGCCATGGGGGCCAGGACTTTGCCACCTGATACCACAGCAGAAATACAATCACAAGGCAAGGCAGGTAGCTGTTTTTTTGTTGTTGTTTTTACATGTTAGTTATGATTTAAGTGAGATGCTTAGGATATACAAAATGGGGTTGGAGGGAAGATGAATCATTGCTCACATTGATTTCCTTAGAGATGACTTCTGTAAGTATCTCCTCCCTCCTGTCTTTCCCTTTCTTCTCTCTTGCCCCCTTGAAAATAGGACTAGATGCAAGGAGAAGCTTGCATTTGTCTTGAATGAGGAGAAGATTCCTCAGCAGGAAAATAAGAGTAAAGTGACTCTAAAAATTAGTGTTGAACCCATCTTAGGTAGTATTATCAGCTGCTGAAATAAAGGAAAAGAGACAAAAAAATAGGGTGGTATCTATGTGGTAGTTCCTCCTTGCATCTCGATATAAATGTCAAGTAATAGCTAATACCTTGTTTTGGGGAACTAGATGATGCAGCAGTCCATTAGCTTCTTCCCTCTCCCTGAGCTGGGTTGAGATTCCCTGTTCCCCTTGTGGGATGTCTTGGGGCTCTGTCACTGCCAATCTTTCCCAATGAACTGTGGGTAGGAAAACAGTAATGTTATCTCCCCTGCAAACCCTGGCCTGCCTCCTCTAGTCACAATCATGTATGCAGGGGTGAAAATCAGATTATTTTCCTCATGTGGGAAGCATGCCTCTTAAATTGCCATATCCACCATGGACTGTAATAAGGCAGTATTATAAAGCAATTGTTTATTTTGCAAAATGTAACAATTAAAGCATCAGATTTGAAACTTTGTCGTTATCTTTGTGGGCGAATTTATCTTTAAGCCTGAAGTGAGCATTTAAAAACCATTTTGATAGCCAAATAAACAAGTCATTTCAATGCTTCTTCATTCCAATATATAGATTTCAAAGATTTTATTTCTCATTAAATGCTTTGATTATTCATGAAACTGTAGTCTGCCAGTATGGAGCTTATGGTGTGGGAGGGAAGGGAGAGGTAAGTAGATAGTCCCTGGGGTTTGGGTTCTACACAGAAAATGGATGTCCCTTGTTCTTTGCCATTATTTATGATTTAAGTAGCAGGCAGAAAGTGCTTTTCCTCCCTCCAGACCCCCTCACCCTGCCCCAGTTTCCTTGACTATGCAAGTCAGACTAAGAAAACTTTTCACCTTGGTAATATGTGGTGTAATAGATTCACAAATTTATTCAGTTCTACCAGTAATGATGCTTCTCAGGCTTTAGGGTTACCCTAGTAATAGAGATGGGAAAATAAAATGTCAGGCTTTCCCTGGCTGAAGTAAGAATTGTCCCAGCTGCTAAAGCTAATTTCTTCCCTCATGTTGGTGATGGAAGGGAACAGATCAGGCAGACTAATGCCTTCACCATGTGCTTTAGGCTGTATCAGGAGCAGTGTGGGCTCAAGGATTGTGTATTGCTGGGAGGAAAAGAATGAATGATTGTAGTGAATTTTGTGCTAGAGAACAAGCAGAGAAAGAAAAGAGCATGCAGGTGTCTCATCAAGGCTTATGTGTGTTCCATGGATGGCTTATCTACCCTTGACTTTGCCAAAAGAAAGTACAGACGCAGTCTATTGCTTTCATTGTACTTGGCTTTAAAATAATGATAATCATATGCTTTAGCATTTTAGTGAATGAAGGCCTGTGTAAGGCTGACAAATAGCTGACTGAATCAGGCTGCTGAGTACAAGCAGGGAACAAACTGTACAAGGGGATTCTGACACCCCACTGCCTTGCTTTTAAAGGATGTAGATCCGCCACTTAGACCTGGACAGGAAGATACATGCACACGTGTGTTCCTGTGGGATAGAAGTGCTCAGCTCTAGCCTGGGATTCTTTGCAGGGTTTTGCCCTGTTGCTGCCTTCTCTAGTTGTTCTAAGGCAACAATTGGCATTGCAGACTGCCAATTGGACCGAATCTACCTAAACTTCTCTTCATGGCTTGCTTTGCATGAGACTTCATCTGCTGGCCTGGTTTAAAGGTTTCATGTAAGTTCTTTCATCTCCTGACACTTGAAAAAGGGGGAACATATCTGAGCCTCTTGCTTAGGAGAGAGAATCTCTTGTAGAAAGCAAAAAAATCTAGATGAAAAAAATCGTTCTGTGTCCTAAGCCTGTGAAGTTGCCGCTGTTGCACAGCTTGCTTCTGTAGCTCTCCTAGATGTCAGTATTATTCAAATAGAAACAAAAATACTGTAAAGGGACCTCCTCCTGTGAATTCTGGAGCTCTTGACTCTAATCAGGTGAGCAGCTTGTTCTGCTGAAGGCAAGTAGCTAAGAGCACTTCTGGATGCCCAGTGAGTGCCTAATGGAGTCTTCTAGTGACAACAATGCAAAGGGGAAAAACAAAAAAAATTTAAAATAAATGACTGAGCTGTCTCCCTTCCTGGTGTTGAAGGTTGCACTCAGACAATAGCATGAAGAAACAGGTATTGGGTTAAAAACTGTTGTCTTGTAATCTAGGAGAGCTGGGTTGGATCCTATGCTCTGCTAGTGACTTCTCGTGTGCCCTTGGTTAAGGCTGTGTCTGACCCCAGAGCCCAAAACTTCTATTTTGACTGGAATAGACCTGAACTGGTCTTAAATGGCCTCACTCCAGTGTTTAATAGATAATGCAGTTGCAGCAGTATGGCAGCCATCCTGTGTTGCATGCTGTGCTTCCACAGCTACCATGCATGGTACCTCTCAGAGCTGGCTTGCCCCTGAGCATGCTTCAGCTGTGGTGCAGGTATGCTGTCAATCACTGAATGTCACTAAGACATTCCCACTGTAAATGGGGCATGATGAAGCCGCCTTTTCTGCAGTGCCTTGCTCTCCCAGAGCAGGGATTGTTTTTCTTCATGTGTGTGAACATGTGTATACATGTGCATGTATAGACAACTGCATGTTTGAGACCTAAAGTATCTGAGTACCTCTGCAATGTGCAATACCTCAGAAAGAAGAATTATAGTTTTGTTTAAGGGTGGAAAACAAGAGTTTGCAAGATATATACTTTGAAAGCTGCTAACTGAAAAGAATTTCTGGTGTTTCTCCAACAGGCAGATGTACTACTACTCCTGGTAGAGGAGAACTTGTTTTCCTTCAATAATCCCTTGTGGGTTAATGTAATGGCAAAGAGAAAAAGTGTCTCATAGTTAATGCAAGTTACTGACAGAGTGATGTTAGCTAGGAGCACATGTATAAGAATGCCTTTCTAGTATAGGAAGGCTTTGGGTATGTTTTCTATTTACCTACACCTTCCTATCCTAGAGGTGTCACTCATCCTTAGATGTAACATAAATAATCTGATTGCCAGTCTATATCTAAGAGCTTATCAGGTTTGAGCTCAGTTACACAGTTACAATAATTGCACCCTACTCCCCTAACTTCTGTAATAAACAGTATTTTAGCATAGAAGGCCAAATTCTTCATTTTTCTAAGTTATTTCATTCAAGCAATGTTGCAAGCTACAGAAACCGTGCTCCAAGCTTGAAAAGTGAACTAGAAAAAAAAACTATACTTTGAGCTTTTTCCCCTCTGTTTTTAGAAATGTACTATGAAGAATACAAGAAGCCATAAAAGTATACATACAAAAGATGACTGTATGAACTTGGAATCCCAGGGCCTATCCTTTGACTCTAAAAAGTTTTGTAGAGGACAGTGTTGCAAGGCTTAATTGCTTTCAGCCAAGCACGAGGCATAACTAATAATCACTAAATTGAAATGTTTATACTAAAATCTTACTATTTATTGTTCTAGCAGTAGTAATTGCAGAACTCCAGGGCATTTTTCTGACAAACTGCTACCAGTAGGACTGTAAGAGCACAAACTGGTCAACATAAGTCCTTATGAAACATTTTTCCTGATGGCTTCACTCAAGCAATGACAGAAAAAGCAATCATAATTTTCAGCAGTAGCCAGTTTTAATGTTGTACTAGTTCAGTTTCAATTGGCCTTAGTGTTAAATGCAAGAGCTGTTTTTTCTAGAGCTCTTTCCTTCTGAGAGCACTGAACTTTTAAATGTTGCCATCTGCAACTGTGTCCATGTTCATGCTTGTTATTGCTAACAGTATCTCAATCTAAGCTTTAGGGGTTTTATTCTCAAACTCTGTAGTCCTTTGTGCCACAACTGAATTTTTACTACAAGGCTCATACATACAGTTCCTGTGTAGATGAGGACTGAAGTATATTGCTGTTCTGTTAAGCTTGGGGACTACAGTCCCCATAACTGATCTGTTATGCTTCATGTTTTTCTAAGCTCTGCTCTTGTAACCAGCTGGACTCAACTGGTGTGTTTATGAGCTGTTTTTGCCAGGTGCACATCATCATCTTGGACCTTACTGGATATCACATTTTTTAGGAGACCTTTCAACACTTGTTTCCTGAAGCTCTTGCCTGCAGTTCCTACCTAATGTTAGCAAAAGACCCCTGTGTTCCTTTGAGGTATTTTTCACAGCTTGCAGTGACTTGGGAGGTTGGAGGAAATAGATGTGGTGTTTCCCAGTGAATATGAAATAGGTTGAGGTGGGGTGGGAAGGAGGTGTAGGTAGTGTTGACAAGTAGGAGCTGGGGGAGTAAAAAAAGGACTGGAAAAGGTACAAAAAAATAGAGAAATTACTTAGCAGAGTATAAAAAAATAAGGTAATTACTGGTGATATGCAAGGTGAAGGACAAGATGACTTGCAAATGGAACTTGGTAACATTAAGAATCTACTATTCCCTCGGAATGAAGCATGTCCTTTGGATATTAAGAACACTTTAAAAAAAAAAAGGCAGAAGGAGGGAGAATGAGAAAAGGAGTGAATTAAAATGCTATGAAATACTCTTCATGGTTTAATCCTCAGTTACGGATAGTCAAAGTTCATGTCCATCAGGTTATACAGACTAGCACGAGGTGCTTCTCGATGAAATTGAGATGTGCCTCAACTGACTCACTTTAGCAGGTCAAAAGCTATTTAATTTTGTGGGATTAATAAATAAGAGCTGGAGTTTACTCTGAGTTGAAAATGATATGCCTTATAGAAAAGATGAGCAAAACAGCTGGTGCTGCATAGTCTCCTGCTATCAACAGAAGAGAGATTCAATCACACTTTATTGAAAGGTCTTGGGACTTCAGCATGAAATGGAATGAGGAGCCACCTTGCACATAAAGCAGGATATGCAGGAGAAAAAAAACTGGGTCACAGAAATGTAACTTGACTGTCAGGTCCATGCCTAAGTTAGGACGACCTGACTGGATAAATATAAAATGAAAAGGAGATACTGAGAGTGGAAGATCAGTTACCTGAACCAATGTTTATGCTCCACACAGAGCTTTATAGTTGCACAGTGTTAACGCTATTGATTTGAAAAAACCTGAATGCTCAAAGCTGTCTGTTACTTGATTTCACTAGGTCATAAAGACCAATCTGAAGTTAGTTGTTTGATATGTGGAGAACTAACCACCGAAGGTTTTATTTAAAAATAGTTTACAAAGTAGTTAATAAGTAATGGTGTCATCTAGAGTTCTTTAAGACTGATTATTATTTTATTTACTTGTCTTTTCTACTGGAAGAAGTGAAAATCACCTTCTAAAAACGTGTGTTAACTTTTGATTCTTGTGAAGCAGGCTCTTGATATGGTCACTTATAGCACTGGGAACTGAGCATTTAACTATCCATAACCTGAAATAGGTGAGAGGATTAGTGGTCACTTCCTTCTGACTAGCATGCAGATGGGGAATTGACTTTACAAGTTTAACTGATGCTTTTTAACTGGATCCCATATTTTGGCAGGAAAAAACAAATCAGTGCTGCACTTGTCAAAACTGGCAAGTATTTTGACCCTGCAACAACTTGGGGAAAGAAGGAAGATGGTCCTTGGCAGGACTCTATATTGGGACCTGACAGGTTCTCTACCTCCACTGAACTGGAGTCAGATTCTCAGTGATATTTAAGGCATGTTGAATTTTGGATGTCCAGGTCTACCATCCTGGAGCTGTTGGGTTTGTAATTAAAAGTAACAGGACTAAACTAGGGTGTGTTAGCTGTTACTGGAGGACAGTTATGTGGGAGCAGGAATATCTGATTAGCTTTCAGTTGCTCTGCTTCTTAGTGAAGTACAATTGGCTTCTTGAACTGACACCTTGAAACTGTGCTAACTGTACAGCTGATTTCCCTGGCAAGAGTGAAATGAGCAAATGATGCCTTTTATAAAGTATCTGTTACAGCAGTTATGTTGGAATGGAAAGGTAGTACACTAGTACGCTCCTATCAACTCAGCTGAGGTGCAAACTCCTAAATGGCCATTACAGATTGGCATGTCTTAGACCTGCTTACATTATCTTCTGTTGCACTGGGGGAGTAGGGTACTTTTGGGATTGGCAAAGTGGATGGAAGGTGTTAAAACAAGGGTTAAGTCTTGTATTAAATTTGTCTGAACTTGATCTTCATCAGATCTTGCTTACATGAAAAATATAAATGCTAGTTCTGGATTGTATTTGGAAGACTCTTTTGACTGAAATTTATTTGTGAATTTGCCTGCCTTTTTTTCCAAAAAGTTCTTAATTATTTAGAAAAATAAGAAATTAAACACAAAACACATGCTGCTGATATTTCAAGGGGTGAGCTGAATTTATTTAAATGTTACAGACCCTCTTTCTGTCATTGATCCACAAAGTATTTGAGCAAACAGATCACTCTGTTCAACAAACCTGTGCTCCTGTAACACTGAGGCTTTGTAAAGGTCATATACATCAGTCCATCTGTGCAAGGCTCTGCGCACTCTTTCTGCTCTGAGGTTGCTCTCCCCACACCAAACACTTTTGAAACTCTTGAAATCTGTCGTTACTAATTAGAGGTAACTAACCCTTCCCTTCCTTGTGAAACTCTTTCAGCCCATAACCAGAACTGCTGTGCTCAGTCTCATCCTTTGGGGAAGTGAGCTGCTGCCCTCGTGTCTGAAGAGGGTGGTTCTTTGTGAGCCTTTTGGTGCTTTACAGCCTGTGCTTTCAGAAATGCTGCTTTACCCAGTGCAGTTCAGTTGGGTTCATACTGTTCTACCTCAAGGTTTTATCCTTTGAATATTGCTACTTTTCCTCCCTCTTATGGAATTAATAAATCTTCACCTCATTTAAATGCTGTATTTGGAAACTTTGTCATGCAGAAGTGACGCAGTTCTGTGGTTTTGTGGATGGGAATGCAGTGGAGAAGAGAACCATAGGGAAAAAGCCAACTACTACCCCAAATGAAAACACAATCATTATCCTGTAGTCATTACTGTACTCCCATTCTTCATCTAAACAATAATTTGTTGTATTTCAGAGCTGCAGGAAATGAAGCTTTCATTAGCTCCTTCTGTTTTGGACTTGTGAGACGATAAAGCAATTTCTAGTTAGTAGCTTTATCCTCTAGCAAAATGTAGGTCTATAGGATGCTTTTGTGCAGCAGGACTAATATGGTAAGCTGGTATTCAGAAGGGGATGTTTGCTCTGAATTGCCTGAAAGCAGAACGCAGCTGCTTTGAACCTATTCCAGTACTTGTAGTTGGTGGAATTTAATCCTTGCTTGTGTCTCTATGGCCACTGTCCTCCAGCAGAGAGGACCGCTACTTCTCTTGAATCTTTTTCTGTGAAGTACAGTCCAGTCCTGTCTCTGTAGCAGGATGGTATGCAAAGAAGGTCCAGTAACTCTTCCTATCTCAATCTTTCAGTTCTGATGTGACAAACTCTCCTTCCAGTGAAATTCTCATGCCTGATAGCAAACTCTTCACCTTGGAGATGATAAACTCTTCACCTTGGACCCATACTTCTGCTTCCCAGTGTATGATAGCTGGTATGACAGTTGTTCTGATTTAAAAAAAAAAAAAGGGGGCGGGGGGGAAGCAACAGCCAATGCTCTATTGCAGCTTTTGGCTGTGATGCTCCTACTCCAGGATGCTATCTATAAGCAGCTCCTATTGTTATGAGATCAAAGAAGCTGTTTAAATCTTTCCTTGACTAGATCAAGCCTGACTGTCTGCTGTTTCTTTCTTTAATTACCGTGTATTTTAAAGTGAGGAAAAGTGCAGTCTCTTGAGGTCTTAAAAAACACAAATAAAAATATCTGAGAAATTGCTCTGCTAATCTCGCACTGATCTTTTGCTCTCTGAGAAAGCTTTTTTCCTGCCTCTTATGTGTGGGGATAAGAGTATGAAAATAAGTCCAGGTACATGATGTCAATTATAGTGATACTATTTAAATGCAAATTTTGTTTTGGTCAGGCTGATCCAATAAGATGAATAGAGGGCATTTATGTAAATAAGCATATTGTAATAAGACAATGAAGTATTTGTAATTTTGGTTGTTAGCATTTTCCTCTTTCCCAAAGGATGAGTTGGCTAGGTGTTTAGGAACACAGGGAGGGATGGGAGTGGCACTTGACATTCTGTGTTGTGGGATAAAATTGTATGGAGCCATAGACTGCAGACTGAAACAGATCAGGTTGATTAGGTGCCCAACAAAAGAGAGGACTTGCAATTTTTCATTAGCAGCATGCTAATAGAAAACTGTAGGGAGGCAATCTAGTGCCAGCCTTTGGAGACATGATTTTTAGAGTATGATAACCTTTCATTTTTTTAAAGGTGGCTTTTTTCATCCTCTTTGCAAATGTATTTGTAACACATCCCCTGACACTGCCATATGAATGAAGTCATTCTTATACATGTTGTGTATTCAAAGCATCTTATTTTCATACTGGTAGCTAAAATTAGTTAAACCCTGCACCACTAATGCAAAGATCAAGAAACTTCAAATGTTGAAATCTATCTTCTTTAGACATAGTCTAATCAAAGCTCCTAGGTTCCCTCTATATTCAATGGAGGTTACCTGACACTTCCAGAAGGACTTAAAGGGAACAAAAACATATCTGGAAACCAATTTTCTATAAGCTATGAAAAGAATCCAGGTAAATTTTTTTATATACTTATCAAATTAATCTGGGAAGATGAATCCTACACTAAAGGACTGAATAGTATTTCTCATTGCCCTAAAAGTCTATATGTACCAAGTTGGGTTACATAGGCTTGGGGTGGTATCATTCTTTGGGATTCAGTTCTACAGTGGAATACCCTTTGAAATTAATAACTAGGGACCTCCTTAGGAGAAATAAAATTATTCTATCCTTTATCTCACTCTAAGCTTTGCTGAACATCTCATGTCAAGACAGGAGGTTAACAGGCTGTTGGTATCTTACTAAACACTAGGCTTAAACCACACTGAAAGGAGTCCCCAATATAACCTTTTATGGTGTATCACATAACTCAACATGTATTGCTTTTTAAAAAAAGTCTGTCCTAAACCCTTACTGTATTGCAGCACACTGAGGGGGGTGAAAAGTAATCATAACTGCTCCTTATTTAGAATCAGTTGTGACTTGTTCTCAAATATTTGCAAGAAATACAATGAAATCTTGAATATCACTACTCTGAAATGCAAAGCTCCTGGAAACTTGCAATTTGCCTGAATCTTTATCAGGTTAATTTCAGATTGTGCAGCCTGCAATTCTCCTATAAAATCTGCAAAAGACATTGCAAATGGGAGCAATATTAATAGTTTGATGTAACTACATCACTGATTAGTTAGCAATGTAACTAATGCTTAGTCTCTGTACTTCAAAACAGAGGAAAGTAAGAACATGTAATGATACTTGTTTTAAGGTAGTTTTTTCTCCCCCACAGTCCTGAAAGCAAGATACTCACTTTCTATTTTCTAAGAAATACTGATGTTTCTAGAAAATCACTGAGCCAGGTTCATCTAGTGTAGCAGACACCCCACGTAAGAAAGAGCATGCAGTCTGAATGCTTTCAGTGAAGCTTGTCCTAAGCTTCTTGCATGGAGAGCTGTGGCTATCTAGGATCTGGCTTTACAGTCAGCAGTGAGGTATTGCAAGGTATGAGTCCAGTTCACAGTAGCTGGCCATCAGTGCCACGGTGTAGGTGCCATCTTCCTGTCTGGTCTAGCAGTGCCCCTGGATAATCTATCAAGCTGAGGATAAAACCATTGAACTCTAGGTCTCTAGCCATATTATTTATGGATGATATTGAATTTGTAATGATGATGATCAACTAGTAAAAACTAGACTCATGTTTCTTAATGCTGAACATGCAATGGTTGTTGGAACATTGAAAAAGGAAGGCAGGACTTTGCTTTCTTACAGTGACCCTCTGTATAAGATGACATTCTCTTGATTGACCTCCCATACAGGAAGAGTTTATATTAGGACTGTGATCTTTTAAAGATTCTGGATGACATGCAGTGGTGATTCTAAGCCTGCTTTATTCTAGGTGGAAAATTGGCTCTAGGAGTCATTCCTGGAGGTACAAGGCCATGTGCTGGATTAAAAATGTCCATTAATTTTAGGAACTGATGGGTTTGGTACAGATTTGATTGCTAGGTTTGGATGTTCCATGTGGCTATGCTAGCATGTAAAGCCTCTTTCTTATTTCATCTGCTTAGTAGGTAAAGGACAGCTTTTTTCTAAAAAAAAAAGCTCTACTTAAAATGAGAACATAATGTGTTTTTCTTTCTAACCCCTTAAAGAAAATTCTAAGAGAATTGAATAAGCTTCAAAATTCTGAAACTTCCTACTGCTTTTTCTGAAAGGGACTGTCTGATAGAATTTGCTAAAGAAGTAAAGAGTACATTTTCCTATAACTTGGTTATAAAAGCCTGTGGATGGTTCAGGAGGGCTACAAAAGGGAAGTAATTTCTTCTAAACCATATAGAGATTTAGAATAATTGTTATACAGTCCTATTGTGTTATGTTCTATCTGAATTTTCTGCAAGGGTATGCTGAACAAATAACTTGCAGAAAATAATCCATCTGGCAGTCCTGGCTCTCCACTTCTGTTCCTGGAACATCCACAGCCATGTCACAACTTTTTCAAACTAATTACCACAACTGCACTATGAATGTTTATAGCTAATTGAGAGTCTCTATAATAGCACAAGGGTATTCTAGTTTGGTCATCTCGTTGATATTTAAAATGTGCCTGGTAAGTCTCAATTGCATAAAAGCCTGTAGGAAAATGACCATATCTTCCTCTCAGAATCAATGGATTTAGAGAGCCCACAAGTTCTTTGAGGAAGCTCTTTCTGATGTTTACCAGCTGTTGCTTCGAGGTAACCTAAAGAAGTTATGGTCTGTTTCTCATATGACCTTGCTTAGTTTATTTGTCCTTGAAGTAAGAGTGGAAAATAAGTGAAGTGGGAATTGAAACCTTCACTTATTTTCTTTTTTTCCTTCTTCTCCAAGTGGAGGTAGTGGCCACAAAAATATCCTTAAGATACAAAGTCTGAGGATCTTTAATACTTTTATCACTTTGGTTAATGAGCTGAAAAAAGGCAAGTCTATCCTCTGTACCAAGTTGGGAGATGTGATGGAACAGTTGAGCATGGCTATTTGCTTATGATAAATGTTATTTGCCTTCCTATCTAAGTCCAAGTGGCTTCTACCAACTTGTAGAGAGCTTAAATGTATCCATAGACCAGTGTGTTACAGCTACCAAAAGAATATTGGCTCCCATAAAAACATTCCAGTATGTTTGGAAGCTGTATGAAGCCAAAAATGGAGGAGGGGGGATGAAGGGGAGCTTAAAAGGAGTCCTACCTTCCCATAGGGCCTTAATGAGGTAGGCATAAACTTGAAACACCGTGCAAGTGGAGGAACTGCAGAGCGGTCAGCCCTCCTGAAAATCACTCTAATAAAAGGCTAGAATAAATGACTACTTTTCCACAGCTGAGGCTTCCCTGATGTTATATAACTTGGTTACAGTTTTGTTCTAGCACAGCTTAGTTGATTTGCTCATTCCCTTCTGAATATGTTTATGTGGTTTATGAACTTAGTTTTGATGTTTCTTTCTGTTTCTTACTTTTTCCTACTGCACAGTTTTTATCATTCTTATTTTACCAATAGTAAATAAATAAAATGATGCTTTTGTTAAAGGATAATTCCCATCAAGCCAGGAGATGCAAAGAGGACCCTTAAGATCATTGTTTTTCATTGGAGGCCAAACTGGTGTGAGTGTAGTGTGGTTTAACCTGATCTGGCAACTAAGCATCATAAAGATGCTTGCTCACTTCCCCATGACATGGGAATTGGAAGAGTGCAAGTGAGAACTCATGGGTTTAATAGACAGTTTAATAAAAGCCACACGTGCAAGCAAAGCAAAATGAGGAATTTGTTCACCATTTCCCATCTCCAGGAAATCAGGGCTCCATTGTGCATAACAGTTACTTGAGAAGATGAATTCTGTTACTCCAATGCCATTCCCCTCAGCTTTATATGCTGAGCATGACATCATATGGTAGAGAATATCCCTTTGGTCAGTTGGGGTCAGCTGTCATGTCTGTGTCCTCTCCCTAACTCCTTAGGCAGACTACTTGCTGGTGGCAGTGTGAGAGGCAGAAAAGGAATGAATTAACTATGTAAGCATTGTTCAACAGCGGTGAAAACATCCCTGTATTCTGTGATTATCCACACTGGTTTGAGTGTAAATCCAAAACTTACCCTCATACTAGCTATTCTGAAGAAAACCAACTGTATCCCAGCCAAAACAAGCACAGTGTCTTGGGAGAAGAGAAGTATATGAGTTTCAAGTTTAAAACTGGTCTAAATGACAGCTAGCTACATGACATTTTGCTGTTTTCTAATTCTGTAGCATGTCAAAGTATGGTTCTGTAATGATTCAAAACATAGTTCTTTAAAAAGCCCCACATTTCTCCAAGACCATTGATAGGGTTACTAACTATCTCCATAGTTGCTCGGTCTTGCACTGAGGACTGCATAGAGCAAAGCCAGTGAATTTAGCTCTTGCCACTGTCAGTGGCAGTATTAGTCAACTGGTTGTAATAACAAGGACTAAGGAAAGTTTTTTTTGGGTTTTCTTTTTTTTTAAATGAGCATCGATGTGGTGTAAATGCAAGGGAGGGATGATCTGCAGGTGGTGGCTAGTAATGAATGCATGGTAATGTTAGCTGGCCAAATTGCTTTTCTGGCACTGGTGAGATGGTGACATATGTTTGCTCTGCATCCTGGCACCAACACTAGCCTGCTGCTTCTCATTCCTGCTTTAGGTCAGCTGGAGTTAGCCTAGGGTTCCCTGCATTGATGTGTTCCCTTCTGTGTGGGGCTTTCACTACTCGCTTTCATCCTATAATAATAAGCAAAGGGCTGTGACAACCTTTTTGGGTGCTTACTCTCTACCCTGTCCCCCCTGCTTTGGCCACACGCGTGCCCCTCAGCTCTGTTAGCCATTACAGTCAGTCTTTTGAATGTATTGTGAGGAAGCTGACACGAATAGCAATAGAAGGAAACTGTATCTATGGCTTGTGCCACAAGAAGACACATAATTAAGCTTTTCAGTTTGAGAATCAGCAAAGTTAAATAAGACTTCTCCTCTGGAAGTCATGGGTGATGCTACATCTCTATGCCTGGCAAGCCTGGCACCTGTACCACTGAGCGGAGAGGGTGCATCCAGCTCTGACTACAGTTCCATTTTTGCACTGCTCTTGCCAGCTGCTGCTTTTTTTTTTTTGCATCTACTTTAAAGCTAAGTACACTTGAAATAATAAAATAGAATTTTTGGTCTAGATTATACTATTCTGCACAACTAGGAGTTGCAGGCTTAATGGAAAACTGCTGCTCCTGATTTATTTTTTTAATATGTATTCTTGCAAAGGCATTGTTTGTACTCATTCATGTTCATATCAAATCACTGCGTGCAAAACAAAGTTAAGTCTGTATCAAAACCTTCTACTGCATCACTGGAGTTCACTGGTGGTGAATCTTGCTACAGAAATTAGTTCATTGCTGAATTCCTTCCAAATATGAAAGTTTTGCAAATGCAGATTGATCATCTCAGAGATTGTTTAAGTTTCTTAGGAAGGCCTGCTTATTCAGGGGAGGGTAGTGGGTGTTTCTATTAGGACTTTTGTAGTCTTCTACAGTCATGAATGTTTGTTCTGTGACACCAGTCTGCATCACCTGTCTCTAGCCCATCATATGGTTTAATGTGGATCTGGAACAGAGACAGATCAACAGTAGATTAGACCTTTTCAATCAAGTTTTGCAGGAAGAGAATGTTAATGAGTCTCTTCCCTCAGTTCATTTTCCTGCTAAACTGGAAACAGCTGTGAAGTGTTTGTGTCATCAGAAGTGGGTCCAAGGGAACATTGTTCTTGTGTATCATGAGCTTGTAGTGGCAGGGAAACTAAGTTTTATCAAACAAGACTGGATAACTTGCAGAACATCAAAGGTCTCACAAAGCTGACAAGAGTAGCTAATATCAGGATCACTTTGGTTTCTGTTCTGGCATTGGAGCTCTGAAGTGTAATATGATCAGGTGCTCAGGCTTAGTGAACACTGAGTTTTCTTCACCCTCTCTAGGTCTGAAATCTTTTGCACCTTTGTGACCACAAACTCTTAATTCTGAGTAATGTCCAGAAGACATGTGATGTGTGGGACTTCCTGGATGTTTTTGAAGCTAGGGAGTTTCAACTTATTTTCCTGCTGCAGCATTTTACAGAAACAGATGAAGTGTGTACTGCCTCATCCTATTACTCAGAGCTGTCAGCCCATGCTGCATTGTGTGATTGATGTGTGTCATGGTTCAACTCCAGCCAGTAACTGATCACCACACAGCTGCTTGCTGCACTCCCAATGCCCAGTCTGCTTCTGAGCAGCATACTTCCCCAGTTACATATAGAACATGACACTATATGACAAGGAATATCCATTTGGCCAGGCTGGGTCAGCTGCCCTGGCTGTACTCTCCCAGCTGCCTTGTGCATGGGAGCTAAAAAGTCCTTGGCTTAGTGTAAGCACAACTACATAGCAATGACATTAAAAAAAAATTTAAAAAATCAGCATATTACCAGCATCACAGAATGGTTTGTGTCAGCAAGTACCTAAAGACCATCCAGTCCCAAACACCTGCCATGGGCAGGGACACCCTCCGTTAGCCCAGGTTGCCCAAAGCCCCCTCCAACCTGTCCCTGAACACTGCTGGGGGGCAGCCACAGCTTCTCTGTATCACACTCATACAAAATCTAAATTACAGCACTATACCAGCTACTAGAAAAAAAAAATCAACTCTATCTTGCTGAAACTAGGACAATGTGATAAAACTGCTTTACAGTGATTGTAGTGGAGGTTGAGTCCTTGTTATGTCAAAATATCATCTTAACTCTCACTCTTTTGGACTCGCACCTTACAGCAGCTGTGTCCTAATATTGCTGTAAAGACTAGATGTAGTCCTTCCTGGGTTGTTAAGATTGATTGATCCTGGAGCCAGTCATGATGAGAACGGAACTGTAAAGGAAAAGAGGTGTTCTTAGAAGCAAAATACCAGGTACTGGATATCTGGATTCAGCTTCTAGTTCCTCTAACTTAGAACCACTCTATCAATACTGTAGTGGTTTTTACAAAATCATTTATTTTCAGTAGCTGTGATGTCAAGGAATAAATTTGTGGTTGACTCTGTAACAGATGCAAGAAGTTAATAACAAAGTCAAAACTGTTGCATCATTCTCACTGTAAAGAGTAAAAAGTTTAAATGTTAGGTTTGATGCTCAGACTCGACATGGCAGATGCACCGAGTTGAACAGCAGGCAATGTGATTTTGCAGAAATGAGCCTTCTATTAGCTGATCCATTTCATCAGCAGTTTGCATGCTCATAGTTTAATGCTGCTTCTCTGTGTTTAGTGAAAACAGCCAGGAAATACTCCAGTGTTCCTTCAGCTGAAAGCTACAGAAAACGCTTGTGCCAGTTGCTAATTGAAGTAACTTCTTGTATCAAAATGTCCCAACTTAGTAATATTGCTGTTCAGTGCTTCCTCCATGAAGTGACATTGTTTAGTGTGTAAAGATGAAAAGGTGAAAATAATCAGCCTGGGGTTTTTTCTTTCTGCTTGCCAACACTGGATCTCTGTAGTTTATCCTTTATGGATTACTGGCAAAAAGTTATGCCTTATTCTCTGTCTGATAAACAAGCAATGATACAAGCAACTAGTAAAGCTCAGAAATCTAAAAGGTGAGACTTTTGTGACTGTACAGCTAAAGACTGCAGATTTTCCTGTGAAAATCCTTATCTATACGTTCCAGTACACTTAATAACAAGATGCCTTTGGAATTCAAATTATGGTGATAAGAATGTCACTAATTCCAAGGTGAATTCTGTTTTCTTCTAGCCTATGGCCAAACCAGAGAATATGGGCTTCTAGATACAAAACTTTTAGTTTTACTATTTACTTTGGTATCTAGAGCTGGAAATGTTAGAATGACTCTTACAAGTCAAGTGCCTTTTTGTGAGCTTTTGATCACACTTGTCACTAATGGTATAGGAATATGAATCTTCCTACCTGATGTCACCTAATGAATTGCAAAGACCTTCAAAGCTTGAGATGCCTGACAGTGTTTACTCTTTAAGCAGGTTTCCCATTGACAGGGTTATCATGAATGCACATCTGACTTGTTGAAGGTTGGGATGAAGATGTGAGTTATTCTTTGCACAGAAACTAGAGATTTGGTCACAGTATTGAAATGCTCCTCGTGGTTTGTTAAGGAACAGTTCTGACAGCAAACAGACTGCACAATCCACAGAAAAATAAATTCTTGAAAATCAAGAGGGATTGCTGCTGTGAGGAATGTGCTGGTACAAAACCCCACAGAGGTTATGCCTCAACAAAAAGGTATTTCCTGAGGGCTTGCTGTGCTGCAGAATAGAAATTGTGACCAGCAAGACGAGGGGATGTGAAATTAATGGCAAGAGTATAGAAATTGCTTGTTGCTTTCGCAAGAGTGTAGCAAAAATTTCTGTTAAGAGCACTTAATTTTGGTAGTACTGTTATTGAGTAGGTGTAGTAAAATTGCCACTTTCCTCAGACCTCCCTCAATCTTCTGGTATGTTTAAAACTGAACATATAGAAAACTTATTGCTAGCAAAAACATATTGCAGCTGGGTAGGAGAAATGTGTATTTCTAATGTATTAGGTGGTTAATGGGCTGTGTCAGGCTTGTGGGGATAGTAATGCACAGAACTGAGCTTGTATATTAGTTGAACTCAGACTTCAGTAAAGATACTCATGAGTAGATATATATGGCATGATTGAAATGCTTATAAGCAAAACTTATTCTATGATTTTTGACATGTTTCTACAGTTGAGAGATTTTACTCAAGTCTGTTTTCCAAAGCTGTTGCTTGGCAAAGTGTCTGGGCATTTCATTCATCTTGGGCTTCTGGGTCCACAGAGAAGTTACTGGAAGAAGTTCAGGCTGATTTCTGAGAAGTCTCTTAATGCTGCTATAATTCCTGTCTTGTGTATCTTGGGGGAAACAAAGTAAGACCCCAACAATTTCCAAAGTTTAACTGCATTCTTGAAAATGACTGCTGGCTGACTGGAGAGCTACTGGAACCATGGTATATTCCCCCAGCCTGTGGCTGTGCTGGAGGAGGGACTTTGCTATAAAATCACTTACCTTGTGGCATTGGAAAAAGTCATTGAAGCGTGAGGTATCTGGAAGCTTTGGACAGAATGCATTTGTGTTGCCATTCTGAGGACAGAGAAGCACAGAGAAATGTGTTTGAACTTCCATCTGGGAAAGATTCAAGCAGCTTTCTCCAAAGTGACCTTTAGTTGGGGGTGGGGACTTGTTTTTTTTTTTTTAAAAAGGTATTTGAATGAAACATTTTGGTCTTTGAGCTGGAATTTTGTGCATAATTTCTAAAGATCTCTAAACTACTTTGAATGACTTCGGAATTGTGCAGGAAGGAACACTTAAAGGAAACAAAGCTTCTTGACCTAACAAGCCAAAGAAAGCCTCTGACTTGCTGGATCACATTCTCTCCATATTATTTTCTTTTTTGGTTGTCCAGTAAAGGTTTTTTAGGCCTATCTTTGTTTCTAGATGTAAGAGACCTACATGAAACTGTGTAGTGCTCTGCAGATAACATAGCAATCTCATTCACTATCCTGTGGTCTCCAAGCTTTGCTAGCAATGAAGTTTTGATATGTTCCATAGGAATAATGTATGAACAGATAAGGGACTGCCCAGGATCAGTCACCCTCATGTTTAGTGGGAGCAGTCTTGTGAAGTGTATTGCTTCTGTGTGTCTTGTTGAGAAGTACTAGTAACAGAGGTGGGAACAGCAGGTAGGATCTCCTGCTTGTGGAAGACCCTAATGTGATGACTTAAGTGTAAAACACTTTTCTGGATAGGATTTTCTTACAGCAACTGAAAAGGTAAATGGCATGAGAATCCTGTGCTGCTTATAGTCAAGATGTCAGGCGGACAACTTGTGTCATTTTCTAGCTGTATCTCTGTGTTCAAGACACTGTTCAATAGTGATCTCTGGGATCCTCTCCTCACACCACAAGGAGAGCCTGTGATCCTCTACTGTGGGTAGAAGTCAGTGCAGTCATTTTATAGCTTGCAATAGGTGACAAGTAAATGTCATGTTTGATGCCAACAGCCTTATTGCAGGGGACTGATCTGCAAAGATTAGCAGAGGGTGTAAGACATGGACTTTAGAGCTTATTAGAGAGAAGTTCTGCTTTGGGGAACTATATGTTGTTCTGTTGTGTACAGTTGTTATGCAAGGAACCCAAAATATTCTGGATCTTTCCTTCAGTAGCAAGCATGAGCCTGGTAACTTGAGCACAAATCCTGTTTGCAGCAGTTTCAACTGTGGAATGGTGGGAACTAATTAGAGTTCAGCAGAATATCTTTGGGCTGTGAAATAGAGCTGGAGTATATGGCTTCCTAATGAAGCTGTGGTATCCATCATGGTCAAAGGACATCAAGTCATCAACAAACAGCAATTTGTTGGTTTGTGGACTCTAAGCTGCTGCTCACCTACTACTATATTGGTGTCACAGTTAATTTTGCTCAGGTGCATGTGCCTTGAGTCAGTGGCTTTTCAGTTATGTGTGACTTGACACACTGCAGGACTTGCAGAAATGTGGGACATCAAATAGGAAGTTTTTGGGTGGTCAGAATTTTGTGATTTTGTGATTTGCAAGTTCTCTGAAAGCAGGTGTGCTTTGACCTACTCTGTCAGTCTTTGGAAGAAGGTCAGAAAGGACCAGCCCAGTGTCAGTACTGCTTTACTCTGAAGCTGAAGAAATTTCACCAGGAAAATCTAAATCTATGCTTCTGTAGGAAATATGAGCACATTGAGAAATTTTGGTGCAAAGGTTGCTACAGCTGAAGAATAAAAGCAGGCCTATGGTGCTTCAGATTTATTACTTCTATTTCAATTAAGCATCTCATTTTCTCAAGTCTAAAAACCTTTTACCTAAAACTCGTGTACCTACTGTAATAGATCAACTTCTGCCTGATTTCATCTGACAGGGCTTTGCTATATATGTATGTTTGGGGAAGATGGTCCCCCAAGCAAAGAGCACAGGTGAGCAGCTCCCACCTTGAAGCTTTGAACCATGTGGTATGTGCTTCATACAATGTCTTATTATACATTATGTATAAACTGATGGAGTAAGAGCTGTCTGAAATGGTATTGATATGCAGTCTTCCTAGGCTTCTCTGCAAGTTATTGCAAAAGAACTGGTTAATGGTGGGAGCTTCAAGTCTTGAGATGGTAAAGCCTCAGTAGCTGTTTGAAGCATCCCAACAGCTGTCAGTTTTTGGTTTACAAATTCTTGAGTCTTCACAGAAGATGTTAGATAAAATACTCTGCCATTCCAATCAAACACTTTCCTCCAAATAGCTCTTGAAAAATGACAATTTAGAAGTATTAGAGTATGGATTCCTCAGCTTGGTACATGTATGGAGTGACCAGCCTGTGAAATCCAAAGGTACACAACATTCAGGGGCTGTTTGAACAGTCAACACTTGTATTTGCTGCTACTACCAATGGCTAGACAGAGATACAGTTTTGGAAGCCTGATTCTAGGCTTACTAGGCATATGAGAGCTGGAAAGCTGGGCTTGGTGAAACCAGATGAGGTTTAATAAAAGCAGGTGTAAAGTCTTGCACCTGGGGAGGAATAACTACTTGAATCAGTACAGGCTGGGGGATGACCTGCTGGAGAAGAGCTCTGTGGAGAAGGACCTGGGGGTCCTGGTTGATGACAGGTTGTCCATGAGCCAGCAGTGTGCCCTGGTGGCTAAGAGGGCCAATGGGATCCTGGGATGCATCCGGAAGAGTGTGGCCAGCAGGTCGAGGGAGGTGATCCTCCCCCTCTACTCTGCCCTGGTCAGGCCCCACGTGGAGTATTGTGTCCAGTTCTGGGCTCCCTGGTATAAAAAGGACAGGGATCTCCTGGAGAGAGTCCAGAGAAGGGCTAAAAAGATGATTAAGGGCCTGGAACAGCTCCCCTGTGAGGAAAGGCTGAGTGAGCTGGGGCTGTTCAGCCTGGAGAAAAGAAGACTGAGGGGGGACCTAATTAACATTTATGAATATCTTAAGTATGGGATGCAGGGGGAATTGGCCAACCCCTTTTCAGTCATCTGTGGAGACAGGACAAGGGGCAATGGCTGCAAATTGGAGCACAGGAAGTTCCACACCAACATGAGAAGGAACTTTTTCACAGTGAGGGTGACAGAGCCCTGGGACAGGCTGCCCAGGGAGGTGGTGGAGTCTCCTTCTCTGGAGATATTCAAGACTCGTCTGGACTCCTATCTGTGCAATATGTGCTAGGGAGCTGCTTTGGCAGGGGGGTTGGACCCGATGATCTCTGGAGGTCCCTTCCAACCCCTACAATTCTGTGATTATAACTACTTCACTGGATTTTTGCAAGTGAGGTATGTGGACATACCACTAGAGACTCTGTCCTTTCCTGCCTACAACATACTGGAAGTAGAATGCTTGCAATCCAGCTAAGAAATGTCCTTAAATGACAGGAGATACCAAAACATCTGAGTTTGTCGTCTGCCCAACAAGTTTAGCAGCTGGGTATAAGTTAAAATGAAAAGGGAACATAAACGATAACAGGATTCATATTTTGCTCCTGTGAAACTTGTTGACCTAAAGCCTATGGGATTTCCTGCTCCTTAAATGGGACAGTTGCCTCATGCTGTTCTAGCATTGTTTCTTTCTTCCTGGCTGAAGGTTTTTGGTATTACTGTATTTCCAGAATACGTTATGAAAGATGCTTTTCAAAGCAGAGCTTCCCCTAACAGGGACATCTCTGAAAGCACTGGGGATGCATCTATATCTGTCCTTGCTCTTAAGATTCTATGAGTGCAGAAAAAAGGTCAGGGTTCTCTTGGGGGAGTGGGGTGCCCTGAGAAAGAGGATGAAAGAGCACTTCCCACTCCTTTATACATAACAGATACTAATTGCATCATGTAATTTACTAGTGGGAAGTGCTTCTTTAATGAAGGTAATGAAATACCCCATAAAGATCAGAGTAGGCATCTGCTTGACTGGAATTTGATCTGCTTTCTGCTTGTGAGTGGCAGAACACTTCGCTTGTTGCTCTCAGTCCATGTAAGAAATTATTTTGGGAATTGCATGACATTGATCTCCTAATGAAAGCCAAACTGAAAAATTCTTTGTAGATTTAATAGCAGATTGAGTCTAATACTCAGACTGGGCAATGTCAGAAGATATCTTCCCTGCTAGAAGCACATAGCTGTGCCTGTCTGAGAAATCAGTTTTCTCCTAGGATCCCCTTGGCATCACTGAGGCTCTGCCAATGCCAAGAGTTTTTTGATTTGAACCCTATGGTGCCTCTTGTGGGATCAGGGCTTGAAGCTGAGCTTTGCTTTTACTAGTCAGACTGATTTACTGGGTGAGCAACACCTCACATCTATGAAGTGCTGGAGCATTTATCTTTTCAGCTTAATTGTGGTGGTAATGTCATGTAGGAAAAAGCACACCACTAAATAGGGCTTATGTTCAGTATGATATTTAATTCAACACCTTAATATTAAAAGCATTCTCAATGCCTCTGCTTTGTTAGCTTTTCCATATCTTCAAATCTGGTCATATGATACATCTTTGTCTCCTTTGCCTTGCACCTTAATTTCTCTGTTTAGTAATAGCTCTGTGCCTCAATGCCTTAATTGGTGCATCCTGCAACGTTTTATGATGCAGCATAGGCTACTTGCTGGTCTACATGAGCTAATATTTCTGCAGTAGCTTTAGAACATAAAAATATATCCAATTATAACACTCTGGATTGTATAATGGGATGACATTTAGTACTAGAAAGCCAAACACAGCTTAGTAGAACCAATAGTGTACTTGGTTACAATAAACATGCTTTGGGTCTCTTTAGAAAAGCTGAAAATCAATTCTAAGCTTACCTGTTCTTATGGAAAAGCCCAGTAGGAGATGAAATATGTTAATTTATAGCAGGTTTCATGCTGTCATGTAAAATTTAATAGACAGTTTGCTGCTAAAACTGAAAATCTCTGGTATATAATTATTCCCTCAATTCTACTTGGTGGTTTAAGGATAAGTTATAGAAACAAGATTATGCTAACTAAAAAATCTGCAGGTTGTTATAACTGTGTCCCTTTAGGATCTGTTACACTTCTGTAGTTCCTACTTCTTTTTTTTACACTTACTGTAATTTGGAAAGCTTTTCTGGGGAAAGCAAATATATCTGTTTTAACCAACCTACACTTCCAGCTTTTAAACTGCCTAATACTCCCAGAAACAGGCTTTTAAATGTCACTGAAAGTCATTATGCTGTTCCTAGTCATTGTATCTAAGTCTGCTAAGGCCAAACTATGAGAATGGATGAAAACTAGAACTTGAACAGTGTTTTTATTGTCCAAACTAAAAGAAGTATGCAACAGGTAAGAACCCCAACACAACCCTACTCTTAAATATCAAGCTTCCTTGTGCTCCTACAAAGGCTTTGCTTTAATGCTGCTTGTGATGAAGCTTTGTGTGTATTGTAAGCAGTTTGCTTGGGTGAGATGAAGCCCACCCAAACTTGAAGTGCTGTAAAGATCTATAGGGTGACCTGATTTTGGAGGCCTACTTTATAGGTGTCTAAAGGAATCTAGAAAACAAGGTTAGACCAACTGCCTAACTTTCAGAGGGGAAATTAATTATCCTCTGCCTCTTCTGTGCAGAGTTATTCTGAAAGATTGTTTCTGGCAATTTGTTACATAGAATAAATCTGCTGAGACTATAGCAGATGTCCTGTTTTAGTTAGGGTAGGGTTAATTTTCACAAGGAGCCGGCACAGATGAGCTGAGCTGGACAAGGGTGTTTCCATACCACTTGATCTCATGCCCCCCATAAAAGGGGCTGGTTGGCTCCAGGCTGGTCTAAGTGGGCCTGAGCATCCAGTTAGTCATCGGGTCAGTAGAGTGCTTTGTTATCACTGTTAGTATATAATTGTCATAAGTCCTGTTGTCACTTCCCCCTGCCCATGCTGCCCCAGCAAACCGCCCTTACCTCCCCATGGTTGCCTTTGCCTGTCCTCCCTGACCCCCAGTCCCACCAGAGGAGGGGTGGGCAAGCCACATGTGGTGCTCAGCTGCTCCTGGGGCTGGACTGTAACAGTATAAGTGAATACAAAACAATGATGAGGATATACATTATGTTCTTGTTGCATCTCCACTGAATGGGAAATGTGAGGATGAGTTCTGCTATTGCTCCTTGGCTCCCAGGTTTTTGGAGATTGTGACTTTAAGCAGCTTCTTGAAGAAAAGCTTTCAAGATAAGAAAAAGAAATTATTTTAGTGTCTATTTCAACAGGAGGCATTTATTACAATTGCTGAAAGGAGGAGAGGAAATTGCTGAACTTTCCAGGAGGGTTGTGCAAGTCTCAGGTGTACAGTTTTTATGGTTTTTGGTATCCATTATTCATGTGTCCTACATTTGTGCTTCCTCCAAACTGTATTAGCCCTTTTCTCTTCCCCTATGCTGCACTCCAAATCTGACTTCTTTTTCCTGAAGTACTGCAGTAACATAAACAGAATGTAAAATGGCTAGAAGAACACTAGAAACAGGATTGACCTCTGAGTTATTTACAGAAAGACCAAAAAAACTCCACCAAACCCAAGTAGAGAGAAATGGGAAAGGATATAGCATCGTTGCAGAGTGCTTTGAGGAGACCCTGCCTGGTGGTTTTTTAGTTCCCTTTTTTCTTGGATAGAGTTCACCTTTTGAGCAGTGGCTATCTTGGTTTCCTCCCACATTTTCTCTGAGCTTGGGAAAATCACATTGTTGTAATTCAGTAACAAGTGGTGTCCCTCAGGGGTCTGTACTGGGGCCAGTACTGTTTAATAGTTTCATGTCTGACATAGTGGGACAGAGTGTGCCCTCATCAAGTATGGATAAGCTTGAGAAGTGGGACAACGTGGACCTCATGAGGTTCAACAAGGCCACATGCAGGATCCTGTATCTGGGTCTGGGCAGCCCCTGGCATCTGTACAGCCTAGGGGCTGAAGGGACTTAAAGCAGTGCTACTGAAAAGCACTTGGGATTACAGGTGGATGTAAAGCTGGACAAACAGCAATGTGTGTTTGCAGCCCAGAAAGCTAACAATATCCTGGGCTGCATCAAAAGAAAGAAGTGTTGCTGGCCAAAGCAGGTGATTCTGCCCCTCTACTCTGCTCTTGTGAAACCTCATCTGGAGTGCTCTGTCCAGCTCGGGGGTCATCAGCACAGGAAAAACATAGACCTGTTGGAGTGGATCCAGATGAGGGCCACAAACATGATCAGAGGGCTGGAATAGCTCTCCTATGAAAAAAGACTGAGAGATGTGGTAGATGCCCCATCCTTGGAAACATTCAAGGTCAAATTGTACAGGGCTCTGAGCATCCTGATCTAGCTGAAGATGTCCCTGCTCATTGTGGGGTTGGGGAGGTGGACTAGACCTTTAAAGGTCCCTTCCAGTCCAAAGTAGTCTATGATTCTATCTTATCTAAAGCTGGATTTCCAAGATATCTGGAAAATGAAAAAGAAGCCATTGTTGAAACAGTATGCATATGGTTACTGTAGCAGTATTCTTCCTTACCTCTGTTGTAAATGCATCTCCTGGGCTCTCAGAGCTGCTGCAAAGGTTGTGTATTTGCTCTTTAAGAACTAAATAACTGTTTTTGAAACTAGCCCTATGGACTTGATGCCAGGACTACAAATGCTTGATTTATACTGCTTGGCTGGCCCCACCTCATTGCTTTGAACACACTCCAAATTATGAAGAGTTACCAAGTTCAGCTGCTCTCAGCTCAGTGCTATCTTCTGATGGAAGTGTTGACATGTGCATGTATGTGGGTCCCTGATGAAAAAGTGGAGATCTTTAAAATCTGGTGGATGTTCTTTGTCACCAGTGCTTCTGTTGCTGCCTCCAAGACCAGAAATAATCTGTCAAAGAAGTTTAGATGTTCAACATCTCTATTTTTTTATGAATGTTAAATTTTGCTTAAATGTCATTGCAGTCTGTGTCTATAGCAGATGATTGTGTGCTACAAATTGTTTTAATGGCTATCATTACTGCTTTTTGAGCAGATTCTAAAAGATATATACACATGATATTTTAGAAGAACTGTTAGCACATTCTGATTTGGTAATGTGTCCTACATGCTCTCTTCTGACTGATTGCTGTTGTCACCCAGTACAGGTTTAAGCAGTTTCTTCAAAAGTGAAGATCTCTGAAATCTGCTGGGCAGTGCCTAGACCTTCTAGTTGCCAACTGCCAGCTTTCATTAGTGATGGCTAGAGAGAAAGCTGCCCTCCCAAGTCTCTTTATGCATAAAGTTATTGCTTATATACTTTGCTGCTTTTAAGTGTTTGTCTGTGGTGATTAGAGAGTCAGAAGCCTGTACCACTCGCTTCACTTACTGTTCTCAGACCTGCAGAGCACTCCAGGAGTGAGTGCACAACAAACTCCAAAGATTTCCTTTTGTTTTCTCTCCTTTCTCCTTTACATAGCTACGCTCATAGAGCCAACTGATTCTTCTGAAGAGAAAGGAGATGTAGATTTACACTAGTTGAAACGCAGTGATGTTTACATTGGTCTGCAGTTCAGTGATCTTCATTTTAATCCAGGTTTGTGTCTACTGCAGGAGTGAAACAGCTGTATTTTTCCCCACCTAAAAATCCATAAACTGCTCCTGTTGGGAAATAAAACATCTCCTTCCACCCCAGAATAACCAAACCCAACCACCATCTTCCCCACCATCCCCAGTAGCAGCCTATAAGAGGAAGCTTACCTCAAAGCCTTTTTGCTGTGTAAGCATTCAGGCTATTTGAGGATTACAAAGCTAGTGCTTTTAAAGGAGTGATGGGGAAGTGGGCGAGAAGACAGCAGTGACCAGGCTCAGATATCAGGTTTTGAAATTCTATCATTCCCAATTGTCATACAGCTAATTATGATTGGACAATGACTTTGGTTTTACACCTATATCTAATACAGATCCTAAAACTTTAGTTCTGTTCATTTCAAGGATTAATGACCCAGCTTCTGATGCTGACAGCACGCTATCAACTTTGGATAACAATTTTCATTGCTTTTCAAAAAACATGATCATAACTTTGAGTTTAGCCAAGCATTGGGAAAAAGCTTATGGAACAAGAGAAACCTAAAACCTAAATGTAACCAGTGAAAATCTATCTGGTGGTAGATTTGTGCAGGTCTAAGGGTATTTAGGGTCTTTCTTTGTGGCAGTAGCAGTGCTTAATATTCCTGCTGCAGCCTAGCAGCTGGAGCTGAACTGGAAGCTTACCCTGCCAGGGGTTAGAGGTTGACTCAGTTTTAAACTCCTTATCTTTGTTATGAGTACTACAAGGATACAATGATTTTTTTTTTTAATAAAACTTTTTTTTTTGAAACAGCATAGAGTCCACCAACCCTTTCTGGAACAGTGCAAATGGCTTTTCTCCTTCCCACAAGCATCAAAGTCAGAGCTAGCCCCAAAAAATCAGTCAGAAACAAACAAAACACTAGTAGATTTCGACATAATGCTTTTCAAAAGTCAGCATCAAAGTACAAGGAGGTCATTTAAACCTGTGTTGCTTTTCTTTTCTACAGCATGCACCCTTAGCTGTTTTTAATTTACTCTGTCCTCCCCCTATTCTTGATGCTGTTTTTTTTTTTTCTTTCCCACACAGGTTTTTATAACTTGATAAAGAACAGCCTGTTCTTACTGGAACTGGAAAAAACAGTCTGCTCTTACTGGAAAGGGGAGGCAAAGAAGGCCTACCTCTCCTTTCCCAAAAGGAAAGCAATAAAGTTTTAAAAAGAGGATGAGTGGCAAGTGTCTATATTGGGGATGTTTGATCAAGATTTCTAAAAGTAAAGGCAAAATTAATGAATTGTTGACAGTCATGATAAAACACAAGCCAGTGGAAAAGATCTGCTAGTTGTTATCAAAATACACCTTTTTTATTGTGTTCTTTCCAGGAGAAATTTGAGTTCTTAAGTTTTATGAGAGCCAATATATGTGTGAAATAGAAAGATCTGGGTACTGTGGTATAGATTTTTGCAGTATATGAACATCAGTGATGGTTTGGTTAAGTAACATGTTATGAAAGATGTTTTAAGAAAACATCAGTTTGTGCAGAGGGGGAAGTTGTATGTTCATAATAATATGGAAAAGTGGTGAGTGAAGAGAACTGAGGCTGGATACAAACAGAGGTAGAAATAAAACTGTTGTAGAAGCATTTTACCATCCTGAGTTTCTGAAGGAAAAATTGGCAGAATAATTCTGCTGTTAAAGCCAAGTGATGAACACAGGAAGGCTATTCCCCTGATTTTATGTGCACAGTGATGGGCTTAGAATTCAGTATTGGTGTTCAGGAAAGAGGCCTGTAAACTACATTCCTGGTCAGGACAAAAACTTGAAGGCCACACTAACTATCCTTTTAACACATTTGTTGGCAACACGGGCAGTGGGATCACTGTGCAATCAAGTTTGCCTATGACACGAAGCTTTGTGGTGGTTCTCAACACACCAGTTGGGCCAGTGCAAACTGCTTGAAGTTCACCAAAGCCAAGTGCATGTGGGCTGGGGCAATCCCAAGCACAACTGTAGGCCAGGCAGAGAACAGTTTGAAAGCAGCTCTGAGAAGGACTTGGGGGTATTAGTGAAGGAGAAGCTCAACTTGAGCTGGTAGCGTGTGCTTGTGCCCCAGCATGCTGGCAGCTTTTTACTGTACTTCTGTACAGAGGATAGTAGTAGGCATGTATTAACTTTCTATATAAGGCTAGTGTAATTTAATTTTTCTAGTTTGTTACCACTTAAGTACTACATGATGCCAGTAGCAGGGAAATAAGTCCAGACACCAGTCCTCTCTGAATGAGACAAAATACTGGAGAACAGTGCTGTTGTGATATCAAGATGTCTGAGGAAAACCTTTGAAGTTTTGATGCAAGAGTGAAGGAAACCTGGGGGAACAGGAGGCCTCTGAGTGCAATTAAAAGATCGTCTATAAGCTGTTAACACAAGAAGGGGCTAAACATGAGAACTCTCGAGGCTGTTCCTGTAGCAGGAAAAAACCAGTCCTCTAGCTCAATGTTCCTTTTCCGAGGACACAAACATTTGAACTGAAGTGGTTAATACTATGAAATACATCATGGGTGAAGAGGCTCATGGTTTAAAAGGCTAGAGCTGAAGAACTGAGGAAATTCCATTTCAGGAGGAACTTTTCTCAGTCTCTGTCACTTTGATGCAGAAAGCTAAGTGTTTCTGGACAAGGAAGAATGACATGAAAGTTTCATGAATCCCAAGATAAATGGAGATTTGGAGGGAATCTTGTTAGTAAGAGATGAAGAGAAACAACCAAGAGGTTATCTAATATTCTTTGTGAGAAGTAAAAAAACCTCTGTGTTATTGTGGTAGTGATAATGGAAAATGGCTTGCTGAGTGACAGAAAGATATTGCCTGCAAAGGAATAGGGAAGCCATTTACTGACTTTTTCCTTTTTACTCAAAAAATTATCTATCATTCTGTCAAGTGTCAGTAGAAAACACTTTTTACACTATGGTCAGTTAAAAAAGCGATCAACATGGTAATAAAGCAAAAGTCTCTCCCTGTGAGCAGAGTATTTCTCAAAGCTTTAACTTGCTTAAAATCTGGAAAAGAGTTCTGCTGTTCTCTGTGCTCTCCCCACCTGAAGCTTTGTGGCCCAGACTTTAAGGCTGTCCAAACCTCCTCAGCAGTATGATGTAAAGGATTTTCTAGTACTAATTCCTGTTTGAATCAGAGGGAAAAATACCCACTTGCATTCTAAATATATTCTTTGATGCAGAAATCACTGTAGATGCTGAAACTGTTCACTCAAGATAAATCATCTTTGTTGCTCGTGGAAATAAAAACACACTTTTATTTTTAGCCTGAATAAATTGTACTGTTAGTGAGACAGTTTGAGAATATGGACTTGAACATTAAGAGAATGTCCTGGCTTTTCCTGATTGTGCAAGAAACTTCCCATTTAGCCGAATTCCTTCAGCTCCCTATTCCTCGTTCATTCCTCGTTCATTCCTCTGTCATGATGATAATGCAAAGGCCCATCCTGCCTTTTCCTTTGTGAAGCAGCATGAAAAATACTATTCTGTGTAACCAGCTTACTGCTGTTACCTATTGCTGTCCAAGGCTTACTGCTCCTTATTTTTTCAATGAAACATTGTCCTTATGTTTATTCCTGTACAGGTCCTAGATATATGTGGAATGGGGAATCCAAGAACTGCACTTGGTTGCTGTCCAAATAACCAAAATAGGGGAACACAGAACTTGTACACTGTGTAAACATACAGCGAAAGGTGTCTGGTCTAGGGTCTAAGCAGATCATTCCTTCAAATTGTGCTCAGGTTTAGTGGATTATGCTGCCTCCCTGCTGCAGAACACAGAAAGGATTATTGCTGGCTTTGTGACTTCAGATACAAGAGAGAGAGATTTAATTAGCAAGTTAGAGTAAATATAAAGTGTGCTTAATCATTTTTAGGTGTTGGGCATGTGGGAAATCAGGAACCTAATGAGCGTAAGGGCTGCTTAGGATGTTTAGAATAACAGAGAAGAATTTTTTCATGGAACAAATTTTCTTTGAAAATACTTGAAAGCATTTTAATAACACAAGGTATGTCATAGGGGCACTGGTGCTTTATAGAAGGTACTGCGACTTTGTACATCTGGCATCATGGAATAAAGATGAAGTGTCTACAAGAAAAAACACATTTATCATCTCTAATGATATATTTTAACTAATTTAGGGAGGCATTTCAGAAGCTTCTTCCGTATAATGGTTTAGCTTGTTTGTTTTGAGGCAAGGAGAGAGGAAAAGGAATTGTTGCCAAAGTGAATTTTTCTTTATTGGAAAGTTTCAGCTATCTCTTAACCTGTATGACTAGGGCAGTAGACACTATTTCCTTTTCTAATTGTCTCCTGATGAATAAACTTCTAAATAGTATCTTGCATTTTAATGGCTACAAATTGCAGAGCTACTGAATCTCTTCCTGTCTAATCTTATCTGGCACTGTTCTTAGAAGCTGCTTGACCCTGCAAACTCTTCTGGCATATCTGATGTTCTCCCTTATTTCGGGAAGAAAGGGTTTTGAAAAGTCAGTGACCCATTGTGCTGGCAGGTTGCTGACTTGCTTTAAAACAAGGCTGGAATTCTGTGCCCTCATTTAAAAGCCCTAAGACGGGATCTTGTTGAGATTTAGGTTATACTGGGCAATGCAATCAGGCCTTCCTGAGGTTTTTTGGAGAGACTGAAACCAGATAGAGGAGTTTGTTTTCTTAAAACATAAGAAAACTGTCCTGCAGTCTCACGCAGACAGTAATATTGTTAACAAGAAACCCTGAAAGTGTGTAGCTTAGTCTGCTTCTCCTTGCAAAAAAAAGTCCTGTAACATAGTGGTCCTGAGCTTCCTAGTGAGGTCGCAGCTCACCTACTTGAACATGTACCTGGAGCCCTGATAAGTTTAACGATAGATGAAATTCTTTCCTGCTCAGGAATTGACCTTTCACAAATTAAATTTTAAACTACAGTAAAAAATTGTGAAAGCTTCTATGAGCTGTATGTGTGTGTGTGTGTATATATATATGTATATATATATATGTGTGTATATATATATATAAAAAGTGCTTTGGATAATACTTAGAACTGCATTATCAGATTACTTAAACTGAAATGTTGAATAACTGTTCCAACCTTGATGATTCTAAAAGCCATAGTAGTAGTACTTCTAATAAATAGGCAGCACTGTGTTCTTGAGTTTTAAATATTTTTCTTGTTAATGTTTAGTGTTTTTTGTCCATAATTAGAAAGGCTGAAGTCTTCCTATGTATTCTAGAGCTGATATTTACTTTGTTTCTGTAATCATTTCTAATTCTTAAATTTGAGTAGTGCAGAATTAAATTTTCTAATTTCATATAATTTGGGATCCTGGAGATGCATTAGGATGAATTTTTAATAGAAAAAACTGAACTGTGGTGACTAGATGTCTGTCTTGGACAGTTAATATTCTAATAAACTCTAATTCTGTTCCTTTGAATTTTTGCTTTTACTTGAAATGAACACTCAGCACCTGCTCTTCCTGCAGACCCAAGACCATGTTTTTTAGCTGTTTTCAGTGTGTTTATTACTGCTAGCTATGTAGAAGAAATGAGAGAGCGAGATGTAGTTGAAGTAACACTTTGATGCTAAAAGGTATATATTTGCTTTCTAGTTGACAGTTGAATGTAAATTGTTACTTACACAATTGTTTTATTCTCATCTTGGAAGCGGTGCAAGAGAGGACCAATGTGTGCTGGCAGAGTGACCACAGGCTGCTTGAATGGTCTCTCCTGAGATAAGGCATGGATTGTGATCTGTTCCTAGAGAACCAACTTGGTCTTCTCAAACTATGGACAATCACAGATAAATAAAATAAGGGTCCCGGAGTCTGCTCAGTTTTAGGTTTGTAGGTAACTTGCTGTGTGGGGTTAACCTCATACATGTGGCAGGAGATCTGAAAAAGCCACCGGATACCACTGCGGTGAGGCTTGTGCTGCCAACAGGATGGATGTTTGCACGTGTGCAAGTGAATACTGTGGCTTTTTGGGGTGGTGGCTCACAGCTCCTCTGAGGTGTGCTGGGCAGAGGGAGGTCACTGGCATATGTAAAAGCTCCTCTTCCAGCAACACAAATAGAGATAGACACATCTCTGCTCAGTGTCCTGTCTTCTGAGCATCATCTGTTGTCCTTGCCCAGGGCTCTGTGGTCATCTGGTTTCCAGCAAGCTGGACGTTTAACTGGAAATTACTTCAAGTTGGTGACAGAAGAATAGAGAAAACATAAACATGTTTGATTTCCTTCTTTCTTAAAATCAAGCTACGTATTCATAAGGACATCTTTTTTTGATAATTGCAAAAAGGAAATATTGACTTGTTTTGGAGAGACACAGTTTGAGTAAAGGCTGTCCTGTGCATAAGAAAAGTAAAAGCTTACAAAGTAGTAACAAATACTTTAAAAAATGAAAACAACCTCATCTCATCAGGTTTTCTATTTTACTGGAAAAATGAATAACCTCTCACTGTGAATGATTATTTTTCCCCCACTCCTTCTTTTTGCTGGGCTTTTGAACTAAAGAATATATTTGTATTAACCATCCAATTACACTGCTGTTAACTTACATGGCCATTTTCCTGGGTAAACAAAGCTAATGAATGTGTGGTATACACTTAAAAGCTATTCTCAGTAGTGGGATGTTCTCTCCTCCTCCTCCACACCCCGCTGCATAAATGGGGATGGTCACACTGCAGTAATTGTGGGTTTTTTCCTCACTTTCCTTGCTTTTTTCTTTTTTTATAAATAGGAGGGCCCTCCTACTCTGTTGCCTAGGTTTTTCCATAGGCTACCAAGCAATCTGCGTGGTATCTGGCAATTATGCAGCAAAGCTAGACCACAAATGACAAAAGAAAACCCATAGCGGTCTCAGTGCCAGGAACATCCCTGACTTCAGCTTGCAGTGTATTTTGTCCTCTGCCAGTGCCTAGTGCTGGGAATGAAACGACAGTCACTTGTTTCTCAGTAACTAAACGACAGTACAAAGTGCTAATTGCCAAACCCGGTTGATCCTAAACAAATCTACAAATGGTTGCTGATGCTGACCCCTGCACATAGAAGAGCAATTGCCTCTTGCCCCAGCTAAGCTATTTCACTGGTGAGCAATGAAGATGCGCTTTTTTTGTGTGTGTTTTGAGACTGATTTACCATTTCCTCTTGCCCTTCTAGTAAATTACTCTGACAGCCCAAAGTGGCTGCTAAATTCTGACCAAGAGTGGGTGTGAGACAGACTGCTAGAGGTGGATTAGGCCAAGCTCCAAGGGGGAAAGAGTAACGAAGGAAAACCTGGTCTTTTTCTAGTATGGCTAGTGGAGCTGTGGAAGTGCTCTGCATCCTTGGATCTGCCCTTCAGGGTGGATTTATCTGCTGAGAAGGGCTCTCCTGCCCTGTCCTCTGCTTTCATTGTGTGGCTGTAGAAATGACTGGAATTTCCTCCTGGAGAGCAGTAGGGAGGGAGAGACAGCTGAAGGAGAGATTTGTCTCTCTGTTTAGAGCAAGGGGTGGGGGCAAGTCTGGAGAGGAATATCAAGTGGTTGTCAGCCTGTCACAAACAGGAGCAATTGCATGCACCTTCCTAGCCACTGTGTTTGCATTATTTATTCTTAAGTCATCCATGACGGATATTTAATTCCCCCTCTCCCAGTAGTTTATCTCAATGTTCAGTACTCCCTGTTGTTAACAGTCCTTACTACTAGCACACTTTTCCTTTTGCTTCCAGATTGGTTTCATACTGCTGCAGAAGTGCCCTGGAGTGATGAATTTTGACTAGGGAGAGGGGGATGTGAAACCCTGGACAGCTGCTCTTGTGGGAAAGGTGGCCAAAGTTGTCTCTGGTCTAGCTCACTGGGTTGTGTTGTATCTGCCATGTGGGGGAGAGAAGAAGAAAAAGAAATCATTAAACATTATTGGGAATAACTTTGTGTAGGCTGTGGTTCTAATATATAAAATCTGGCTTCAACTTCCCTGAGGCAGATGGGAAAAGAAGGTCGGATACTAACAAGCTAGTAAATCAACAGGAAGGAGAATAAGATTTAATTAAGATTCAACCATCATGTTAATAAATGCTACAGTCTAGAGAGGTGTATGAAGTTGCTTTCTGTCACAACTCAAACAACTAGAAGACTGTCCTATTAGATTAGGTAATGGGGGTCATCTACTGCAAGAGTAGAGACCAAGACTCAGCATTACAACCACTTGCTGGTTGTTTGTAAAGAAGCTTGTAAAATACAGATATTGTGCTAAGAAACCTCAAAGGATTTTCCTCACCCTTTCAAACCAGGTTTCCTGTCTAATCCAGTTTTCCAGTTATTGATCTATTAACTTATGTACCCCATGTATAATAGCTAGTAATTTTGGTTAGCTGTTCTATTGCAGCAAATCCTGGGATTCCTTTGCAGAGCTGTGTATGAACGAACTCCCTTTAATAAAACAACCAAAACTCATGCGGTCCCACCACCCCCCAAATCTGCTGGCACTACAGTGCTGAAGGAGTTTACCCAGGCTGTGGCCAAGTTAGTTACTGCATGTTTTCTGCATGCAGTTGCACAATATCTTTATCAATCCAAAGCATTCTTCACCAACATGATTTTTCTAGTATAGGGAGGGTAGCTGAATTTTGGCCTTGTTTTCCCAGAGGGTGTGCACCCCTGAGGATGTGTTAAGGCAGCTGCTAATGCCAAGCTGTTCTTCAGGGTTTGAGGAGGAACTGGGAGTTGAGAACAGTAATTAAACCTGCAGCTCCTGGCAGAGAATCCTCCCCCTCCCTGACCCTATCAAAGTTAGTTATCTGATGAGTTCAGAGAGGAAAAATAGTAGTTTGGAAAAGGAAAGTCAGTTCCTGGTTTTTTGTAGCTTTAAAGACAGGCTTCTTGCATAGCTCTCCTTAGGCTGATTGTGAGCTTTTGCTTAGTTTCTCTTTTCTTGCCAAGGATGTTGCCTTGGGAATCTGTGCCTCATGGTGCTGAGGTAAAAAAGCAGCCTTAGCTCCTCGAGGTCATAATCTCTTTGCCTTGTGTGACAATGGCAGCCTATGGTGTGTTAAGATCTAAATCTGTGTGAACGTAGGATGTGGGTATGGCTAGACTGAAAAAATAATTGTTGGATGTTCCTGTTATCATCTTCTCCCCTGGATGTGGTCAGTGGGAGTCTAATGACTGGTTTAGAAGATTGCAGGAGACAATTGCTAAAGCAATCAGCAAATATGATTATAATGTCTCGGTTCAGTAGACTTTGAATCTTAAGTGTATTTGGAAGTGAAACATCTAATTCAAAAGGCAGTGTAAGAGGAAGAAGCATAAATTAAAAACTGTCAATTATTCCACTGTCAGTTATTCAGTATTTCACTCATAAATTGTACTTTTTAATGTTGTATGTATATTTTTCCTTGTAGTTCTAGTTTAAAAAGTTTTGAATTAAAGAAAGGGTCTTAGTTCAAGGAAGACTTCTTGGATGTAAATAATGCATGCAAAAGATTTCAGCACAAGAATGAAGGATTTTAGAGCCTTTGGAATCGGTCCCCTTTCATATCATTAATAAAAAATGAACCATTATAACAGACAAAGTGCTCGTTTGGTCACAACAGGGTAATTCAGTAAGTGAAGCTTGGCTTTAGACAAGTGAGACTTTGTGTTAGGTTTGAGTTTTTTCTTCTTTTATTAGATCAGCCACTAATTGTGGATTGGATTAATTTTTAAGGTGAGCCACTGCCTCTCGACTTGAGCATGTATGTTGTGTGAGATTTTCTTCTTGCTCTGTGCTTGCAACCCCCTGAGTCTTAGCCTGTAAATACTCAGTCTTGATTACAAATGGTGTTCATTTTCCTTGCATGAAAAACAGATTTGTGAGGAAAATAAGTACATTCTTCTAAAAAAGATGAAGAGGATGGACAAGCTAGTGTGGCTGATGCTACAGAGAGCAGAAATGCAAGTGCTTGGAGCCAGTGGGCAGGGCTGTGTCTCAGGGGAAGGGAAGGGAGTGAGCTCCTGATGCTGCGTGCTCTGCTGGTGGGAGTGCAGCAGCCCCTCTGGCAGGTGATGGGATGGTAACCTGTCCTTCTTGGTCAATGATGGATGTACATGTGCTGTGGCAAATGGTTAACCTGTGAGAGTTAACCTGTGCTGTTGCCTTCACACTGCAGGCACCAGAGTGTGGTGGCAGTCCTAAAAAAGCCATGCCTGCAATAATTGAAGGCTGAGCTTGTTTATGGGGCAGGTGGCAGGAAAGTCGTCATCTTCCTTGCAGGCTTTGTTTTCATAAGCAGCCAGCACAAGATGGAAAGGGTGTCACTTCCCCAGCCTTTGCAGCACACAGCTAAGGGGCCTGGAAGGGCAAGGGGGTGGTGTGGTTTGTTGACCTCTCCCAAGTCAAGGAGAACAGATTTAAATAGCTGTTCAGGTTAAATTTGAAATGATTACAGGGTAGCTGATGACTTTCTTTGGGAAGATAGCTTATGCTGTTTTTGTTTAAAAAGAACAGTCAGATTTTACCAGTGAGCTGCAGCTGGCTGCACTGGTGAAGCAGTAGAGAAAACCTCACTGCTTCAGAAAAGCTATAGGAACATCCAAAGCCTAGTATGGACATTGCTATGGATGCTCTGTTTCCAGACCAGGCAGTTTCCTCCCCTTGGGGACTCCAGTTTAATTCCTACTACCCAGATGTCATCACTGTGGGGTTGCAACTTGCCCTGTAGTTCTGTCAGGACGCTTACAGGTTAGCTCTTTGGAGACCATTTTTATCTCTATCTCCTCCCTGCACCCTTAACATGCCTCAGCAAAAGGCCTGCTGAAGGTTGTGACACTGATATTTTCTCCTTGTTATCCTGATGAGCTCAGCCTGCCATGCACTGCTGTGGCACCAAAAGCCTGCAGAAAGCAACTGATTTCTGCTAAGTTTCTGATCTCTGTCAAAGTCTTGTTAGGTTTTTAGAGCATCAATCTGGTAAATCTGTAATGAATATATTATATATTCTGATATATTATATATTGGAAGAGATGCAAATAATATTATTGTTTCAGTACATTTTCAATAAACTTCTATCTTTCTTGGTGGCTTAATATGTATTTTGAAAGGGTTTTCAGCTGTGGGAACTCTGAGAGACCTTGTGGGTTTTGGTTTTTCTTTTTTAATCCCCTCATATTACTGTTGCTTGTCACACCGTTGTGTAAAGCAAGGTGCCTAGAGATACTTTAGCACTGGCCTTTTGCTTTGGATCAGGAGAACATTTCTGAGGTGAATTGTGGGACTGTCCTCACTTATTCACATTCCAAAGCTACTTGAAGTCTATGACTGGTCTCTTTCTTTGAAGATATGCTCTGGGAGTGCAAGTTATGCAACTGAATTGACAATAGGTGTCTAGTCTGGGTGACCATGTTAGAACTAGTCCAAATTTAGAACTTAGCCATCAAATGTCTATAGTGGGGGCTACCTTGTTACCAGCACTTCACTATAGAGACCCGCTTTGATCTGATAAAATATCCAAAAAAAGTACCTAAAGAGTATACATGTCCTTAATTCCTAGCTTTCTAAATTGTTGAAAGTTGAAAACCTCATGCTTTCCTCAATATGCTCAAACTTCCAAAGCTTTTTTCTACCAGACTGGTTTGGATTCCCTTATTTGACTATTTTGAAACAGGCCATTTTATAAGGATGTAGCATTAAGCAAACCACTTATCCAGGTCTGGCCTTACTGTTTAAATGTATATTTATATGCACTGAAGTACAAGCAGTTCTGATGTAGCAGGTGGCAGCTCCTCAGTGTAAAAAAAAAAAAAACAAACATGTTCAGAAGTGAAGAAGGATGTAATGGGCCCAATGAAACTGCATAAGGTATTTTATTCTCTCTAGTTTCTGTCTGGTGATATGGTCTGAATCCTCTTGTTCTGGAAATGGAGTGAGAAAGAAACATTTGAATTTTTTTTGCTATTAGAAATTTATTCTTTCAAAGAGAAATCTCTCTGTAAAACCCTCTACCCTGACAAATGTCCCTCTGCATTGGATTGCAGCAGGTAATCCAATGTTGCCTGCAGCAGACTCCAATGCTGTCTTCCGGTCACTAGGAATAAAGTAGCAGTGTAAAATTATTTATTGTTCAAGTCAAAGGGGTTTCAGGTGGAAAAAGAAGTATGTACTTGTGGATATGTTTGCTGAACAGAGATCGAAGGGAGAAAAGTTTAAGATGGAAGAAATGGTTTGTAGAAAAGTATAGTTTCAAAAAGTTTGAAGATGGCTTGCCCCAGTAAAGGAAAGGCAGAGCTGTTGGAGCAAGTCCAGAGGAGGCCATGAAGTTGATTGGGGGCTGGAGCTTCTCTCCTGTAAAGACAAGCTGTGAGAGTTGGGCTTGTTCATCCTGGAGAAGAGAAGACTCTGGGGAGACCTAGTTGTGGCCTACTAATACTTAAAAGGGCCCTACAGGAAAGAGGGAGAGGATTGTTTAGCAGGGAGTGTAGTGATAGGACAAGGGGCAATGGCTTCAACCTGAAAGAGGGTAGGTTTAGATTAGACATTAGGAAGAAATTTTTCCCTGTGAGGGTGGTGAGGCACTACCACAGGTTGCCCAGAGATGCTGTGTCTGCCCTTGGATCTCTGCAGTGTTCAAGGCCAGGTTGGATGGGGCTCTGGGGAACCTGGTCTAGTAGAAGGTATCCCTGCCCATGGCAGGGTGTTGGAACTAGATGGGCTTTGAGATCCCTTCCAACCCAAACCATTCTGTGATTCTATGGCTGGGGAAGGGAGCCCATATAAAAACTAAAAGATCATTAATAGCATAAAGGGCTACTAAGATGAGCTGATATTTTTGGCTACCCTGTATTCCTGGGCTTCCTGGATTTTTCCTCTTCTCAGTGGTTCTGAGTTGGTACCACCATGGGGCGAAGACCTTCCTACTTTTTTTGAACAACCTGGCACCCTGTGCAAGCCTTGGTTTTTACCCTCTCAGCAATTTTCTCATGCTTAGTCAGGACTGTCAATTTTTCTGCATTAATTTTAAGGCTAACTTCTCTTATACGCTCCATAGAGAAAATAAGCAATAAAGGTGTAAATGTCTTGAATACAGCAATACACGAGAGCTTGCTGTGCTGCATCCTCAAATCCGTCCTTGGGTTTTATGTTGATTAATTACTAGGAAGTGCACATGAAGCATTTTGTCAGTGGAAAGGATTTGTTCAATAGGAAGACACAGCAAGTGCTCTTTGTGTCTCTGGGTTTGGCTGGTTGCCCTTTCAACCATCAGAATAATTTTAGCTCTGCGCAGATGCTTCTCTTAGCTACAGCTCAGCTGGGCAAAGATGGTTATGCCTGGCACCAGGGAAGCCCTCTCATGCCTACAGGCACAGCTGCATCTTCCATTCCAGTTGTCCAAATTGTCTAGGTTGGGTAAAAAGAGACTAAAACCACCGTAACATCAAATGTGAGAAATGCTAAATCTTATCTAGCAAATTAACACTAGGGGTGGATCAGGAGCACTGCCTTGGTTGTTGGGGTTGTACACGTGATTATTGCCTTAAAGAAGCCATACAGTTACTATTAGCTGTATATTGCAAAAACCCTCTGTAAGAAAAAGTCTTAGCAGAGTCAAATCCACATTTCACAAGCAGTTTTGAGGTGATCAGGAGCTTTCGACTTGTTTTTGCTATCAGATCTGTGCAAAACAGATGGACCAATTGCCAAAAGCTGATCATCACAGTTATGTTCCACTATAGCAATTTTGCAACTGAGTGCAAAAATACAGATGTTAATTTAGGTCAATTAATAGGAGCATTGTGTATCCCTTAAACAAGAGACTGTAAAGGTGGTAATAAATTTAAATAAACTAAATAATAGACCAAAATCTACTTATGAGCTCTTGAGTATGATGCCTTTCCAATAGAATACTCAGCGCCTGTTAAAATGCAAATTTTGACTCATCACCTGGGAGACTAGTGAACACCAGAGAAAGCACTAGAGGCAACTGAATGTATCCAGTTCATTAAAATACATCCTCTTCTAATAAAAAGTACCATTATCTCAGGAGAGTTGTATATCTGAGCTTGCATCTCTGAAGAAAAACTTGCCAAGAGCTTCTAGTTATACAAAAGAAACAGGATGAAGACTTGCAAATTTTATACAAACTTATCCTCTAAGTCCTAAAAGGTATAATATATGTATAATCTTTCTATTATTGAAAAAAGCATGATGGAGGATGACTAATTGGCAAAATAAATGTGATTTTTATTTATGGCTGTCAAAAATGTATTTCAGAGACAGAAGGTTTCTCCAACTTAAAACCTAAACTCTAATATGGGAAATTAGATCTGCGTAGAACAAGTTTTCCTTGCAAAATATCCTGATGGATTTAGCAATGAACACACATCTATGTATATGTAGAAAAACTGGTACTTCTGATAAAAAGAAGCAAAGTAAATCTTTTAGACTTTAAGATGTTTTCAAAATGTGAAAATTTTAGGTTTTCAGTTAACTTTTTTTTTCACTACACCAGTATTATTTGTATTTGAGGGATATACTTTTAGTTGTCCTCTTAAGTTTTCATTGATTTTAATAAAAAAAAAATTTAAGTGGTCATCTGACTTGTTGGTCTGGCTGAATGTAGCCTATGGGTCTTCCTCAGTGGAGAGATGAATGGTGTTTGGTCACTGTGTCACATGTAATAGTGTTGTATTTCATTAACACATATTACTTTTTTATGCATATGTGGAGGGTCTTGTAACATATTTCTTCTTGGAGCTAAATAATTTTCAAACCTTGTGATGGCATCTTTGTTATTTCCTTTCTAGGGACCTTCATTCAATCTGCACTGATCAGCCTTTAAAAAAAAAAAAAAATCTTTAAAACTGTCTTTTCCCTGTAAACTTTGCCCTCAGCTATGACACAAAATGGCTTGAAAAAGTAGGCATCAAAGATGTGTACTCTACTGTGTTAGTTTTTTATGTTGCACCTAGTAGGGAAAAAACCCCTCAGTTTTTAGTGCCGATCTTTGAAACAACCAAAAGGCTGCAACAAAACTATAAAAGAAGGGGGATTGATGTAGCAATATCCCTTGATGTGCTTGTTCCTCATCCAATCCGTGTAAGTAATTACCTGTCTGAAGTTGTACAAGCACTTCAGTTTGGCTAGAGACAGCTATTGATTTAGAAATCAGATGTTCTTGGGCTGGGTTGAAAAAAAAACCCCACTTTTTAAATTAATTTTTTTCATCCTGCTGTGGCCATGAATAAGCATCATTCATTTTATGTAATTTCTATCTGAACATTTTTCTATTGGGAATTTGCTTACCACTTGTGGCCTGCTAGTCTGAAAATTAGTTTTCTAACCATGCCTTCTAACGAAGCATTTGAAATACTCCATTAAATTTTGTAGGGATTTTTGTCCCTATTGTTTATGGGAGTGCTACCTGTCTGTCTCTACGTACATACAGAGTAATAGGATTTATTTCGATAGGAACATGAAAAATTCAGGCTTCTATCTATATTTTGATTATTTAAGCTATTTTTAAAAGTCTGAATTGTTATAAGAGTGATGAAGTTAAGACTCAGAGTTCTGATCATTCATTAAATCAGGATATAAGTATTGATCTTTCTCACTCAGATATTACCTTTGGCACTACTTGAGCAGAAAACAGAGCCTAAGTAGTTAAAAATGTTTTCTGTAGAAAATGCATGTGGAGTGTATTTTTTTTAAGATTAAAAAGTCATGAGCCAAAGTAGAATGTGTCTTACAAAAGTTACCAGGAGAGGTAAAGTGTCGTGTGCTCAACTAAAATCTGGAAACTGCACGTTCCACATTGTAAATGCCATTAGTGAACACTTAGGCTTTTTGATAATCTCACAGGGAGATGCCAGGAAGATTTATTCCTTATAGGAATAGGGATGTCACAGCCTGGTCACAAATGGACACTTAAAAATTGGTCTCAATGCTTTTAAAGGCTCTTGTGGTTTAAAGGTAGGAACCATGGGATGGTGTAATGCTGACTTCTACCGTCAGCTGTGGCTCATGCCTGCCAGGAACTAGGTGAAATAGGTGATGCTCACTTGAATCAATCTACATACATCAGTCACTTTCAGGTTGCATTGGTATGTTATCCATACATTGTCTGGATTATCCAGAAGATGCTTTTGATTTTCTTTTTAATGAATTAGGCAGGCACTGTAAGGTGAAGTCCTTTGTGGTTACACAAATTAAGGCGATTTAGGGATTGGAAGAGAGAGGTGTGAGAAAAGAGCTGAAGAACCTCTGTCCTAAGCAGTTGTCATGGGATTTTTTTCTTTCTTCTACGATCATTAAGTCTCTCCAGACCTCACTTCTTCCTCAGAAAGGTGCATGAAAACTATTGTTTTCAAACATGCCTCTGTAAGTAAACTTTCAACCCTTTTGTCAAACCTTAACATTTGTGGTAGTGGAGAATACTGCACAATCTGAGTAGTCTACAGCATTTTATGTTAATTGAAGTCTTGTCTAATCTAAAGAGTTTCATAAATGCATCAAGAGAAGTTATAATGAATTAAAAGTTGTTGGATTTGCTGTTTCCAGGATCCTGTCTAGAAAAAGGATAACTATTAAAATATACTCCAGAATAAAACATAAGTCAGAAAATACTTAAAAATCTTCTAGAGGGCAAAGAAAGACACTGAAGTAAGAGTGCAAAGAAACCTCATGGAGAAGCTGGGATGGGCTGAGCAAAGGTGGCTTCCCAGATGTGTACCCTTGTGCCCAGGTGCTAAAAAAGCCAAGCACCCTTTAGGACAGAGTGGAGGAAGAAGAGAGCTCCTCAGTTTCACAATCACAGACTATGTCTGGATGAATATTTAAAGCTGCTCAGACACGTGTGTGCTGTTGTAATCTGGAAGGCAGGAATTGACCATAGTCCTGCATCTGTGTCTTAACCACAGCCCTTCCTTCTGCTTTCTGGGCTGTCTAGCAAGTATAATGAGACCTTTTGGGATAGTGTTTCTGGCTCTGATGTTTCCAGCACTGCTCCCGTCACTCTCTGGAGTTCAAAGACTGCTTACGATGAGAGTTGAACTTCTGGGCACTTATTCCCTTAGCAATTGTTGCACCTGCAACCTGAAATACTGCCACAGACATAAAATGAAAACAACAGCAGAAGTGAAAACCCCAACTTCTTGAGAGGTTTCCCCTCTCCCTAACTCTTATTTTCTCCATATTGAAATGAAAACATTGTACTAGGGAAGCATCAACAAACTTGATATTTGTTTTTAGGGAGACTTCTGGATTATCTATTGCTATTGTACTGAGAAAAAAATATTCAATGCGTGACTGTCAGGTTCATTAATTCAACTGCAAGCTAAACAGGATTTATTATTTTCAATAAACTCAGTAAGAAATGCAAAGATTTCTAGTATTGCCAAACTGAAAGGAAAAAAAAAATTACAGTATGAGATATGTATTCATTTTTCTGATTCTACTCCTGTATTTATTTAAATCACACTTATTACTCTTGAGCATTGAGTTGATCAACACACATTATCATATTTTTATTGTTTTTCTGGCTGTTACAGAAAGCCTGTGTGTTTTCTCCTTGTATTAAAGTACTCAGGACTAGAAAACTCCATTCTGAAGAATCCAATCTCAGGTCAAGCTGTTAGATGCAAGGCCATGTAGCATCATTTATTTATTTATGGGAGAATCTCAAATACACAGTAAAACTCAATGTTCATGGGTGAAACCCTTACATATTCAGACCTTTGAATTTCTCACTCCTCTGCCCTGTTTGGAGATGTGTGCACCAACATGCTGCTATTGGGTTTGCAGATCCCCCTTTGCTACCCACAGTCTTTTTCTCATTGTTAGCTTTGGGATTCAGATAGAACCAAATCCAGATAGTCTCATTCTCAGTCTCCCAGTGCCAGAAAATGCTAGAGGAGAAGGTGTAGCGTAGGTTATTTACACCCTTGATGATCTGGTGATGTTGTGGGTCCTCCTACATGAAATGATATGTGAACCTCATAAAGCTTTTAAACTAGTAAGGAGGAAAGGGCTATTCTACTCTGTGTGTTACATGAGAGAGGAGGAAAAAAGGGAAATTGCTTCTTATTTCATGTACCTGAGCCAATGACCTTGTTCCTGGAGTTTAAGGTATAATTTCAAGAATGTTATGTCAAACCCCTAAAAACTGATAGGTATAACTCTAGCTCCTGTGCCAGAGTCCAAGGTTAGAAAACCAATATGCCATGATGGTGTGCAGCTGTAAAAAATGTCCCAGTGTTGCTTCTTGTTCATGCCTTGCTGATATGAGTTCCAAAATTCTGCAAGGAGCTACTTCACCAGCTCCAAAATGACTTATTTTTGCCAAAACTGAGTTTCCCAGGACTCTCTTGTTTTTGTTTAAAAGTTTGTTTAAGGGAGAATGGGTAAGAGTTACAGGAGCTAGAAGTCAGTCAGTCAAGGAAATACTTAGAAAAGCTCTTCACTGGGAGCAGAGGAAATTCTTATTCTAAGGGTGGGGGAGAGAGAAGGGAGGGGATGTTTATGAACTCCTAACAGCTCTAGTACCAGGCTGGAAGGAGTCATAAGAAGGCAAGAACAAAGTTTGCAAACACTTCAGCTCACAGCAGGTAAGAAAGAGTGGGCTGGCCTGGCAAGCAGCCATAGCTGTTGCTTTTGCCATTTGTCAGAAATGAGAGTACTTGCAAATAGTGTGATTTTAAACCAAATGACTCTGTGCTGTAGCAGCAGTGCAGGCTTTAATTTTATTTTTTTTCCCCTGGATGGCTTGTTATTTATGAAAAACCCCAACCCAACAAACTACATCTGTATATCCTTGTTCCCTCTTACTTTTAAAAGGCTGCTGAGATGACTTCTCGTTAATTTGCTGTGGTGAAGTGGGAGAAGTGAGTTACTGGCAGTAGATAGCTGTCTGCCATCTGGATAGACTTTGTGGCTGATAAAATGTATAATTTGGACCGAGATGTGTGTGCTTGATCCCATTCCAGTGCAATGCTTTACAGACAAAGCAATGGAGAGACAGCCCTCAGGTCAAGGGGAGTGCAAAATGCCATGGAAAGAGGAGTTGGTCTCATTGCCTTACTTTGGGGGAGTGAGCTGAGGTTTCACTTTGGAAAGGTCTTTGAAGTTTTTAACTATTCAGTCAGATCCCCAGAGCCCAGGGCTCATCTCTCAGCTTTCGACCTTTGGCTTCTGAGTCCTATCCACCCTTTTGTTTAAGTCTCCTGCTTGTCACTTGGCTCCTTTTCCTTTATAGGTGCCTCCTTTCTTGAGGCCCTTGATGTAGGATTTGCCTGTAATGGGGCAGTGGCCCTCACATCCAGCCTGATTTCACTGCAGCACAAGTCTAAGGCCTTTTCTACCTTCTGGCAAACTCTTTGGGGCCAGGCCCAGGGCTTTCACCATTTGAAAAACTCCTTTTGTTCTCAAAATATAAGAGACATATTCCTCTACACCATGGTTATGATCTCTTGCTCTATAGAAAGTTATGTTGCATTTTCTCTGTCCTGCCATGTCTGTGTGTAGCCAAGCTGCTCATTCCAGCTGCATCTGGCAATGGTACCCAAAAGTACACAGAGCCCTTTTATCTTTCCGTTGTCTTTGTAAATGTTTGCTTTCATTTTTAAGGTAAAGTATCTTATTTCTCTGAAGAAAGGAAGAGGTTTAAGAAACAAGTGGACTGTAGAGTTGTCCACAGTGGCTTGGTCAAGAAGGGAAGGATTTGTAATACTGCTGAGAAGCACATCAGTCTTTTGCAAGCCCTCAACAGCCCCTATTTTAAACCAGGAAAATTCTGTGTACCCAAATAACAAGGCACTGCAGGCTTTTTGACATTTTTCCCACTCACCAGCCTTTACTCTTCTGCACAAAGTGCATTTTGTTTTCAATATGTGGACAGGGATTATTTTAAGTCATTTGTCTTAGCTCACATACATTCTGACTCCTATGAGGCCTTTCAGATGACTAGCAAGTTACTGATGAATATTCAACACAAAGTCAATCTAATAAGTCCCATAGCTGTTGTGAACCTGACAAGGAAAACAGTGTTATGCAAATGCTCTCTTGTTGAAGAAAACATTTCCAACAGGTTGAATGTAAGACAGGTGGTGTATTCGTTTCAACTAGCAATGGAAATTTGTTTATCTTAGTCTGGGGAGAAAGAAAAGCTGGTTGTAAGGAACCTAGAGTTAGATGTGGACCCATAGAGCCCATCTCTTATCTAACATAAAATGATGTTAGTGTAATTTTTTATTTTTCCTTTGATCCCTTGTGGTGTTATGTGTTCCTAACCACGTGTATGTCTGCACACACAGCCCTTCAGCTGTGAAAAACCAGGAGAAAGAGATAGATGTTTCTATGCTGTTTCAGAGACAGTGTTCTATGCTCTTAATGAAATATGGGCTGCTTTAATCCTTGCTAGGAATGTGGAAAGTGTTTTTCCTTGGAACGTGATGTCATTCATTCCCCCAAAATGACTGAGGGAAGAAAAAAATATGCCATTTTGAAACCTTGTGCTTTCAAGCTTATGAACTAACTCTTCTACTAAATTTTCAAAGAAATGTGTCATCAGAACGAGAGGTTGCTAGGAATGGTTTGGCCATAGTGGCTAGGTAAGGGTACATAGTGTAACTTTCGAGGTGTTTTCTACGTTTCTTCAAAACAGAACTAAAAATCTCACCAAAACAGCTATTTTTTTTGATACTTTCTATTTCTGCTCAAAGTGAAAAAGTTTAAATTTTACTTTTCTACTACTTCAAAAGGAAAACATGACTTGTTTTATAGTGAGGAATTCTCCCTTTTACATTAAACATATGAGTGAGTTGAAGCCACAAGTGGCTTGCTTTGATTAACCTTTTTCAAAGGTTGCTTTTGTTGATTACTTTAATCAAGTCCCCGACACAACTTTTGTTTCTAAATCAGGGCTGATTTTAGTGTTCAGCAGATAGTATAGTGAATGATATATCTCTTATATGTGGTATACTAATAGAAAAGGCCACAGAAGGCCTGAGGAGTACTAGACACCAAGGTTCATCCTCAGATATTAGCAACTGCCAGCATGAAAGCTCTGCTGTACATTAAAGGAAAATATCATTACAGAAAACAAGCAAGGTTCAGAGAAAAAATCCCTATTCTCTCTAGACTCTTCATGTCATTACTGACTCCTGCCCTTTCTGTAATTTCTGAAATAACCTCTCTATCAGTTTTTGTTTCAGCCTGCATCCAAGTTTCCTTGCTATAATATTTATTTTTGCAGGGGTAATGTTTCATCATTTCAATTTTCCATCACTGAAGAGCTACACTCCTGCTTTCTGTTTCCAAAAAGCTTTGCTCATTCAGCTTTCGCAGCAGGTATTTATAATTATGAGCTCCGGGACAGGAGAGATTGGTTTTCAAAAATGTGCTTTTAGGGCTTGAGCAGTGAGAAATCAGAGCTCTCTGGCTGCAGTCTGTGATTCCTGTGGTACCTGGCAGTAGGCAGTGGCAGATACATTTGGTTTAGCTGACAGGCACAGACTCTTCACCTTCGAGTGGTTTGTGTTGTCCTCTGGATGTAGAGTTCTTGTTTGCAAGCTCCTTTTAGGCAAACTACCTCTTTCTTGATTGCTGCTATCTGGGAAACTGAACTAGCAGATTTTTGAAGGAGAGATGTGAAGCAGAAAGTTATAGCAGCAAAGTCTGTTTCTGGAAATCTGTCCATCACGTCCTTGTTTTCTGAGACGCACAAATATCTCCAGTGTGTCTAGAGCTAAAATGATCCGTAGTTAGCCACATGACAGATGGCGTGTAGGGATAAAAGTTTTGAGGTTGTAGTTGTTAAAGGTTTTCTGTTATCACTTTTCACCTTTGATAATCTGAATTAAATTCCAGCATTTCCTGAAGGTGGGAAGTGGTGAGCTGGCCCCACCAATAAGCTGTCATCCAGTACTCCACTCCAGATATCTTAATTTCAGTATTTCACATCGTTTCCATGAGCCTTATTGTTGAAGTTCCACCTCAAAAGGTCCAAATTCTCTCAGTTTATCTTAGTGGGAATTTATTACTTTTAGTTATGGCTCTTCCCTCATCAATGACACACACCTTTACAAGTGACAGTGTGAAGGGTAAACTGGAGATTTGAGTGCTAATAGAAAAAAGATCCCTAATACAGTCATTGGTGACAAAAGTATTTCACCTTGTGTCAGGAAAGAAGGCTGAGTGGTTATTAATCACCATGGCCACTATTTCTGGCAAGATGAAGTTTACAGTAAGTCACCTCAGTAGGTGTGCTTATCTGGTTTTAAACTCCTGCTGGTTGCCATATGTTTCTTCATCTCATTTTGTGGAAAGAACTGTATCAAGAATAAAGTGGTGGGGCTGAAAGAAAGCCACTCCATCAACTGAGCCTGGCTCTGTCAGCTGCTGCAGGAATCCCACTGATTCTGTCCCTGTGGGTGAAGCAGAGCTGTGCCTCTGGCTTCAGTGAAGTGGGCAGCTGATGGACCCGGTGTCCTTCTGAGAGAAGAGAACGTTCTAAGGCTTGATGGCTGGCTGCCATCAACTACTTGTAATGGCACTCTTTTTACTCCCATCCCATTTTATCTCCTTTTTCTGGAAGGAAAGCAATTAAGGAGAGGTGTTGAGCTCTATCCGGAGCTCTCTTCTTCCCGGATTGCCTTCGAATCTGGAGTGGATGGGGCAGTTGAAACAGGCATCTGGTTAGCCAGACACATAGAGCACAGCTAGCTGCAGAAAAATAGAGCTCTTCGTGTGGAAAAATAGGCGTGGAACTAATCTTCCTTTCAGAACATGAGTTTTGATTTTTAACTCTGACTTGTTAAGGTACCCCTGTTCTGTGTTTTATTCTCAATACTCATATGATGGATTAATCAGTCTCTTTCATCTAGAGTACACCTTGCCCAAACTTGCTCTCTCACATCACTCAGTTATTTCTAAAAACCTGTGTTTTTGAGTCACTCCAGAACCAAGAAAAAGCAAGCACACAATACAAAACTGTGAAAGGAGAATAAGTATAAAGTACCCTTTAGTCGACAGGCACGACACGTAGGTCCCAGAGCTGGTGAGCAGCACCAGGGCTTGCAATGCACACAAAAGATAGAGATGTCATTGCTTAGGTGGTTTTTACTTTTTATGGCATTTGTGGCCGAAAGTTTCAGCTTCTTACAGCTAGACCTGGATGACTTTTCCCCAAAGAACTGTGTCACAAAGGAAAAAGGAGGGGAAAGGAAAAGGCAGTATAGTAAGGACTGGAAGTATCAGGGAGCTGACTCACATTACATGAGCAACTTTAATGTTATAGAAATAAATTGTGATAAGTCTGGAAATATTAAAACATTTCTATGTTTAAAATTTCATATTAGTAATGTCGGTATGTTTTGGTTTATGCTGTTTTGAAATGAATTTATGGAGTTGAGTTTCAAAATGACTTTTTCTTTGTAATTTCTTTGAAATTGTACCTTTTCTGAAAAAAAGTTTGAAAAAATCAAAATGAACTAACACAAAATATTCCTTTTAACTTTAAAGTTTTTTGAAAGAAAAAAAGGAAAGCCCTATTTACCTTGAACTTGTGTTGGCAATTGGGGGAACTGAAAACTAGGAAAATATCTTTAGGGATTTTTTTTAGTTTAACTAAACCTTGAATTCTGAGCTCCCAAATTTCAGATAAATATTCAAAACATCAGGCCTTTTTTATTTTTATTTTGTATATCTGCTTGTATTACTGCAGGATTTTCTGTGAGAGTTGGCTGCAGAGTGTTTTCCTGATTAATCCCTCCTGGCCGATCTCCAGCTTCATGTGTTTCCCTGCACTTGCCCCCTGTGTTTAGCACATCCATAAGTATTTATTCTTCCAAAGCTGAATTTATCTAACCAGGGCAGTCTTGGCATTTCTTTTTTTGCATTTTTTTTCATTCTTATCCTATTCTATCCTATGTGGATAACCTGCCTGGGTTTTGTTTATCTAAAATGGAGTATTTTTTCCTAGGGTAGGTAGTGAAGTCAGTGAAGAAGTTGTTTTCAATATACTAGTCTTAAACATTCAAAACAGGTTATTATCCTGAGCTGTTCTCAACTATCTGGTGTCCTGCTCGAGGGCTATAGAGAGTTGAATCCGTATAGTCTGAGCCGCTCAGAGTTCTATTCCTTACTTTGTTTACTAAACCATGGAAAGACATGAAGGTGCTGTCAGACAGGAGAGCACTTCTTACCAAGTGTCTGTATTATTTTGTGCTCTATACACACCTTCCCTTAATAGATCCTCAAGAGCTCTACTGCTGTAGAATAAAAATCACATCGTTAGGTTGCTAACAACGTTCCTTCACCTGCAATGAGCTTTTGAGTCTTGTGTCATGAACCCTTCTGTTGAACAAAGATGGATCATATACTGTATGAAGTTCAGTGCAATGGGATCGCTGCTGACATAAAGGATGTCCTTGTTCCAGCTCAAAATAAGGTGTTTGGCACCTGAGGAATGGCTAGAGGGCACTGGGTTTCATAAGTTCCTTGGCAGCTATTGAGCTTTCCCATGGCACACAGCAGAATTTGCAATTTCTATTACTTCACTCTAAAGAGCTTCTAATTGTATGTTGTTAGTAGCGTATGGGAGGTTCTCTTTGACCCTTCTGGTCTAAATGTCTGTTTACTTGCATTTGCACAACTCCCACAGCAGTAAAGAGATTTCTATGTGGGATGAAGTTTCAAGTTGTGATGTTGTGGGAGCAGATGCCTTGCAGGAAGCTAGCAGAGCATGACTAATTAAAAGATTAAGAATAATGGTGCAGAGAGACAGCAAGAAACAGTGAGTTTCATTTTAAACCTGAAGCTTAATGCAGAGAAGAGAACACCTTGCAAAGGTTTTCCTAGAAAAAATGGTCTGTGTTATGCAGTAAAGTTAAAGATTAAACCAAATAACTTTGTGTGTGGAACGAGAATGGAGCAGATACTATGTCAAACTCCATGGTCTGACACTGTGGCTTCTCTTTGTGCTGAGGAAACCAGAGAAAATCAGAGTCTCTGAAGGAGATGAACAGGTAAGGGACCACTCTGCTAGGAAGGAGAATAAACCTTTGTCTGCTACTAGGGCCTGTGTGGCAGCTTGAATCAAAACCAGAGTACTTTCTTTTCCTTTCTTTCTGCCTACCTTCAGTTTTGCGAATACAGATGTTTTCAGACCTGTTTTAGTTGAGAGGAAGCAAGTTGTAGCTTACTGAGGTGATGTGCGGGTTTTTTTTACTTGGGCTCCTCAGCAAACTCTCTGTCACTTCCCTCCCCAAAGGCTGTTCTCCTTTACATCTGGACATGGAAAGATTATCAGGCCTATACCTAGGAACTCTGCGTTTACAGTAGCAGGTCATTCCTCCAGGCTGACAGGACTTGCCCGTAGCCAGTAGGGCTGGTGCTTACAGGAATCCAGCCCAGTGGTCCCTGCAGAATTATCTCTCTTGTTTGTTACCTGCTCCTGTGTAAAGTATTACATCTACTGATGACCTAGAAAGTCACTTTGCTATGTTAGTAGTACCTGGTCAGAGGAAAGTTTCCAGGAATAAAGTGGATCAGGTGGGGAAGTTAATGAATTCAGCATGACTTATTTCCAGAATTGCTTTTAATATTGAATAAAGCTTTTGTTTTGGTCATTCAGCTTTGTCGTAGCCGATTTCCGGAAAATTGCCCGCTTCAGCCATACTTCTGTCTCCAATGATAATGTCTATGAGCCTTGAGTTAATAAGTGGCTTCTTGGTACAAAGACAGTTAAATATGATATACCCAAGCTGAAATAGAGAATTTGTTGTGTTGGTTTTTTGGAAGATGAAAGCACAGAACAGTCAATTAAGATTTATTTCTTGTATTCCTAAATCTGTGAATAATATTTGGCTTAGGTGGGAAGTATTATTTTTTTTCTTGAGTCTTTAAGGCCATATTTCCATCTCTTACTTTTTTCATTTTTTCTTCCCCTTTTTGTTTTTAGTCACTTCTGGCTTATGAGGTGATTAATTCTGTAGCTTATCTGAAAGATTTTTCTCTCACCAGACAATCCTGGCTGTAACACTACAACACAATACCAAGCTTTGTAGACCGTGCAGAGGTTTTCACATCCGAAGCAGGAAGGCAGAGTTTTCATGCTCTTGATTCTGGGCTAATAGGCTGGCAGAGGAACAAGCAGGCCAGTATAATGAGGATCTGCTGCCAAATGAAAATACCTGCACTGTTTTTGTACCCGAGCTACTGAGTGGGCACTATGAAAACAGACTTGAGTCACATGGATTTCCATTAATTCTCTCTTCTTCCATGTCATTTTCAGTGATGAAATGTCAGGTAAAAAAAGAAATCTAGGGTTTAGTCAATACCTATATAAGTATATGCTTTCTCTTTCTGTATCTCATTCTGTTTCTAGTGCAGTTCTCAGATTTCTTTCAGATTTTATCTGCTTCTTGGTTCCAGTTCTGTATTGATTTGCTTCTCATCTTTGTGACATGGCACGCTTTGTCAGTGTACACCATATTTCTGAAATTCACATTTTGAGGACCAGTGCTTCTCCAAACTGGTATTCCCCTTTTAGAAAGAAATTATCTTTTTAAATAAAAGTTTTATTTGCTTTAATTCTTTTATATAGAAAAGTACATATGGTAAGTCTCACTGTAGTAAATCATCTGTCTAGATGGTTAACCAAGTTTGAATGATTATACAATCCAGCCTTCAGTTGTAAGAGGTTTGTTTTCTAGAGGTTTCTAGTTGCTTGAAGTAGTTATTTCTCTATTGTATAAATTTGGCTTTATATTCCTTGTAGTAGCTTAATATAGAAAAATGAAATAATAAAAGTAACTACAACTGCCAAAGGTTGGGGGCGGGGGGTGGTGGGACCAATTTAATTAAGACTTTTTGCAAATAATTATGTCAAACTGTAGGTATCACTGTAGAAAATTTTGGTAATAATCTATACTCCCACGTGTAAGTGTAGCAAAGCATACATTGTCCCGAGTGAGCACAAGTGAAGTAAAATATGTACAGCCTTGGGCAAAATCAAATTTTTTTATGTTCTACATGCTCTGATGTGTTACCTTTCTTAGGCACTAGATGTCTTCCTATTGATTCCACTGCACTTTGAATCAGAGCTGAAAAGCGATTTGAGGTTTTTGAAACTACCACGAGGATTTATTTTAGTAGATGTTAAGCAATCAAATCTATTACTCAGTTTTGACTGGCTCAGTTATCAGTGTTTTCCCCCTAAAATGCCTTCCCCTCAGTTGTTTCCTTTCTGTCCATTAATCTTCTGTCACTTTGTGCTTAATGTGTGTGATTGACTATCCTTTCTGTTACACGGCGTCTCAGAAGTGAGGCTGGATGCGCGTAAAACGGTTGTTTTGCATTTGCCTGTCAGAGCAAAGCAGAGCAGTGACAAGCTTTCAGGGCTGGTGGATTCAATCACCAGGCAGTGTCTATGTCCTAGAGCACTTGTCCACAGCCAAAGAAGTCTAGATGTGTCTGCTGCTCGCTCAGCTAGAATGCAGTCATGAAAAAAGCAGTGTCTTCAGGGCTACATTTAAAGGTTGGATGCAACTTCTGGGTTCCTGACAGAATAAACTTTGGTCCCATTTTTCTGTCTCTCGATGCTGCTGCTTAACAAGTTCAGGCATAGTAAAGTAAGATTTAAGTCAGAATAAAGCTGTTCTAAAGCTGTTGTAAGAAGCTGTCACATTGCTATTGAGGCAGACTTGTACAGAGGAAAAAAAGGGAAAAGGTATCCTAAAAAATCACTAATTATTTTACCCATTCTCTCCCTTCCCTTGCTTCTCTAGTCCTTGCCAAGTTATTCTAATTGTTTGTTGAAAAGCTTCAGGTCCAGCTCTCCTGTCACCTAGAGTGCAATGAACCAGTGGTGCTCTAGTGTTGGTGGGGATGACTTCTGTGTTAAGGCTTTGCAGGATGACAAACTCTTCATGGAACAGTAGATCGGTAACAAATAGCAGGTAAAGCACTAGAGAGGATGGGAGATAGATCTGTTAGCACAAGTCTCTGGCAAAAATACTGGTATGAGATAGCTCTCAGACTATGCTATCACCTTCAGTCCTATGTCCCATGAAGTAGGGATGCTTCATGTCTTCAGAGACTTGTCTTGCTCTGCCAGGCATATGTTCACCTATTCCAATCGCATTTCCTTAAATACAGCTAATTATTTTGGATTTTTTTGGGCCGACTGTGACATTGCATAACAATTTCTTTCATGTTCATGCATGATAGGGAATGAATAAAGCAAATATTAAATACAGAATAGTTTTTAAAAGGCAAATTACAAATGTATGGGGAAATAAAAGCCCATAGAGTGAACTAAAGTCCTCTAATTACTGTTGTCACTGCTAATATTACTATAACATTTTAAATTAGTTGACTGAGCTCCCTCAAGGGGGTATAACACCTGTATGTACTCTGAGATGGTTGACTTGAGGAAATTGCTGTTCAGATGAGTGCTACTCTGACAGTTTGCAGGTGGGATGGACCAAACAAAGCAAACATTCAGAAGTAGGAGTCCAGGAGAAGTGTGCCCATAAATACAACTATTTCTACTGTTGCTGTGCTCAGAAAAGTTCTCACCTGACTGAACTCTCTGCTCTGTTGATCCAAAGTCAACAGGATTTAAGTCAGCATCCCTGTGTATGAAATCTTTAATGATCTGTTAAAGTTTGTCATGGAACTCTCTGAAAAATGAAAAAATATTCTTCTTCCCTGTGAGTCATTTGCTGCTGCCCTCTGACCGGTGGTGCTGGGTGGAGGATTGCTTTTGGGTCATCAGAACAGGATGCTAATACTATCCTGTTAAATAGATGACCTTGTGTCATTTGCTGCTCCTCAAAATTTCAGTAAGTATTTTCTAAAAGATACCCCCTAGAGTTCTTGAAATTCAGTAGTGGTGTAAAATAATTAGCTGAAGGTCAGAGACAGTTCCTGCTACATCTAATTTGTAAGCAACTGTTGAGGAGAAGCTTCATGTGGTATACATGTTAATGAAGATCCACATTTCAGACCATATTTTAAGTATTATGAAAGTCCTTAGGGGTAAATGTAGCAGATATCCAAATGTTGAGGAAATTGTAAATAGAGGCAGGCTACAGTTGAGGTATGTGTTTCTGTAGTGTGCTTAACGTGAAGCTTGTACTTGTAACCACTGAAGGCATTCAGTCTTGCACTCAGATGTAAAGAGATGTTAAGACCTATTCTGATCAGAGGCTACAAGTTCAAACATATGCTTTGCTGGTTCAGCACATGGGTGTCTGCAGGAGTTCACTTTACGAACAGCTAGAATGTGTCCTACTTCAGGAGGAATGAAAGGGCCTCCCACTCTTAGCTGGAAATCCCCCCACTAGACCCAAATGAAGCCATTTTTGCATTGGACATTCATGCCCAGTTTCTATCTGAAGTTCCTCAAAATGTGATATAAATAAAGCAATAAACTTAGATTATGGTACTGCCAAGCTGAAGAAAAAAATTGTTGTTAATATAGGAACTTGTTAATGTAGGGCTTGTTCAGTCTGGAGAAGAGAAGGCTGTGGGGGGACCTCATTGCAGCCTTCCAGTACCTGAAGGGAGCTTATAAGCAGGAGGGGATTTAACTTTTTAAAAGGGTAGACAATGACAGGACAAGGGGGAATGGATTAAAACTAAAGGAAGGAAGATTTAGATTAGATATTAGGGGGAAGATTTTTACAGAAAGAGTGGTGAGGTGCTGGAACAGGCTGCCCAGAGAGGTGGTGGATGCCCCGTCCCTGGAAGCGTTCAAGGCCAGGTTGGATGGGGCCCTGGGCAACCTAGTGTAGATCCAGGCCTGAGGTTGGTGGCCCTGCCTGTGGCAGGGGGGTTGGAGCTCTATGATCCTTAGGATCCCTTCCAACTCATACCATTCTATGAATGTTAGTGTATTGGTGATCTCTTGTAAATCAGCATGATTCCAAAGATAGTTTGTTCAGATACAGGTTGTTTTATCACCCCCAATATACACCTAAATGTCTTAAATTAGAAAGAAAAATCTGTAAGAAAACGTAAGCAAGAGCACTGTGTCCTGTAACTTCAAGGGAAGATAGAAAACAGGTCTTTCATAAGACTTAATCTTGTATTTCTTTAAACTTTTTAAAAAATGAAAAATATTTATGCCGTGTTGATAAAGCCTATTTGAGCTGTGTAAATGGTTATATAACACATCACCTGACTGAATTTGAGAGAGATATTCATTAATAAAAAATTATTTAATTATTGAACTAGTTAATATTTGATTTTAGTGTTCAAAGACACTCTGCCAACCCAAAGCAAACTTCCTGTTCGGAATTTCTTTGACTGGTAATGAGTTGGATTCTTTTGTTCACATATAGAAGGTCTTCAGCGAGGATAAACAATTTCAGCCTTACTTCCTCTTGTCTGGAGTGTCATCAAATGCTTATGGTATTTTATTTGTCTGTCTGCAAAGGAATTTTTCTGGACTCGTGTATTGTTATATGTCTATATATGACAGTATCGTTCTAGATAACCAAATATTTCCTACACATTTTCAATAATCTTAATATATATTTAGGTAAACCACCAATGAATAAACCATGGGAATGATAGATTTTACATAATAGCTTTGAGTTTCTATCTCTGATTCTCTTAAGAGCAAACTATTTCCACACAGGAACTAAATCCTATCTTTTTCTGAAAAGGATACATGGAGTGTATGAAAACAGATAGCTCTGATACCAGGCATTCCAGTTCAGCCTAATATATTCATCTGCAAAACAAATACAACAGCTGACAAAGAGGATTTCACACTGTTTGAGTTTGTATTGTGATCCTTGTGGTAAGTCCTGTGCTGTGCCCATCATGGAGCAGCAGTGAACAGCTGAGTAACATCAGCAAGTAATATCACTTAAAGAGTTTTTCTAGGAAAGCAGCCTCTGCAGGTGCCATGCTCCTTGTATAAAGCTCTTTTCTCAGAGACAGTAAGGTCATTTTGAGATATGCATCTCATGGGGACTTGGCACATCCCTCTGCTGTCCTGAGATGGGGCTGGTACTCTATGATGGCACAAAATTAGGGGAGACAGTGTGAAATTCCCCCATACCAGTTGCAAGGAAAAGGGTGTGATTTTTGTAGGTAATTGATAAGAAAGGGGGGAAAGGAAGTGCTCTGAAGTAGAGCCAAGTGGAAAATAAAGAAGGTAAATTCTGATTGATTTTAGTTAAGCCTTATTGATGTTTTATTCAGTCAAAATAAAGATCCCACTCAGTGATCGGCTTGGGTTTTTGCTGGGTCTTTCAGCTACAAACAAGCAACAAAGCTAAGAGGTGGATTGTCTTCATATTTGACTCTATGTAGTTAACATTTGAACAGCTAAAGTTTACAGGATTAATCTGTTATGTATAGTTTTCTACCTACCTGTAGAAATCAGTCTTACTCCTATTGTAAAGGAAAAAAAAATGTGGGGAACATCAGTCTTTCATTATTGCCTCCTTGGGTATTCTTAGTTGCCTCAGACACAGGATGATGAAGCAAGTGAAGATAAAAGTGCAGGGGCTCCAGACCAGTCAAAGACAATGCTATGTTTTCAGACAATACAGCAAAAATATATGTGGAGATGTCAGTCTTCTCTTCTTTTTCCTTTTGTCAAACCTAATTTGAAGTGAAGTCACAGGCTAGTGCTAGGTCACTTGCAAAGAAATTAGGGCCATCCAAGGAGGAGGAGCAGAAGTGTGATTCACCACACATTTTTGGGAGCCTGCCACCCGGAGAAGGTTATCTTGTAATGTTTGATATCCATTTCTCTAAAACCCGTGTGACAGTGCAGATGAGCTTTGGCTGAGAGCCCTGTTTCCTGGCATAAGTGGGCAAAGGTCTAACATCTCTGAGTATGAAAAATAGGAGATGCAAAACTGAATGCTGGTTTAACTCTGTAACCTCATCTCTATCCTAAGACATGGGGGTAATGATCAGGGTTTTTAAACTTCCTTACCTACAAGAATTTCACAAACAAGGTTTTTTTTCCCTAGAGTGCTGATTCTGCTTTACCTTGGGGAAGAAAAAAAACTGTTCGTGCCAGTTCTTTGTTTTTCTAGTTCCTGTACAATGGAGTTGAAAGAACAGACACTGCTTCAAATTGCTGGAAATGAGGTGTGCAAACTGGTTTGTGAGTTAGTATGGAGCAGTTGTATTCCCCGTTGAAGGAATTATTTATATTTTGTCCATAAATCTGGTGTAGTATTGTTATTGGATCTGTCTTGGCCAACTGTGATATCTCTCCAGCTGGGTGGCAGATCACTTCACCTGAACTTCATTCAGCCTAAGGAGAGTAGTTATCAGTACCTCTAAAGCCAGTAACAACCAATATGTTGTATTGCATATATGTGAAGACTACCTAGCAGTACACACACATGATAAGTTCAATGACAAAGGTGTGAGGAGATACAGAATATAGATTTTTTTTGTTAAAAGATCAGAGCCTGAAGCTGAACATTCTGAAAGAAATTGAATGGTTTTAGCTTTGTGCAAAAATGAATTTGGTGTAACTTGTTTGTTGTAGGGTGTTTTCTTAATGGTCGTGCTTGGATATTGGAAGCAGCACTGTACAATGTTCATCCACATATGCTAAAGGTCTTTAGGGAGCTGGGTAAAAAGCTCCTATTTAGAGATCTGAAAATAAGGCTCATTAATACTGAGCCCAGATTTTTTGAAAGAGCTGTTGGGCATTTTACACTGGAATTTCTTTGAAATTCAAGGATGATGAGCACCTATCTCTTTATCAGCTTTTGAGAATTATCCCTTAACTATTTAGGCAAGATTTTTGGAAGATGGTAGGCAGCAAAAGACTGACCAGTTTCAGGACTCCTGTTCTGCAGAGTAAGTTTTTCACTGTCTTCATAAGTTTTCCAACTTTACTTTCTCTTTTGCGAAACTGAAGCAGAAAGTGCACAATTTCCTATCTCAATCTTTGCTCTGTTTTAAATGTCACATGTGTCAACTGGATTTCTCCCTCTACATATGTGGAAGGAACTGGGGCTTTAATCATAAGGGAAGAAACACCTGGTTTTATTCAATGCATCACATTAGTTCTGTTGTATTCAATTATCTTAGTAAGTGCTTTGTTAGGGAGAATACCCCATGGACTAGTCATCAAAGGGGTTTACAGCTGTCACCAGCAGCACTGGGAGAGCAATATCTCCCACTGTAGAAATACCCTTTGGAGTCATGCTTCATGGCATGAGATGAATAACGTAATCCTGGTTTATACTGACAGATGTCAAAAGAGTAATCCCAAATCCCATCATAATGCAGTGAATAATCACAGTGAATTATGTAGGCTGCTGGAAGTGTCACATTATAAACAACTGGATACAGTACCAAGAGAAACTGGGAAACTTGCTCTGCATTGCAGCTACCAAAGATCTGCATGGGTTTACCCTGCAGAATGGAAACATGGGTTTTGTGAGATGCCACAGCAGTAGAGGAAGGAAAACAACTGGCTGGAGACAGGATTGTGGAGGGAGAAATGGCAAGGAGATGTGTATATGTCTGAAGGGGGAGAATGAGGTAGAAAAACAAAGGAAAACAGAGGAGAGGGTAGGGGGCTTTTGTGTGTGTCTGCTCCCTGGAGAACAACTGATGGATAGTAAAGAGAATAAGCTGGGAGGACTGTACTTGCGAGATGCCACTCAGGGCTAACGACACATCAGCAACGCTGGGGACTTTCAGGGATACTTCTCTGATGGTAATGCAAAGGAATTCAGGGTGGAACTGGAGCAGAGTTTCTTCATGAATAAATCAACACCTGGCTGTTGCTGCTTTGTGGAAGCAGGTTGATGCAGTACAATAGGAAACTTGCTGTTTGTACCAAAGACTTTACCAGTCCCAGAGCCAGGAAAACTGGCATCCTATCAGTCCCTAATCAAATCTAATATTTAATTTCAATTCTCAAATATTAGTGTAAAAGGAATACAGAAATTGTTTTTTCAGTTGATACCTGAAGCCTAGCTAGCTGCTTCTCTGTTGCTATACTGATTAGTTTTGGGTGCTGTGAGAAAGAAATGAGAAGCTGAGATGATGAATAGCCTGACGAATTCAGAGGAAGCTGCATAATTAAGCACGGTTGGGGTAAAATCATAGCTACTTTGGAAGAATTCTAAGTAACTTTAACAAGGTCGAGATTTTACCTCAGGTCTTCATAGAATAGTTTGCCACCAAAGAATTATTTTTTTTTCCCCTAGCCCCGAAGGGTGGTATCTTATAGCCTTAATTTTGTTTATCCCTTCTTATGTAACCATGAATGCTCTCATTAGCTGTATAAATGTCTAATACTTTCTTGAATGTTGGTAAACCCAGCCATTCATTAGTAGCCTAAGGATAGAATAATATTTTTTACCATTGCTACAGATTTATAAAGCATGAGTCTTATAAACCTTTTTCTTAGGTGGTTCAGGAATACACTTAGTTCATTCTATCATCTGTAAAAATAGTATTATTGAACAGTATTAAAAGTATAGCTATTAGAAAACATCTGTGTTGTATTCACTGTACCTTTTTCACAGGAGAAGTAGTTGCAAATATTAGTTGTGATCAACTTGATGTGGGGGTTTCTAGCATACCTTTCAGATTTTCTCTATTTTGAAGAATATTATATTTGTTTTCATGGGACAAATTTACTTCCATTTGGCAGAAATCAATTTTCCCTCACTTTGCAGAAAAGTATTTCCACTGTGAATTTAAAAATAAGGTGGTAGGGTTTCCACATAAAAGGAAATACCTTTATGTTTCTCCATGAGTTTTATTATTCAGTTTTTCATTTAAAGCCTTCATTATGTCTGTTTTCTCTCATTTAGCCTTTGGCAGGTTTGGTTGTGTGACTTACGATGCAGACAACATACTTTGACCACACTCCAGCTGATCAAGAAGTAGGTATTTTAAACAGAAAAGGCGGCTGAGTACAGGAAAAATAATATTCTCAAAACAAATATTGAAATAAATTTGAGGGTGAGGGTAAGAGTAATAGCTTTTTTTTTTCCCAGACACTATTGTGTGAGGGATCTTGATAGACAGTTCTATCATTGAATGGTTGTGTGATAGCAGGCAAATTACTTTCCTGCAAATACTGTTTTTCTTGATGTCTGTCTTGTCAGCACTGGGATCTTTAGAGGCAAGATGGGTGGCTTGCTCTTACAGTGATTGCAGTGAGGCTTGGGGTGTGGAACCAGGAGACAACTGAGCTGATCTCAGCTTGATGGCGCCAAAGAGCGAGATCCCACTCGCTCTCCCTTCTGGGCTTTGGCTCTTACCTGTTCATATGGAGAGCATTGCTTTTTGCCAAAGTAATTTTCTGTTGTTTTAGTAAATTGAACTGATGGGATCAGACCTGTGCCAGAGCTGAGTCTCAAGGTAAAGCAGCAGGAATATGCAGCATGTTAATAAGCAAAAAACCAGAGAAGGCTGGATGGTGAGCTATTGATTTGGTCCAAAAATTGCTGTAATCTGTGTAATAATGTGAATTTGCACAGCTCTCTAATGTAAACTTCTACCATAAGCTTGGACCAGCAATGCAGTCCTCTTCTGATTGAGCTTCATGTTACTACATGAGGATAAGAACAGAGGCTTCAACAACAATCCTGTGGCTCTGAGCTACTTGTTGACAGTCACAAGAATTCAGAGCACTGTTCGTTACGATGCCATTATAAGCCAAATTTAAAAAAAATACTTGCTTTAAATTCACCCTTTTCAACAGATATCCAAGCCTCTAAGTGTATCTAACCACCATATCTGTTCACCTCTATCTCACTGACTTTCTTATGGTTTATAGGTGATGGATATCTTTGAATTCAGGCTGTTTCCGCGTGTGGGTCAGAATATATGTATTTTGAAATGTTATGTTAGGCTGTCAGGTTTGACAAACTGGGCCACTGTTTTGACAGTTCTGGCCAGAGATGTCTTTTTTTATCTTCCTCTCAATGCAATCTGGGCTGAAACTCAGTCACAGGGATGCTCCTCAACAGTCTCAGAAAGGAACTTGAAAGCTGTCAAATAGGAAACTACGGCATCAAGTTTTGTGTGTGCCAATGTGACTGAAGAATGGGATAAGGCATCTTGGCAGCAGGCATTTCTGTTGCTCTTAGCACAGATGTGCTCTTGACTGTGTCCCCTCTCCTCACTCGAAGATGGCTGTGGCTGAGATGCTGTGTTTTGGCAGATGACAGTGACAGAGATATGTGCAGACAAGAAGTGTTGTGTTCCTAACCAATACACAAACTTTTAATTTGCTGACATCTTTTGTAAATGCTCATCCTTTGCAAATTTTCAGTGAGCAAAATGAGATTTCCCTGTCTTTCCCACACCCAAAGCAGTAGCTGACCTATGACCAAAGTTTAGGTGGTGCTTCAGAGCAACTAATTATGTAGAGGTTTGCTGATTAAAGACTCTTTTGAAAACATGTGGCTGTTGTCATATGTGGCTGATGCATGGTTCAAAAAAATCACATTTTGTGGGTGGGCATCCTTTACTGATTTTGGCTGTACCATGTGAAACACAAGTACCTCTGCCTCTTGCCCATCAGCTGGCAGTTGCTGGCTCACCATTCCTACCACGCTGCTGGTAGAGTGAGCCAGGAACGTGTTCTCTGTCCTGCTTCGGGAGAATCATCTGAGCCAGCACAAGCCTTATGGGCCTTCCAGAAACTCATCTGAGTGTGTTTGAAATGAATCTAGGCATTTTCATATGGCTACTTTGGCTGGCAGAGCTGAGGGAATGTGGCCACAGGCAGGAAGGACTAACAGACAACAAGGAAGACCTCTCCCCAGAACTCAGTGCCATGCTCATCAAGGCTAACAACTATTTCTTGCCTCAGGACTCCTTGCTTCTGCACAGTGCAGCTCATCCAAATCTGTTTTTTACTCTCAAGAAAAACTTATTCACTGCTGACAGAGCACTGGGACAGGCTGCCCAGAGAGGTTGTGGAGTCTCCTTCTCTGAAGACATTCAAGATCCATCTGGACATGTTCCTGTGTGACCTAATCTAGGTGATCCTGTTCTGGTAGGAGGGTTTGGACTAGATGATCTTTTAAGGTCTCTTTCAACTCCTAACATTTTGTGATTCTGTGTGAGCCTGTCTCTTGCATTGAGTTATGTCTTTTAAGCTTGGAAATGTTCATGGATCTGGACGCTGGGGTCTCAGACTAGTAGTGCTGCTGTTTCACCGAGGGTCCTCTGACATCTTTTGTTTTTTCTTCTCCACGAGGGACTACTCTTCCATAGAGACAATTTCCCCTTTAAATAGAGCAGTGTTACTATCATTTTCTCCCACAGTATATATTCCAGTTCACAAAGGCGTACCACAGATATATTGGCCATTATGATTCCCCTGAGTTTTCCTCCATTAACCATAACAAAATGGCATTAATTATTTAGGAAGTGCAGCCTTTAAACACACTTCTAGTTTCACAGGGCTTTTTTTTTTGTTACACCCTGTAATGTACAGGGTAGAGAGAAATTATTATTTAAAAAAATAGCTCTGAGGTAACACATTACTGAAGTAATTTCAAATGAGCTGAAGGAGTCATTTGGAATGACAACTTTTATTATTTCCTCTGCCAATAAATTAAAGAGAGGGGATAAAATGGAAGTAATTGAACTGAAGCAAGAAATATGTTTCCAGGTGTTTGCAGATAATGTTCTCAATAATTTAGTAGCTGGGAACAGTGTGTTATGCAGTCATCCAGCAGAAAAGAGAAAACTGAGGGTGTGCAATTCCCTCAGCTACTCTTCTGGTCTTACCCATGTTTATGTTAGCAAAGTGGTGGAATAACACAGTGATGAATATGGCCAGTGTTATTTGCTATTTCATAATAGTATCTGTTTCCAGTTTGAAAGCTTAAACCTGAGAGCCCCTCAGGTCTCTCTCTACTATCTTTCTGTTGCTCTATTTTATTTTTTTTTTTTGCATAATTACACGTTCTTCCAAATTATTAGCTCCATTAGTTACACTTTTCCTAGAGGCCTTGTCTTTTCCTAAGCGTGTCTTCTATGTTCTGTATTCCTGAACATCCACTTCTGTCCTTGATCTTAGCTGATATCTCTATTACAACTGGTTTCTTCCTCCTAGATTGGGCTATGACAGCTTCTTTAGGAGCTACAACTATGAGCATGTGAGGGTCGGGCATCAGCTAGCAGAGATTTTCATTGTCATCAGGAAATAATATGATGCCATCAGTGCAGTTTTGGTGCACCAGGCTGGAACCTGCAGATAAAATAGTTTGTGGATGTAGAGGCTTGCATTAATTCAGAACAGTTTGGATGACAAAGGTAGTAAAGGCCTTTGGTAAGTTTAAGTAGGAGATAGTGGTGGTGATACAGGCTATACATGGGTAAATAACTTTCACACGTCCAAATCATTAACCTACTTCCAGCTTGAATGGCTATGCAGTTTGTTTAATTTTGATCTCATTTCTCTCAAATATTACAGATAGACACTTGTTAAAGATGAATGTCACTTGTCATTGTTGGTCATAGGGATTGCCTGAGTATTAGTCTGAGATGATTTGTGAATACTTTGTTAATACAGAGTTGTTATTGGAGGCTTAATTCATGGAAATGTAGACATTTTTATTTGAGAAACAAAAGGGGTCTTTTAAGAATGTCAAAATTAGGTTTTACCTTGGGTCAGCTTCAGAGAATGTAAACCACTGACAAGATTGGAGAACAGACTCTGAAAAGAAATTTCTGTGAGATGATGAGAGATTTTGAAATATTCCAGTTTCATATCCAGGTGATTTCCTGCAGTAGTTGGGCATTTTATCAAGAGAAGTTGTGCTGTTATCTATTCCTGGAGGTTTTCAAGAGAGTGGCATCTGAAGTCAAAGTCTGGACTCCAGTGATGATTTCCAAACAACACTTCTGTAGCTTTGTGACTTAAAGCACCTGGGATTACCTCAGTCAGCTGGCAGTTCTCCAGAACTGGAAATTCAGAATTTTCTTCAAGTGATGATGATATGTTGACAACTCCCCAAAAGAGGAAATATGAACATCAGTTGTTTTTGTATTCCTCTTTAGAGCTTGTCTGATTGTGTAAATAAGTCATGTGTTTGAGAGAGATAGATACATATATATATGTGCAGCCATAAGAAGGTTTGGCACAAGAGTATAGAAAGGTGAGCAGCATGGTAGATTTTAGGCTAGAAGTAGATAATTGTAGGGGTTTTGAAACATTGTTAGATTACATGAAACAGAAATAAATACTGGAGAAATCTAGGTTGCTCTGTATCGTTGCAAATGTTTAAAAATCATGATCCACAACTCAGTAAATCGTACAGGAGGAGTTAAAATAAAGTTTTCAATATTTTTTTTCTGTATGAATTTTGAGTTCCTGAAGATCATGGATGTATATACACATGTGACTAAGTATATCCTGAAGAAATTAAACTCCATTCATCTGCTGGCCTGTTCCATCAAAGTTCAGTGCTTTTCATTGTCAGTTTTAATACCCAATAAAAGTCCAGTTCTTGGAATAAGCAGCAATCCCACCCTTCCTTCTTTCAGTACTGCAAACCTGCAACAAGGCTAGTAGGCTGCATAAATGATTGTTTTCCCATCTCTAGAGCACTCTGCTTCTGACCTCAGCATTGACAAAGTGTTGTGAAGCCCTGCTACTGCTGAGATCCTGGAGGCTTTGAGTGCTGCCTCATGATTGGCAGGGACAAAATTTCCATTAAGTACTTTGAAGGTCTTGGAAAGAGACCGATTAAGAAGTCCTCGTTTTTGGAAAGCAGCTGATAGAAAATCAAACTTGGTGTTTCTGCCTTCATATGAAATGTTAATTTTTCTTAAACATAAAGGATTACTTGGACAGATGTTTTCAAAAGCACCGATATGGGATCAAGCAGAAGTTTTAAAATATCAGGCTTGAATTATATATTATGGTTTCAAGTTCCCCTCTGAACTGTGTTTTGCTAAACATACATTCAGCTCTCAGAGCTGTTTGGAGCAGAACAGGCTCCTATTCCAGGAACAGTGTTATAGGAACAGAATTTGGGTGACCTTCACCCAAAAGACTGTCTCTCTAAACCAGCTCCATGAAGAAAACATGATAATGTGTGGGAAAGGAATACTGAGGTTTGTCTTACTCTGGTTGTATGCAGATGAGATTTGCAGTTGTCCATCTATCTGCATGTGCAGTCTGTCAATTATTTTTGTTATTATTGTGTTGGGTCTAACTGGGAAACAACGGTCCCCACTTGCATTTGTAGTTTGTTGGGTCAGAATCTCATAGCTTTAGAAAAGTATACTGTTCTTCCCTTGCCCTAGAGCAATATTTTGGACACCAATCACATTTTTAACTGCAGTGAGGGAGCAGCAAAAGCTTTTGTTTTCCTTTAAAATTATAAAAGTCTGTTTGCAGACAAACTGTGCCTGGGAACATGTTTGCTGTTTACTTTTTATGCCCATTACAAGAACTTTTAAAGACAACTTTTGTCATATATTTGCGACAGTTCCAGATGGAAAAATGCTTGGAACACATGAAGTAGTCTGAAGTCCAGGCCCTGCAGAGGAGTCAGGTTCTGAAGTAACTTCTGAATAGCAAAAGGGACCTCAGCAAACGAAAACCCTGAGACGCAAAACCACCTGTGAGCTGAGGGGTTCTACTTATGATCTGCACAGATCTAGTGCCTTCTTGATCTGCTCCTGCCTCAAATTCTATCTGCCTTATTTTTCGTATGGATCAGTAGTTTTGGAAGGTGGGTGTCCAACTTCTTCAGACAAGTCCTTACTACTCCTTGATAAAGCAAGAGATATGTGTCAAGGTGAAACATGGCAGGAGACGAAGGCAGTGAGAATATAAGGCTAAGGAGGTAGAGTGAAACATGAATACTTACAGACTAGTTATTGCTGGAGCATGTGTGTTAGGGACAGGAGATCTTCTGATAAGGCTCCTGTACTGCACTTCATGAATGCAGGTCAGTTGTAATAAATTCCTGCCTAACAAGTGGTGACTTGATACTTAAATAGCTTGTAACTTGCAAGTATTTTTGTAGTGTGTGCATGTTTTCCTCTTCTGGGAGAGATAAAAGAAATATTTTAAGAATAGATTTGAAGGCTTTGTTCATTATAAAACCCAGATTATAGAGGGCCTTGTTCAACCTTTAATCAAGGAGAAATTTTCTGTGGATTTTTTTCCTCAAATAAATAGATGATGGTTCATGTAAATTGCACAAGGCTTGGGTGTCTCTCTCCCAAGGATGCAGGACTGAATTTATGCTGGCAGGACTTGTCTGAGGATTGATACTCAAGTGCTAAGTCAGTTTTCACTGTCAATTCAATTTCAGAAACAGACTTTGTTTTCTGATGGTGAGAAATACTTCAAGTCCAGGTCACAGAGTATGAATAATGAAGACAGATTTTATTTGCCCTCACTGGGGATCGCTTCCTCTGTCCTGAAGTTAGCACTGGAGAAGAGCTCTAGTACAGAAACTGCTTTGTGGGACCTTTTATGTTCTCTTCAGGATCCAGTTAAACCCATAGAAAGAAGGTTGTCTGGCTCTTCTGAACATCTACTCTGTGCCTCACAAGAAAAAGCACCTATTCAGCTCCCAGGCTAAGTACACCCGTGCTCCTTGTCCCAACAAACACACTCTTTGCTGAATTATTGTCTTAAAAGAACACAAGTATGCTTCACCTCTTTGCTGGACTCGGCAGTGCCATCAAACTCCTATTCAGATTGTTAACACAGGTTCACCTGGCTCTGAATGTACTTAATTATAAATTGGTCTGCATCATCTCCACAAGTTAGTTAGAAATTTAAAGACAAATATATAAATAAAAATCAAATGCTTATTGAAATCTTCAGTCTAACAAAAACATTCTGATAAAAAGCAACACCCACATCAAATTTTCACATTTTTGTATTTTTGCTAACCTGCTCCCTTTCACAACTAGCTATATTTGGTAAATGATTGCAACTTAAGCTGTGCTCTGAGATAGCACACACAAAATCAGAGACAGACCAGGAGAAGCAGGAACTAGTATATTTGTGTCCCATCCCTGGTTTTCACACACCTGTAGTGCTGACCTTTAAATCCAAGAGGTTATCTTTAGTAATCTTGCTACTGTAATTTTGCTTCTGTACCTGTGGTTCTTTGTTCTTGCTCCAGTAGACCACTCTGGGGAGGAAACATAGTACATAGAAATTCTGATAAGAACAATTTAGTATATAATCCAGCATCCTGGTATACACATTTGATAAATCTAAGTGCACAGAGGCATATAAAGAACTTCTACATGTATTCATGCGTTTATCAGTAGGCAGGTTGGAAACTGTCTGGTACCCAAAAATGCAAGTCATGGCTGACAACTAAAACTGTGTGAGATGGGCAAGATAATCTGAACGCAAAAATCAAAGTGCAGAATATAGACAAGGGAGGGGAAAAAAAAGCTTTATATTAAAGGCACAAGTGCCTAGTTTTGCATCAGAAATAACATGGCATAGTAGGAGCTCAGATTCTTATTGATTAAAGCTTTTTCAGGACTGCAAGTAAAGATTTGAAGAATGTTTGTGACTTTCTATCGAACGGAAAAACAATCCCATAAATGTTTGTCCTTGATGACTATTAAGAAAACCTGTTTTACTGCAGGTCATACAGGTACTTTTGCAGGTATTTGCTTAATATTCTTTTAAGTAGTACATGACAAACACAGATGCTTCTGTGCTCGTACAGGCTGCCTTTGAGTTGGGCTTTTTCCAAAGGCCAGTGTCACCACTGACCTAAACGTGCATATCACAGAATTGTAGGGGTTGGAAGGGACCTCGAGAGATCATCAGGTCCAACCCCCCTGCCAAAGCAGCTCCCTAGCACATATTGCACAGATAAGCGTCCAGACGAGTCTTGAATATCTCCAGAGAAGGAGACTCCACCACCTCCCTGGGCAGCCTGTCCCAGGGCTCTGTCACCCTCACTGTGTAAAAGTTCTTCCACATGTTGGTGTGGAACTTCCTGTGCTCCAGTTTACAGCCATTGCCCCTTGTCCTGTCCCCACACACCACTGAAAAGGGGCTGGCCAATTCCCCCTGCATCCCATACTGAAGATATTCATAAATGTTAATTAGGTCCCCCCTCAGTCTTCTTTTCTCCAGGCTGAACAGCCCCAGCTCACTCAGCCTTTCCTCACAGGGGAGCTGTTCCAGGCCCTTAATCATCTTCGTAGCCCTTCTCTGGACTCTCTCCAGGAGATCCCTGTCCTTTTTATACCAGGGAGCCCAGAACTGGACACAATACTCCAGGTGGGGCCTGACCAGGGCAGAGTAGAGGGGGAGGATCACCTCCTGTGACCTGCTGGCCACACTCTTCCTGATGCATCCCAGGATCCCATTGGCTCTCTTAGCCACCAGGGCACACTGCTGGCTCATGGACAACCTGTCATCAACCAGGACCCCCAGGTCCTTCTCCACAGAGCTCTTCTCCAGCAGGTCATCCCCCAGCCTGTACTGATTCAAGTAGTTATTCCTCCCCAGGTGCAAGACTTTACACTTGCTTTTATTAAACCTCATCTGGTTTCTCCCTGCCCAGCTCTCCAGCCTGTCCAGGTCTCTCTGGATGGCAGCGCAGTGTTCCTGCGTGTCAGCCACCCCTCCCAGCTCTGTATCATTGGGTACTTGCTGAGGGTGGATGCTATTCCCTCATCAAGGTCCTTGATGAAGATATTAAACAGGACTGGACCCAACACCGAGCCCTGGGGAACACCGCTAGTCACAGGCCTCCATTCAGATTTTGTTCCACTGATCATGACCCTCTGAGCCCGGTCCGACAGCCAATTCTCAACCCACCTCACTGTCCACTCATCTATCCCATGCTCTCTCAGCTTTTCTATCAGGATGTCATGGGAGACAGTATTGAAAGCCTTGCTGAAGTCCAGGTAGATGACATCCACTGCTCTCCCTCCATCCACCCAGCCGGTGATGAGATCATAGAAGGCTATGATCATCTCATATATGGCTGCAGGGATAACAGCAATGACTTACCTTGTGCAAGCACAAGCTGGTATCAACAAATTTGTATGTTTGAAGTGGAAAAAAATCTTTTAAAAGCTTAAAAATAACCATCAGAATTACTAATTACTAAGAAACATGCTAAAATGGAAATGGTTACAAAACCCGTGAGCTATTGCAGGATAATCTAGGGGATGGTACAATTGTATTAGTATAAAACTAATTTGGGAAGGGGGACGAAATTGACACTAAAAGAATAAACGATGAAAGGATGAAAAGGATGGAAACAAAGTGAATGAACATGAATTAAATTTTTCTACTTCAAATATTTTTAGTTCTCAGGAGGGGAAAGGACTGGAAATGTTGAATATCTGGATATCTGTATTTTCTCAATATTGCTTTCTTTCAACTTTTCACACGCTTTCAAAATTGCCATGTTCTAGAATGCCATAGGGTAGGTAAGAAACTGTTTTCCACCATGACAAATACTAACTTTAAGTGTTAAATTTTATATATGTAAATTACCACCACAAATAACACTCATTGAGAACTGCTTTTGGTTTTCCTAGTGGCAAGAATATTGCACCAGCACTTCAGAAACTGCATTTCTGTTTCCAGTTCTGGTACTGAAGTTTAGTAAGACCCTGTATTTTCTGTTTCCCTGAATCCTTTATCTGTTTAGACTTATGAGGTTTTATACCTCAAATGTTGTGGCTTATTTCATACTTTAAAATGCTTATACAATGGGCCTTGATTTTAGGCAATTGCTTTAGAGTATCTCGCAGTACAAATGTGTGATAATGACTATAAAAACAAGAACTGTGATGACACCCACCAATATCCATTTTAATTCCCTTGAGTAGGACATGGTTTTTTTCCTGGCTCTGCTGCCTGGGACACAACTTCACTCTCTCTGTTGTACTGAAAGAAACCTCAAAGTTGCGTCTCAAATGTGAGAACAGGAGGTAAAAGCAGGTGTAAGAGGTAATGAAGAAAGGGCAATTTCATCAAAGTTTTAGAAACTACATCTGATTCTCCATATCTCTGTGTGATAAAATTGTGCCTTATAGTTTTCATACTGGTCCTTTCCTTCTCTTCAGTTTACAAAATTTGAGGTGTTCCTTTACTGTGAAGAAGAAAATACACAATTTATTTCATTGGAGTTTTTTTAATTTCCCTGGCAGTTCTGGCTCAGTCATGCTCTGGCTCAGTCATTGGAACATGCTCAATCATTGTTAATGATTCTTCATCCTCATCCAATATCACTCCAGTCTTCAAAAAGGGCAAGAAGGAGGACCCTAACAATTGTAGGCCAGTCAGCCTCACTTCTGTCCCTGGAAAGGTTATGGAACAGCTTGTTCTGGATGTCATTACCAACCAACTGGAAGAGAAGAAGATCATGAAGAGTAGTCAGCATGGATTCACCAAGGGGAGATTGTGCTCGACCAATCTCATAGCCTTCTATGATCTCATCACCGGCTGGGTGGATGGAGGGAGAGCAGCGGATGTCATCTACCTGGACTTCAGCAAGGCTTTCGATACTGTCTCCCATGACATCCTGATAGAAAAACTGAGAGATCATGGGATAGATGAGTGGACAGTGAGGTGGGTTGAGAATTGGCTGTCGGACCGGGCTCAGAGGGTTGTGATCAGTGGAACAAAATCTGAATGGAGGCCTGTGACTAGCGGTGTTCCCCAGGGCTCGGTGTTGGGTCCAGTCCTGTTTAATATCTTCATCAAGGACCTTGATGAGGGAATAGCATCCACCCTCAGCAAGTACCCAATGATACAGAGCTGGGAGGGGTGGCTGACACGCAGGAACACTGCGCTGCCATCCAGAGAGACCTGGACAGGCTGGAGAGCTGGGCAGGGAGAAACCAGATGAGGTTTAATAAAAGCAAGTATAAAGTCTTGCACCTGGGGAGGATAACTACTTGAATCAGTACAGGCTGGGGGATGACCTGCTGGAGAAGAGCTCAGTGGAGAAGGACCTGGGGGTCCTGGTTGATGACAGGTTGGCTATGAGCCAGCAGTGTGCCCTGGTGGCTAAGAGGGCCAATGGGATCCTGGGATGCATCAGGAAGAGTGTGGCCAGCAGGTCACAGGAGGTGATCCTCCCCCTCTACTCTGCCCTGGTCAGGCCCCACCTGGAGTATTGTGTCCAGTTCTGGGCTCCCTGGTATAAAAAGGACAGGGATCTCCTGGAGAGAGTCCAGAGAAGGGCTACGAAGATGATTAAGGGCCTGGAACAGCTCCCCTGTGAGGAAAGGCTGAGTGAGCTGGGGCTGTTCAGCCTGGAGAAAAGAAGACTGAGGGGGGACCTAATTAACATTTATGAATATCTTCAGTATGGGATGCAGGGGGAATTGGCCAGCCCCTTTTCAGTGGTGTGTGGGGACAGGACAAGGGGCAATGGCTGTAAATTGGAGCACAGGAAGTTCCACACCAACATGTGGAAGAACTTTTACACAGTGAGGGTGACAGAGCCCTGGGACAGGCTGCCCAGGGGGGTGGTGGAGTCTCCTTCTCTGGAGATATTCCAGACTCGTCTGGATGCCTATCTGTGCAATATGTGCTAGGGAGCTGCTTTGGCAGGGGGGTTGGACCCAATGATCTCTCGAGATCTCTTCCAGCCCCTACAATTCTGTGATCCAGATTATTTTTTTCCTTTGGACAATTTTCTATCATATTGATTTCCTAATCTTGTTCCCATCTCACCTGATGAAGTGTGCGAGACTAGGATGATGATGAGGAATATTGCAAATGCCCTTGGTCCGCAAGTCTTGCTACCAGTAGCAATTTTACAGTGATGTCAGATGGCAGATCTCTTGCCTCCTTCTCTTGCAATGAAATCTGTATGTTTTCTCTCTTTACCATGCAGTGCAGCATTGATCTGCCACATTACTGTAACTGTTACAGTCATTCTTGTCATAATCAGGCTTACTGTAAGATCATTAATTAAAATAACCTTCAGTAATTAGACTTGCTGTGCAGTTACCACTGGAATTACATAAACCCGTCATGTGCCAGGTTTGCCTTCTGTTTCATGTTGCAGAAGCGCAGAGCACCTAAGTAACCCTGTCAAAGCTGGTGCTACTTGTAAAGGCCAGCAATGCAGACAGATGGAAATGGCAAATTCTTCCCAGGACTCTGCTCTGTTAGCTGTTTTACATTTTGATAAAGCCAACTTAAGTGTACAGGCTGACTCAACACAGCTTAAACCTGGGCTGTCCCCTGCCTTTAGCCATTCTTGTGACAGAAGATAGAAGGGCTCACAAAGAATGTTTCCAGAAGTTGCTCCTGTGGCATTGAATCATGAGCAGATGGGTTGGATGTAAGTGGCCAGGACAGATGTATATATGTTTAAGGTTGGCTTTACTCTCAAAATGGTCTTAATAACAAAGTCACCTTAAAGCTATATGTGGCAAATCAGGCCCCAAGGCTATTCCAGCATCCAATGATTTTTAGTCCAAGGCTCAGTCCTGCAAAACCACTTTCTAGCCTATGTGGGTTTTTTTTTTAGGAGAATTGAGTCTTAATTGCCCAGACTGTCCAACAGTTATCCAACAATTAAGACCATAATGTAAATAAAACTCTTAAAACTAATACTAAGATTAGAAATATTGTATCATTGAGAATAGATTTGTTGAAAAATTATATACCTTCTTTAAAGTGCTACATGATTAATAATCTTTGGTCCTAACCCTGAAAAGTGGCATAGATGAATGAGCCATTTCTATGATGAGTGGCCCAGAACCCTGAGAGGATGCAGAACTTCTTAGTTCGTGAATTGGTTGTGCAATAGATTTATCCTTCTCCAATTGAATAACAGTGTTTGCGTGATTGTTGATTACTCTTGGGAGGAGAGCTTGCAAAATATTTGTGGACTGGGGAATGTATCATGGCAATTTATGCTATATTATGTTTCCTCTCAAACTCTGTATATTCAGTTTATTTTTCTATTTGTTTTCAGCATCCATTAAGAGCTACAGCTAAGTCTTTCCCCATCAGTATTGCTCACCGTGGTAGCATGACTGTAAGAACTAGTAAAGGCTCTGTCTATTTTGTTTGCTGACAGTGTATCATCCTGTTGGCTGGATGGGATCCTGAACTAACTAGCTCCTTTTCTCCTCTGCTTTACTTATGTAATTTCTATTTACCTCTTAACTACCGAAGATTTTAGTCTCCTGTGCTGTTTTGGCATTGTTGAGAAATTATCATTCTAAGCACAGAACTAACTTTCACTGGTTGGAAGAGCATCTTCAGGGGTTGCTGTAGTAAATACAATGTTGAAATATCCCTATTAGCAATGAAACTGAACACTGTTAGCGTGTACAGAGCTCTCTAGTGTAGAAAATAATGTGTTATTTTACTTGATTCTATTAATGCCCTAACAGTTATTTTTCACCTACATGAGAACTTAAATGCTTGGATTTGAAAGAAACAGTGAGAGAACCTTCTTTCCCTGGTAATTTGCATTATGTATAAATCCATTGGGAAAGTGGATAGTGGCATTTCAAGCAGGTAGAATTACATGGGTTCATAGGAAACAATAGAAGTTCATCTATATAATTGCATCCGTTACAGATTTGCACTTCCATCTCCTCCAGGCAATGGTAATACCTCAGTTTTTATTATATTTAATCTCTGACATTTGTTATCTGGAAGTTTGGAGAAATCCTAACTTGTGCCAACCTGGATCCACTAGTGAGCTAGGTTATGTCTAGTGTTTATGCATCCATGTCTATCGTACTGTGGAAGGTAAAATGTATCTCGCTCTGTTTTTCCAGCTGCTATCTCCTCTTGTTTCTTCTAAGCTAGCAAAGAACCTCGAAGAGGCAACATAACAAGTCAGAGCTGATGTAGTGTTATGTTTGGCAGGAAAGGAGTAAGGCTGTTCCTGTGGGGTTCCTTGTGTTACGTAATAATTTGTTTGTGGGGTCTGTTTTGAGATTTTTTCATTTTTGAATGAGTACGTGGAACTGGTAAGGTACTAAATAAGGTGGGGGGGGGGGGGGGGGCAGGAAAGTAAAAAGAAAGTGCTGCCTGCCCAACAATTACAAAATGGAGATGCCACTACACTACTGTAGATGTAGACATAGGTCCTTCATTCTGTGGACTTGCTTGCATGAAAGACAGCAGAAAAATTTTTAGAGATTAGAAAGCCAGTGAGTGAAGGCAGTAAAGGTTTATCAAAGATAAATATTTAAGAAATTAAGCTTTTTTTTTCCTGAAAAACTTTGGTTGTGTGAAATTCCTTATTCCCTGTACTTCAGTAAATGTTTGAGCCACATACAAAAGGATAGTGCTTTAAGCTGGAAAAGACAGTAATCAGTCATGGCTAAAAGAGAAATAAAAGTAGATTGATCGGGAAAGGAAACTATTGGACTGAAAGGCGATTACTATTGAATTCCTCAAGCATAGACCTTTCTTAATATTCCATTAATAAACTTGGCAGAAAACATAGAAATGTTCTCAATAGACTTGTTGATCTCACAAAGTTGGAGACATTGTCAATACTGAGGAAAATTGAAATACCATATCAGGAGAATTGGATCATCTTGAGGACTGAAGTAATAGAAATGAGATGAAATATAATAGAGCAAAGCACAGGTTCATGCATGGAGGGATTTACAATCAGAATTTTTGCTACTTGTTCAGGTGGTACCAAGCTGTCCAGTGACAACTGGAAAATCTGTGTTCAATTTTTGAGCATCATTTGACTGGGAACCACCAATGTGTCAGAAAAGGTGCAAAGAGGGCTGTGAGGATGAATCCAGCAAATGAAAAACCTATTGTGCACAAAACCACTTGATGTATGACCTGGTAAAATGAAGGGTGAGAAGTGATACAAGTATTCTCTGTTGGGGTGAACACAAGAGAAGTAATTTGAGGCACAGAGAAGCTGGAACAGTTGACCATAAATGGATCAAGAATAAACCAATGGTTGAGAATTGCAGTTGTCCCAGGTGGGTCAGACTCCTAGCAGAAACCATAGTCTAAAACATATTTGAGACATACAGTTCATAGAATACATGGACACAGTAATATGACGAGGCTGATGCCTACAATAGTAAAGAATTTGACTTCATGTCCTTTGTCTTCTATATGTACATACTTTTTCTAGTAAAATTAAAGGCATCAGAATCAAAGCAAAACAAATCTGTGTTGAGTCAGCCTATACACTTAAGTTGCCTTTCCCAAATTAACCAGTTGGTAGTAATGATCTCACGACACCTGCATGCTTGTGAGATGGTGTAGTGTTTACACAATGATTTATTAATTGTTATTTTTATCTCTTTCTAATTCTATTATTTTGAGAATTTGACATACGTTTTCTGCAAGCAATTTTGACACTAAACTTTACAGAGAATCATTCTGTCATGTCTGTCAGTGTAATTTAGTTAACTTCAGTGCAGTTATATGAACCAAGTTCCTGGCTTTCATGCCCTGCTAAATTGTCTGTCACAAGTCATTCTTGCCACTCTACGTTTATCAATAAAAATGGCATTAAAAATGTCAGAGAAATGGCAAGTACATGTTCCCTCCTCTATCCTGAAGGAAGATTTGAGGACTCCAGTTTTAATAACGCTCCCCTATAAATGTGTAATTTTGCTGCTGATGTTGTTGGGAGAAGCGTGAGCCCATGAGTGACCAGTATGAATGCTGTAAACCAAGTCCTTAGCTGGAATTAATCAGCCTTATTTTCTAGGTAACAGTGAATCTATCCTGATTTATAGCTCTGACCCCCAGTATGACACTGCCTGTGAATAGTGTCTAATATGGCCTTAATTTTCTTGTTGCCAGGGTCAGATCATCACTGTCAACTTCTATGGCAGAATATTTATGATTTATAAACACAGTCCAACCTTATTCAGTGGCTTAATTCAATCAGATATTTGCAAAAAGCCAAACAAGATATTTACAAGCTGTATCCTATCTCTAAACACAATTATATAATGTCACTGCTTCTGTGATTTCCTTGTCATTTTAAACCATGTTTGCAATAAGGGGTTGATGAAAAGCTCATTGAAGTCAGTGAAGGCCAATGACTTCTACTTCAGCCTTTAACGTGCTTAATATAGGAAGAAGTATACTTCATTGGGCTCACTGCTCATCACTGATTCTTCTCCCCTTCTATTTATTTTTCTTGTTTCCATGTAACTTTACTCTCTAAATTTGGTAGGACATGCACAGAGCTCAGGCAGGAAACTGTCCTGAGACACTTCAGTTCTCAGGTACTATTTAAAGAGATGTGAGATGCTTTCCCTGCCCCTTTTCCTTGCCTAGGCATTATTTTGTCAAGCTGCATTTCATATGGCAGTAGGTTAGTGCTGACTGTTCTCTCTCTGGAGGCTGTGGTGCAAGCACCGTTGCCACAAAACAACTCCAGCAGCGCTCTCACTTGGTTTCAGTAAAATCCTTCATCTTTTAAAATAACTATTTTTGTTCAAACACATATGCACTGACAAATTACAGCATGAACTGATTTTTCGCTCCCTGGAAAAAGAAAATATATATAAATTGCTGCTTATTTGCTCTTTACGGTATCCCTTGTTCTCTTAAAACACAGAGGGATTATGTTTCTTTATGACTTCAAACCACCTACTGACCTGGTCCTTGCAATGGCCACATCACTCATTTAAAGAGTTATCAGGTTTCTCTTGCAGCAGAGGGACTGGGTCTGTTGATCACCAGCCCAATTTTTTCTGGGCCCAGGTAGAGCACATAGTCATACTGGTTGAGATCTTATATTATCCTCTCTGAGACAATGAAATTCAGAATTTTGTTTTGTGCTCTGGTTTTAAAATGAGAATTCCTCAGCATTTTGATAAAAGTGTGTGTCCCTAATCTGCAGCAGGCACTATTTCTTCAGATGATTGTGGTCGTTGTCTTAAAGAATGGCTGTTGCTCTCACCTCCAGCTATGTCCAACTCTGCTCATTTCTTTATGACTTTCAAAGCTTTCCATGTGGTTTTCCCTCCCTCATTTTCTGTCTGTCTAATTTCAAAGTGACCTCATTTATTCACAGTGCAGCAAGAGATAAGCACTTTGGAGAGTAGTAAAACCTCCTCCATTTCTTTTCCTTGTTTCTTAACCTCAAAGAGATGGGGTAGTGTCAGCACTGGCAGGGAGAAGGCAGCTATGGCCAGCTTGTCCTTCTCCTTCTGCCTACTAAAAGGCTGGGCAGGGGTTTTGGTAGGGAAGAGATTTTAAAATCTTCAGAGCTCAGAAGACTGGGAGATATTGCTCTGTTGTAAGTGTTTTAACATTAAAAGATCTAAACAAAAGGGAGAATAGTAACTTCTGGTGACAACGGCTGATGATATTGCTCCCAGGATCCCTGACAGTGACATGGCTCCTGCTCAACACCCACCTATCTGGTTTGAGCAAGTGAGCAGACTGTTGGTCAGTCCTACTTTCTCAGGAAGAAGTAATGTCCTCACCAGCAGAAGAAACAGGACAATCCTTTGTGACTTGGAAATATTTCCTTGTTTCTGTGCTCTTTTATTTTAAAAGCATTTGAGTCTCATTGCTTTCTCTAGCTGTCCTCTTTTTCTTCACATTCAGCGGTTTTACTTTTCATATCCACATCTTGTCTCCTTTGCAGCAGGGCAAGCATACACATTATTTTTGATAAATTGGCATATAAAATCCAGGATACGTGCTGTAGTGAAGAAGAATGCATCTGTAGGTTCAGGAAATAAAAAGTTTTATCGGCAAAACTGATTTAGCAGTGTATGCAATAAACTGATGAGGACTTTTGTGTTGAAAGAAATCTAAGAAAGCTCTCTGCTGAAAAATATTTTGTTGTTACCTTCATGGCTTTTCAGTCTGGGCACATAATACTTTGTGCAAAGACATCATTAAAAAAATATTTAGAAACATTTAAATGTATTTTAAAACCCACTATATTTATTTATTTCTGTGGATGGCAGTTTAATAGAACTGAGCCTTTTGTCTGGTGTCCCAAATCCGTAAGGTAAAAGTCCAAGAATGGAGAAATGCTTCATGATCATAAGCAGTTATGATAATATGCATTCTCTATAAAATTTTGTTATTATATTAAGCCCTTGCCAGCATTTCTACTCATGGCTGGATGTAACCAATGCTGCTTGATGCACGTGGATATTGTCAGAGCAAAATTTCACTGTACAGCACTGGTACGATTCAGTCTGTGGGCAGTTCAGTGCTAGCAGGCTGGTGAGCAGTGGAGAGGGACCAGTGTCTCCCAAGGGTGTTGTAATTCACCCCTGGCAGCTACCAGGGCTCTGGGTCTGCTGTTTTTTTGTGAGTTTGTAAATGTCTGTCATTCTGCTGCTCTGAAGTGCGAAGAGATGCCTGTCAGCAATATTGCTGATATGATCTTTGTTTTGGACTCTTTTGGTCAGTCTCTTGTTTATTTGTTTTTGAGGTTAAAAAAGATGTAGATAAATCTTGTTTCCAGGATGTACTAGACTTAGACAAGAGCACAGAGTTCCCTTCTTCAGATATCTCCTAAGTCTCCTTTTTGGCAAGTCCTTTGTACCGTACTGTAGTAATGTTTGTTATCTCTTTTTTAGTCTGTAAGTAATATTCTAATGGTTTTGGAATCAAGAGAAAAAATTAACTCCCACCCTGTACAGAGGGCAACATCCCAAGCACACAGACATTTTCATAACGTAAGATTCACCTATTCTTGCACTCATTCTTTTTAACATGTTGCTATTTCTGGACATAAGACCTCACACCTGGTAACAAGTAATTTTTTCATCATGTTAGTCCTGAGGTCTTATAACACTTCCAAACTGGAAGATGATGAACTGGGAGAAGAATAGTCAAGACCTGCTTGTGAAATTCAAAAGGAGAGGGACTGAGTGGTCAAAGACAAATGACAATCCCTCTGCCACCAACAGAAGGCAAGTAGAAATGCTCAGATGGGCCAGAGGTGTCAATTTAAGAAAGTAAGAGTTTGAGGGAATGTTTGAGAAAACATGGCTGTGTATTGTGAGTTTTTGACCTTCAGCTTCTTATTCATTTTCTAGGGGTGGATGGAGTAGACATTCAGGGTCACACCAAAACAACAGAAGAAAAAAAGCAGCACAGCTCAGTTACATTTGATGCTAATCTATAAAATGTGCTTCCGTTAAATCTAAATGGGAGTTATGTTCATCAGCTAAACTAAAAAAGTACAGCATCATAGAGGAAGTTTCTATTAATTCTGCATTGACCTTTCCTGGTTTCCTTTGGGATGCTGTTGGTTTACTGTCAAATAAGTCTCATCTGAGTCAGCTCCCTGCTATCTTCTATCTACAAGGTGCCAAACGTGGACCTATATTATTGGAATAAATGAAGGTTGTCTGTGAACACTTGCCACTTCCAAGCTTTGCTGATTCAGCACAGCTATAGGAGATTAAATGATATATGGAAAAGGCTGTGCTCTTTCTCCTCTTGACAAATGTTGAGCAAATTGCAGAATGAGACAGGAAATTTGCTTAATGGGATCCCCTGGTTATTTATTAACAAAGTTGACCTTTTCTTTTTAATTGCCTGCTGCACCTTGGTCCTAAAGCAACATGGTCAGGACAAAAAGGCAGCAAGAACTTGCTTGCTTGGACCTTATATGAAGAACATCTGGTGTTGTGGTTGAACCCCAGCCACCAACTAAGCACTACACAGCCATTTGCTCAGTGCCCCCATGGGAGGATGGGGCAGAAAATCATCCTGATCTCTATTATCCATGCTGTTTTCAGCATAAGTCCAAAATATAGCCCCATACTGGGTACTATGAAGAATATTAACTCTACCTCAGCCAAAACCAGCAGTCTGGGTAACAGAAAAAGTGTTTCAGCAGTGCCTGATTTTAATTTAAAGCAAATAGATGCTTTTTTCACGCTGTGTTTGATAACAGTGGCAATGTGGAAGCAAGTTCCTTAAGCCCAATAAATTTGGACAGCTTCAGCAATAGCTGTGGCTTTTAGATATGGGAAGGGCTCCTTATAAATGAGATTAATCAGGCGAAGGTTTTGGGGTTATTTGGAAGAAAATTAAGAGAAGAGTTCAAGAATCTCTTAAACAACTCTATGGAGAGAAGATATATGATAGAGAGGGGTAAAGAGACAACATTATTTAGTGGCTGGAATTTGAAGATAGACTTAATCTAAAAATAAAGTACAAATGGTTGCTAGGAAAGTTTATTAATAAGTATGATAAGTTTTCCATTGCTTCACAGCCTCAAATAAGGACAAGAGGTCCTTTGGAAAAGCCAGATCAATCAGAAATAATGGGCTTCACTTGGAACAATGATCAAGTCATTTTGTGGTAGTAGTCCTTTCTGTCACCACAACTTATACCCTGTTCCTCTGCTCTTTTTTTCTTACTTGAATGCAGGAATATTTGGCAAGGACTTTGCATATTCGACTTAGCACCAGAAAGAGAATTTTGAACTGCTGTATTCATCTGCTTAGGGATATGGTTTAGTAGAGGACAGGTATGGTTGGACTCGATCTCACAGGTCTTTTCAAACCTAGTGATTCTGTGATTGCGTGTTCTCCATGTGTAGTAAGACAAAACCATGAAATAACTTAATGCATTCTCATTGTTTTAGTATCTTGAAAGGAACAAGTTTCCATTGTAGCATAATACACAATGGTGACACCACTGCATTGTGTCATAATGATCCATCAGAGTTTTGAATCTGCTCCCCTACTCAATGGTAGTCCCTAAAACACACATCTGAATTGGAATATTTTTTCTATGAATTGGTGGGTCTGGAGATACTGCAACAGTAAAATCTTCAGCTCAGGATATATTTTCCTTCTATTTTTCTAGAAGCAGTAAGTTCCTCAGTTCTACTCTGAGAAAAATCATTTCAGTCTGCCCATAATCTGTCATCAAAGGCACCAGAGTTCTTTCAGGACTAAAAATCTTACATAGAAGCATATTGCATTTTGAAAACGCTAACACCAAACAATAACATTTTCTGAAACTCCACAAGATGCTTTGCCAAGTAAGTATTTATTAAATTTATTAAGATGGTTATGTCATGTCCTGAACTGGGCTGAAATGATTTATTTCATTGTGTTCAATTTTTTTTGTTGTTGCTAAAAATAAAATAATTAACTAAACTTTAGCAAGGTAAACCTTGCTAAATCTGTTTATTTATAAGCAGTGGATAGCAGCCAGGTGGTAACAGATCAGAAATTTTGCAGCAACTTAACAGAGTCTACATTTTTAGGGTGCGCTTGTTCACAGTAGGGAATATAAACTGAAACCAGATTGAGTTTATGTTAATAAACTCAATTGAGAATTATGATTCATGATATGCAATGGATTTTGCCCTGGCATCTGGAGAGGTTAACATCTTCATCTCTAAGGCTAAATAAAGGAAGTAATGTGCTTCCATATAGCTATATCACTTAAATGGCTAAATCCATCTGTGGCCTAATTTCAGAACAGATCATGAATCACAGTCACAAGACCCAGATCCTCTGGTGCTTAAGTTCATTAGCTTGCATGGTTATGGCAATTCCCATCCTTTTCTGTGCTATTTCTAGGTTTTATCCGTAACTTGGGAATGATAATTCTTTGATCCCTTCCTTTTTTTTTCTTTTAAGCTTTGCCTTACTCAAGATCTTACATTGAATTCTTACAATTGGTAATATAAAGATCTTCCCTCCTTAGCTGAGGTTAATGCTGTGCAAACAAATATAATTGGCAATAATCTCTCCTCTTTTATCACAGCTTTTGAATTATATAAAATGGAACTGCTTTTGGTGAAGAAGGAAAAAAATAATAGTTTATGAGGAGAATTCTTCACTGAGGTAAATAGTACTAGAATCTCAATCAGCAGATCCCTCTGACTTCATTCAAATGGACTCAAGTTTCCAGAAGAAGATTGTTTTTACCTTTTTATTCTGAACAACCAGTTCAGAACAGTGACTTTGAAGACATTTACCTTACCTCACCCCATAAATCGCTCATATATATGGATTATAGGGAAAGGCAAACATGATTTCCTCTTCATCCTTCTATAATGTATTCATCAGTGGTGTTTTATTGTGCATGGCCAAAGTAATGTTTAAAGCAGGATGCTACAGGAGTCGTGGGTGGGCTTTTACAGTATATGAAGGATGTGGAATGTTTCAGGCCTCTACTTAAAATGTAACCCTTCTGTTCCTGGGGAATTGAGTAACAAGCATTAGGGAAATTGTGGTTGTCACATCATTTTCTGCATTCCCCTTCTCCTCCCCTCTTCAAAGAGGGAAGAAATTCTGTAGTTACTGCAAACTTCTTGCTATGCATTTCTCATTCCACCTGCTCTGCTGCGAGAGGAAAACTGATTTAAAAAAAAACAGACCTGTAAAACCACAAGGACCACTTGTGCTCTTACACATTTAACCTAAAAGGTTGCTTCTTTCCCCCTAAGATCCAATTGTAGCTTTGTTACTTCAGCAAGACGGACTCTGATTCAGGTTTGTCATCGCAATAAAGAGCCCTTAAAAAAAGACTTGGACTTGAGGACACATCTGAAAACCCTGGATCTTTACCAAATGTCATCCGCAGTGAAACCAAACAAAGCTCAGTGATGCTTCTAGCAACCTGTTGGTTTCTTCCTAAATCTTTCCAGGTGAAAATAATGTCTTCTATGTCCCCTTCCCAGTTTTATTTCAGTAACTCTGCCATTCTCTAGTGTGTGAGTATGCTACCATTTTGAGGACTCCAAAGTTTTTCTACCAACTTTCAGCATGCAAACTTTTCCAGAAATCTGTTTTAAGTGAAAGTCCCATTCTATGAAGGATTTTGAAAGTATTTTTTTTCCTTCTCAGAATTAATCCTGAATTCAGCTGGAGACATAAAATTGTTTGAAAGACGTGTATTTAATTTTAGATCTCTTGGAACTGAATGCAATGTTTTATGCTTTTTAATATATTACTTATAAGCACAGAGAAAGCGAAAAATGGAGAAAAAAAGACTGATTCATTTAGGGCTGTTTTAGATGCTTTCCCCTTTCACTCTATCAAAAAACTTTTAGGCTATATCAGTTTAACGAAACTGTTTCTTTTGATCGAGCTGTGTGTTCCCAGAAGAAATAGTTAAAATGTTCTAAATCAGTTCTTTATTATTATGCTTTGAACATTGATTTCAAAAATATAGGTTTTGATCCTCACTCCTCATAATCTCAAACCTAAATCATGTACCTGAGATTGGTTAAATTCACCTTTTAACCTGGTGTATGCTTTCAAGTGATGAGATCATATTTTCTTGATGCATCCATTGTTCAGAATAGCATAGAGAACATGAACATTATGTACCCTGAATTGCTACCCATGTTATAACATTGCCATTACTGTCATCCAGCTACTATTTCTGTATTAAGTGGCTTCTGTTCTCAAATTCTCAATTCATCTGTGTCAGAAAAATATCTGTGGGCAGGAAATTTAACAGAATCATTCTCGACAAAATATATATAAATAGCCAGGCATATTAGGTCAGGTTGTTAACAATCAAATTATAATATATCATGAATAAAATTGTGAGGTGATTTCATTTCATGGCACATAGGCTCTTTGTTTTTTTAAACTTTGAGGAAGGAATTTTTAAAATTTTTGCAAATTTTTTCTGTAGCACATATTTCCTTCTTTCTATTATGCAAACTAATTTGCTTTGGGAGACTTTTTTTCCTTGGCACACTGTTCTTTCTATATCTGAGTAAGATTACTCGGTAAAACTTCAGCCTCTTACTCCTCCCTCCACCCATTCCCCTCATAATACAGGGAAAGTGGTATCACACAATCTGCTTCTAAGGAGAACAAATTCATGACACAAGCTATTATGATGACTTCACAGCAGTGCATAAGGGGAATGGATTTAAATGTAATTTCATTTGATAGTCTGTGAAGACAACAATGCAGATAAAGCTGTGTCTTAGTGCAGGACTATCATCCTAAAGCTTTCAGTTGAACACTATGTGGTAAAGGCAAACTGTTTTTAATGCTTGTCTGAAGAATTTGGTTTAATTCTAACTCACCCACATGATTTTCTAGTGAGGAGCAGGGCACTGCAGTGAAGCATTTGCTTTTTGAGATGGTATCTACTTATGTTAAGAACTTTTTTTACTGCATGCAACAACGGATGAGAGTGAATAGTGAATATTGCTGACAAGCCACGATTCTAGTGATGCACTGTTTTGCTTAACTACCAATTATTATATTACAAGGTGCATCAGAAAAATTCCTTTCCTGTTCTAATCTTTGCTGGCCTTAAGCTTAGCTTGCAATGTTATTAGGCAAGTGCCTTACCTTAGCCAGCATTAGCCTAAGAATAGAAAACCATCAGAAAATAGACCGAAAATGCACATATGCACAACTAGATAGCAGGTATAAAATTAGTTGTTGTTACTAAGAATCCAGCTGTGATTAATAGGGGAAAAAGTCTGAAGCTGTCTACTTAGAATGTAGTCTACATTTTTGTTTGCTACAGACAAAACAAATATTAGCATAACACAAAGTGTGTTTTCAGTTGTGCCCAGAATTATTCTGGCACAGTAACTTACTTCTGCCTGTTAATACCAAGAGCTGTCACTGTTGTATGTCTGGCCTGAAGTTTGGCTTGGCTTTTCCCAACTTTCTGTGAGATCTTACCCAGTTACCAGTTGGCAGTTTGTTATTCCTAGAGATGTGTCAGAAGACTAAATGCCCCCCGATATCCTTGGCAGGGTTGTGAGACAAAGCTTCCTTTGGAAATGTGAGTTAGTCTCTTTCAGGTGAAGACTCCCAGGTGGATGTAGACATTCCACTGTAGACATTCCACCAAACCCAAGAGCAAAATGCTTTGTCCTTTGGAGCAGTAATGTACCTTGTCTGTGACACTTGCTTCTCCATAGTTGCTATATTGTCTAGACTGGGACATTAAATATGTGGATCTGGAACTGCAGCCCAAATTGGGATAGCAGAAAAAGCTTTTCAAAATCAAATAATTTTTTCTCGCACTTGAAAAAAATCAAACCAAAACACCAGAGAAAGGATGTGTTCTCCTACTTCCAAGCCTATCTTTTGGATTTTGTGGGTTTTTTGGCTTATTACCTCTTAGTAGGAAGCTAATTAATTCTTTTTCTGATCCCTGAACTTGTTATACGCATTGGCTTGGAAGCTGGTTTTAATTAATGAAGAATTCAATGCCAGCTAAACCTGGCTGTTCATGTCAGAAGTTGCCTATGTTGTCTAGTTTATCAGAGGTCCTAGTTACTTATTTAAGTTGGTGAGATGGTGTGACTGGAAAACCACTGGTCTGGTAATCTGTAGAGCAATCACAGAACTATTAGTGGTTAACCCTGTGAGTTCAGGGATGATAGGGAAAAGGTGAGTACAGTCCACACCTTGTAGAAAAAGTAGATACGGAATTGTAAATCTCCTTATGTAATTATAACCATTGCATAAACTATGGAATAAATAATAATGGAAGCAATGCATAAGAATGTGAAAATGAGGACAAATTTAGAAGAAAATATGCTGATGAATAAAAGCTAGCCTTATTTGTGAAGAACAAGACATGTCAGGCAGGTCTAAATAATTTTATGGGCCAAGTGTTTTAATTGGTCAAAGCTGCCATCCAAAGCACTATCTCTTCTGTGAGAGGGAAGAAGAATGGAGGAGGTGAGATTTGACAAGAGGGAAGACTTGTTTGAAACAGGAGAGTGGTATGCTGATGTGCGAGTAGTCTGGGGACAGGATGACTTGGAAAATGAGGTAGGTCCTTGAGAGGTGAAATAAAATCAGGAATTGCTCTCAGGAGGTCTGCAACAGGAGTGGGAAGGCAATGAGGTGAGAAGCCTGGACTTTGCTTTGGGATTGAGACCGTCTGTAGTAGTAGTAACAGTTTCAGAAGGATAAGGTATCTTGAGATCCAAAGACTGTGCTCTCTAGTTCTGTAACAAGATTCTAGTATGGGACTGAAGCATTTGTTGCTTCCTTTGCTTGTACGTTCTTTTTGCTTTGCTGAGCCTTATTAGGGTGATGGACCTAGCAGCCTTGAGTGAGACAGTCTCCAGCAATCTCACTGTATAAGTATTCTAGGCTAGCCAGGAAAGACAGTGCTATTTTTACCTTTTTATGTTATAGCTCATATCTGCTTTAAAGATAATTAAAACATTTCCATTTTTCCACTGGAGGATAGTTCTCCTTGAGCAGAAGCATACAACCATTCCTTTTTGAAAGAGTTTCCTGACTCATGAAATACGCTTTATTAATGCAAGAACTTATAGAAAACATTAAGAAAAAAATCAAGTGGTCTCTTGGTTAGGAATTACCATTACAAAGTCAGTACCTCAGAGGTGTATTGTTGAAGAGGTAAACTCGAAGTTCATGTCTGTGCAGAAGACAACATGCAACACAGTGCTTCACAAGGGGCTGCCTACTTGTGAAAGGGGTTCGGAGTCACTGGAAGTGGACATAAACACTGCAGCAACCAATAGGAAGAAACTTGGATTTGATCTTTTTCTTAACAGACTTATAAGCCCTTTTGGAGCATTCATCACAGTAAAACTAAGGTCATAATGTGTAAAACAGATGAGAGAATTGCACTGGACAAACTCTGGCTGCAGTCTTACAGATTTTCAAACACTGTGGGTTTTTTGATGAACCCAAGGTAGTCAGACCTTATTAACTGCTGCCTGCCCAGCTTTCTCCAAACACCATGCCCTGGATACCTCCTGTAAGAGTATAGTCTCATTTTTAACAATTCTCATGGTCAGCCGTTCCAAGGAATGTTCTGGCTGCTTCTACTCCATCCCTGTGTTCACCACTTTCACTGTTTCTGTTCCTTTGCATCTGCTGTGGAACAGCTATAAGGGAAGAGTAAATTTTTTTCTCAAGTTTCAATTTCCAAAAAAAAGTTACTTTTTTAACAGAAAAGTAAGCCAATAAATTCCTGCAAGAAAATGATTTCCCAAAGAATGCAGATTTAATGCCATAAAATATAATTAAAAATCTGTAATAAGTTCTGTTGGGTTCTCAGTTTGCTTCCATATATTTTATTGGTCAGTTAGCTGATATCCAATGGGACATACAATAAATGTCATAAGGAAAGCTTATAAAATGTGGGAGGAATTTCTGAAATTAGAGATGGACATGTTTTGGTGAAATACGCTCATTCCCTTTTTGAGTGTCTGTGATCTTCCAAATGTCCTTTGATCGATCAGTCCTGCCTCCTTGGAGGAATGGTGCCGCATCCAAATATATTAGTGGCTGAAAGTCTACTTTTTGAGGACCCTTTTATAAGCCTTCAGGCAGTGAATTGGATGGGTGTAATTCAAATAGACATCCATCTTCTGTCAAACGTAGTTTAAGAGAAACTTGCTATCCCAAGAAATTGTCTTAATCTAACTAGTGCAGGCAGTCCATCTAGATTACGATCAAGGTCCCTGTACTGCACAATAAGGCAAGTGTTCCTTATGTCATTGTTTAAAATCTATGTCAGAATCCCTGAGACAAACCTTAAATATAAAATAGAAAAGGAGAGAAGAGGAAGGATCCCATAAGTTAGAAAAGCCTGACCTAACTTCTTGTATTAGGTGCTAGTGTTTCTCTGCAACCAGCTGATGATATGTTCCATGTATCAGTATAAGTTTTGTAAGTATCCTTAAGACAAGAATCCATCTTCCTTCTACCTTATCTGTATCTTAGAGTCTTGCTCTTTTGGCTTGTTATTTCTTTTAAGAAGTCTTTTCATCCTAGATACTGAGCCTGATGTCATAACGTTATTCTCTTCTGGAATTCTTTCACTCTGACACCTTTGTGTATCAGTACAGCCTGTCCTTTAGTCAGAAGGACAAAATGCAGGATGTAAGGCACCAGGTTTTAAGGTCTAGCTTTGTGTAAAAGTTAAAATAAACAGTGTTTCATCCTACTGTAAAGTACTTACTGACACAAGAAAGATGCAGTTTCTTTGCTACAGGAACTGAGAAAATTCTATTAAGTCAGATAAAGGGCTTCTGAGCTTTTACCTCTGTTGGCTGAAATCTGGTTTCCTTTGAATTCCCCTCTTGTAAAAGATTACAGAGCACTTGGTTGCTCTGTTGATATGAAAGGGGAAGGAGGGTAAGTAAAACTCCCAAGTATTATTGTGCTCAAATGCCCTGTCAATGCACACAAACTCCATTACAGTTTACCCACAGTATTTTTCCTAATCTTTATGTGAAACTATCATTGTCATAAAAGCCCTCTCAGTCAAGATCAAGAGGGAAAGAAACTATTCTCTTCAGAGATGGGAACTGAAAGTTTCTGTATGTTGCTTTTGAAGACAAAATTGTACACAGAATACAGTAGTTTTCCTCTGCCTCATCTCCAGTCTCATCTATCAACAGAGCCAAGACATTCTACAGTTCTATAAAAAAATCAGAGGTTAGGACAACAGGTATATAATGTGTATGAGAGAAATTTCTTTTAAGGATGGTTTGACATTTGAGAATATCAAGATACTCCCTTTTTTATTGCAAACATGTAAATATTCATCTGTGTGGTTTGAATCTGATTCTATTGGAGAGGGAATGGGTCAAAAGTTGAGTACTCTATGTAATACTCAGAAATTCTCTGAGGTAGTTGTTAAATCTTAGGCTACTTATCAGATATCTTGCTTTGCTGTTCAAGAGCCTTGCTGACCATAAGCAGTTTATTCGTAAGTTCCAGTGAAATGTCTCAGGCTCCTTGAAAGGGCTCTGATTAATAATGTATTGCAAACAGAATCCTTTCTGTTTAAGCTCAGTGTATCTTTGGCCATGTTGTATCTGTGAAATATGTTGCTGAATTGATATAGCACAAGCAGGTTAGTCAAAGATTATTTGGGTTTGAATGATGACGAGTCTTTTCGTATTCATAGGTATCGTTCTAGCTGTATTCTTGATTGACAGAAGTCTTAAAAATACTACTTTGAAATCATGTTCTTAATTTTAACCTTCTCATTTTAACTTTTGATTACTGGCATTTAACCAATAGACTGAATTATCAAAAAATAAATTACAATTGACAGGTTAAAACCCATATGTGTGTATTCATGGATAGAGAGGCAAGAAAGACTCATAAACCCTGGGTAAACTTCAGCATCTTTCAATTGTTGACAGCTACCTGAAAGTAACTTGATACAGTGTAACTCCAAATTCTTCTCACCTCAGCATAAGCTTATTCATCAGACTATTAGATACTAGTATGTGTTGGTACCAGCCACAGCGTTATCTGGTAAGTTTTCCCCATAGTCTGATTTTGTTGGCTTTCCACTTCAGCTGTTCTTGTTGTAGTAAATGTTCAGCAAAACAATTAAAGAATCCAGAAAAGTTTGTTGCAATATAGTTTGCCATTAGAGGAGAAGCATTAATCAATTCATTCTTGAGGTACAGAGTATGACAAGAAAAGAAAGCTGCAGAGCCCAAATCAGTTTCATTGACAAGACCTGAAGCAAGCAATAGCTCATTCTCATCATACCTGAGAAAAACTAATGTAGAACATGGAAGAGAGACCTGGAAAGTATTCAGTACTAGTATCTCATTTTTACACAGTGAGGGTGACAGAGCACTGGAATAGGCTGCCCAGGGAGGAGATATTCAAGACTCGTCTGGACGCCTATCTGTGCAATATGTGCTAGGGCGCTGCTTTGGCAGGGGGGTTGGACCCGATGATCTCTTGAGGTCCCTTCCAACCCTTACGATTCTGTGATTTTACCCTCCCTTTCCAGACAGTACAATCTTTTTAACTCTATGCTAATTCTTAATAAGTTTCTATAGTATTATTCAATATACTAATACTTGCTTCTGTCAGTTGGCTTTTTAGGAAAACTCTTTTCCAGCAGCAACACTGTACAATCAAAATAAGCTTGGCTTACTGAACTGTACATATGCAGTATGCAGTGTCCATACTCACAGTTTGATTTTATAAGTTCATACATAATTTTTAAATGCAGTGACTATAGTGCCTTAATATTTTGCCCATTATAATGTATATTTTACCCTTTGCATTCTGCCTTGCATTATGGACATTTGATTGTGGATATTAAGTTGCTTCAGTTTGTGTCTTGGTGCCTCACTCTTGCTCAGTTTTTTAAAATATACCTGTGAAATGAAGTTTCTCTCTACATCTTACTGTTGGGCATATAGGTCAAAGGGAAACTTCAGAGATTCACTTTCCTTGGATACTAGCACAAATTCCATTCTGAGTGGATCTGAGTTACTTATTTGCTGAATTTTTCAGTGCTTTGAATGCCAAGGAGAAATAAAGGAATGGATAAAGTAGGTGTTTTTTAATCAGTGCGTTGGCAGCCTTTGCAGCTTTATAGAACCTTAGGTTTCCTGTTTAACCATAAATGGATAACTCAGAAGGCAATCTTTTTTTCATTGTATTAGTTTCTGAAGAAAAAAAGAAAATTTGAAAAAAAAGATGGAGGAAAGAAATGGAAATAGCAGTAACAATATTCAGTCACATAAGGAAAAAAAAAAAGTAAAAGCATAAAAAGTTTGGAAACAGAATTACACTGCTCCATTCCAGTAATGCTGGAACATAGTGCTTCAGTTTGGTTTTACTAAATGGAATTGTGGAGGGGAAAAAAAAATCCCTATAGAAACCATAGATTTCAACAAACTGATGGTATTCTGTAAAACCAAAAACTCTCAGCTCTTGAAAGCATATTTAGATAGGCAAGTATATATTATGAAGTTACTAGGAATTTTAATGACCAAGAAACAGATTAATAGAAGCACTTGTTTCAGGGAAAAGTCAAACCTTTCATCTGGAAGGTTAGGAAAAAATACTCCTTGGGCAGATTACTCTTAGTAACCTTGGTAGGTGTTTGCCATCTTGAGCACCATGGGTACACAGGCCTTGGGGGAGTCTCAAGGCTGATCTGATCATGCTTTTAACAGCATAAGCTATCTTCACAGGAATGTAAGGCTTTTGGATCTCTCGCCCATCCTGTTCCTATTAGTCAAGATGCTCTGTACTTGGAGTCTTCATCACTGCATATAAAGTGCTTCAAACATTTGTTCTTTGCTAGGGAGGTACTCCAGTGGCAGTCATTAATCATCGGTGCCAAATCTTTTTCTCTCTGTAGCCACTACAGCTGCTCTTTCCAGCATCATTTTGGATTCAGGAGATTTCTCATGGATGGTCTTCTAGAAGGTCTTGTGCTTAGACTGGTCAGGAACTAAACTTCTGTGGCTATAAGTCCCCAGTTCATGGAAGTTTGTAGCCCAGGAGGAGCCAAAAGACAAGCATTTCCAGTTTTCAGTCTTTTCCAGCCTAATCAAATCTGTCAATAACACTTCCATGGCTCTTTCTAGATCTAGTCTCCTTAGACATTAGGAAGCAAGACACACTGCCCATCTCCCAAGAAACGGTTTCAGCTCTCTTTAGGGGTCTCAGAAGGTGTTGGCTATCTAGTTCTGCCAAGAAATTCCTCTATCCTTGTCTATTTCTTTTTCTTGGATGCTACCTCGTTCTTGTCCTCAGTGTAGGTAGGACATCACTGGTTTGCTGGACCTTCTGCATTTAATGCAAATGAGGTTTCTGTAATATGTACTTAGTATTCAGACTGGTCTCCATGGTTCCTATTCAACATCTGGCATATATGGAATGGCAATTAAATAAAACCAAAACAAAAACCCCAGTAAACTTTCCAGACTAAGTAGCAGTAATAATGATAAAAAGAAAATACTCTTCTCCTGACCTCTTTATCTTAGGAGACAGATCAAACTCAGGTTGATCAAGCTCCAAGATCATTATGCAGACATAATCACAAATATAAATTTACATGATCAATTCTTGGCATGTTGCAGACTTGCAATATTCATATGAGAGACTGGTTGAGCATATGGCTGTAAATCTCACTCGCTTACCAGCAGGATGTTCCATATGTTCATCAAAATCTTACAAACCAGATTTGGGTGGATTTCTTATCTTGTTTTCTTCAAACATTTCAGTAACGTCAGTAAGCTAAAAGTGTTCTGTACTAACCAGGCCCTGGTACAGAGTTGGCCATCACCAGGCTCATCCATTTTGTCCTGCCTTCTTGGTATGTCTGGACACTATCATGAAGAAAAGTTACAATTTTGGTGCCAATTTACCCTAAGCAGGTTTGGACTATGCTTTACCATTATGCCACTTGCCTTAACATGGAAAAAGCTTTCATATCTTTGCATATATGAGTATTCAGGTGCAATTTCATAACAGTAATTATGACAAAGACTTCTAGGCCTAAAGATGATGTAACATACATAGGTCATTGTTTTTCTTTCCTTTAGTTATTCAGTCACTGTAAAAAATTGTGAGTGGGAAGCTTTCTCTAACTAGTACCTGGTGATGTCTGTGTATCAAAACAGTGAGATTCACCTTTGAGTTACATCTGCTGAAGATATTGTGGCAAAATTTTCAGGGAGATATTTTTCTGTGCAGATCCTGAGTAAACATTTTTACCTTCATCCTTGTGAATTTCTAGCAAGACTGAAGTAGAAAGTCCTGCAAAAGGCTGTGGTATTGATAGTGCGTTTTAAGTAGTAAACATGAAAAGATGGTGTTGAGCAGCTTCCCCAGTGAGGTTGTACTGAATGTTAAACCAGAGCAGAAACAGCTGCACAGAGTTCATTGAAATATATGCTTCACTTTCCCTTGCTCTTCACTGAACGCCTCAGCAAAATACAGCTGTTTACTTGATCGGGTAACAGTCTGATCCCAAAGGAAGCTGCTTTTAAAAGATTTTACCTGGCTGATGTGCCTTTTCATCTCTGCACAGTTTGCAGTGTGGTCAGTTATCACACACTTATTCAAGGACAACAGCTGACTTCTCATTTCAGTTAGAATTAAAGAGCATTTATTGAAATTTCTGGACTAATCTCTTAGCATAGTAAGCTTTCCTGAGCTGTACTGCTAACATGGTTTGACCACGACATAGTGAGAATACATTGGTGGGAGGTTAATTGAAAAAACAGCCTAAACTAGACTCGATTGATGTAGACTCTGTCAGTGGGCTTTAGCATGAGCTGAGATGAGATTTACACTAGCCCCTAAATGACATTCAAACTGTTGCACAACTTAATAACTGAACATGAAGTCTGCTCGGAAGTATCCCTGATGATAGAAGGTGCCAAGCAAGATCTTTCAGTCCAAATGGACTTGGTGAGGTCTGTGCCGACTTGACACAGGAGGTGGGTGGGCTTAACTGGACCCTAATCACAAGTTCATATCTGCCATTTAACATCTAGTTTTGGTGTTTGGAGGCCCACTGGCCTGAATCTGTTTTTGCTGACGGTGCAAGGCGATGCGTAGCAGAACCATAGCTGCGTTCTTCATCTCTATGCCATTGTTACTATGTTAGGAGACTGAGGAGGATCAGGCTGCCATGAGCACTGCAGACCTTTACCCAGTGCAAGTACTTGACTATTCAACCAAACTGACATTGCAGTAGAGGTAGGTCTTTGGTCTAGTAACAAGAAGGAAGGGTATGTTCGGGCTAGAGATCTGTTTGTTTCCTATCTCTAGTACCACAGCCATGTAAAATTTGATTTTCTCAATCTCCTTGAGTGTGTGTGTGTAGCTGTTTATTTGCACTTCTACAGAAGTAGGCTTGCTTATACATTAGCATGCCCTGAAATGGTTTTGACTTCAGTTTGATACATGAAAGTGTTCCACATATGCGCTTTTCATTCTCAGAGCCTACTGTAACTTTAATTAAACTCTTGCAAGCTTTTTTAAAAAATACTCCTAATAATAAATAATTAATTAAAATAATAAATAAGTTATTATAGGAATTATACATCTGTGCTTCCCTTGGGCCTCTGCAGCTCTATTTTAATTAAGGTTAAGGTCCTTATTTGAATAAATGAATTATAATAGGGATTTTTTTTAAAAATCATATTGATTCCTCTATATCGCTTTTGCCCAGAGAAAGTTTATTAAAAAGAATAGAGTGATTCTGATAGATTTTTTTGGTACTTGGCAAATGTAATCTGTGTTCTTTCAGAAATCTAATTTTCTAGATTAGTGAATCACATCTGATATTGCAAATGAGAAAATGCTTATTATTACTTTGATAGCATAGCATGGAAAACAATGTGAATAGCATGGATATATTTTTTGAGTCAGCATTTCAATAGTATTAGGGCCTAATATACTGCAACTATACAAAGCTTCTGAGTATTGTGTATGTGTTTCGTTGGGTTTGTTTTCCTGGCAGAATAAAAGGAATGTTTATAAAATGCAGCAACATTATCAAGGTGTAAAATGTAGCAGATAAACCTTCAAGCTGTCATAGTTTAACTGCATCTGGCAACTAATAAGCACCACACAGTTGCTTGCTCAGTCCTCAGGGAGATGGAGGAGAGAATCATAAAAGTGAGAAGACTCATGAGATAAAGACAGTTCAATAGGTAAAGCAAAAGCCACAGCACAGAAGCAAAGCAAAACCAGGAATTCATTCCCCACTTCCCGTGGGCAGGCAGGTGTTCAGCCATCTCCAGGAAAGCAGGGCTCTGTCACATGTAATGGTTACTGGGAAATACAATACCCATAATTCTGAACAACTCCCCCCTTCCCTCTTCTTTCCCCAGCTTTATATGCTGAACATGATGTCATGTGGTATGGGATATCCTTTTGGTCAGTTTGGGTCAGCTGTGTCCCCTCCTAATTTCTTGCACACCCCTAGCTTACTCCCTGGTGGGGTGGGGTGAGAAGCAGCAAAGGCCTTGGCTCTGTGTAAGCGCTGCTCAGTAGTAATTAAAACATCCCTGTGTCATCAACACTGTTTTCAGCATAAATTCAAGACATGCTCTCATACTCGCTGTTGTGAAGAAAATTAATTCAATCCCAGCCAAAAAATTGTAAAGCATTTGCACTTGTTTCTTCAGAAAGCTGGTCACAAGAAGTAGTAGATGGAATTTATGAAAGAGAGAATGAAATTGGAGAATTAAAACTAGAAGGCGATCTCTTCACTATTTTCTAGGCAGCATGGAAATGCTTTCCTTTTAATAAATCTAGCCTGCATTTTGTAGAATGAGGTGTGATTTTTCTGCCTTTTTGCAAGTAGACTCCTTGAGAACAATTCAGACATTCTGGGCTGTAGCACAACTACTAAGAAATCTGAAGGGCTGAGCAATCATCCCTACAGGTAATTCCATTTAATATCTCTGAACTGAACACCCCAAAGATTGAGCAGCCAAGTTCTCATTTTTTGAGAACATGGCCTTGCAGCTTTCTCTTGGTACTCAGACTTTTCTGCTTGTTTTTCACCTGTTATTGCTGCCACACTTTTAATTCCTATTAGTGCCATGCTTAACAGTGTGAATGTTAGCAAGACACAAAGGCACTGGCTAGTATATAGCTTTTCGTAACTGTGACAACATCAGATCTTGTCTGTTAGGTATTTCCCATGGAATGATTTGGAGTGGGCCAACCCTTTAAGTAGACTTCTCAAGTACCATTGCCACTGGAGTCTCCCTTCAGTTACTGGCTGTGGTCTTTTTCCACTAAACAGACTCTTGAGTTCACAGTAACTTTACACATCATCTTAAGCACTTCACTAATAAGGGGTTAACTGGAAATATACTGTAGAATTTATATGAATCAGATGATGCCTTCTCTCATTTGTAAGCACAAGCCACATTGCCTTTTAATATTCTTCCCATTTCATAAAATTGGGGGTGTTTTTTCTCATTTTTGATTGCTCTTCTAGCCTTCTCTTAAACTGAAAACCTTTCCTTCTTCAGTTCTAATGCCGTTGTAATAGTCTCTCATGCTTATGCATTATAAATGTTCCATCTTCATTATTCATGAAAAAAACTATTTTCCAAGTTTGACACCTTATGAGTGTTCACATGACACAGTAATGATAAAATGTTTTCATTGCATAATCTATACATTCAATGAAAATAGATAGACATGAATTAATGTTTAGAAATGAGCACTCAAGAATTTAGCCCTTTTAACAGGGCTATCATAGTATGCATGCTAAACAAATGTTATTGACCCAATAGAAAACAGATCAGATAAAAGGAAAATAGGACTGGACAGTATGTTGAGAGATCAGTTTCTCCATTCCTTTGCCCCAGAGCCAGGTCATTTTTACCTAATCAATCCTGACAAATGTCTGCCTAACTTGTTCTTAAAAACCTTCAGCGCTTCAAAGTTCTTGATCAGTTTTTCCTACTATTTCACCTCAATCTTTCTGGCTGCATTTTAGACGCATAAAGGACAGTCCACTTCTCTGTAAGTGCCTTTTATGTACCTCAAGAATTACCATGTCCTTCATGCTAAACGTTTTTTTTTAGGTCTTTCTCCAGACATTGTGCTTTCTAGACCTGCAATAATTCTGCTGTCTTCCCAGCATCTTTACAGTAGATCTGTGTCTTTAAGATACTTTTCCCCTAAACTGAACAGTCTTCTTGGGCTGCAGCCCTTTACAGTAAAGAGAGTAGAAGAATTATTTCACACATCCTATTTAGATGTCCTAGAATAAACTTAGAAAAATATGCTTTGCTCAAAATATCTGTTGGTTTCATAGTACTAAATCTAGTAAAGAGCATGGAGAAAAATTGCTGGGGGAATTGTGGGATTGTTTGTGGTCCTAAATTGATGAAATGTATTTTTCCACGATGCAGATGCAAGCAGAATTTTTTCAGTGATTGATAGCTCAATCCTATGTGCCTAACTTGAGATGACATTTGAATTTTATTGCTGCTGATGGTTTTGTGGGTTGTTGGGGGTTTTTTTTCCAAAAAGGAAAAGTGCTTATTTTTCTGTTTCTGCCAGTTTTTAAACTTAAATTTCCTCTCTTGTTGGCTGTGTTTCATAGTGAAAGAAGATAAAGGAAAAAGTTAGTGCTTATTATGAAATAACCTGTAGCATCTAGCTGCATAAGAAGAAAATGTGAAACTGGGGCTAAAGCCTTCTAGGTTATGCAGACAGAGTAAAAAATAAAAAGTCTTTAAAAACATCCATTGATTTCATTAAAGTTTTTTTCCTGTTTTCTAAAGGATACAATATTAGTGCCCCCACTGATACCCATAGGCTTTGTTGGGTGTAGACAGGAGTGTGGGCTTTTTGGAACAGCTGAAAAGGCAGGAATTGGGTGCAGTGCCTTTCTTGGGGGGTGGGGAAATCCCTCTTTCTCTGCAATAACCCCAAAGTGGGTTATATCCTGAGAGTTCCCTTATGCTGAGGCATGCCAGGCTTTCCTCTGCTTACTGTGAGAGGTGGGAAAGAAACGGTGTTTACAGTACAGAGGATGGAGAGAACTAAACCAGTTCAATCTCGAGAAGTAGCTCGTAATAAAGATATGTAGGTGAAAGAGATAAATTAAAAGATAATAAACTCAGATTATAAAGTTCACATTGGTAACCATAAGAAACTGACCACTGATATTAGGTTTTCAGTCTCTTGATATTTTCACAAGCCTAAGCACCTTTCTAGAAGATGTGCTTTTGCCACAACTGAATTGATTTTGTGTTTGTGCTATGAAGCTGGTCAGGTGTAAATGAGGTAGCACAGGTAGCTGTCCAGGTAACAGATGTCTGAGTGAATAGATTTCCCTGGTATTTGGCTCACTCTGTCCCCAGGCCTGTGGCTAGTAAAGGCTGAGTGCTTCCAGTGATCAGCATAATCATGGTTCATCGCGCAGTATAACAGATTTTGCAAACCCAAAAGCATTGTGGTGGAATGTCTTGTTTCTGGGTTTGATTCCTCTGTTAATCCACAAACTCTCAGTAGCAGCTGAGTTTCTGACGCTGTTAATTGTGCACAATGAAATCAAAAAGTGTCCCCCAGGACAGGTGACCCTGTCCTTCTGCTGTGTTTTGTAGGGCCCACTCCCATGTCACACAGTGGGTCAATATGTGCAGTAATTAAAAGCTTTTCATATTCATGAGGCTCCTTAACCTTTTCACCTTTACTATTCTGCCTGCCTGTCTTAACAGCTGTTGCTCTCTATGGGCTAAAGTTTAATATCAGCACTAATGCCCTCTTCCTTTTTTTCCCCATTTTCCTTCCCTCCTTGTAAAATGTGCTACCCTAAACATATTTCGTTCTTTATTATCTATGCTTATGTGGTTCTGGTCTCTTAGAAATATTGAATTACTAATTGGTATTTGAATGTCCTATGTGGAGTTCTATATTAACATTTAGTCCCCTAACAGGAATATGTGGATTAAAATGTTGAAAGCATTAGAGAGACATGTAGTTTTAATCAACTTCCGATCATTATCATTGCATTAGCATTATTGAACATGGTGATACTTTGCTTGGGATCATGGACTGTATCCCAGTTTTGTAGTTTCTTGAAACTTATCAGCTCTTAATTCAGTTTGCACTTTTACTGTGAGTTAGAAATCTTTCAGGCATTGAATAGGAAGCATACTTTCATAATGAGAAACCCCCTTTTCTCCAGTTGTGGATTAGATTCTGCTCTTTATTGTCTTGTTCGCAACATACTTGGTTTTTAGTCAAATTATTTCAGCTATAAATGCATCCCAGCAAATGGTAAGCAATATTAACATTTTTAAAATGTCCAAACTACCACAATGTTTATAACTTTGGCATCACTACTTCAGACTAACAACCATAGATCAGTCATCCAGGATTCAAGGCTACTAATCCTTACTGCTTTCCACACTGTCCAGTTCATATCTCCAGTTCATATAAAGGACCAGGAGCCAGCCTAGGAACTGAAACTGTGTTGATTTAATCAGGCAAAGTTCTGCTCATTTGAGACTCAGACCCATCCCTGAACTTTAGTCTTCCTTCATATGATACCATGATGAAACAAGTTTAGAACATAAAAATGGCTGTGTGAGTGGAACCAATGGCCTTTCTGCTCCACATTCAGTCTCTTACGGGGGTTGTAGGTGTGTACCTAGGCTGGGGTAAGCACATACAAGGCAAACACAAACTATTTCTCTAGGTATCGTAACCCTGAATGCATTTATTTTACATTAGTTTATACAATATCTCCTTAAACTCAGATAAACTTCCAACACCTACAGAATCCTTTGGCAGGGATGGTCACACATCTGCTGTCACACAGTGGGTGCAGAGCTGGAGAAAATGCAGAAAATACCATGCTGGCTTTCCTGATTACAATGTGGATTCACTGCCCTATTATGTTTCATAGATATCCTAACCCTAAAACACTAGAAGGAGTTACAGGAGCAAGAAGGATGCAGGTCACAAACAAATTCATTAATGCATAATTCTGTGTACAGAGAGGGTGTGCAGCAAGGGTGTAAATGGTGCATTTCTCTGTTTTGTCTTATAACTCCCAGATAAGACCCTTATGAAATTTTCTATGCTAATAGGCAGTGGAATTTGCCAAAATTTACCATGAGGATTACAAATACATCTGGAGTTACTCTATGATCACAGCTTTGGCAGAGAATATTAAAACTTCTATTTCAGGACTTGAGTTGATCTCTTGCCTGCTCCAGCTCATTCCTTGCTCTGATGTGACGGAGAGGTCATGCTATATAGACCAGGTTCTTACAGCTTCTTCAGAAGCACTGGTTACTCTGGTGACTTCTATGAGCCAGAGAAAAATTCTCTGTTCATTCTGTTGCTCTTCATTTGTTTCTAAATTAAAGTCTTTCCAAAATTTTGCCTTTTAAAGATAATGTGAGAGAGATTTCAGATACGCCTGTTTAAAACTTTAGCAACATAAGCAGGTGGATTGAAAATGCCAAAGCTTTCCTAGCTACTTTGCATTCATCACCAGAAGAGCAAAAGATACTTCTCCATTAACTCTCAAATGAGAAACAGGTTTGGTAGTTATGAAAAAGCAGCATAAAAAAATCCATTCTTTCAGGTCAGGATACATGATGTGTACTGCAGTATAACAATTTGGAAAACCTATTTAAAGACTACAAGCTCTTACTATTGCTATTAGTACCTTCCTGCAGTTTTCAAAATTTAATTAGTGGCTATATTTACAAAAATATTCTTCAAACAACAGCAGGGGAAAAACCACCTGAACACTGTGATCTTACTAATTTCACTATCCTACAGCATGTTAAATGCATGGGACAAAATGTATCATGGTGCCTCTGTAATGATAACAAGCAGCATTATAAGATTTTTTTGTTTTATTGTTGTGTGGTTTCCAGCTGATAGGGAAAAAATACCTACTGGATAGCATGCTGAACATGTTCATAGTAAATAACAGGCTGCTTCCTTTTAAAAGATAAGGTACAGGAGGACTAAGAATAGGAGCTGAGGTTTTGAGAGAGAAACCAGACATTTCCATTCACAAAATGACTTAGGCAAATGTCTAAAATCCAAGAGCATAAAACTTTTATGTTTATGACAGAATCAAGGAATGCATCAAGGGTGTCTGAAAAAGTCCAGATGAACAGTATCCATTTTGTAACATACCAGGACATATGTAAAATACAGGGGTAATGCCTTCAGACTCATGCTGTCCTTCCTACTTTAGTGTCTGCTTGTCACAGGTCACAAGGTCACAATGCCAGAATAGTCCTGTTGGTTGCTGTTAAAATGGATTCAGTAATCCTACCCTCTTCTCCTTTTTAGCCTGAGAATATTTGCTGCCATCTCCTATCTAGCTGTCCTCATGCTAGAGGACAGTGCTACTTTTTCTTCCTGAGCTTTCTCCATGTACATTCACCCTTCATGTTGTCAGGCTAAACATCCAGAGGGATTTTAGTCTAAAAGCATCTTGCAAGCTGGACCAGCATAGGGATGCTGTAGTCAGCAGACCAAGGTCTTCAGTAGAAGAGACCAAAAAGGCCAAAAAGGAGCTGTAAATGCAGTTCCTCCCCACCAAACTGTTGTCAGCCCTGGTCAGAGACACACAACAGGCATATTGCTTGAGACCAAGAATGCTTTTATCCTTCTATCAATTGAAACTGTTTTTCAGCAAGTTCAACTATCCACCTATGTACTGCCAGTAAAAAAAAACCCCAAACACTAAAAAAACCCAACAAACCCAAACCACAAAATGCAAACAAGCCTCCCTGTCTCCTCCTCCATATAGCTACTTTGTTATTCCAGTGGCAAGAAGAACAAAATCCCCTTATTCCTTTGTTAAGGCATTCCCACCTTGCTTTTTGTACATGCAAAACATCCTCTGCTTAATTAGCCAATGCTACTATTCAGTGATAACATACTACTCCATGAAGCGTGGGTGGAGGAAAATTACAGGCAAGGTGCTTTTAGCAGAATTTATTGTTCAGCTTCACTATGTAAAGACGTAGAGGCTGTGTACTGTAAAGCACAGAAGCGTTAATCTCTTTGCATCAATGGCATCTTTTTTTTTACATAGTTGTAAAGTAAAAGAGGGTTAGTGCTGGATTCTACTGTAAGAAAGAAAAATGAAGTCATATTTTGATACAATGTAAATCAGCCTAAATATGGAGTTGGAGAAATATGCATCATCTAAAGAATCGATCAGATTTTTTTTCCCCAGATAATTTATGTAAATATTTAGGTTAAGATTTGAAGTTTCACTGAAAAGGTGAATTTATCTTGGTTCTGAACTTTACCTAATAGCCTATTCCTCTTAATCATATTATAGGAAGACATATAAAGTTTAACCATAACATTAATCACAACTGGGTACACAATGTGCTAGTACAGAAGCTTTATTGCTCTTTCCTCTGGCAATTAATGCAAATAATTTTGACATCTTAGCGATACTGTTATTTGAGCAGTTAAAACCTTACTGACAGTGCAGTCCTGTGATAAATGAAATATCATTGCAAGCCTATTTTTAATGGGGGTCTCTCTTATTTAAAAGAATGTATCCAAATTTTTACAGGAAAGACATTTAATGAATCCTGTGCTGATGCCCCTAGCAGCAGATCACAGAAAGCTAATCCTAACGTCAAGGCTATCGTTAAACACAAAAATGTCTACATGCACAGAGCATCTGTTTAACTGACAGAAATCTGCTCATTGTCTCTCCTTCATTTCAGAGCAAACAGAAGGGAGAATGAGATTTCCTGAATCACTGATTCAATTAAAAGCTTCAGGAGCCTTAAAAGGTGCTTTCTGCCTTCCCTGCTCCTTTCTTTTATTTCCTTTGACAGAGTGCTGAGGAGAGGTTATACCTGAAAAATAGCCTTTAATTTCAGGGGCCAGAAAACTACCAGGTAGATCCTCAGCATTTTGCTGGCTTCATATTTCATATATTAGAGACATGAGCATATGCAGTAAACACAAATTTGTGCAAGTGGACTAGAAGTATGATTACTCAGTGATGCATTTAAATTGCCAAGATAGAAGAGCGGTGCTTTTGGTTCACCTAGAAAATGGATCTAGGATACTGACAAGGATTGTGTCTAGATTTCAATATAAATTTAGAGCACCAGCTTCAGGGGTGTTAAAAATTAGCAGTGAAATAATCTTAAAAGTAAAGTAGAAAAGCATATTTAGAGAGCAACGCTAAACCCTAAAACTCTATGACTAGTTCTTGCTTGTCTAGTGAGCAATTTCTCAGTCATTTTTTAATATTAATCCCAGAACATGATGGTCTAGCTGTTCACAGATTAGCAACTGAAGAGACCTCTTGGATTTTTCAAAATGAGCTAGCAAAGTAGAATAAAAAATCAAAGTGTATAGCTGCTGCCAAAATGAATCCATTATCTTGTCATGTTTACCCTCTTAATGGAGTATAATGAGCAGGTCATACTGTGAATGCAAGAAGCTAGATGTTGAAGGTACCGATTTATAGCCCAGTGGTTTTCATCAAATGCTTCAATTTCTAAAATGTGATAATGAGAGAACATAAGGAGTGCTGTACGTGGAGCAATTTTCTGTTATGTCATGTGCTTTGAGGTTATCCTGCTGCCTGTTACGTACCTCCATTGTGAGCAGAGCCCATTGATCTCTGGATTTCTATAGGCTAATCAAATAATTGTCGTACTCCAGTTGTCTAAATCAGCTATTTAGACATCTATCTTTGATTGACTTAAAGTAGTGATGGATGATACACTCTTTCTGGTGCATAGATTTGTGCTATCCCATAGCCAGACTCCCAGTCCAGAGGGAAAAGCAAACATATGGCTAAGTGCTTTCTTGGATGTAGGCCATGAGCAAGAGAACACAAAAACGGTGTTCTGTTTCTCCCTTTGGTGAGAATCACACGTAATAGAGGTAATGATTTTCAAAAATGAATAGCTTGGTCCCATAGTGGATCAGAAACCGGTATCTATTTGTAATATATATATATATATGCATATAGTGTTGCCAGAACTGAAGTGGATAAAGTAATACACATTATTAAAATAAATCTAACAGGGTAGTGGGGTCTAAAGGTGTAATTGTTGAGAAAATTCAGATCTGTGTTTCACATTACATAAATTTGCCAAATAGATTTGGTATTTGATTAGTGCATGTGGAACAATATCATGGTCTGAAGCTGCTAATGTAGCCTAACTTCTGATTGCACTGCAAATAGATGTGACAGTGGGGGCTGTGAGAACAAAAGGATTAATTTGTATCTGTTTTCACACCTGTGCATATCTGTTGGCTCTATTGATGTCACTGGTTTATGCTGCCATAATCAAGCTCCGAGGCTTGAAAATAAAATTAATTCATATTTCAGTAGGTAGATACAGATGTATTTTTCAACGACCCAAAACTGGGAGCTGTTTTTCTCAGAACAGAGATGTGTTCGTGCTGCAGGCTGCCAGACGGCACATAGCAGTGGGTTTCAACCTGTGTGCAAAGGAAACCATGCAAGCCAGCTGAGGATAGCCTATTGTTCATAGACTAAGTTTGCTCTCAGGGGGCTGGGGGTGCATCTCTGTTGGAAAATTTTACGACTTTACAAGTCAGAAAAGACTGAAAACTGCTAGTTCAGACTCAAAGTTAGCTTGAGAACCAGAGGCAATCTACCTGTGACTACATAGAGCTTTGCTTTGTCCTGTGTCTTGTTAGGGAAAAAATAGTCATTGTGGCAACTAGATTATTTGAAAATTGTCCAGGAGGAGAGACAATTCTACTTAAGATATTAAAAAACCAAAGGCAAAGCGTAAGGGGAATCTTTTCTTTCTCGTGGTAGAGAAATCACATCTTCAGTGTGTAAAAATTGTCTCAATTTGCTCTGACTTTAATGAAGCAATGATAATTACCATGTGTAAAGCATTATTCTTCTTTTATTTTCAGAACAACGCTCGGATTTGCCAGGGCTCTGAATTTTCAATCTGTAAAATTCCTTTGTTTTCTCTGCAGATTAGTTATTACTTATTTGTTCCTTTCAGAAGTCAAGGCTGGCAGAGCAAGTACATGGTAAATTTGAAAACAGGACAGAAAAAGGAGTTTATAGAGAAGTGAAGTAACTTTCCCAACACCTCAAAAAAACCTATGTAAGAGACAGTGTTAGAAATAAATACTTGTGCTCTGGGTGACTCAGAACCTAAGGAGATGTTTGGAAATAGAAAAGGCTGGCTTTCCTCAGACCCTTCTGAGCCATGGCTCCACACTTATCTTGGAGACACAGCAGCTACTTTGTTTATTTGGAACTTGGCCTGCATTTATCCTAGCATTTTCTTAAGGAGGTGTTGCTTTAAAAATAGTTAGGGAAAAGAAGCTTTCCTGTGAAGGACAGCAAATTCCCAAAATAATTCCCTCCAAAAACTCTGCACTTCAAGGAGAAAAAAACCCCTTGACCTATAGACTTCACCAAACAATTACTGCAGTGAAAATCAACCTATTCATCCTTTTTTCTGAGATACATTTTGTCTGTTCTTCCCATTCCTTCTTGTTCTGTACTTCTGTTCCTCAGTTGCCTACCCCACCCTGACTTTGCATCTGACATATCTCAAAATGCATTTGCAGTGGTCCTAACCACCTAGAGGTGGTGAGAAGCAGATCTAGGGGTAACGAACCCTGCATGGTACTCATGGGTGGCACTGCTATGGATTGCAATAAAGCATTCTGAGCTGTGGCCACTTGAGGGAGCTGCTATGAAGTGTGTGAAAGAGCTGGAATGAATTTGACTTTCTTCGTAGAGGTGTAGGAGATGCAAAAAGATTCCCTGTAGGATCCTATGAGTTTTTACAGATGTTTACAGTATTTAAGCTACTCTACATATAAGCAGATTTTTTCCAAAGCTGCACTCTTTACCTTTGTATGGTTCTGAATTATGTCATATGTTCTAGAAAACCTGAATGCTTCTTACTGATATCTTTTTTTTTTTATTTGCTTTTTTCCTTCTGAAGTTAAATAAATATCTGTTTCAAATATCTCAGCAAATCTGATGAAAGGACTGGCCTATATTGTTGGCCACAGAAATGAAATATTTGTAATAGTATATGGGAAGGGAAGATTGTTGAGTTTCTAGCTGTGCTACCCCACCTGAAAAAAGTAATCTCACCATATGATTTAAACATGAAACCATTCAGCATAGCCCAAATCTAGGTCAGCATGGTGTGGTTGCAAATCAGGTTGATGACTGTGTGCTCCAGTAGCGGTGCTGGATGTAATGATAAATACTGCAGGTTATTGGAATCATCAAACCTTGAAAAAATACTTAGAGGGGTAGTGTCGAAGGCTTCAGTCCTGAGGCAAACTGTCTGTTTGCCTGTGTGCTTGCTAGGCACTGAGCACAAGGATATAAGAACATGACAGTGGTTACATGGAGTAAGACCAAAAATGCAGTTAACCCAGAAGACTGAAAAAATTTTTTGAGCTGGGGACTGTATGTTTTACACTGTGCTGCGTGACATTCCTGTTTCTAAGTTGGAGAGACATGGATTTGACAGACAGAAAGACCTCTTGGTGGATAAGAAATTGGCTGTATGGTCGCAAAGAGTTGCAGCCAACAGCAATTATTCTATGATTCTATCATACTTTTCTCATGTGAGTCCATGACAAACACTTAGGTCATCAGTGAATGAGATGAAATGACTGTGAGGAAGAGGATCTTCCTATTTTAGGCAAGTTGTCTTTGGGAATTGAGATGGAAAAATTTTTTTTTTCTCATTTTGTTCAGTTTCAATAGGTGGAAGCACATCAGCTTGGAGCACCTGAATGAACACTGAAAGTGTCTGTAGAGGCTCAGTGGAACTGTATTTAGCTGTTCATGCCAGTAGAGAGCTGTGAGCAAACCTAACTTGTTTGGTTTTGACAGATTAAATTGAACCCCTTAAGCTGCCACCTGAGACATCAGGGAGGTCTTTCTGAACTGTCAGGCTATGTTGTCCTTTTCCTCCACAGTACCAATGTTGAAAAATTTCAAGCTGTCAAGAGAAATGCTGTTTAATAAATATTCATACAAGCAATAAAAGTTAAGATTTGGATTTAGCTTTTCTGACTTGCTTCTCTTTTTTCTCCTCTTTGACACTTTGCAAACTTTTGAAGTCAATAAAAAAAGAAAAAATAAAGTCTTGTAATTGACAGTCTGATTTCCAAACTTCTCTGACAGTGTCATATTTTGTACTGGAGGGAAGAGTGAGGAAACTATAATTTAGTGCTATAAAAATATGGAAAATAGAATCTAAATTGCAATTTTTATAAGATATCAGAAATGTGATATTTTCCAGAACACCATGTAAAGGAAGATTGCAGAGAGAACATCTGTTCTTTCTGGGATTCTCTTTAAATATTGTTAAAATAGGTTTGTCCTGCAAGGAATTTCATTTTTTAACAAATATAATTTTGAAACAGAAAGTCTTTTTGAACCCACAATTTCTAGATGTGTCTGTTTGCCACAGTGCCTTGAGTTTTAGACTGATCAGCCCGTGGGAGACTGTCAATGGGAAATTTTTGTTGTTGCTGGTTTTTTGCAACTGGAAAGGGTTCTGTTTTTTCTTTTTACATTTTACCTGGGTGGACTGAATCCTCTGTGATACCCTACGTTCTGCCCTTATGGAAGGCACAAGCAAGGAGTGACAGCCCATGAATATGGACTTAGGTCACATGGGGTCATGGAGCAGCTGGGGTAGCTGGATTGTTTTGAGTTTTGTGGGATTTTATTTTTTTTGGAAATGTGTGTTGTGTGGTGTGGGTTTGGTTTTTTTTTTTGTTTGGAGGGTGCTGTGCAGAGAAAACATTTCTTTATGTGGTTAGCAGACATGGTAAAATAATAGGAATAATTCAAAAAATGTGTAGCAGTAATTTGTTTTTTCTGTATGTTTACCAATGTCCCAAACTCCCATTCTGATTCATATGAAAAATAATAGAAAACAATGCTGTGATTGGAAACAAGCAGGTGATCTGTTTGGTATCTTCACGGGGAAAGGGCCAGTGCTGACTCACCATCAGGACCATGGCCTCTGAAGGCATGGTTATGATGGGGAAACAAGCAGAGTTTGTCCATGCTGTCTGCATTCTGTGGATTAATGAGAGATTTCATGCTCGGCAGTTGTCAAGCCACATATTTTATAGGCATGAAACTCACCGTGCAAAAGTTCTTACGGTTTTGCCTTGCTTCCTTGCAGGACGTGCTTGGGCTTAATTAATACACCAGAGGATGGTTCATTCTGTGCAAAATATGAGCCCGTTAGTGTCACTAAAAGCTCTGACATCGTGGAGATGTGAGTCACATCAGTGAAAGCCGCCTGCGGCTGCATTTAACCTTGTGCATTCAAGCTGAAAAATAATTAATAAAATACTCCCAAGTGTTATGTTTGTCCCTCCCCCCCAACTCAACATCTTAATTACAAGGGAAGTAGGTACAGAGAGAGCTGCTCTGTAGTCATCTTGCCTTTCTTTGTGACCTTTCTCACTGAAAAATGCTTGTAGTCTCAGGATAAAATACCAGCAGTGATATTGCCATATTAATCCCAGACCTCATTTACATAGAAGCTCTGTTTTTCTTCAAATTGCAAGTTTTGGGGGATTGCTGCTTGCTTTTTATCCAATGCCCAATGTAAGTAGGGCCCTGGTCCCAGGTGGAGCCTTAGGCATTATGGTAATAAAGACAATAATGGTGGTAATAATAATAACAGTAATAATATACCTACTATCTCCATATAGACTATATGCAGGCAGCCTAAATTCTATGTGAGTTCCTATGTCTACTTAAAGGACAAAGCCCATCATCTGTAAAAGTGATTTGGAGAATCCAAATGACATGAGTGAAAAGTTAGACATGAGAATACACATAAAACTGTAATATTTTTTAGTCATTGGGGTGCTGCAAAACAAATATTTTCCAATTTTAAATAAAAATGACAAATTGTAATCATGGGGCAGGATTTATATTTTCCACAACACTCTAGAAAAAAATTGGTACTTGTAGAACTATCCTATTTAGTGAATAATAAGAAATGGTACAAAAGATCTGCAAAAAGTAATGTTGGTTGGTTTTGTGGGTTTTGTTTTATTAATTCACCACATTTCTGTGCTGCTGCAAGTATAAAAAAAAAAAAAGACAGGAAAAAAGGAATATAACTTGAATATACGAGCTCTAATTTTAGCAGAGCTGGTAAAAAAGCTTTATATCAAAGAGCCCTCATTTTTTCATTGGACAAAGATGTTTCAAAAAAACTCCTGTGTTTTCATAGCTATGGGTAAAAGTGGTCGCATAAAGGTACATTGTTATGAACCTTTTGCTTTAGGAAAAAATCTCTTCTGGAATTAAAAAAAAGACTGTTGAAAGGTTGATTCTACTACTGAAATCATATTGCAGTAGCTGGAATATTATTTTCTATTTCAAACTAAGCACGGTTGCTGGTGACTGAAATTTGCTGTACTGCATCAAGCATCTTAAATTTCATGTTAGAGTTTAACACTTGGGACACTCATATTTTCATTCTAGAGTTTCTATCTTAGGTGTCCAAATATGAAATTTCTCTCTGCTTAAAAGATCCAGGAGAGGTTGTTCAAACCTCTAAGTGAGGTGTCTGTAACCCTTCATAGATTATCTGGAGGCTTCACCCTACATCCTTACTTAAATACTTACATTAGGCTGCTGAAGTGAGATGGTGTGAGTACTCCTTAGAGGTCAACTAAGAAGGATATGTTTTTATCTGTCAAGCAATTTCACCGCAGCTAGGGGAGATGCTTTGATCTATTGTGGTTGATACTAAATAGCAGCTACCACTAATGACTATAAAAATAAGGTAGACCGTTTCAATATGTATGCTGCCCTGCTGTGTGATATTAGGAAGAGTGTTTGTGCTGATACAGGAGCAAAATTGGAATGCAAAAGCTTCACAGTAAACCAGAAGTTGGAATGAAAGCCTGAAATTCAGAGGTGTTGTGACCTCAGGAGACTCATAGTTCATTTCTGAAGCTGTATTTTTTCACATATCCCAAAATGCTCTTTCTAGAGAAATCCTATAGGATTTCATCATGATTGGTAATAATGGAATGAATCAATGGGTTGAGGCTTTCCAGGAAAAAATATCCCCTATATTCTAAGTTTTAGACATGGCATGGCATAAATTCTGGGAAATTTCTCTAGTGGAGGAAAGTCTGCACTCAAAGTGGGGGGAGTGTATTCAATGGAAGTAGTTTCACACTTTTCCCATTTGTCTACCTTTCCATTGGCAATTGTGGTTGCCCAGTATTGCAGTGAGGACCAAGGGGTCTGATTCTATAGGGTTGTTCCTATACAATGCAGGAAAGGAAAAAATTCAGCCCATCAGATCAGGAGTTGTTATTTAATCCAATTAACTTAGTGCTCTACTGTTTGTACATCATGACTTATTTTAGAAAAATTTAGATTGTGAAGGAGGTCTGAGGGTAGTGTGGTTAGGTACAGCACGTGTCAGTTTGGAGATGCTGGAGCTTGTGAATGCAGTAAGGAAGGAGAAACACCATCAGGAACTAAGAGTGAAAGGAAGAGATATATGAGCTCCAGATTTGCTATTAGAGTTTAAAAAAAGATAGGGAGAGAAGCGAGCAAGAACAGAAATCAAGGAAGTGAAGTCAGAGAAGAGGATAGAGTTCTCATGCTTGTGCTGGTTTTGTGGGTTGTCCTATAGATTTAATTTCATTATTAGGTCACAACCATTGAAAACAAGTGAAGGTGGAATTATTTCAGTACAACACCAGAATGGTTTTAGCTACTGTTAAATCCTAGAAACATCTCCTGGACACTGGTAAATGTTGTATGTCTCTAAGGTTAAAGAAATAAACAAACAAGCCTGACAAATGTTGAATAACTCATCTGTTATTTGCGGTGGAACAAATAAAAGCAGAGTGATGCCTAAGGGGAATTTGGGTTTGAAGACTGATAGAGAAAGTTCTTGAATACCAAGTGCATCATCACTTAAGGAGTTATACACAGGACTGCTGAACAGATACACAAAAGAAGGATATTTTACCTGCCTTTCCCTTTGAGCTACCAAAGAAAGCAAATGCAGAAAGAGGCTTTTTTCTTTTTTTTTTTTTTTTTTTTTTATGGTCTAGTATAAGACTGTAGAGTGCTCCTCATCAGGATGGAGAGAAACTCTGCTTTGAGGTTTTCATCCCTATTCCCAGCTTGTTAAATGATCACTGCTACTGTCACTCACCTCCCTGTGCCTCAGTGTCCTTACATGCAAATATTTAATGGTTGATTCCTCCTGCAGAATCCCTAGTGAAGGATCACTTTGCCTACAGGGCAGCAAAATGAGTCAGAATGAAGCCTTTGCAGTATGTGGCAAATACTGAGAGCGTTGTCTCACACAGGGTAAGGCAACAGGGCAGCATAAGCCGTGTGATGGCACAGGAGTCAGAGCAGTTCTCTGGGGCTCATTTATGGGTTCCCTAAGGGTGCTCAGTGCCCAGCTCCTGCTGAAGGTCACTGCAGACTGAGGAGCCTACCAATATTAGGGTTTCTGGTTTAAAACAGTAACTGGTCTTTCATGGTAATTCTGAGACAGAGCCTGTTGGAAGGGAAAAATGCCCAAAATTAAGGCAGCATGGTCCAGACCTGAATCTAAACTTGCAGATAAATAGTCTTCAGTTTGTGCCATTGAATTGACAGTGATTTTGGAAATGATTCTTGATAAATGTTGTGGAAAACATTTGTGTTGCCAACATGAGGGGCAGGATTCTCTTGACTATAAAAGGAGTGGAGAGAATCAGCTCGAATGTAGATAACTTACTCTGTTGGCATGAAAATTGGTCAAAAGAATCCTGACCTCAGTGTTTTGAAATAGCTGTGATGATGTGTGAGGTCTCCAGGTTTCTAAGCTTGGACTTTTTATATGCTTGTTGTGGTTTTCATGCACTTAGGGCTAACATTGCTAAACTTTCTTCTGCTCTAGGCTGGGCTAGGAATCTCATGTAAAATAAAAACGGAGTTCTTATTGTAATCAACTGAGGCCAAGAGCTGGATAAAGTGAAAAACACTTCACTCAGCCAAATATTGAGAGACTTTGCACTATAGCCACAGGATCTGACGGTGTTGAAATGTTGGCTTCACTTCAGTTCCTCTCCACTGCACCTTCATCACTCGCTTGCCTCCCAAGCTTAATTCAGATGTAATCTTGGACACATTTTACACTAGTGAATACAGATGACGTGCTGCCTTGTTCTCCTTCTCCCCGATTCCACCTTCCATTGATTTATTAAACCCCTGAGTTTTCATGACAAACTATTTTTCATCATACTTCTCTGAAGGGGCATTTATCACCTGCAGACCATTTTTGATGTTGATCCGTGCCTTCTCTGGAGAACAGAACTTGTGGATTTTCTTGTACATACTTACACTTCTTCACAAGTTATTCTGAAGTAAAGAGTACTCATGCCTAAGTTTATCATTATGATTTTTGTGTGGTTTTGGGGTTATTCCTCCCCACCATTCTTTTCTGAATTGTTTTGTCATTCTCTAGATGGGTGTTGGTTGATATGAGTCACAGAAATGAAACAGTATTAGCGCGTTCTTCAGTACTTTCAAACAGATCACACTTAATAGAACAATAATGCATTATGTCGTGTATTGTTCCATAGGCTAATTACCTAATCAGATAATTCCGGGGAAGCAAACTTGTAGCAGACATTAATTATCAATGCATGAACTCGTAGCAGATGGCAATATTTGCAGTGGAGAATAAGATGATGGTTCAGTGGATTAATTAAAGCTTACACAACTCCATGCCCTCCACTCAAAACCTAATGTAAAAATAACTGTGCTTTTTTAAAAGAGGAAAACAATATTTAGCTGTGGTTCTTTAACTGATTAGATTTCCCTACAAGTAGTAACAGAGACTGAAAGGAATAGTTGATTTCCCAAAAATAAATCTAGCAGTCTCCATTTGCCTCAGGAGTGCTCAGTATGGATTTAAAATAATGAGTATTTATTGTAAAGCATATCAACAGTTCTGGAAATGGGTACTAGGCATAGCTATGTGCTTTTCTTTTCAACCGTTGGACTGTAGAGTCCTGCTGCATTTCTCTTTGTTGGCCAAATTAATATACATTATTTTTCACTGCGTCCCCCCACAAACTATATGAGAATGCTGGGGCAGAACTCTTCCCTGCAGATTTGAGACAGTGTCAACTATTTCAGCACAAGAAAAAAGAAAAAAGGATGCAATTTCTGTCTGCCCAAAATCTTAAGTAAAAACCATCACAGCTCAGATCTGAGGGAAGAACAAAAGTGGCCAACTTCCACCCAAAGAGCATTCTCTCCTGGGGAGATGTTGACACTTTATCCTGGATAATCCTCAGTGTGTTAAGTGCAAATACTGCTCAGCAGTGTTTTTTCTGCCCTGAGAACCATAGCTTTTCCCAGGGATGATACACAGAACTGTGGAGCTTCCCAGGAACTTTGGGACCCTGTTAGGAAAGTTCAGCTAGAGCCCTCCTGTGCCATGCCAGCAAGGGAGGGCATTTGGCAGTGCTGCACAAGCAGCTATGAATGAAACATCTCTGCACCAGTCGGGAGGTCCCAGTGGAAGGGAATATCAGAGTAGTTTCTGACATCCGGATACCAGGGAGAAAGCTATGTGTGAAACAGGGTGATAGACATCTTGACTTGTTTGGGTAGCATAGCTCATCAGAAACAAGTATTGGAAGGAAAACAGCTATGGCAAGAGATGCCTGATTTCTGTTACAGTCAGGTTTGCTGTGACAAATTGGTTAGGAGTGTGAGAGGCCGGCATGCTATCACATGATCTATTCATAAAGGAAGAAAAAGCAATAACTGCTCCGACACTAATGAGGTATAAAATATCTCACCTGACAGCCACCAACACATAGAGGTCTTGATTTTTCTCTCGGCAATATGAGCTCAGTCTAGATTTTATTATCTCCTGCTGGCTGTAAACTTTATGGGAGAGACAAAACTGAGACACTAGACTCCCTCTGTAAGTTATAAATAAGTTTAAGGATGCAACAGTTAAGTTTATTGTCAGGTTTTGAACTTTTGACAGTGTATGTCTGATTTGATAAACAATAAACTCACAGTACCTGGCACTTTTATGCACAGATCTCAGCTTCTGTCACTACCACTTTTGCATAGATCACATATGGAATGTAGTACCTTGGCTTTATGCAAGTCCAAATCGTCCTCCCATGAATACCAGACTAAATCAAGAATAACTTTACTGAGGGTTGTAATACACTACTGTAAAATTGTTGAAAGGACTGGAAGAATTCCCCAAAATATCTAATGTATTTATTTACATCATCTAAGTCCATAAAGCCCATTGCCTGGTCAGCAGGAAAGAAATCAATGTTCCCTTGGAAGAAGAATCCCACACAGTGATACTTCCCTTCTTATTTATCAACAAAAAAATCCTTTTAATTATTTTTTCTTTTCATTTTTTAGTTGCTGTGAAGACACTCTAGAAATGAAGAATTTTCCTGAGTAAGAGTTGATACTTAGTTTTATTGTCTGTCTTGCTGCCTCAAATTATTTCAATGCATTTGGATTTCTTGACTAATTAGTGGTACTTCAATTTTGAAACCACCTTCAATATAAAGAAATTAAAACACCCCCATAATTTGGATGACATTAAACAGATGTCTCCCTTTCCTTCAGTTTTATCTGTGGAAGGTTGGAAGATATCTTCTGTTGGCATTTGCCAAAATGCCTGCCTTTTCCTTGATTCAGGGTGTGTGGAGACCCCATCTTGCATATATAGATCTTTCCCTATATCTTCCAGAAAATGTCTGGGAAATTCAACAGTTCTGCATGACTAAAGGTCAACAGACAGCTTAAATATTAAGAGATACTTAAAGGACTAAAGCTTTGACAATTTGATGTTGTAGGGTTAGATTGCATGGGAAATATTCCCAGTAAAAGAGCGTACAAGTTATTACCATTGTGTTCTGACTCTGTTGCACCCATTTCTGGGCAAAGTTCTCCAGCTATGAGAGCACTAGTTTGATTAGTTGACTCTACTTTGATTTTCCCATTTTATGACACAGACCTAGTCCTACAAAATCAATCCCAGCAAGACTTGGTGGCACTTTCCTGCTGACTCCCTGGCATTTCATGACTGCCTTGAGGCTAAAGCTCTATGGTGTGGCTAAATCAGTGTTCAGCTTTAATTTTAAAATATTGTTTCTCACAAGTTCATTCAATATCTTTCTCATAGCTTTCACCAGTCACAAAATGTGTTTCCACAGTAACAAATAGAGCTATGTAATTGCCCATGCACCCTGCCATAAATCCTTCAGGTGGTGATTTTTAAAATGTGGATATCATAAAGACTTGGACATCTTTGCTGTCTCAAAGTATACTTGCAGATTTCAGTGTGTCAGCCAAGAGATTTCCCACTGAGTTTCACTCAGCTGGAGATGTGAATATGTCTCTGAAAGAATTCACACTCCAATTTTTGTTGTTGTTGCTGTTGTGTGTATGTATCTACTCTTCTTCTTCCCTGTGGTTATGTTAGTGGGTCAAGTACAACCAGACCTTGGGCAGGACTTGTTGAATTGCAGGCTGTTTGCTGCAATGAGACCCAGCAAGAGCAGCTCTTTGCTGGCTGGGGAACCAAGGTGGTGGTTCTAGGGAGAGGAAGTGGTTATAGCTTCACCAAGTTCCTCCAGATGTTGCAATCTCCTCCAGTGGTGCATGTTCCCATTTAAAAAAGGTTTGTGAGTGTCACCCATGTATTTCTATTAACTAACCACTAAAAATGTCCATGAGTTTTCAAACCAACTTAGATTAGAAAATAAGGCTGGGCAGAATACTGATTAGTCCCCTAGACTTGAGTTCATTCTGGTCAGCACAACCTCCTTGTGAACTTCCCTCAGCATCGCCCTCATTTCTGATAGTTAATTCTCTGCCCTGCTTCTGTGGAGCTCTGACTGGAGAGTCCCTGGCTTTTCTAGGTGATTTATTACAGGACTTACCCATACTGTAAGGTTTTTTTCCTGCTAACACAAATCTCTTTTCTGCAATTGAATTGAAACCACTGGATTGACAGATGTGCACCAAGGACAATGTGTAGTGTTTCCAGCAGGTTGGATAAAAGTTGGGCTGTTCAGAGTCGCCTTCCACAAGGCCCAATTCAACTTGTGTGGTGAGTTCCTTTAACGATCTAGTTAAGACACGTAACACTCAACTGGGAATCCACTGCATCTCTGCCAAGCAGATGTATGTCATTCTGGCAGCACGGAGGTGTGACAAGGTGATTTGTTCAGTTTCAAACCCAGTAGTACTGCTGGCCTGAAGTTCACTGCAGGGGACCACAGTATTCCAGTCTCCGTCTTTATTAGGTATCTATCTGTTATAGCAAGCTGCTTCATCAGTCTGTTCTCCAAACATCCTTTCTGTGCAATAGGAGATGAGTAGGCTGGGAAAAGATGCTCATTATAAGGATTTGATATCAGTGTGATAATATGTATGGGAACAGTATTAAGTCTAATTTTTAGTATATTAACCTGTCTCCTGCCCTGATTACTAAAATCCTGTCTGGATCAGTAGAAGTGTTCATATCAAACAGCTACATGAAAAGCACATAGAGTAACAAGAACAAGAACTATATGCTGGTAATCCATTTAAATGCAAATAGCTGACTATTTGACCTGAGATGAATAAGTTGAAATATGTCCAATATTAAATTCATAGATCAAACTATCAACAACAGTAGTTTTTAAATAAGGTGTGCATATCCTTTCTTAAGCAAAGTATTTCAAAATCAAATTCACTTTTTCAGCTGCTGCAAAGAGGAAATAGACTGTTTCTTATTAGCTTTAACTAGGGTGTGCCACTGGGGTACCTGCCAAGTGTTTTCTTTTTTTGAACCCCCAGATTTTCCTTTTGCTTTCAAAACAACCCTGCCTCAGAATAAGGCTGCAAAAGGGATAACTGGCTCATTTAGTTGAGTGAACTCAATAGTTGTGAGTTGAAATTAAAAATCACAAGTCTTTTTATTTTGGGATTGGTTTTTGGGTTATTGTTTGAGGTGTTTTGGGGTTTTTTTTTAATGTGTATGTATTGTTTTGTATTTATCTTTTGGGTTATTTCCCCTGTTTTTTTGATTTTAAAGAAATATTTGTCCTTCACAGCCCTGGAAAGTAGAATATTCTTTTTTACCAGGTGTTGAAATTATTTCATAGTCATCTGGTTCCAAGAATTGCAGCTGAAAGAAAAAAAAATTCTGAATGTCTTTAAATAAAAATTCCATTAAAAATATTATTACTGGACTCTACAGCTTTTTTCTTTAATTACTATTTTTTTTTTTTTAAACTCAGCCCACAGTCTATGACTGGATGATCAGTAACTGAAATTTGAGTTAGTTTCTGTTTAGGATAGCTAAGCTCTAAGGAAAAAAAAAACCCAAAATTAGCCTAGGCACCTTCTGAACTGATCCTGTATTAGGGGATTTTTGTTGTTCTGAATTCTTGCAATGAATTTTGACCATTCTCCAACTCACTTGACACAAGCTCAGGGCAGCTGGGTTTGGAAGAGCCACAAAACAGTTGAGCAGCAATCTTGCATGTCTCTGACAGAAATGTTTCTCACCTGTCTCTGATGTTCTGTCTGTGGCTACATTGCCTGTCCCCTGCAAATGATCCTCTAGGCTCAGCTTCTGGTGCCCTTTTGCACTGGAATTTGGAGTTATCTTCCATCTTAGGAACAGAGATTTTCCAAATTTAGGTTGTCTGAACTCTCTCTTTGAGTGCAGTCTGGGAAGGATTATTATTGTGTGCTGAGCCTAAATTAGGGGCATCTTTCTCCATCACAGACCCAACTACATACCTCTCACCATCATTTTAAAGTCTGCTACTTTTGCTACCCTCCAGCAAGATTGCTGCTGAGGAGAGGAAATAATGAGCCTTACTGAGGTGCTGTCCAAAATCCATTTCAACGAGTCTTTCTTTGCTGTGAAGAATAAATTCACACAAGAATTTCATTTATGTGAGCACACATAGCCAAGATAATTAGAATATAATTCTTTTGCTGTAGGTCTGTTTGTATGTTAGAAAGTGGGGAAGTGGATACCAGGAAAAAGGATTCTATGCAAGTAGTTTCTAGTATTGTAAATACAACTTGTTAACAAGAAGTGTTCCTGGGTCTTGCTTGCCAGCTCACTGTTTATACGTTCACCTTCCAACTTACAAACAAAATGCAACAATAAAACATTCTTAGCACTAATGTCATTTCTGTACCCTTAGGGATAACATGAATATCAATTTGTATTTTTATTGGCTCATTATTTAAAGATCATCTGAAGTCCTCACAACAGACTGGGAAATGCTCTTCTTGGAAACAGATATCTTCCAGAATATTTTCTCTGTGATTCATCTCTTTGTCAATTTTAAATAGATTAGCTTGGTTTGGAAATAGGATCTTTCAACTAGGTAATCATCAGGCATAAATGACAGTGGGTGAAAAATTGTTACGGGGTGCTATTTGTAAAATTCCCATGATCTTTAAGGTAATGCACTTGACCATGGGTGATGGGATATGAGATAGAAAGGAGCAAGGAGTTCATGTATGATTCTTGATCATGTGGAGCTGGAAATTTTCCTGCTGAAACATCTTTCAGTCTTCTGCTTTCTTACCATGATTATGGAATATTTCCCTTGCGCTTTTCAAATGAACCATGGTCCCACTTGCTGTGGTTTACAGCCCTATTTCCAAGGGCAGGTGGTAAGTTCAGTTAGGAAAGCAGCGTTATTTGTCCTGCTGAGCAGCTCATGGTGAGGTCTCTGCAACTCTGGCTAGACTGCATCTGCTAGACAGGTTATAATAGTTGCTTGGCTATATCTACAACTGTCTGCAGTGAAGTGCATCACTTTCAGGGTTGGATGATGTCTGGGAAAGATACTGATGCACAGTCTATCATGTTAAATAGCAGTATCTTCCTAGCTGCATGCCAGCTGGTGTGAATTGTGGGAATAAAGTTCTCCTGGCACATCACTCCATCACTCATCCCTCTTCCTGGTATAAAGTAATCTTTTGGTTAACTTGCATTGCTTTCTGAAATATCTTTTAAATTACATCTTATAACCATGTTTTTCCACATCTTATGAGAGCTATCTCCCAACTTCTAATGAACAAGAATGTGAAGGATAGCTATATATCAACCTGGTAATTTCTTCAAGCTAACTAGTTAGGAGAGCAAGTTTTATCCTGAAACACTGAGCCCAGAAAGAGCAGAACTTTTGAATGGTAAAGAGTGAAGTTGTTATAGTTTGACATAGGTCTAATCAGTGTTGGCAGCCCCGGCTCTGTACAGACTCTCACCAGCTGAGCATCCAGCTCCCTGGATGAGGTAGGTAGAGCTGGCTGCGTAAAGGTGACATCTACGAATCCAAACAACAGAAAAGACACAAAGCCCACAGCATAGGGCACATTTGTGGCTCTGTGGCCACTGTGAAAAATGTTTTTGCAATTAAATTTACAGTAAGGTAGGGTGGGGATTTATTCATTGTCTTCTCTTGTAGTGAAAGTGTTCCTGTGAAAGGGGAAAATTGTCGGTCAGAAAGTCATCTTGATTCTATCTGGGACTTTTCACGTGAACGGCTGTCAAACAGCAAATCACCATTCCCAACCTCTAGCCCAGAGCTTTCTCTCCTCAGGGAAGAAGCTTTCCTTCCCTTTCTCTAGAGAAAACATTTCTGATACACTTTTTGTACCAGCTTCCTATCAAAATAACTTCAGGGCCCATTAACATCTGGAGTTTGAATGTGTACACGGGATGTTTCAGTAAAGAGGATTTTTTTTAAAGGTGAAAGAGCAGAAACAATGTGTGTATCTTTAGGAAATACACTGCTAGCTTAGTCTTTGCAGATGACAAATTAAACCAAAACTCTGGATTTCAGAATGGATTTTTTTGCATCATTATGATTCAAAGTAGCACGTTGCTCTCCAAGCACAGAAAAGAAGTCGACAGAACATGAAAAGCTTTCATAACTAATGACTTAATCATTGGGTTTTGACTGGCTTTTTTATTAATGCAGACATTATGACTCTGGGCAGATCGCTAGGTTTTTCTTTGGCCTCTGATTTGCATGAGTAACCCCTGTTAGCCCTGACACCTTCTGAACTTTCAATTCAAATGTTAATTTTGGAAAGGAGGGAGTTGTAGGCAGGAGGGGGGCAAGGGAGGAAGTATGAGGCAAATATTTCTTCAGGGACACGCCATTACAGCTGTGCTATTCCCGCCTCTCCAGCTGGACACACAAATGCACTATCCCTACTGAGAGTGCTACATACAGGAATGTTTGTAGCGTTCTTTACCTGGAATATTGTGTCCCATTCTGGGCCCCTCAGTTCAAGAAGGTCACAGAACTCTGAAAAATCCCAGTGCAGGGCCACCAAGATGATGAAGAGAGTGGAACACCCTCCTTATGGGGAGAAGCTGAGGGAGCTGGGCCTCTAGCTCGGAAGAGACTGAGGGGTGACCTTATCAACGTATAGAAATATGTAAAGGGCAAGAGTAAGGAGGATGGAGCCAGGCTATTCACAATGATGGCCAGTAACAGGACAAGGGGCAACGGGTGCAAGCTGAAGCATAGGAAATTCCATGTGAATATAAAGAAAAATTTTTCCACTGTCAGAGTGATGGAGCTCTGGAACAGACTGCACAGAGAGGCTGTGGAGTCTCCTTCTCTGGAGATATTCAAACCCTACCTGGATGTGTTCCTGTGTGATTTAGTCTAGGTGATCCTGCTCTGGCAGGGAGTTTGGACTAGATGATCTTTTGAGGTCCCTTCCAACTCCTAACGTTCTTTGATTTTGTGAATAAGACTTGCACAGCTCAGTATACCTAATGCTTGAGGGTTGTTTTATAATTTTTCCTTTCCATTTTTCCTGTTCTTGCAGGTAAAATTGCTTACAGAAGTAACAACTACAGGCACGAGAAATGCTACTAACTCGGGGTAACCAGAGTCAGCAAGCTACATTGTGATTATTTAGTGCAGCACAGCAGTACAGTACCTCTAACCTTTTCTCCACTGATGGGTGTCTCCCTCTTTCTAGGCTGTGTTGCTATATATTTAAATACAGGACCAGGTTTGCCTGTGAATATTGAAACAAGAAAGGTAGGAAGCACTTCACTTTTTCCTGTGTCATCCATCGCAATTCTTTCTCCCTATTCAGCAACAGACCCAACTTTTTCCCAGAAGTTCTTCTGAATCTATCATATATGTTGAATCCCTTTCTTACTGCTCTGGACACCCTTCACCAGCTTTTCCACCAGTTGGGCTTTTGGACTTCTTTCCAGCCCTGCCAAAGAAATGCTTTCACATTCCTTTTACCTCTCTTTGCCCTCCCACTTTCTTTCTGCATTTTACTTCAGTAGTTTGTCCCTTACTTGGGCAAGCAGTCCCACTCTTCCTGCAGAAAATTATATGGTCTGTTCTTGAGCTCTCAGCAAGTGCTCTGTAGAAGTCAGCTAGCAAATCTTTCTCTCCCATGGCTGATTCACAACTGATTTCTTTCAGACAGTGAATGGAGGTTTTGGAGAGATGTCATCTTCACCACATGCATGCCCTTCATTTTGGTCTCTTCAAATTCACCCCGATCTTTTTTTCTTCTCCATGTGTCTCTGCTGATTGCCTAAAACAATGTGTGAACACATCTGGTTAGCACTCATAGCTGTTGAAAGATTTCACTTGAATTCAATTTGATGAGGATGATTTATTTAAGGTCTGTTTCCAAAGCAAAAGATACCATACGAGTATTATGTCTTCAAGTTTCATAGCCTAGCTTGAACACATTTATCAGATGAGCCAAGTGAACAGATGTATGCAGAAACTGCAACGATGTCATTTTACCAGTCCCAAAGGAAAGGACAAATGAAGGTGGAATCTTTAATATATCAGCTCAGGTCTGTTAATGCTGCTAGTTCCTCTATTTTTTAGTGTTTTAGTGTTCATCCTAACATTTCTCAGTAAAGTACCTTAATTTTGCTACATGGAGGTGCCAGTCCAATGACTATGGGTCACAGAACTTACCACTGTTTCCCACAAAATTTCCAGTTTCATTTCTTATTGTAACAGATTATTTCAGTCCACCCTTACCTGGTTTTCTTGACAGGCTTCTTTGCAGATATCCAAAATGGCAAAAAACACTGTATCAGCAAGAATACTTGTAAATTTTGCAAACAAATTCTCCTAATAAATTAATTCCTGCCAATTTGTAGTTTACACAAAGCTTGGGTTATTAAAATAAATGTGCTCTGTCTTCTGTAACTTGTTTTTAGAAGCAAACTCCACAGAATTGCTGGTACATTAGATTTCAGCATTCCCCAATGTGTTGAGCAAAGCTTTGAGACTGGAACAGAGCATTATGCTCTGGATGAAATCTTTGGAGGTTAAGGTCATGGAGTATGGAGTTTCTAGAGAATATGTGGTGTGTAAATTGCATTTTTGCAGTCTTACAGTTTGATCAAATTTGGACAGTTTTTTCACAGGAATGGCAAACGACATTGTCAAGAGTTTATTCTGTTCACAAATGTAAATGGCTTTTCCAGAGGATGAGGAAAAATCAGTGCTTGGAGAAATGAAGACCACAATTTTTTACAATCAGGCCAGTGTAATGTATTTTTCCTTTACCATGATTTTAGGAATGACAAAAGAATAATTTTGGTAGAAATTGCTTGCAGTCTGTCAGTCTTTGGTGGCCAAGCAGAAAGGAATAATGTGTAAAACTTCATTTCCATATAATGGCCAAAATTCTGAATAACTGATAACAGGGAATGGAGTTTCCACAGGAAATTCAATCATTGTGCTCGCAGTAGGTGCAATCGTGTACTGAGCTATTAGAGGACACTTTTTTCCCATGTCCTCAGCCAAGGTATTACACAAGTTAAGGTAAAACAAAACTGACAAGAGCTCTGACTACAAGTTTAAATCATAGGTTGGTTGATAGAACTGAAAATCAGAGCTAAAATTTTGTGGTAACACATGCTTTAGTCATTTGTATTTCACTGCTGCAGGGACTGCAATAAAATTATTTTGCTTTCTGATCTGTTGGCGTTCCTTTTTAATTAATAAAGTACTATCCTCTTTTAGATCTCTTTCTTGTTCTTCAGGCTTGTTTTCTTGTGTAATAAGAAAGGTGAATCAACTGAGACTGAGTTGATGAAGACATGGCGCAATATGTAGCTAGAGCAAATGAATATAGCTTCAAACAGTAGTACCTGAGAGGTTTATATGAGTTAAACAAGGATTTGAGTGTATTTGAATATTGGAAAATGCTGGTTTTGTTGGAGTTTAACCTGTTCCAGGAAAGAGCCAAGGTCAACAGTTACTCCATTTGAAAATTAATTTGATAAATTTTACTATCTAACTCTGAAATTGGATCTACTTATGTCACTGAGTCCTTTTCCAAGAAAAGAGCTAGTAGATGCCTGGTATACAGGAGACTAGAGAGCATCTCTGTACTTCATCATGCATGCTGGTCTGCAGTATATTAGGTTTGCATCAGCCTTTCTCACGGTGGTGTCACATCAGCACTCATAGTTATTCTCCAATTGACCTGACTGTCAATATATATTCTACTTCACTATGACTTTCAATTGAAAAGTCCTTTCTTGTGACAAAATTACAGCTGATCTTGAGGCAATTGTGCCAATTCCTTCAATAAGCTGATGTGGAAATGACCCAAAGCTGAACTTGACACGCTAAACAACCAAAGATTTTCTTACACTCTAAAAGTATTTGTGCTATTCTTTTTGTTTTAAAATTTTATTTAATTTGCAGAAATAGCTTCATTTGTGGTGAAAGGGAAACCAGAGTATAAAATTAGGCAAAATTTGTTCTTGATTTTGAGGGATTTTCAGTTTCTGAAAATTGTCATGCCTTTTCTTTTGTGTCATTATATAGAAGGAAGAGAAGTTTCAAAATCTAGAAAGTTTTCTTTGGGTGAGAAAGACTACTCTTGGTCCTGTTAAGAACTACTCTCTTTTCCAATGATGTGAGCCACTCTGTCTTCACAAGGTCATTCAAATCTCTCAAATGTTCTCCAACTCCACTGCAGCAATCAGCTCACTTGCTATTGCCTGGTTAGAACACGATGCCTCAATTGGTCCGATTTGTTGTCCTCCTAAAGGGCTGACCCTAGCCCTGGGGGAAAAAAAAAAAAGAAAAGTCCACTACTTTCAACAGAAGAAAGTAAATATGATTTCAAGTTTCTAATTCAGTCTTTTTAGCAGAATCTGTCATTATTTTGAATTCTATCCAGCAGCTTCAAAGAGTGTCAGGGACATGCAGTGCAAAGCTACTGCTATGCAGCTCAATGTACAATACAACATGTCTGAGAGGATATTGATTTTTCACCAAATATGAAAAACAGAAAAATAGGAAAATACTTTAGCCTTCTGTACACATAACCTATGTTTATGTCTCAGCTTACTTTCCTCATACTTGTCTGAAGGCCTTTGTGGAGTTTTGCTAAAGACAGTAATATCAGTAATATAGAAGTGATTTAGCAGCTCTCTATAAATTTAGGTTACTGTTTCATTTTCATGTAAGAATTTTCCTTAGGTGAATTGAGATACATTTTGGGGCATTGTGGGATAGCTTATTCTCATCTGAAACTCACTTTAACATTGCATGTTATCTCCCACTCAAGTATTGTTTGCTTTGACATCCTACATAAGAGTTTCTGGGAAAGGAGAAAGTGCTGGAAGAGAGCTGGGCCTGAAGAAAACAGGTGTAATGGGATGGAATTCTTAACAAAGTACTGCCATCACTAAACTCCTCAGGCTGCAGTTTTGTGATGGCTTTAAACTGATCTAAGTGTGGGCAGCTGCAGTCCCACCTTGTTCACACTTTTGAACCCCCTACTAGTCATGGCAGAAAATCTGGCCGTTGCACTGCAGGGAAGCCTGTCTTACTAATTCAGAAAGCTGACACGAGAAACAGAAAAATCTCTGGACCTCTTAGATGTCTGAAATATGATTGCAGAGAACTGGTTCCTTAATTGAAATAAAGAAAAATTATTTCCCTTGCTTAGAGTTCCGAATAAGTCCATGTAGTATTCTTTATATCTAATATAACATCAGCAGTTGAATTATTTTCAAACATGGTTTCCATAAATTAGGCTGCTAAACTCATAATTGGAAATGTAATCAAGAGACTGTCATGTTTTTCAGTACATCAAGGCAGCTGTAAGCAAATGCCATGACAATCCTGGAGACCCTTCCAATATTATCGAAGGTCATTAGTGTTTCTCTCCACTGACAAGTCCAGTTATTGTTATGTCAGATGAAATGTGCATTTCTGAATTTTCTGCTATAGTGCTCCTGGCGCATGGTATGAAGTACTCCAGCTGTAGACCAGGGTCACACAGATGTTTCCCAGCACGTCAGAAAGGAAGGCAGAGGATCATAAGCACAGAACCACTGTGGGTGTGAGGAGAGAATTAAATCTCTGAGTGGCTCAGGTACCATTCAGCTTCTGTTCTCTGCAACATAAAATACTATTGTGGCATATAAAGAACCAAGATTTTGTCTAAATTTGCTTAAGATAAACTTTAACACTATGTTCTGGGACAATATATTTATTTTCCTATATGGAATTAATAGTGAATATATTTCTTCATGTAGGCTTGTCTCTAGAGACTATGGTTGTGGAAGAGTAGTAAAATTAATGGAGGAAAGGATATAAATATGGTGATGAAGTTTTTTTAGATGCTAAATCAATAACTGTAAATGTGCAGATTAAATGCATTGCATCATTTAGGCTTTTTTTTTTAGCATAAGAAGAGTGTAAAGAAAGGAATGGGAATGAAAATGTAAAAGCCTCCTGTAACAGTTTCAAAAGGAACTGTGTTGTCAAGGTTGGATGTAGAGAACAGATTTAACACTTTATGTTGACCAAGGTCAAAAAAGGTTCAGTTGCAAATAATTTATAAAGTTAACTTAAAGATGCAAAGATGGACATAATCAGGCATTAAATCTGCTGGTATCAATTTACCACTCGACTTGGTAAACCAGTGACAATCCCTGAACTAAAAATGAACAAGAAATACGAGCTGAGTGGAGGATGGAGAAAGCAATTCTTCTGAGATTTATTTGATGCTGAAACCAACAGAACAAATGGGTAGAAATAAATAACCTTCCCCACCTTTTCTGCCCTCTTTGCATGCTTTTGAGACTGCATCATCCACCAGAGTATTGCTCAGCTTTTATTTCTCTGACCTTCAGAGAAACCCTCACCAAAGTGTGCCAGAAAAAAATTTAATATTTCTCGCCTGGAGGACAACTTATCTTCCCACTGCTGCACACCTCTGAGCGTGTGCTCTTTCTGTTCTTGAGTCTTTGAGCCTTCTTTGCCTTTCACTAAAGAAAAGAATCTGGTTCGGTATAAAAAAAAAAAAGCACGCCTTTGGCTGTGCTGCTTTCAGCTTGTGACCAGAAAGGCAGCTACGTGTTAAACAGTCTATCAACCATGTATGTTTACCCAGACCAAGGCAGCTAACAAGGATGTGTATTGAACCCCTTTCTCACCTACATAAAGGCTTTATGCAAGTCTGCAGAAACAGAAGCAGCACGTTCATCTCCGCTGTTCTTTTTTATTCTCACTCTCTGGGTGTTTGTCTTATTTTGTCTCCAAGTAAACATATTTGTACTCATAAGAGAGATCAGCAGCAGCAGCTTCAGCAGCCCATTTTGGCTAACATTATCTTGAAGATGATAATTAATGCCATCTTCATTACCAACAGAAAAGCTAATCAAAGAAGGGTCAATGTCACACAAAATTCTCAATATCCAAAGAGAAAGGGAAGAAAAGCTAGAGTTAAAATAAAAGGTTTCTTTATTACTTTAAGTTTTAAAACTTTTTACCTGTCTAAGGTTTTTAAGCCTTTTTTTTCCTTATTTTTATCTTTTTTTTTCTTGTTTTTGGTTGGAGTGGGTTTTTTTTACTTTGCCAGGGTAAATAGACATTTTAATAAATTACAAATAAATAAATTTAATAAATAAATAGGTGCTTTAATTAGAAGGCTATTAAAATAAATACTTGCCATGAAACTAAGCTGACCAACGTTTCAACTCAAAGTAGTCAACCTTACTTACAGGATGAGATATTTGATCAAACTCTTTCAAACCTTTGCAGTTGTTTGTTTGGGGGAGAGGGTTCCTACTCAAATTAATGTAACAGTCGACTCCACAGTGGGAATTTGGGTGCTTAACCCTGTCTGAACTGGTTTTTTACCCTCAGCTGAGCACCTGTAGTTTGGAACATTCCCTAACTCTAAAGGACAATGTTACCTTCAGAAGAGGAAATTTGCTCTTGCAATTACTGGCATTATTTTTAAGTAGTACCAATATGGTATCGGAAACAGCTCTAAAACAGGTATATGGATTTCCTCAACAGCCCAGGCAACTGCTGTTTTACTGAAGTTACCCTCAAGTCAAGGAAATTTTATAAGCAAAGCAGTCACATGGCAGAGCTATGTGATACCGAAAGAGGGCCAAAAGCCCTCTTTTGTCCAGTTAAATAAAACACCTGCAGGCTCTAAAAGATTATTTGATACAGGGCATAATCTGGTCCCTGAAATCTGAAGCAAAAGCAACTAGCTGAGATTTTTTAAGTCTTCCCAATAAATCTCATCACTAAAAATCTATTCCAGGTACTGTTGCCACTCATGGAAAGCGGTGTGAACTTTTCCTTGAGTTTTTGTAAATAAAGGTTATTAATATATGTATATTAATATACATATACATACACATATCACATATTTAAGATTTATTATTACAGCTGTTGAGACTTGAATATTAAGGATATGAAGTTAAAAAGCCTTGTGCTGATTTTTTTATAACTGACATTGCAGCTTTGACATGCACTTGACGGTCCCTGCATGCTTTAATTTTTTGTCTTCTTTCTTTGTAGTTTGACTTAGTCTCTAGTTAAAAATAACCACAGTGCAAAGATTTCAACCCTGTATTTCTTCTTTCATTGAACATGTCAGGTTGTGACAGATGTAGATATTTCTAATCGGAGTCTTGAGGATGCAGAAGTTTGGCACAAAAGGCCTTAATTACATGTCACATTTGAATAGCAAACTCTGGTGAAGTCATGGTCTCCCAGCTTGTTTTTATCACACAAGACTTGGAGAAGCCAAAGCTTCTGCCTGTGCCCAAGGTATTTCAGACACTGAATGACCACTGAATTCAGATGTAGTTATCACAGAATCACAGAATCATTAAGGTTGGAAAAGACCTCTAAGATCATCTAGTCCAACCGTCCCCCTACCACCTATATTATTTACTAAACCATGTCCCTAAGTACCTCATACAATCTTTCCTTGAACACCCTGAGGGACAGTGACTCCTCCACCTCCCTGGGCAACTCATTCCAATGCCTAACCACTCTTTCTGAGAAGAAATTTCTCCTAATTTCTAACCTGAACAACCCCTGGCACAACTTGCAGCCATTCCTTCTTGTCCTATTGCTATTTATCTGTGAGAAGAGGCTGACACCCAGCTCACCACAACCTCCTTTCAGGAAGTTGTAGAGAGCAATAAGGTCTCCCCTCAGCCTCCTCTTCTCCGGGGGCTCAGCTGGAAGCTGCCAGTTATTTTGAACACAGTGCATTGTTCTGCTGTACTGGTAGCACATGCCCTCGTCTTTCTACTTATGTATCAGCTTAACAGTACTTACTGCTTGTAATGGTGACTGTCCTTCAGATCTGCAAGCTGGTAAGAACTGCTTTTTGGTCAGGCTATTCTTTGTGTGCGGAAATGCTGCGCAGCATACAGGGAGTTAAAAGTTTCACAGCTACTAAAAGTACATGCCTGAGTGTTATTTTCCATCCACTGTCAAATACAAGCCCTATCTGTATTTGAACTAACAATGAGGGAACCCATTGGGTTGTTTGCTCACTTTTTTGACAGTGTTTTGTCCTTGTTTGGCTTCTGAACAGATGAAGTCACGAGTCTGGTGCAACACCTAGTTGTTGAACCTGCCTCCTTAGGTTGGCTATGAAGGGTGGCTACAAGTTCTGGAGAAATTTAGTGCTACCTGTCAAGTGGGCATTTAACTTCTTCCATGAAAATGGAAACCTTTCTTCTAATCATGACTGAAGTTCTGGGTTCTTCTCGAGATTAGGAACAAAAGTGATGAAAATATCATGTGAGTTAATCCTTTTTGTGGTGATGTTGTCTGCATCTACCAGATGGACCTTGTTTTTCCAAAGCACAATCTGCACACAGCTATGATTTGGGAACCTGGTTGAGTGAATCTGCTGAGCATGATGCAAAGAGCCAAGAAATGTAGAATCAAAATAGCTTGGTATGTTTTGCTTGAACAAAAAAAAAAGAAGCGTTTTAACTTTTCATGAATAATTTTCATTGAAAGCTCAGAGGAATGTTTTGGAATTTAGAAGATCTTGGTTTGATTTCTTCCCGGTAAAAGTCTATTTTCTAATTGTCTATAATGAATATCCATAAACCACTCTTAAAATATAAAGCATTATTCAGATGTGAGATTCCGCTGCCAAATACCGTCAGGCACACATGTACATTACCATCTCTTCTTGGGTCATGCTTTTCAAGCAAATTACACTTAGCATACTTTAGTTCAGTTGCAGAGCAATTTTAGAAGATGCAAATTGTTTGGGATCTCCCCCAAAATAAGCTCAGTGAAGATGTCAGGTTCTCAGTACCAGGTGTTTTTCTCTACAGATCCATTCCCACTGGAGTTAGCATAGACACGCATGTTATTCAGACTAATTAGAAAGATGCAATTATTAACATCCAGTTTGCCCAAGTAATCACCAATGTGAAGCTTTGGCCAGGCTACTTTCATCTTTCAAGTTCCCAAAACCCATCCAGCAGTTTCACAGCATACCTTCTCATGAGTTTTCCTATGTTTGTGTTCCCAGACAGAAATACCTTCACAGTTGCAATGTCCTATTTTTGATTCTGATTCTGGTTGAAGCCAAGAAATATATAAGGAATACAGAATGAGGAAGAAAGCTCCATCAGGATGAAACCACATAGGGGTTAAAAACAACCATACACAGGTTAGAACTCTATCCTTGCAGATTCCTTTACAGAAGTGCAGTGACTTGAAGAGGAAAACTAGATATAGATCTTTAATGTACATCTCTGTTAATTAGAACACTATGCTGTAAGTTGTATGGGCATTTATTGCTGTTAACATCCACTGGCACAACGGATGTTAACAATGGATGTTAATTTTCTGCGATGTGTTCTATACCAAGTACTTAACTCTATACCACAGCTTAGACTAATCGTGGATTGCTTCTGCTGCACTTATTTAAGCTCTTTGTAAACTCCATGTGGTTTTAATGAACACAACAATGCAGTTGAGTCAGTGCAAGATAGACATGAAGAATACTGCAGAAAGATTGAGAAGCTATTATATTAGTAGCATCATGGCTTGTTTTCTTTTGCCTTACTGTTTCTGTTTCTCCTTTCATTGCTTTTATTGTGTTGTCATTTTGTTTAGTCCCAGAGGTAACTGCTTGAGTGCCTTAAAGTCTTCGGCATGTCATAGAATCATAGAATGGCATGGGTTGGAAGGGACCCCAAGGATCACAGAGCTCCAACCCCCCTGCAACAGGCAGGGCCACAAACCTTAGGCCTGGATCTACACAAGGTTGCCCAGGGCCCCATCCAACCTGGCACAGCACAGATATATGCTTTCACCCCCCAAAATTGCACCAAGCAGATACAGAGATTTTCTAGTCATGTGTAACATTTCAAACTGCTGTGATCTAATTCTGCCTCAACACGATGAGAAATACTCAGTCCTACTTTTGCAGCACCTGGTCTGACTTGCTGTCTGGAGAAGCTTGTCCTGCTGTATCAACTAAACTGGGTATCTTGGGACACTAGTCACCCAAACTGAGTGCCTAAAATGTGGCCAAGTGTGTATCTCTTAGATATCTCATTAGTGGTTCTGGGTGCAAAGAAAACATTTTTTGAAGAAATATCATTAATTCATTGCCTTTGTGTAAATGTCTCCAGACAGTCCCATGTGTTTAATCTGCTTCCTTTAACATTCAAAGATTTTATATTTGGACCAGTTTACACTTTGCTGTGATTACACTCAAACATGAGAGTTTTCCCATGACCTTTCTTTTGGAATTAAGACATTGGAAAGACCTCAGCATTTCTAAAATATTGTTACCAGGCCAAGCCAGAAAAGGGACCACAACTGCAGATGAGAGGTTGCAGAATAATAGTCATGTTGGCCAAGCAAACAGGAAACTGTTAAATACAAATATAGTGTTATTAAAATCAGATTAGATGTGAAGGCTTTTCCTGTTAAATGTTCTTTGTGGGTGAACTACATTTGCACAGGTGTCATAAAAAAAGTGAACTAAAATATTAGTGTACTGACAAGTATATTTAAAGTTTCACCAATAGTGAAGAAATTCCTTGCAAAGGCGTCTTTGTCTACAGAGGACTGTAGATCTCCCCTTTAGAGAGATGTCCAGAAGGCATTTTGTCACAGCTACGAATGTGAGAACAAATGGTCTCTGGAATAAGTTTGCCAGTGTTACAGATGCCAAGACTTCATGTAGCAGCAAGGAAGTCATCGGTCTTGTTCAGCTTTAGCTCCTTCTATGCTGATTTTATTCAGGTGCATTGATCTGGCAGTACTGAGATAGGTCTGACTCCTTCCGTGCTTCAAGTATCTTAATATGTATTTGTACCTTTAGGAGAGAGAGAAGCTCAAATAAGATCACATCAGTACTCTAGTACTAAATTTGACACATGGGATCAAAGAACAAAAATACAAGATTTTTTTTACTGACAGAATCTGCTTTTCAAGATGAAGTTTTTCCAAAGTAAAGGAGTTCAGCAATGGACTAGATATCAGAAAAACTTTCCTGTTGCTAAAAATGAGGGTGGTTAACGCTGTTCAAATATTTAGATAAGCAAACAAAATTATCATTAACAAAACCAAAGTTAAAATCAACAAGGATCAAGATTAATAAACTTTTTAATTCTGTCTTAGCAGCATAGCCAAAGGAATACATATAGCCATCTCCTGTGTTTCAGTAGTGTGTTTATAAATTCTAGATGCCAGGTGCTAATTCTGTACGTGCCAGCTGCATCACTGGAAGCCTTCTGGAGCTCTCTATCCATCATCCTGTTCTACAGCTAAGTATCAGGAGGATTTAGTGTCTTATCTATGCTTTTCTGACTGACATCTGCTGTACCAAATTAATCGCAAGTTTTCATTACAATTAGGACTCTCAAAAACTCCCTGGCCAATCTTGATTACATTGTTTCCTTGGTCTTTCTTCCCTTTTGACAGCATTTGGCAAGTTGTCCGAACTAGAATTTGTCCCTGGACACAAAGAATGACCCCTGGATGTTTGTGGAAATTATGAAAACGTGATGCCTTCTTTTGTGTCACATTTTCCATCTCTCCTGTCAGGTGGTATCTGCAGTGATGCAGAGCTCCTTGGAGGAGCCATGCCACCAGTGCCATACATCTCCAGTGGTCCTTCTTGCTTAGTCTGAAAAATGTGGTTTCCATTTTTTGCATGTTCAAACACAGCTTCAAATGTTTATTTTCACAGATATGCCCTTTACCTTATTCTAATATTTGTTTGGCCACTTAAGGGCTGACATTGTAGCAGTAGTGCCTGGCTATATCAGACCATAATGGATGTTTGCACAGGGACAGGTATATAGCCTGATAGAGTCACAGTGTCTTTGCCATTTCCCATTCCAAGATCTAAAGGTCCTCCCAGAGCAGTGTCACATTTCTCTTCAAGGCTACTCTAATGCAAACCAGTCTTTTGAGGATTGAGGAAGGTGCATCCCAGAAAAGAAAGAGTAACTTCAAAATTAAGTGAAGTAACAATCTTCCTGCAAGACCTAGAAAAAACATTTGAGGAAAATAAATGCCTCTTCTTACATGAACTCATGATCTCAGCAGGCAACAATAGTTTTTCTGAAAAATGCTTTAGAAACATCTTTTCTTTATTGTTTAAAGGAAATAATTAAGTTGGAAAATTTTGGCAAAGCAAGACAGTGTCTGAAACGGAACATTTTCAACAGATAATATTAATGGAAAAAATCAGAACTCTAACATTTTCAAGAGTAAAGTTGCATTGTGTTTGTTAGGAAAACCCCAGCAGATTTTTTTTTTCTCTCTCAATTTTTGAAGGCTCATTAAGATGTCTTTCTAGATCAAAAATATTTCCACCCTGTTTGTTTCTTTTCAGACAAAAATTGTTCTCTCTGATGTTTTCATGTTTCTTCAGAGAGCAACACTAATTGGCTTCCATTGCAAGAAAATATCTCTCTAGAAGAAAATAAATAGTGGCTGCTGTTCCTTTACATCAGTTTTATGTTTCTTGGTTATGTCAGTACAGTGGATGACTTTGATTTCTTCTTTTCATTTTTCTTTTCTTCTCTCTTCTCTTTTCTGGTATGTTTCCCATTTTTTTAAAAATATTTATACTCAAGGTAGAGAAGAAACATAGAGAGGTATAAAATATTTGATTTGGGGGCTGTATTGCATTATAATATTTCTTTATTCTGAAATGACTTGGTTTTGTAATGTTTCCTTTGGCCCCTTCAGGTTTAGTTCTCTTCACCAGTCACAAGAAAATATTTGTGAGACAAACATTGAACATGGAGGAGAAAGAATGGCTCCCATACATAGGCAGTAGGAACATGGAATATTATGTGTAGCAGAATTTTGACATTTACCACGGACACTTCAATGCTGCTTTACAGAGCAACACAGTCATGATGGCGTGGAGAGAACAAGTATCAACCACTCAGTCATATATATAGTCTACAATTTCAGACTCCCACCGCTTTGATTGCAAAGAAAACATCAAAGCCGTGCCCACTAATTGTCATAGCTTCTTGTTTTAAAGTTGGTTGCTCTCAGATTTTGATACCATTCTTCAAATGTATTTGACCCTGTACAGATGAATTCTGAAATTTTGGGTACCACTCTTTTTGGCAAACTGATGTGGAAGTGTCCTAGCTGCTCACAATTGTCACCAGACTTTTGTCTAGGCAGGACCAGACTGAAATTAGTTCTGTCTTCACACAGGAATGTTAAGCCTATCAAAACAAGGGTATTTCTAAACCACAAGATAACACTGCTTCATTTAATCTCTGAGAATGGTCGATGCCATTTGCAACAAAGGGAGATGAAAAAATGCAGCCATGCCACCAATTATTCCAATCAGAATAAAATTAAAAGATCTATCACTATTCATGCTAGACTTGTTCAGAGGAAGGACTTATTCCGGAACTCACCTGGTGTTCACTTCATGTCCTGAAACATGAAATTTGATAACACTTTTAATTTTATCCCAGCTATTATAACTGTGCCTATCTGATTCTTTTATCTCTGCCGTGACATTTTCATAGCTCATTATTCTACCAGTCCTTCAGAGTAACATGATTTTCCTGCTCCAGTTTTATGGCCATACAGAAACATTGTGACCAGCTGAGTTACAGGACAGCACACCAGAAAGCTTGTTCATTGTTTCTCTAGAGGAAAAATTGCTTTGTGACAAAGGAATGGGGATGGGTTTGATCTTCAATTCAGTAAAGGATCAGAAGTATCGTGAAGTGCATTAGTGGCTCTGCTGCTGTTAATGATTTATACAGGGAAAATAACAGGATGAAAGTTCAAGCAAGCCAGAATTGTGTAATTGCATACACACAAATTACCAACACCCCAGAGCATCAGAAGCATTAAGACAATGAGAATTCTCTGCATAATTTTGTTTAAAAAGAAACAAATATAACCCAAAACCAACAAGCAGCAAAGCTTGTGTTGGACCTTTGTGATTTTGATGAGAATAGTGGAAATGAAGAGAGATGTAAATCAAATGAGGAACATTGGGGACATCCTTGGGAAATTTTCCTAATCACTTGGAACAAATCCTAAGGCACATACTGCACGCTGGGTGATTAAGACAGGCAGGACTGATTACTGTGGAAGAAGTGGATCAGAAAATGATTGTTTCACTAGTCAGACTGAAAAGGCTGAAAACAAAAGCTACAAAAAGAACATGTTGCGGAGCAGAAAAATAGTATCACTGTGGCAGTAGTATTAAGTGTAGGCAAATTCTGTCCAGATGAAATAAGCTACATGAGTTGAATAAATAGGGGGATTTAAAACTGAGCCAGCTGAAATAATGAGGTGATTCACTTACAATGAAAAATAAAAGAAAATATTTAAAGAGATCTAGACCTTTGAAGATAAACTCAAAGAAAGGTGGAGAAAGGTTTTGTGAAATATACCAGGACAGCTTGAAAAAAATTAATAAAAATAAAGAATACCAAATACAGGCCAACTCTTTAAATGTTCTTGACAGCACAGCGTTTGACATTAAATTAGTCTCCCCAGGCTACCAAGAGTATCCACATCATCTGGGTATTTTAAAATAAGCCTAGACAAAGTAGAATAATTAATAGAGACTAAAAGGCTAAATAAGCTGCATAACTATAGCCAAAATAACATTTTGATACTTTGGGACAAATTCTCATCTGATTTGACAATTTTGTTTTGGGAAAGGGCTATTCACATGATTCTCCCTGGTTTGCAGAAAGGTTTTTGACACAGCACTAGACGTTCTTTAAAGGCCCCATCAAGGCAGTGGAAGAAATCCATGTGGTCTCTTGTGTGGTGCCCGTCATCTAGATTCCCTTGTGCTTCTGTTTCTTTGGAGTGCTGCCAAAGTACATGAACTGAGTTTATGTCTCTGTATAAAGCACTGAGAGATCCTTGGGTGATTCCTCTCTTTATGTATAAAGAAGGTCTAAATGCCTCAGGAGGCTGTCTCACCGGTCTCCTGAAGCACATTGACACCTTGCAAAATGTTCTGTTTTCTCAATGTTCAGTCCCTCCATCATAGATTTGATGGTCAGCAAAGCTTGTGAAGCCTAATCTTTACCTGGTTGTTATCCTTTGACAGAATATATTGCCTTTGTGAATAGGTTTTATCAAGGAGCAGCTGAAAGACACTCAGGCTATCTAAACACCACTGAGCATCCATCAAACTGTGAGTGGAGGTTTGCTCTGGCCTGTCATGGGAAGATGAGAGCAAACTGGAGAGTTAGAAGTATGGGGAAAAAATGAGTGAAGAATTGGGCCAGGATTACAAGGCAGAAAACCCTGATAGAGGCAGTACTTATTAGAGAAAGAGCCTCAGCAGGAAAAAAAGGAAAGAAAATACTATAGTATCAGTGATTAAAAATAGCTCTGTATTTAGTATGGAACTACTTTTTCAGCATTTCCATTTTTGAGACCATTTACATGAACTTTTTACAACCATACCTAAGCTGTTAGAAGGTGTAGAAGAACATGCTGTGTCTCACACTGATACATGAGATAGATCTGTCGAGTGAGTACTGTTATCTCTTCTAACCTTTTTTCTTCTTTCTTTCATGTTCCTCCTATTGATTTAAATTTGTTGTCTGTATTACAGGGACAGCGAGGGAGTCAGCTGAGATCACTTCTCTAATACATAAGGTGCTGTACAGAAGAGGAATGTTGCTTGAAATCCCAGTCTAGCCAAACAAATGTGAGCAAAAGACAGATATCTTGGCCCTGTCCACAACCTGGCAGGGTCACCACCAAAATCAAGCTCCAGTAAACCCACTAACAGAGAAACAATATAATCAAAGGTCAGCCTCTGAGACCCATAGGAACCTACATCCTGAGTATATCTCTGTCAGCATGCTAAATGCATACAGCTGGAGTGGGGGGAGTATTTTAGGTTCCTTGTCAGTATGGCTTTCTATCACTTGCAATGCACACTGGCAGTATAGATCTTCACTTTATGTATGAGCAAAGACAGTCAGGCTTTCCTCCCATTCAGTGATATCTCTAGGCTTCGTTAGAGGGGGAAAACATTACCCTCAGAGGAGGAGAAAACATAAACTGGAGTGAAAGCATGCCACAGAAACTTGTGGGTGAAGGAGGAGTGAAGAGAGAAAGGCAATGAATTGAGCTGGACAGCAACTAAGGTTTGGAAAGGTCGGAGGTATATAATCTCCAGTATTTTTTTCATTTGCAATGCTGAATATACTGTCATGTTAATCAGCACTACCTTCACAGTGGCCACTTGGGTTTCAGCAAAAAGTGAATGACCAGAGCAGCACTGGGGGGATTTAATCCGAGTCTCTAAAGCATAGTAGTGAATTAATTTCTTACACATAGAAAATTTAAAACCACAGAAATATTTTCCCTCCCCTTTTACCTCAGAAGGGTTTTAATGTGTGACTTCTCATCAATATTCGCTTCTGTCAAATGGGTCACGCACCTTTACTGGATAATGTTGAAAAATTTGCATTGCTGTCCTAAATCAGCGATCCTCCTTGCAGTTATCTAGCCCATTTATATGTAAAGCACAGCTGTGCTTTGAAACTGAGGAAATAACAAACCTGAAAATTTCCCAAATGTGAGGCCAATGCAAATCCTGGCATGGCAGAGGCATTAAGGAGAAATACCTCTCAGGGCAGCACATTTAATCATCAGCACCTACAGATTCAACCATATACTCCTGATGGCTGAGAAATGCAGCCTCGCAGAGCTTCATGGCAGCTGATTCCCCAGAGGCAATCAGGTGCCTCGATGACTTTCCAGAGGGAATGTCTTGGCTCTTCCACAGCAATGTCAGGCTGAATGGGGAGCTGCCAGGGTGGTAATCTACAGCTTGTATTGAGAAGAAAACAAAATCAGCAGAGTCTTTCTGCCCTTTAAAAACATGTGTCTCTATCATAGTGGTTTAATCTGTCCTCCCATGTGTCTCTTAAATGTAAAATAGTGGTTTCATTTGTATAATTGATAGTGTGGTAGCACTCCAAGGTTGTAGGTGGGTTTGCTATGTTTTAGACACCAAGGTCTCTGCTCTAGTGTATTTCTATTCCACAACTCTAGTTGGTGAGTCAAGAATAGAAAGAGACAGCTGTATGACAGAGAAGGATGGGTAGAGGGAGAAAAGTAGGAGGAAAATGTGCCAGAAAGACTGGAGAGAGGCTTCAGGAAGGTGCTATAGTGATAGAACTTTTTAGTGACAGATGACAAGAAAAGAACAAGAAGAATTTTCCACTTTTCATAGCCTGAGTCAAGTTATTGAAATTGGAGTGGATGACTTCTGAAACATCAGTCTTGATGACTGATTTCTCTAAAAGAAGTTCAGATGCCCTCCCTAGAGGGAAGCCATGAACAGCTACCATACTTCATGGCACTCGTAAAGGTAAGCTTATACTGGAAGATCAACACACAGTTCAGGTAAAAGTCTCTGCCATGTGTTTTTTCCTCCTTTGTGGCACTTGAGGTACCAAATGATGTTTCATTCTCTTTCAGTTTCATTCTGTTTCAGTGGATTTATGACAGTGTGTCTCATTGCTTTCCTCAAGAAGGAGACCTTGTTGGAAATATTCCAGGAGCAGAGAGACTAACCAAAAAGGAAAGCAGATTTTATCACTAGAGATCAGCTATAGCTGAGATTTATGCGGGCCAGCAGTGCAAATAGCTGCTCATTGCTATTTCAAATGTCTGCTACCAGTTTTATTGTTCCCAGGCAGGTAAGCACAGTGTTGTGAAAAATACTAGCATTTCAAACCTGGGCTTCTCAGACAATGCATGTTACTGCTTCAGAGTGTTCTTATTATCTGTCTTTGCAACCAGCTGGCTAACAGCTCTTCTTACCACCCGTAAGAAGCAGGGGGCATGTGTGCACCTGTAGTGAGCGATTCAGGAACCATAGCTGTGCTGGCTTTGCTGCCTTCTTATGTTTGATGCTGCTGCTGCTGTGGTTGATATCATGGCAGTTCCTGAAAGCTCTGTGCAAGGGATTGATCTGAGAAAACCCCAGCTTCAGTAAAGCTATCTGTACCATGAATTAATTACTCATACACAAGGTTACCTTGCTGGGATCAAACACTTTGGGTCAGTTATGCGTTGCTGGACTGTTCATTGGCATTACTTTGCCTGACCCATGGGTTTCCCTAGACAACTTCTCACAGCAAGGGACACATTGAGGACAGGAATCACCAAATTGTGGTGAAGAAGTATAGCTAACCGTTGTGCCCAGTGCTAATATACTTCGTTTGGCATCTTCTCACAGCAGGCAAGATCCTGACCTAGGTGAACTTTTCTTTTAGCCTCTTTAAGTATTATTCAGTGTGTATTATTCTTATGTAGTCACAGAACAGCACTAGACAGCCTGTGCTACCATGGCATTTTGGGCTGAGTCACTCTGCATCTGGTCAGAGGTGCTGGAGTCAGTCAGTCGCTGCCTGCTCTAACCCCCGGAGAGCTAACAAACATGTCAGGAAAAAGTCATGGCCTCACTGCCTAGCTCTCAGCAGACACATGCTGCTGTCCCACTTGTTACTCCAGGTTGGGAGGGCCAAAGGCACAAGGACCATCCTCCAAACTGCCCAACAAAGGGTTCAGCACCATACGAAGCTGACCACACAGGAGCACCATTTCTCCCTGTGCTTCATCCTGTTAAAGTTTCAACACAAAGAGTATATTTGGTAAGTTATATCATCTTGGTGTGAGGGCTGAGGGACTCCCAGGGGTGCAGAAACAGCAGGTTCTGTACCCGGCTCAGCCACAGGTTCCTCTTGGCTTTGCCATTTTCTTGCTCTCTGCTTCAGTTCCTCCTTGATGAGAGAAGGATAAAAATTGCTTCAGTCCTTAAGAAATGAAGTGTGTGCTGACCTCAGCTGAACGACACCTCTTTTGCCCTTTCCAGTCCTGTGTACAGGAGGGGCAGCTAAGGACACACAGCAGCACTACTTAGTCCATCATTTTTGCTGGATTTCATCTCCTCTCACAGAGTTTTGTTAGCAGACAGTGTATGGTGCTGTAGTACCTCACAACCCGACTGCTGTACTGTCTGCCTGGCGAAACTGCTGCTGCTCCTGCTGTCAGACACAGTATTTTTGCCCTTTAGTGTTAGATTGTTTTAAAAAGTCTGACAGGCTGTCACGCAGCAGCTGGTATTTTCACAAGTGCCAGAAAATTAACCTCCAGAAGGATCCTCATCTCCATCAAGGATTTCATAATAAACAACTGTTTAAAACACTAAGACCTGAAAGAGGAAGAGCTCCAGCAATGGGGCAAGCATGGCCATGGACACGTGTTTGGTGCTCACCTTGGCTGTGCAGCTAGCCTCTGCTTTCCATCATATTGCACATCAGTGGTGACCAATTTAAAGTGAACTCATTAATCCTGCTGCTGCATAACTGAAGTCCCCATGTTGAAATTGCGTATTTACCCACATCATAACTTGAAATAATCACAGTGCCTGGCAGAAGTACTGTTGATTATCTCATCTGATCACATCTTTAAATAACATTACTCAAATTGAGCAGGTAACATTGAGACTCTGGGACATGGAAACATTGAACAGAATGAAGCACAGGACCAGTCTCCCAGGAGTTTTAGTATTATGCAGAAACTCATTGATCCTGGACAACAACCATATTGCAGGTATCTTAGATATGACATGGACATTCACTCCAGAGCAGGGCAATGAGGAGTCAATTCAATGTTATACCCTGCTCTGATCATTGTCAGATGAGAAATCTAGATAACATTATTTCAAATTCTGATAAATATTTATCTGACAGACAACAACAGTCACAGAGTCACAGTTTGTTAGGGGTTGGAAGGGACCTTGAAAGATCATCTAGTCCAAACCTCCTTCCAGAGCAGGATCACCTAGAGTAGGTCATACAGGAACACGTCCAGGCAGGTTTTGAATGTCTCCAGAGAAGGAGACTCTACAACCCCTCTGGACAGTCTGTGCCAGTGCTCCATCATCCTCCCAGTGAAAAAGTTTTTCCTTATGTTCACACGAAACCTTCTGTGCTCCAGCTTGCACCCATTGCCCCTTGTCCTATCATTGGACATCACTGAGAAGAGCCTGGCTCTGTCCTTCTGACTCTTTCCATATTTCTAAACGTTAATGAGGTCACCCCTTAGTCTCCTCCAAACTAAAAAGACCCAACTCCCTCAACCTTAATCTTCCTAAGATTAGGAATCTTCCTAACCTGTAAATGACTAATGAATTTGTGTGTCCACAATTTTAAGTCTTTCAGAAGATGTGGTTTACAGTAGGTCCTGAAGGATATTTCTGCTGAAAAATCCAGTCTTTCTTGTAAACATTGTAAAAGTTTCCAACTTTGAACTTCCAGCTCTTTTCTTTTTTTTCCATTTTTACTACAAGCACTTTTTTACTACTAGGCAGAGTGGTTTCTCAGTCCTTTCAGACTGTCCTGTGAATAGAGGTGGCCAGCCAGAGAAAGCCAGTAGTTTTTCCAGCTCTTTTATATGAATGCCACCTTCAATTTTGCGTCTATATGGTGATATGTGAATCCTTTTGCTTTGGACCAGTTTTATCACTGACACAGAAGCTGTCATCACTGCCTATAGCAAGGTTTGCTTCCCTCAGCAATGTATAAACAAAGTGTCTCAGTGATCTGCTTTGAGAATGAAGTTTGGATTTTGAAAAGCAAAATCAATTTATGGTCTCACACATACTCCCAGATTCTGAACACAGCGTTATGAGATCACCCATAAGAGTTAGGAAACAGATCATTAGAGTAATTCACTCGATATGGTTATGCCAAAGTTAATTCACTTTTCAGCCATGTAATAAGATACCATAGGGTCATTACTTCTTTGTTGCATCATCAAAAATAATGAGATTCGTTTTTCTCAGTTTATGTGGAAATAGACACTGTCTCTTATCATCCTCAGATGAGTGAGATCGACAACTGCAGCAGGTCCTTTTTTGAGGTTTTCCAAGGTGAAAAATCATTATTTAAAATGTGTGATTTAATGCATTAATACAAGAGGTTCAGATTGTCTTTCCCTGACAGTTGAAGCTTTTATCACTAGCAGGATGTGGAGATGGATGAACATCTGTGATAATAGGATTTCTTCTATATTATTTCTGAAGAGGAAAAAAAAAGAGGTATTTGTCAGGTTCATTAATAGGAGAAAAATAAGACACAAAAAAATATGCTAAGACGAAAATTGATTTCCATCACACATAATATAAATCAGTATGTTTTGCTTATGTGCTTGACAAGCACTCTCTTAAAACATGAAGCGAGGCAGAGAGATGATAAGTTGCTTGAACAGTCTATCAATTTAGGAAGGGGATATGCCAGGTTCTTGATCATGATGCATGTGCAGAAGGTACATGTAGTTTCATCCATGGTAAGGCTCACTATTTCAGCAGACATCCTATCAGGTAACAAATTCCACGCTCCATTTTGGATACAGTTGAACAAAGACGTTTTCATGATCATTTTAGGGACTTCTGTAAACATAAACAACAATTGCTGGAGTTTGCACTGACAGCACAGAAGATCCAAATGATTTTATAGGTTTGGCAGCTGATGCTACATTTCTGTCCATACAAAATGACCTTTCCTCTGTTATCTACCCTGCCAGTTCCTATATTCATGTGAAGGGATGGACTTGAAACACTGATTTTAGCCCCTCGGCACATAATGAAGTGTTGAGAGTTACAGGGAGAGAGGGACCATGCTTCCTAAGCTACCCTTTTACTTCTGCTACCTGTGCATTTAGACAGACGTGGGATGTGGCCTGCACAGAGCATGGGATAATACCTGTGTATTTCACCTTACACAAGTACGTGGGCCGACCTGTCTTTTGAAAGTAAATTTTTCCCTGCTATCTTCTTTGCAGCAGGCTCAGAATAGCACTTGTTAAACTTTTATGGTATCAGTCTGAAGCTTATAGCAACCTTACAATCTTGAAACATCTACCTGGGTATTTCACCTTTGTCAGGCTCCATTCAGTACTCATGTTGCTGTTTTCTGCTATCATGGACCAGGTTTTGATAGCATTTCTGTTACAATCTTTTTGCATTTCAAATGATTTTGTGTTTCCTCTCATAAAGAGTGCCCAGTTTTTGCAACTAATGAGTGACTCTGTTGTGGTGCAGTTAGTAGCTTATTAGCTCCTTTCCAGCAGTATGCACTGTTCCACCCTTTGAGGATGCCTGAATCACACCAGCCTCACTAGCTACAGTGTGATTATTTTGTTTACCAGTACTGATTGGCTGATTCATTGGAAAAGGAGGAACTGAAAAATACTGACATTTTTAGTTAAGTAAAATGTCTGCTAAGCAGAATATACCATTTCATACTGTGCAGGGCTGTGTTCAGGAACCAAATGTTCAGCCCAAAGTTGTATAGAGTTCTGAAATGCCAATCATTGTCAAGGCAGAGGGAGATGGCCCTGATACAGGAAACCTTTCACTCAGGCAGAAATGGGGCAAAAGGTGAGGATAACTAGAAATGCATAGGAAATGTGTCTTGTCCAGCAAGGTCATAAGAAGCATGAGGATAAAGTTTTGACTTCCTGGATTTTGTTTATTCTAAGTGTTGTAAAGTCTAGATTTGGGAATGCTGCTGGCAGAAGGCCTTACACTGAAGCAGAATAATGTTTATAGCAACAGTGAAAGTCAGAATTTCTTGAACAAAGAAAGGGGGGTTTAGTGAAGTGACTTGGGAAACTCCTTATTTCTGTGCTAAGTATTATTTTCAGGGACTCCACACAAAACCTTGCTGCCTCTCTGCCCACACATAGAACCTAGTTCCTGGTCTAGACAGGTACTACCAGTTTTGTACCCACCAACACATTTAATGTAATTTAAACACATACTCAGGATGCTCATTAATAATGTGTCTTGTTAGCTTTCCACAGTGCTGCCATATGACCTGCATGGATATTGCTGTAGTCCTTAGTGGTACAGGTTTATGGAGCCTTCTTTTTACCTTTCAGTTCTGAAGAGAAGGTGGTAAAAATTTACTTTCTCTGATAGATGACCAGGAGAAAAGCAGCTGATAACCAGACCCCTTGGGGACAACCCATCATATCCCCAAAGAACACAGCCTGTCTCCACGCAACTCAGCCTGCGCTTCCTGCGCTTCCCCTACTAACAATACATACATAATTCAAGCACCCAAGATTCCTGTGTTGGCAGCAAAGAAGCCTTATGTAAATTCCACACTTGCAGGCAACTTTGTGAAAGATTCATTGTGTATGAGATTGCAAATGAAATCTGCATTTGAACAGCAAGTGTCTCCCCCTTGGTAAGTTCTGCAAAGTCCCATTGAATTTTAGCAAAGCTGTATCAGTTTCTGCTCGTTAAGGAACTGATTGCTTTGGTTTTCTCGGTGTATTTCTTGGCCTAGACAATAGCCGAACATAAAAACCACTCCTCCTATGTCAGCTTAATTAGAAGTGACTAATTTAATGAACACAGTGTAATTAATGTCTATTATGCAATGCAAAGATCTTATTTGAACAAACTAGATAGATTTCTCTTTCTCCTGTAACTGTATCAGCCTGATTGCATTTGATCAATGTAATAAAAGGTATAGTTACATTATGGGGTTTGCAGGCTTTCACTGGGAACCTTAATTGCCTATTTAGTAGTGCTCCGTGTGTGGGGCATGGACATCCTTAACCACAGATATCAGCATGGTGACTCAGAGGAGGTTTACATGATGTTCTAATCTGAGGCTGTTTCTCCATTAAGTTCTGAATTCAGGTGATATTCTGAAGAGAGAGAAAAGAATGGAAAGGACTCAGTGCAGAGACCTTGCAGTGTATCAAGTCCATTCAGCCTTCCCTGCAGAAGGGAAAAGAAAGGACTTAGTTTACAAATGTTTTTAAGCTGTGACCTTCATTTCAGAATAACTAATTTTTATTGATGTCAAATATAACCAAAACCACAAGGCAATGAACCCAGACTCCTGTTTGGCTTAAAAGCCAGTTTGAATAAACAGCCCACAAATATGGGGATCTTGGAGGCAGGAGTTAAGATTTCTGTTTGGAACCCTGGATTATAGATTTCTTTCTGAATGTGAGAGTAATACTATAGTTCACACTTGATGCTCAGAATAATTTCTTCTAGGTTTTATATCTGTGAAATCTAATATCCCTGGTATTGAGGAACAGGAAAACTAGTGAGAAAATGCTCTTAAGATAGCTGAGTTTCCTAGAAGAGTGAGCTTCAGCTCTATGATGCTAAACGTACACTGTTGACTTTCAGGTTCTGTTAACAGAAAAGTCTTGTGGCAAATTCAGGATTGGCCATCCATTAGCCCTGATCCCATTTAAACTAAAAAAGGAGCAGCTCTTTCCAAGACAAAGAAATTACATTGGCATAAAAATGGTAAAAAGAAAGAATCAGAGCTTGCTGTGTCCCAGCAAGCTCCTTAATTTAATGGATTCAGGTATGTTACTGTCAAGATTGAAACATGAAATTAGAGTGGGATGAGGAATTCCTATTTTAGATGTGGAGAAAAATAAAATTGTGTAACTCATGCAAATCATAAAAAACCTCCAAAGACCAGAAGATGTCACAATGAAAGAATGAATGATATAAATTAATAATGTGCCAGGACAGAACAGAATGAATATGTATCAAATTCTTAAATAATAAATAACAAAGTCACCACAAGTGTTCTCTTTTGAACTAAAATTAAAAAAAAAAATATTTAAACATGCATAGAAAGTATACAAACAATATAAATAATGTGGAAAAGCAAGTGCCTCAGCTCTATGTGCTAAGACACTGAGCTGTCTTGGCACATGCAGCTAAAGCATTTGTTTCAGATAGCCCAAATGGAAATTATCTTAATTTTCAACAGTATGAAGATGTCTTTCAGTGTCTAAGGACAGCTACTTTACCAAACTTTGATAAAATGTTCTTGTAGGCATTTCCCCTGCTTTATTGTTATATTAGAGATGTTTAATTTAGTCTCTTTTGGTATATTAGAAAGCATTTATCATCAATATGCATAAGAAGGACTTTCTTACTTTTTTAATTCCACATAATAATCTTCCATGTCATAGTTCTCCCTGTAGACTAAAACAAAGGCCTTAAATCTTGAGATTATCAAGGGTTCCAGTGTTCGTGTTCTCACCATTATGTGAGGCTCTTTCCTTCCTTATACTTTTCTCAAAGTAATGCAAGAACAACAGTGGCCACCAAAACCACTGCCAACAACTGCTATTTAATTATAAGTGTAATCTTTGTGAAATAACCTATTTATGCTTATCATGTGTTTGAAACACAAATGAAATAAGTAGCTCTCCACAGTGCAAAAACAAAGCAGCTCCAAATCTGATCAAAAAATGTGGTGGTAAGGAAGCTTCTTATCTCTGCTAGAACATCACATCCATCAATTTCACTTACCAATCTGCTTTCTGCTAGAGATAACAGCAAAATGTATATTGACTACAATAGAATCAGATTTGGCCTTTTGAGTATGTAGGCTCTTGCTATTACAAATTATGATGGCATGCTGGGGAAAGGACTGTGGATAGAACATCATAGGATGGTATGAGTCAAACCTGTTAAAAGATGTTATGAACAAAAGAGGAATCCACTAAAACAGTTACCTTTTCGCTTTATATAGGGCCATAACTGAATCATGCCTTTCCCCAATGAAGTCAGTTGAGTTTTGATACTCAACTTATTTTATATCTTTATTTTTCACCTAAATGCACATACTTACCATTACAGCTATAGCATACTGTGTAGCTGAGATCCCATCAGAATTGAAATCTCAGTGCCAGTCACCTGCTTCATTTATTTCTTGCTGTGAACCTAATGAGAAAACAGCCAGAGCTACCCTGAGAAACCGAGAGGAGAAATATCACTTTTCCAGAGGTACCAGGAAATTCAAACTGTTCTGAACATGGGAGCTAGTAAGAGCAGCTGAACTATCAAGAAATATCATTGTGAAATAAATAATCATCTCATTCTCAGTGTGATGGGCTTAGATTGTCAGTGTCAGAACCACAGGAAGAAAAAAGGGAATTGGGCAAAAACTTACCCAAAGCCTGGTGAAGTGAATTAAAGTTTATCTAATGGCTTCAATGGAAATTGCATCACAACACTTTTATTCACACTTTCCCTTGTGAGTAAAATTCTCTCAGAATGCCCAAATAAAGTACACCCTCAAGGTTTTTTACCAGCTCCTAAATGTGCAGCAGAATTGGTTTCCAAAAGATAAGCATTGTCACAGATGATCATTTTGAGAAGAGTATGTCATATCAAACATCATGTTTACTTAGGAAGATGGTAGTTAATATAATAGCAAGTTTTGGTTGCAGGAAAAGAGTGAGGCAGCAGTTTTAGTTCCTTAGTGGATTTCTGTTCCATTTGTAGTGAAATTTCTTTGGTCTTCAAAGAAGCCATTATGAGAAGAGTTGGTTGGAAAACTGTTTTATAGTAGATAATCACAATACTTTGAATATGTTTCCTTTAGCTATAACTTTTGTAGAGTGTTTGGACGTTGATAAAAACATTGACAGCTGTTGATCAGAACTCAGCTTCTTTTGGTCAAATGCAAATACTACAAGATACAAAAAATGGCCTATATTCTTATGGCAAAGCCATTTTCTTACTGGCAGAGAAGATTAGAGAAAAATTACTGTGTGTTTATGACTAGTGATTTTTGGTACTTGAGATAATCTAGGATTTTCAGAAGGTTTTATTCCGAAAAAGCAAAGCTGCATGCTTTCCATAAATGCATTATTAAGAGCTCTCTAATGGTTCTCCATATCTGCCAGAAAACTGGGTCACAGTAGAATTCTCTGAATATCGCCAACATTAAAAAATCAACACATTCTGATCCCAATTTGGGGAAGTACAAGAAAAAAAGAAAATAAAATAAGGATTTTCCGTTATTTTGTCTCTATTACTACTGAGATGTTGCCTTCCTTAGTTTTATTTGCATTTGGACTAGCCAATCGTTGTAGAACCCTTCCAACTAAAAATTGTTCTTCTCTTCCTATCCTATCCTTATTGGCATAGCTGGGTATTAGTTTATCATGGAAGGCACTCAGCCACTAGAGAGTCTGGTGGCAGTGTGAGATGCCAAGAGAGTTATTTTAGCAGAATTAATTTCAGAGATTCTGGGAGAAAGCATTTCTCATTTCCTAACAGTTCCATTGTCTCCATGTCAGCATTACTAAGCTTGAGCTTAATCAAAGGCCATCATGCTGAATAATGTAATAAAATAAAGAAGGACTTTCAGTCCTACAAAAGAATATTAGCAATAAGAGCTAGGATCTGTTTGATTAGATAGCATGTAGATGTTCCATGAGTACATTTATTATTATTTTTGAGTGTTCCTGTCATATTGCATCACAAATACAAAAAGTCATTTGATTGTATTTGCCAGAAAGGCATCTTATAGCAAAAGAGTAACAACTGGTTGCTCTGCTGCAGAGAGGAAGGGGTATATCTGAGTATGGGAATCCTCATGAAAACAACATCCATTCTGGCATTGCTCCCAGGCAGAGCAAGCTTTGTGGTAACTGGTCAGGTGTGTAATCTAATAATGATTATGCTCTGCTGCTGCAAGTCTGGTGGGTGATCAAATAACTTTATTGCTCTTACCTGCAGCTTTATCTCACCTAATCAAAACATTGCCTTTTTCTTGCTGTGCCCTAATCTTATGACTTAGTAGCAACAGGCATTGAGCCAGGCTGGCTTCTGGCAACCCAGATTCAAGATCACAGAATCATAGAATATACTGAGTTGGAAGGGACCCATAAGGATCATCTAGTCCAAGTCCTGAACTTTACATATGTTCTTCCACTTTTAAAAGCAGACGCTAGTGATGATTGTCTGGTTGTTTCCACACTCCCTACCACTCATCCTATGATGGATACAGATGCAGCTGCATTCTGTGCAGTGACAACATTCTGCAAACCCTTAGTTTTGGTACCACAGGCCCCTGCACACATACCAAGATTCCTCTTCTCTACAAGACCAGGATGCAATTAACACATCTTTACAGAGCCCAAGCATTGTGTTGTGTAGATACAGACTTAACTGACTGGTTTCTAAGAAAAATATCTCTCTCTTGCCCTTGATACTTTTAAGAGGTAGGAAATTGCACAAAGGTTGGGGATGGAGAGATGGAAAAACTAGTCTTAATTATTTTTTGTCCATTTATCATCTCTTCTCTACAAAGCTTTTTGCACCACATGGGCTGCAGTGTCTAACACATTGTCTAAGATGATGTGGGACTGAGTGGCACTTGACCAGGTTAGAATGACCAAGTCACAGGGAGGGATAAGGATTTTTACACTTGCATCACACAGGAGCAAAGGAAACAACATTTTTATTTCACTTTCACACACTGTAGGATGTCAGGCTGTGCTTCATTTTAAGACATTCAGTGAGGGGATTGACTGCAGAGGTAATGGTGCCTCAGTGGGAGGGGTGCCTCAGTGAAAGATGAATAAAAACCAACTGCAGACACCAGTGTGTATGTCAGAGGGTGCCCAGGTTACAGCTGTGGATGTGCAGAATGAGGAAGAGGACAAGAAGTTTCCTCTGTTCCCAGATGCATTTTGTGCAGCCTGAACTATGATTCAGCCACTGCAAGTTGTCAGTGAAATCCTGCCTGCAAGAGAACCAAGAAAGGATGGAAGACCCAGAAAGTACAAGAAGCAGTGCCTCCACCTGCATATATCTCCAAGCCCTAAAATCTTTTCTAACAATGAGGTTATTTCCCCCTACACCTGGGACCATTAGAGGTATTATGAGGCTTTCTGACGGAAGGTTTCTTCCTTCAGCCACAGCCTTTATGAGCTCTGGTAGAGTATCATGGCGATCTGTTTCAAAAAGAGAAGGGGGAAGTTGAAGACAGCAGTGGGCATATTCATCAGTGAATGGTCCTTTGGGAGCATCGCAGTGCTGGGATATCCTAGGATGTGCCAAACAAATTCATTTCTTCTTGCACCACCAGAGGGGTTCACTATCCTCTCTCTATTGAAGGACATTGACACAGCTGACATGTGCCTGCTTCTTCATCATCTGAAGAGAATCAAAAGGTTTCTGAGAAGGCTTACCTCAGATGGAAAACAAGTTTTCTCCTGCACCCTAAAAAGTGGAGGAGGCAAGTGATTGCCATGCGGGTTTTGCCATCTTTTTCATTATAATATATGCAATCATTAGTGTCAACTTTTCCTAGAATACTAAACATGGAAGAACGATCAGGCCAGCATCCCCAACCACTTCTGAATTTTCCCCACAACTGTTTTACCAGGAACAAGATTGCGAAGGTATTAATGTAGTTTGGCAGGAAGGGGCATAACAGCCAGGCTTGCAGAATGGTATCTGCTCACACATTTAGAGTCTGGATGCTCCTTTCAGCACACTTCAGTTTAGCTGTGTTTTGCTGCCATTAATTCACTGTTTCCTGTCATGGTGACATGGAAGTCACATCCCCAGATAGATGGTTTGGAAGAATTCTTTAAAAAGTGTCAATCTCCAAATGGTCATTCTTCATTTCTTTCCTGGCAGTTTTCACCCAAGGATATGAACAAACTTTTAAAGTTTTCCTTAGATTTTATGGTGCCCGAGGCAGGAAGACCTCATGTTCCTTCCCTCCTTGCACACTACAGTACAAGATTTCAGTCCAGATTCACTTCAGAATATATCTGCTGTCCTGCAGTCCCACTAAGAGATGGTCCCAGGGGGAGCACACCTTCTTTTCATTGCCTACTGATAGCTTTGTTTTTTTCAGCCACAAGCTATGGAGCTGTGAACTCTTTCCTCTGCACACTCAACACGCATGAGCATATAAAACCAAGGCCCAGCAATTTGAGTTCGATCCCTGGTTTGCCCATAGGTCCTCCCAGACATCCATCATGCCTCCTTGCAAGATCACCACCTCATTGTGCATTTATGCAGCACTTAGCGTGCTGGAGGTCACTGTCCCTGATGACTCCAGAATCACAGAATTGTAGGGGTTGGAAGGGACCTCCAGAGATCATCAGGTCCAACCCCCCTGCCAAAGCAGGTTCCCTAGGACAGGTTGCACAGATAGGCGTCCAGACGGGTCTTGAATATCTCCAGAGAAGGAGACTCCACCACCTCCCTGGGCAGCCTGTCCCAGGGCTCTGTCACCCTCACTGTGTAAAAGTTCTTCCCCATGTTGGTGCGGAACTTCCTGTGCTCCAGTTTACAGCCATTGCCCCTTGTCCTGTCTCCACAGACCACTGAAAAGAGGCTGGCCATTTCCCCCTGTGTCCCACACTTAAGATATTTATTAAAATTAATCAGATCCCCTCTTAGCCGTCTTTTCTCAAGGATGAACAGACCAAGTTCTTTCAGCCTGTCCTTGTAGGGGAGATGCTCCAGGCCCTTAATCGTCTTTGTAGCCTCCTCTGGACTCTTTCCAGGAGATCCCTGTCCTTTTTATACCAGGGAGCCCAGAACTGGACACAATACTCCAGGTGGGGCCTGACCAGGGTAGAGTAGAGGGGGAGGATCACCTGCTTAGACCTGCTGGCCATATGAAAGTGTATACATATACAAAAAGATCTTTTTGTTTCAAAACTTAGAGTCATCACAAATGACGGGTTGTTTTCAGTTTTCTGTCATCTTGATGTAGATACATTGTGAGGAAAAAATCTGGAATTTCAAGCATTCACACAAAAAATAATTTCTTAAAGTAAAATAGCTCATTTATCCAGCACAGGATAAAGACATATAGAAAACAATAGCTATCTGCCTTTTCAGGCTTCTTATATTTTTTGACAGCTTAGCCCACAGCCTTTAATTAGATAAAGGCCTTAATATTGCATTACAGCAGAATTACCTACATTATGGCAGCTGCTTGTTGCAATTGTGTTGACATGACTAGCTTCTCGTGTGAATGTATTCTGGTCTTTCTAATCTCTTTAGCATCAGCAGCAGGACATTTTATTTGCAATTGATTTTTAAATTTAGGAGTAATTGAAGTTTAAGCGCAGTTACCTTCTTGCAACAGGGACAGGTTGATACTGTTTAAATCCAAATTATGCACTGATTAAAAGCGATTGCATTGCCAAAGTGAACAAGGGCTACAATTTGTTTCATTCTTCAAGGCTCAGCATAGAGAATTAATTGTATTTCCAGGAAAACAGATCAACATAAAAAGGAAGCAATTAAGAGTTCATTGTTGAATCATAAATTTCCTAGCAATTTTTGGAAGGTAGACAAGGTAGGCTTAACTTTCAAAGCAGATCATGTTGACAGCAAAGATTAGCCATTTAAGAGTTTTGGTATTTCATGATACAGGCTTTACCTACTGTCGTTCATACTAAGTTTTGCTTGAATAGGTAAGGCAGAAATGGGTATTTTTGTTTGTTTCATCCAGTCTTGTAGTGATCTGGTGTTTGCTTGTTTTCAAATTTAATAATGAAATGACAGCCTGCAAATTGTTCTCATGTAATAAGTAGGATAAACAAAACCAGTCACACTTCTCCTATGAGCACGAATCATTTCATAAGCACCATAAAAAATAAGAAAGCATAAGAGGTAAACCAGAGCAGCAAAACATGCTTCTACAACAGTGGCAGGGCAAAGCCTGGACTCTAAACAGGTTAGAGCTGGATCTGAGCTTTGTGACTGTCACTGGCAATGTCTGAGCCAGGGTTGAATGATCCCAGATTTTGGGAGACACTTAGTCCAGACCTGCGTGTACAGTATTACTTTTATTATTTATTTATGCGCAGGATATGTCTGTATAGTGGGCTCTGCTTCACATGTGATCTCTCACTGATGGAATATCAGGATTCCAAATGAAGTGTACAAGCAGTAAATGCCAGAGTCATAGTTGGAAGCTGGAAGTTGAAAAGGTTTTTTATCCTGGCTGTAGGGTTTCCTTTCCTGTCTCTTTCTCTAAAGAAAATGGTGTGTTCCTTAAATCCTACCAGCCTGTTATAAGCATAGAAGTTTCCATCATGGACAACAGAAATGGCAGACAGAAGTTGGCACTGTGCTTTTATGATTCCATGAGCCTTTTGGTGCAATACACACAAAGCAGCAAAAAACAAGCAGGTGCAGAGAATTTGGTGAATAAGGGATGATTCCAGAGACACAGAGGGTTATGGCAGACAAGACTGACAATGTTTCCAGAGTGATTGGAAGCAAGGAAAAACAATGGATTTTCTGCATCAGTAGAGGAGCCTGAAGTGGCACGTGTAACTTTTGGTTGCTTTGACTTTCCCAGTGGGTTTCTTTGCATGCATTATTTAGACAAAATGTCAGCTAAATACCACAGCAGCCCACCCAAGGATTTGCTATTTTGAATTCTGGTAATCAACTCTCACTTTTGAGCAGTGTAACTCCTGGTGTGTAACCCATGAAATCTGAGCGGTGATGTGCTTGTTGGCTGAAGGAGTATCCTTTGAGGTATACCTATGCTTTAACTGGTTTCACTGTAGAGAATGGGGTTGGGAAGGGCTGAGATTTTTCTTCTTGTCACAAGAATCACAAATTCAATAATTTTGCCTCTTTGGGCTCAGATCTTGTTCATAGCCTGGAGTGCCATGTCCTGGGCACACAGGGACATGGTGTCATCGTGATCAGTATTGTCACTCTGAAGATGAGATTGCACAACATTTACCACAGGCCAACTGAAAAGTTATTGAAGGCACCTTTTGATCCTTAATTTTCTTTTTGATGAATGAACAGAATTTGCTGGAAGAGGGGAGACTGCCCAAGGCATCAGCTCAACTCATGACTGTTACAGACAAGTGCTTCCCATCACTGCTAGGTTGCTAATTCTGGTCCCCCGAGACACAGGAAGCTCCAGTTTTTCTCAGACTTTGAGAAATATCCCAGTATTTAAGTGACAGTAGTGCAGAGCACTGACAGTGCAGGTGTCAGTATCCTGACAATTAGTAATAATCCATGTCCACATTGCCCAGAACTTCACAAAGGGCACCCACACATTTCATTCACAGGTTCCTCCTCTTAGGATATTAAGGTGTTTGGAAGTTTTCCAATCCACAAAACAAATTGTTGTGAGGAGACAGGTTCAGGAACTATATGAATTCTGTAATCTTCTTCATCTCACTTTACCCTGTGATGGATACAGCCAGCTCACTCTGTACTTTCCCTTTTTTTGTGACCACAGAAAAAAATACCAGTTCATGACAATTGTGAATATTAAGTTTGTTTTTAGGCTGGCTCCTTAGGAAAGCAAGGCATGCACACTATTCTGCATGTCACCTAATTACTTTTGAACCTTTTTAGCTAATGTCTCCCCAGCATAGCAGACAAGTCAAGTTCCCAAAATAATTTAGTTCCTGCACATTTTTTCCCAGTTCAGTCAGAAACAGCAGCTGAAATGTCATCAGCACCATTTTTTTCTGCTGTAGGGACCAAAAAACCCCAGAAAAAACAGAAGGAGAATTTTACAATTACATAAGGACTCAGTAGAAAATGTAAGTTTTATTCACTTGTTATCCATTCACTGGGAGAGTTATATCATAACAAAGCAGGCATACAGAAGCCCGTATTCTTTTCATCTTATACTCACCAGCTAGTAGTGAAATGAAACACCAGGGATCACGTAAAAAGAATAGTTGATTATGGACTAAGGACAGGCTTGGTCCATAGTAATAATGTGAAAAGCAGTCATCAAAAATGTGTAGCTTTGACTGAAGCGTTGGATTTACTTGGGTGAATGTGTAGCAATTCCACTGAAATAAAAAGTGGTCCCAAAACTGAACAGCTAAATAGCACTTACTGCTTCAAACAGTCCTTCAAGAAGCCATTGACATTTTGGGTGACTCTCTTGAAGTCAGTGGATTGTCTCCAGAGGTATACCATTGGTACCGAAGTGAAACCGTCTGTAATTCTGAATTCTAGTCATGAGTTTAAGTAACAGTTTCTTTCTCCATAGTGACTTTCTACTGTGGTTGAAACATAAACCACTTCAGCAGCTCTACTCGATACTTGTTTACAATCCCTAGTAGAATAATTTTTTCCAGACCTTTCTTGAACCACAATGACTACCTGGAGCTCTGAATGCTGTCCATCCTGGGCGTTGGCTCAAGATATTGCCCAAAAATTTGATTTTGCCATAATTCTTTTTGTGTGGATTGGTTTCTCAATTGCATGATTTATAGAATCTTTCAAGCTCAGTTGCTGCATTTGAGAAGATGCAGAAAAAGAGAAGTTCTAACACAGGGTGGCATGTAAGTCTAAATTTCTTTAGGGACCACTGAATTTTTTGCACTTTCTTTAGCAGGATTTGTGTCAGGCTCAGAGGACATTTACAGTTCCAGAGTATTGGACTAGAATCATGGAACTGATGACATGTAATATATGCATAATAATGAAATGGTGTTTAAAAATAAATTTCAGAGTTAATAATGAGGAAATAATAGAAATATGCTACTCCTGGCATTAAGTGCAGGGTGAACAATCCCTTCCCCCAAAAAACAACAAAATGGGGCTAATGTTTTTCTGTTCTCAGAGGATTCTAAGACTAATCAAAACCTTTCACACACTCTTTTTTCCCATGTAAATGGGTCAAAAGTTTGAAAATGTAACTCTGAGATTATTATGTTTGCACGAATATTTTTCAATCCATAAACAAGACCTTTACTTTGTAAACAACTTCTGTAAGGAAAAAAAAATTAAAATCAATACCCCATGAAGAATTCACAGGAAGATCTGTATGTTCAAAATGCACTTTCTATTTATTTCACCTCAGAAGGTCATCTGACCAACTTCCTTTTCAAGAAGGAGGATAACTGAAAACATATGCTTAGTTATTCAATATTTTTTTAACTTCTTGAATTTCAGTAATAAGGAGATAAGTTTTACTCAACCTAGCCTAAAGATGGATAAAGACTTTTGATACAGCTGTGAAACTTTCCACAGCTTCGGAGCTAGAAGAACGTAAAAACAGAGCTGGTTCCCACATCTATATCTGCATTAGCTTTTCCCCCTGACTTGTACCTAGAGCATTGTGAAGCATCCAGCAGACATGGTTAAATCTATTAAAGAATATGATCTGAGGTCATGGTACAGCCCAGTATCACTTTGTGTGGAAGCAGTTTTTCTTTACAGTCAGTTACAGACACTGACCTGGTATCCAGCAGCAGGGTCAGCATGGTGCCCTTTCACTATCTTCCCTCTTGTTCAGTAGCCTTTGTTTCTGTTTGGGAAATCTGTTTCTTGTTAAAATGTTTGAGTAACCAAGCGTAGCTTCCTTGAATATTGCCACTCATCCACCAAGTATTTCCAGAACACTTGCAGGCTTCCCTGAATTCCTGAACTGATGGTGGTCTCCCATGATTTCCAGAAAAAATCCACACAGTCGTAGAAAGTCATAGAAACACAGAATCACAAAATGGTGTGGGTTGGAAGGGACCTTGAAGATCATCCTGTTCCAACCCATCTGCCATGGGCAAGGACACCTCACACTTACCCAGGTTGTTCAAGTCAGTTACCTTGCACTTACAAGGACATTGTTCACCAACAGTTATAAAATATGAATACACATTGCCAAGCTGCTTTGAAAGCAAATACAAAGCAGATTTTTCTTTTCACTTAATAATATTAGAGAGATCCCTACTGAGCCTGTTCAGATCTTTTGTGTTACCTGAGTTCATACAGGATGAAATAAGAAAAACAAGCTCCTGTTCTACATTTTCAGCATTGCAGAACGGTGGGTCTTTTATACAGCTGAACCCAAAGACAGGTTTTGGCTCTGATGTTTTACTGTAAAATCTCTATCTTCTCCTGCAGATTTTTCCTATCACAGCTGAACAGACTGTATTAACTATTTATTTTTGTCTTTTGAACTGGTTGTGAATGTAACCACTATGTGCCTTCTTTCAAATTTATCTTCCTGTTTCTTTAGGTTCAAAAAAATTTGGGGATTCAGTCAAAATGCCGCTTAGCAATTGTTACATCTTACAGAAACTGTCTCTGATACAGGTGAACTTAATCCCAAACCAATTCCCTCTCCCTGCAACCAGCTGCACAGAATTAAAACCAGTACAAAAGTCTTCTTGGAGACTTTCCTCTGGGTTTTTCCTGTGGTTGAGTTTTTGGTGTGCTGGTCAATACCTGGGAATTAGTCTCTTATGGATGAGCAGCAATCATCTCTGATTCAGGAAATAAAGGTAAGTGCTATGAAGAGGCTACATAATAGAATAACTTGTTTAATGGATATTTTTCCTCTAAACTTTCAATGGCACACCAAATTTTCTTGAAAAGATCTCATCCTGTGTCTTTTGAGTGGCAATGATATTAGTGCTACAACATAAAGTTCATGGGTGATTTGTTGTAGGTAGCGTGTATTCTTAAACAGGTGTGGAGAACAATTGGCTTGTGAGTAGTTGCCTCAAATTAAAAATATGCATTCAAAGACTTTGCTGGATAATAGAAATACTGTTTAGTGCAAATGAAAGAGTTGACCAATATCTTGGAGGCAATCCTCATTTCAGTAGTTGCTAACAAAAGTGTAGTCTTAGAAATTTTGCTGTTTTTTAATGGTAAGATCTGTGTCTAGAGGTATCTATTTACATACTTTCTTTCTGAAATCAGCACAAATCCTTCCATAGCTTTTGGTTTCCATACATTCCTGACTATTACTAAAAACTGAGAAAGAAGAAACCACAGGGCTGTGTGTTCTGTATGTTATGTAGCAGAACAGAGCCTGGGAAAGGAAGCATAAATAACCACTTACTTGCTATATCTAGCAGAAAATAAAGTGAAGAATTCCAGCCCTATAATCTTATAATTAAAACCTTGGCAAGTTGTTGGAGACTTATTATTATTATTTTATTTTCCCATCATTTTAGCAGTGCAAGAAGCAGAACATTTTACTGATAAAAATGGCTTATGAATACAAATCTCATAGGACATATTATTTTTAGATCAGTTTTTATTACTAAACCTATAAAAAAGAAACTCAAATATTTTGATACATCAGCCTTTAAATTAATACACGAATATAAATATATAATTTAGTTTCAAGCCATTTATGAAGAATGGGTAAGTTCAGGAATAACAGTGGTGCTGGGCTTCAAACTCAGCCTGTGGCACCACTCTGGCATGAAGGTTCAGCTGAAATAAACAGGCAAAGATTCCTTCAATGCTTATATCCATGTATGACACTACTTTTGAGACAGTCAAAGCAATGAGTGTGTAAAATACAATTACTTTTTAGACAGGAATCATCACAGAATTAACTTGGATCCTTTATTACTTGTGTTGTATGCCTGATAAAAAGATGATAGTGTGCTAATTACTGTACAAGTGTATTAAACACAAATAAATCCTTCAACAGGACAGGTTAAAACCAGAAAGAAATAGAAGGTAATTAACTGTAGAAGTATGAAGCAATTTTAACATGGCTGGGGAATAGGTCAGCTGCCAAGCTGGGTATAGTTTTTCAATGTCTTGACTCTGTTTCCTACTCCATCTTTTCCTCCTGTTTCAGGTAGGGTTTAGCTGATAGAATCAGGCTCTTCAGAGAACGTTATCTTCCTCTTTTCTTGGAACATCCATGTGCTATCTCTGCTGTGCCCAGGATTCTACATCCTTCATTGCAGGCTGAATGGCCCTTTCAGCTATGTGGTTTCATGGGCAGAGAATCAAACATACTGTTTCTAGCTTAAATCGTTCTCTCAACCCTGGTAGATCTTCAAGGATAATTATGTCCTCTTAGCTCTGCAGCAGGGGCTTGGCTGTTATAAACCTTCTTGTGAAACCTCAGGAACTTCTTGACTTGCTTTGATTACACTGTAGCCTACTGATGGACAATCTGAGAAGCTGAAGATGGGTTATTCTTTAGAAATTACATCACTTTACTGGTTAGGCTTAACTCTTCTTGCCTAGCTGATTTGAAAGAATATGAAGGTCCCTTATCTACTTGGTAACCAGGAGATAAACCCTGCAGTATAATGGGAACAAGTCAAATATGAGCAGATTACCAGTTTCTAGAGCACAAGTATAGAAACACTTTCAACTAGTCCTGCATTTGTGGTTGCTGGACAAAACAAAGTGACAGTAAGTCCTGGTGTAGTATCAGTGGAACATGTTAAAAAAACCCAAATGCTCTCATTGCAAAGAGACATTCCAGACAAATTAAGCCTTTGCAGCAGGCAGTGTAAGATAAGGCAGAAGGTGGTCCATTTTGTGAAAACCTGTATTTCTGCCCTTATTTCTGATCTGTTATCTGCAACCAATCATGTTATCATGTGAACTACTTGAAATTTATGAGAAGGTCAGGATATTGTGTTATGTGAATCCATGGAGTTGCTCTTTGTGAATGTTCCTTTGTTTTTATGTCTTAGCTGTGCAGTGCTGAAAGCCTATGTGGTTTGCCTGGTGAAAGTTGGGTGTTCTGTCCCTAACACTGTGTCCAGGCTGAAGCAAATCCATATATCCAGTCAGCTCAGTGAAAAGCACTCCGTAATGGTCGTTCCTCTTCTCAAACAACCAGTCTCAGGGATGTATAGCCTGCAATATTTTGGCAGATCGAACTGGCTGTAACAAAGCACTTGGAGAAAAAAACCCTCACCACTTCTCATTCTCAAAAGTGCAGCAGAGGGCTAGTTTGATTCTTAAAATCACTTTGGAAAAAGCTAAAAAATCTAACAAACACCAACCAAGAATTGTTTCCACAGAACTTTAAAGCAGTTCCAAAGTTAGAGGTTTTTTCTTTATTATTCCTCTCCCCCTCTTCCCCCCACACCCTCCCCCCTAAAGTTACAGCACTGCAACTAACAACTTAACCTTCCCCCAAGAAGCAGGAAAAACTTACTCTTTCTTTTTATTAGAACACTGAATTAAAAAAAATACATTGCTATGTGAATTTACGGAACTTTTGGTCTGTGTGCATGTTATTCCCCATCATAAGAGATTACTAACTTACCTGTGGAAGTAGCAGCTATGCTGTGAACTTACTTTGCTATATCCTGCAGAAGTTTTGTTAGGTCAGAACTGTATTCATCCACAGATCTGTGACTTTTATTATATGAGAAGTGGTCACATTGACTGAAATTGTGTCTATGTGGTGAAAAGATCAAATTTCTTGCTCTAGTGCTGAGGTGAGCATCAGTTGCTCTTGTTCATTGCTCGTTTCACAGATAGTAAACTCTGGAGATCAAGGGACAAATGTCCTTCCCACCAAAAGTCACTAATAAAAGAAGTGTTTTGGTAGGAATCTATGTGAAGGGATCAGTGATTAATTTGGCAGGAATGCCTTTAAGCTATTCTAAGTGTCTGTTTCACATAAGGCATTCTGGGCTTGTTGACCTAGTTGAATCCTAGAGATCTTTTAAACAGCTAGGGATACAATGGAGCCAGTCAACTGGCACAAAAGGTCAAGAGATACCATAAGAGTTGGAGTTGGCTAGGAATGTCTTGCTGTACTGGTGATTTTGTAGGAAAATGTGTGTTTTATTTGTTTTTTCCCCAACTTGACCTTAGATGGAATTTCTCACTGAAACTCAAGAAACGTGTTACAGAAAGCAAATAACCTCAGGATTAGAGTATTTGCTTAAGAAAAGGAACTGCAAATCCACAATTCAGACCAAGAATATGAGCTTGTATTTTTGACATCCTGGAAAGTATTGTCCTTACAGCTGAGTTATCAACATTAAGTTTTATCTGTCTTTTCTTGTTGACGTGTTCCATTTGTAAATCTTACTAAACAATGAACTCAAGAAGGTTTTTCCTTCAGGTGAGAGCTTTAATATTCAGCCTACACATTATTCATCTGCTGGTCTACTCTGTCTTGTCAAAAAACAACTGTAACTGTCTCAATTTATCCTAGTGTAGACTGGATGGGGGTGAGGGAACAAAAAACAACCATTCATAACAAAAACCATCCGCAGCTTATTACTTGGAAGGATTTTAGTGTTATTAGCCATAGTGCTGCATAATGCTTCAAAAGACAATATATCAAGTGCAAAAAAGAAATATGGATGAGTTAGACAATGTATGGCTTTTATAGTTTGTCATTTATTATAGGAAACGTTATTATGACTCCAGGCATCTTGACAACACTCAGTGATAAGAAGTCACCTGGAAGATGAGAAAGGAATGTTAATTAGGTTGGGGAGATAATAAAAGCTTGGGACTCAATTCAGCTAAACTCTTGCATTTAAAAAGTAGGTTGTAACTCTTTCTAGCTGCTGAGTCTGAAGTGAGTGAGGATGGAAATATGTGGGCACCTCCAAATGACTGTTTAAATTTCTATTAGATTGAGAAATAATGTAATGTTATCTGGAAGTCTCCATTTTCTCCTATACTGCTGCAGTGGGAGAGCTTACCACAAAACAACTTATTCTGCCATTAAATCTGGCTGTGATGTTTAAATGTATGGCTTTACAACTTTAAGTATTCTGAGGAGCACTGGCACCATGTTCAAACAAAGTCTGGTTACCAGGAAAAGGCTATAACCTCTACAGCTGCTAGAGTTTGTGGTAGGGATAACTATAAATTGTCCAGTTACATTAGTCTGATTAGTGTTCAGAAATATTTACACTTGACCAGGAGAAAGTGTCCTGAGCTTAATTTTTGTCTTGACCAGCTCATATGGGAGACTTGTAATGCAGGATGAATCTGAGGACACAACAAATCTATAACTCCTGCAGTAACTGCAGACAAGGTTTCTTGACTCCTAACAAATCCTTTTCAGACCTAGTTTGTTTAACTTCTGTAAAAGTTATTTATCTGTACAGTTGCATCCTGCTGAAGGTAACTTTGGAATGACCTTTCCTTTGCCTTGGGGTAAATAAAGTTAATCCTATTGTTCGTGTTTTTTATAGCATGGCCACAGTAAGTACATCCTATCATGTGATAACTCTGGGTCTTTCCAAGATCTCAGGAAACTTTTTTTCCTATTTGAATGCCAAAAGTCAGAGGGGAAACATCTTTCTTTGATTACAGACCTTTGGAAGTGCAGCAGTAAGAGTATGTTTCTATTGCAGAGATACAGCAGGATGTCTCAATTTGAAGCACTGCTTTTGTACTTAAAACTTGGCTCTAAGCAGGATGTTCATGTGTAAGAGCGATAGTGAGGTTGAAAGGAAAAACAGACATTGGGGAGCAAGCCCTCCATAGCTGAAAAACTGAAGTGGAGGCTTTCCTAATAACTCTTTAAAATAACACCTACAAGCCTTAAAGTAGATTGAATCCATATATCATGTCTAAGTACAGAGCAAAATTGTTATGCTTTTATTATTGGCAATGTAATGCTGGCTGCCTCTTTAAAGCTGCAATAATGGAAGCCCTATGATTACAACCTTTCTTGCATAAAATTCCCACCACTGAGCTCCCAGCCCTTGTGACTGCAGCGAAAAACTGAAAGATACCTCTAAGTTCAGAAAGAACATTGAATCTTGTATGGCTAGAGCTAACTACAGTGAAGGAAAGAATGTCTCTATCTTTGAGAATTTTAGTCAGAATAGTCAAGACAAAAGAAAAACCACTGGAACAGCTTTCAGATGAGGAAAAAGGCAGTGAGATTAAGTTGCTTGCTGGAATTCTCAAGGAAATCCTGTGCCAGAGCAGTGAGGCTCTCTCCTTGAAGCCAGACAAGATTCCCTTGTGTGACCCTGAGAGCAGGTATTTACAGAGACAGTCCCAGCACCCTGCTGCTCCAGCAACCACCTTTCTTTGGGTCTCTGTGCTGGCCAGAGACTAGCCCTGCTTTTGTACCTCCTATTGCAGAGCTCTATGGCTTGTGTTGCAGGGGAGTGACTAGGGTGTCACTTCTGGAATGTTTCCTTTCAACAGGAGAATTATAATAGGAAGTGTTTGGGAATATTTGAGGAATGACAGACTGCCCAAGCATTCTTCAATCAATACATCTGCAGTTATTGAAAATCTTATTTTCATGGGATAACAGATATGTTTTGTTACGGTTTGATAGAGTAGGACATTTTCTGCTGCTTTTTCTGCATCCTTCTCTTGCTCTGCCTTTTGCCCATCTCTTCACAGAATCACAGAATAATAAGGTTGGAAAAGACCTTTAAGATCATCAAGTCCAACCATTCACATCCTAAACTAAACCATATCCCTAAGTACTTAATCTACCCTTTTTTTGAACACATCCAGGGAAGGTGACTCAACCCCCTCCCTGGGCAGCCTGTTCCAGGCCCTGACAACTCTTTCAGTAAAAAATTTTTTCCTAACATCCAATCTAAACCTGCCCTGGCACAGCTTCATGCCATTCCCCCTTGTCCTGTCACCTGGCTGAAGAGACCATCACCTACCTCTCTATAACCTCCCTTCAGGTAGCTGTAGGTGGTGATAAGGTCTCCCTTCAGCCTCCTCTTCTCTAGGCTAAACAGCCTCAGCCGCTCCTCATAGGATTTGCCCTCCAGCCCCTTCCCCAGCCTGGTTGCCCTTCTCTGGACTTGCTCCAGGACCTCCATGTCCTTCTTGTGGTGAGGAGCCCAGAACTGGACACAGTACTCGAGGTGTCGCCTCACCAATACCGAGTCTTGAGCAATTTGCTGCCTTTTTATCTCTGTTTCTGTGTTTCTTGGCTTCTCTTGTATCGCAAAGTAAGCGAATCCTCATTGTGAACGTTATTTTGTGTTTCTGGGTGCCCAAACTCTCTGACTGTCCACAAAATATTACTTAAAACTTTATAGTCTGGAAAAAATCCCTTCTTTATATTTTCTGAGATACACATAGAAATAATTTCTTTCTTGGTATATTCAACAGTAGCTCTCTGTGGGAAGAACATCTAGCTAGCTTTTTTCTTAAGTGATGAGAATGTGTTGGTTATGATAAAATTCAAAGTGCCACATTTTTTTTCCTCTCAAGTATTTTCTGGTGCTTTTTTGTTGTGGTGGTGTGTGTGTGTGTGTGCGGGTGGGGGGTGGGGTGGTTCCTGGATCAAAAAGCAAAGGCCTACATTTCAGCACAAAGGGCAATTCAATGAAACTGTTCAACTGCTCCAAGCAATTTTTCCCTGTGTTATTACTTTTTAATACCCCTTTAGCATGCTTCTTTCTGTACTTTGACATTTAGCTTTAATCTGTGTGTAACCATAAACATCACTTCTCTGCTCAGACTGGAGCCTGCCCTAGTGCCCCTGAATGAGCTTGCAGAGGTGAAGTGCATCAGAGGAACATGACAGTGATGTCACTTAAGAACAGTTGGTAAAAACCAAACACAATCACAAGTATTTTATTTTCCATCTCAAATACTAAGATCTAATCTGAAATTGCCTGCATATGAACCCAAAAGACTTAAACTGGAAAGAAATTAAACTCATGCAAATATCTGTTCATTGTAATTAGGCGGGAAGAGATCTATGTAGCAAGCTGTAAATGTCAAGAGTCCATTCGGCTCTTCATTCCCAGGAGGGTTGGGCTCAACACCAAACAGTTATTTGAATTTCATTCTGATGAGCTAACTTGCATCCTAATCCTCTCTAGCAGACAAAATTGGAAAATTAGGACTGGAATAGATCTCGAGCTCATCTAGTACAAGTCTCATTGTCAGGCAGGATCAGCTGTGTCTGTGGCACTACTGCTTGATGCACATCTAGTTTGTTCTCAAAGACTCCAAGGCTAGCAGCTTCACTGTGGACTTGGAAAAGAAATAGCTGCTTTCCCCTTTGTTGCAGTCTATTGAGTGCTTGGAGGTTAGAATTATGTTGTTTAAGCTTCTTTTTGATCTTCCCTTTCATCTATCTACTCTGCATGAGTAAATCCCTAGAATATGGGTGGTTTAGGTGTAACTTCTAAGTGTTCCTCTGTATACCTGGTTGAGGATTCTATCATAAAACAGATTTGTAGGAGTCTTTACTGTTCTGTTGCTGACAGGTACAAACCACATTTCAGAACATTGACTTTTTATCAATAAATAGATGTGGTTCTAAACCCATGTTTACTTAATGCTGAAGCATTTATCTGTGTTCAGTTTGATATAATTAGGTATATAGACTGGAAGGCCAAAAGGCCTGTGGTGATCATTTAGCATAATCCTCCCCAGATAACATGCATTTTAAGGACTTCTTGGTGAATATATCAGTGGGAAAATTATTCTTCTCTATCGGACTTGATAACAGTAACTTATATAATGTGTGGATAAAGCTTATTTTTGCAAGCAGGGGGAAAAAGGAATCACAGAGTCATTTATGTTGGAAAAGACCTTTAAGATCATAGAGTCCATCCTAACACTGCAAAATTGACCACTAAACCACGTCCTGAAGTATTACATCTACATGTGTTTAAATACCTCCAGGCATGGTGACTCAACCACTTTCCTGGGCAGCCTGTTCCAAAGCTTAATAACCCTTTTGGTGAAGAAATTTTTCCTAATTTCCAATTTAAACCTTGCCTAGTGCAACTTGTGGCCATTTCCTCTTTTCTATTGGACATAATGGATACTAACCTCCAAATAAGTTTAAAATAGAAACTTCTTTTATACTTCCATGGGTTCAAGTTCTGTCCAGAAACACTACAAAACAGTGTGTTTTGCTGCTCAAACCACTGGATCCTAGAAGCCCTAACAGGAATTTTCAGCATGATTAAAAAACAAACCATATCAGACTAAATATGTCTAGGTAAGGTTTAATAAAGTATGCTTGACTTCAACATATGATCTGAACTGGGAAATACAACCCTGAAATACCTAAACTAACAAATGATACTTGTACACTCAGCTGAAGATACACAAGCAGTTTCACCAACGGATTTCTTGAATGCTGGTATTTAAATGGATTTAAATGTCTTAGTTCTTAGCTATTTTATGCACCAGGAGACTTTAATCTTTACTGTAGCCCATTATTCTCTGTTGTCCTGAGATTTAGTCTGTATTTCTCACAGAAAGCCTTTATTGTGAAACCTGCAGTGAAACTTCAGGGATTTTGTGGAATCTGAGTTGTCTTTTGGTGTTAATCTTTGCATGAGTAGGAGACTTTGTTTTGATTAATTTGGTCCTTCTTTCTCATGGATGTATTTTAGGCAGCAAACAAAAAAATGCTGGGGTGAAGGGAATGCTCTCTGGAGAGGAAGGAAATGTTATATTTCCAAACAATGGCCATACAGTGTCAAAGAACACTTTCCCTCAAAATCTCATATGCTTTGCTCCAGGCAATGGGGACGCTTCAAAGAAGGATGGCCATCATGGTGTTTACATATATTTATCACACACATTCTCTTTTAATGTAGGAGACTTATGTATGAGCTATTTTAAATTAAAGAAGCAAAAAGCTGCAGGAAATCCTTCAGAAGAACTCTGATACATGGCTCGTAGTGCAAGTGCAAAGACAGTAGGGAAGCCCTGTTGTACAGCTGCACCAGTCTTTCTGATAATCAGAAAGTAGATCAGAGAAATGTTACTACCCAGATAATTATTTTTCTGGAGGGTTCCCTCCTACAGAGATCAACTATGTACTGCCCAAGGAAAGGGAGAGAAAAGATGTACTGATGGACTGATAAATGCTGTTGTCATATTTAATTGGGATTATGCATTTAGCGCCTTCCATTTCCCCTGAAGAGGTTAATCACCAATGCACACACAAAAAAGGCCTAAAACGTGATCTGAGCAGAAAATGCAAAATATTTTAGAATTACAGCAATTAAGGAGCAGTCTGATTTATCATCTATACTTTCTCCACAGTGCTCAAAGGTCTTTGCTTTAAAATTATGTTAAAAAAACCGGAGAGCTCTCTTATTCAAAACGTATAATTAAGGCTCTATTTAAGGTTTGTTTTGGCTTTTGTTGTTGGTTTTTTCTTTGTTCCTTGATCTTTCAAATCCATTTGTTCCTTGAAGAATATTTCCTGCACTGCAAGACAATTTCTGCTGCATCACACTGCACATCATTAAGAAAACAACTTTTTTTTCTCTAGACTGAAAAGAATTTTGAGATTTCAACACTTAGGTTTTCTTTTTGTTGCATTTTTGAAATATATTTCAAAGCTATAAGATATCCCTACTTTCCCCTTCACTATGATTATCTGATATGTTACTTGGGCAGAGACTTTTAGTTCAAATCTCCCAGGTCTGTAGTTTTTTTCCTCTGTGTGTTGTTTGTTGTTGGGTTTTTGGTTTTGTTTTTTTTTGTTTTTTTTTTTAAATGGATGAAAGATACAGATATCTAACAGTGTTCCTTCAGAGTATGATTGAGTATTGGCTCATGGTAAACATCTGTCACCTATATGCTCTTTCTCCAGCTTGATCAGTTACAGATTAAGCAGTCCTGCATAGTAATTTTTATTTTAATCATATCTGAAGTAACTGTTCATTCCACAACTTTTCTTTAAGCCTAGATCATGAAATATGCTTCTCAAGCAGCAGCACCAGGTGGTGACTGTGTTCATATCTGTATTATCTCAAGAGATCTGTCTGCCACTGAGTCTTTTATAATTCACATGAAACAGAGTTTCCTCTCTGTGTTGGAAACCTTCATTCCTGTGTCTCTGCAGATCTTCTGGCCCATGCCTGTCACGTGTCTAGCCATGATCTTTCACTAAGCAAGTGGGATATGTTTTGTCAACATGCTACAACTAATTTTTATGTGGCACATGTCATCATATCTTCACATAGAGCTATTTGGACAGATGGTTTTGGACGCCTGTGTTCATGTTGCTGAACTGATATACTTGGGCTAATACCATCTAAGACTCTGGCATTAAGCTTGATGTGACAACTCAGGCTTAGTGTATCAGTAGAGTTGTGAATTGTGTGTCCAGGGCATGCAGAGAAAGTGCAGGTCTGTAGTGTTGAGCTTGGTGCATTGCTTTGTCAGCTATGTTCCCTGTGATTCCACTTTCAGCAGACCTCAGAACATGGCATCGTTTCCACCTCTTCTCCAAATCTTGCAGTGCTTCATGAAAGCATGCTTCTGTCCATGATTCCCCATCACTCATCCCAAGTTGATAAGCAGCAACGTGATTTATCGTTCACTCTGTATTGTTCCAGAACCTCTCCTGAGAAGATGGCATCTGGAAATATGTCCCTCCTCAGCACAGATACCACCTTTCCTCAACAACTCATGTTACCCTGACAACTGCTGTGATTCACTGCTTCATGTTGACTCTGGAGTAGTCAGATGCTGTTTATTTGGTTACTACCAAATAGGAGTTTCATAAATATAAACTAGACTTTTCAAAGTAACGTGAAAGCTATCTAGCATTCTTGATATGAAGCAAGTTTATTACCGCTCTCTTTCTGAGTAAAATAATTGAAAGCTCACCCCATGGCCCACTGTTGAGCACCAGTGACCTAATGTATGATTTGTACCCAGAACTTGATGTTCTGTACTCCTGCCACTTCAGGGCTGCACTGCATCGATCACTTCCATAACTTTTTTCTGTGAATGAGATATCAGTTTTTGCTGCCAAAGGAATTAAGCAAGATCCCTGGAGCTGATACTTAAAGGAATATATTTTTTTAAAGAGCTAAACTCTTCCCAACCAATGGATAACTTATTTCCTTTGCTGCTTCTCAAGAAACTCTCTGGCAGAAAAATATTCTCTCCTTCTTTTTGCTATATGTGTCCTCAATAGTTTAATTGTGCTGTCAGCTTCATTATGTTGCTCAGAGCTTGCAGTATATTACTTAAAATGCATGGGTGATCCATACATAATATTCTCTTATAGTTCAAGGTGAAGAAAATTAGATAAAGGAAGCTACCAAGTATGCACAGTTCAGTTTTGGTTAACGCACAGTGTGCAGCCAAAAATAAAATTATGAAGCTTTTCTGGTTTCAGAACATTTTTTCTAGACAAGGCAGTTTGTATTACATGTGACCTTTTTATTTCCAGAAGTGTCCTGCTATGTAATTATTTCAGGGGAAAAGGAGATACAACTTTTAATACCAGTGGTAATGAATTCAACCTTGAGTATAGGTACTCTTCAGTTTGCATAGGAAACTGATCTTGGCTATCTGCTCCACAGTCCAAACATGTTTTTCAGAAGAGCTGTTAGGACCACAGCACTGTGGCTTGGTGGCTGGTAGCATGGAGTGCTTTCAGAGTGGATTTCCTATGGACCTACATGCACCAGGGTGTAATCTAATACATAGCTACAATGAGTGCAGGGGACTCCACCCCATGACTGGCAAGGTATCCCTGAATCCTATCTGAGTCAAGCACTTAAAAAATAACCTTTGAATTGTCTGGTGATGGCTGATCTACCTTTGAACTTGGAACCAAAGGAAAAATATTTCTTCTCAGTCCTTTTATCGAGAGGACTTCAATATTCTTATTCCTTTTTTCTCGAGTGTGTTTAGCAATCACTTTGCATCCCAATACACACAATGCTGGGGTTAACTAAGCAAGCTGGAATTCTGTATTCACCTGCAAGGCTGTAGATACAATGCTGCTGACTAGAATTCAAGCTTTGGGGTGTTTACTGTTGTTCTTAAAGTCATAAGCTACTTATCTCCAGGGGACAGAAAATAACAACTTTTTCTTCTGAGTCATTACATTTAATAATTGAAGATCTACATGCTAAGTAGAGTTTCCTTCCCTGGAAGCAAAACCAATTCCTGCAGGCAATATATAAGGCTAAATAGGCAATGTGTCTCATTCTGCTTACTCTAATGGTTCTCTGACTGTGAATTTTCTCAGATTTTACCATATGCTGAGTAGATTATTGATGTGGTTAAAACTGTGGAGTAGAAAACCTCAAGCAATACCAGGAAGTAAATTTAAAAAGGTTTTAAAAAAATAAATCACTGTTGAGAAATAATTTTTTTTTTTATACACACCCTCCCTAAAATCAAACTAGACAATCTGAACAAGTCAGAGCAAAATTCTCTTTTAGTTTCAAGGTTGATTGAGCTGGGGGGGAAAGGGGTATTATATGAAGAGGGAGGGAAGGAAAGTATCTTTTATTTTTGACTAGTTATTCATAGGCCAAATCTAAAGATGAAATGGATCAACATCAGCATATATAGCAAGAGGTCTGACTATTTTTTGGAGCTAGCTTACACCTTGTAAGAGTTACTGTAAGACATTTAAAACCTGAATTCTCTAAGACAGAGGAGGAGTTCCACCCTTGCCTTGAACACATGCTCTAACTTTTATATGCTGTCCTGCACTGGCATCTCAGTCCAAATATCTTTTGAGAGTAGGAAGTTTCCCACATGTCCTTTCAAGCAAGGCAGGGTCATCTAGTAAAACCTAAATTTAAGCCAAAAACCTGAACTTGAATTGAAATCTTGCTAAATGCTAAAAGGGTTTAAAAATTTAACTTCCCATAAGGCAATAACTCTGGAAGGGGAATTAGGCTGGAGCTAGTGGGTCAGAAAGATCCAGACACCACCCACTCCATCTGCTCCTGCACACAGTTGCCAGCCCGGATAATGTGTGAATGTATGCTCTCAGTGTATGGATATAATGTCCCTAAGAGCATTTTTCCCTTGGGTGGGAAAAAACTCCACACCATAAATCACTAGTAGTTATCCAGACAATAAAGGTCTTAACTGTATTGTGTAGGAATTGTGTTAAACCTTTACAATCTTAGTTGTATGTATCTGAGTTCTTTGCTCTTAAAGTGGCTTTAACTGTGTTGTGTAGGGGTTATATTTCTGTCTTTGTTTATAAAAAACCCTGCATTTTCACGGCTTGAACTGCATGTTTCTTTTTCCCTGAGTGAACAATGGGTTCAGACAATATCCATTCCAGTCTTGCCTTGGGGAGCAAATCAAGGTCGGGACACTTGAACAGATCACAGGAGGGAGGTGAACAGAAATAGGCTCTTTTTTGGGGGGGTTCCTGGAAATGTTCCTTTTTTTCTAACACTTGCCCAGGCACACAGAAGTAAAAAGGAGCAGTTATCTAAACCACTCATCTCTGGATCTGGCTGACCTACAGCCACAGGATCTGATTTTATTTTTAAGTGCCTCTCCAAGATGAGTAAGGTGTCCCATGATGCTAATGGCAATATTTAGGACTACATTATAAATTTTGTCACAAACTCTCCATTTTACTTTAGAGTCGTATAAACACCCATGTACCTGTAGATCCATATGTAAGAGTTAGTGATGACAATGCTTCTTCTCCTCAGCCACCCCCAGGTTGTTTAAGAAAATGTGTTATTAAAGCACAAGTTAATCACTGGTGACTAACCAACTTTGTGGATTATGTCAGTCAGTCCTGGGTACATACTGGTGGAGCTGGATATGTGTGACTGGTTTCACTGGGCTGTGTGAGGGCTGTCTTGGCAGCTATCAGCTTGGCTTTGGCAAATAAAGGCAGAAGACCATTTCCCAGTCCAGCATGATAAGGCACTGTCAACAAGGTCACTGCTGACCTGAGGCAGAGTTTTCCCATGTGGTCTGTTGCATCCTTCCCAAAGCAAAAGAAAATTAACTTTCTTCACAGCTCAGCTGAGCTTGCATCCTTCTGCTGTGCCATGAAGCTTTGGAGCAAGTGCTTCCTCTTGCACAGAAGAAACATCTCTCCTGAGAAGCTATTGGAGCCCTCAGAGCAAGTGGGCAGCTGTCCCTCAGCTAAATGCCTGCCTTTTCCCTAGGAAGGGGAGAGTAGACAGAGGATGAAGCATAATGACCAGACCCAGCCAGACAGCTGCTGTGAGAACAAGCCACCTTGGAGCAGAGTGGGATCCCTGGCACAGCATGTCAATGTGCAGGAGCATGGGATGGAGAAGAGACAACATGGGAGCAGGAGAAGGAGCAGAGCTTAAACTGGGAGAGAAAAATAAATATTGTTGAGAGGAAGAGGAAAAAGAATCCAGCATTATGTATACAAGTGTATGTCAATGGAAGAACACCCTAGATCATCCTCAGCCTGGACTGAGTTGGAAACACCTGGTTCAATACAGACACTGAGCAGTTAATGGCTGTAAAGAGCCCAGTCTCCACCTTACTTTTGATCCACTCCTTTCTCTTGCCTAGATCTTGTGAACAGCTCTGCCACTAATCGCTGGCCAAATATTTTTTTTTTTTTTTAATCTGTTGTGGGTTTAGGGCCAGCATCTGGATGCCTACCTGTGTGACCTGTTCTAGGGAATCTGCTTTGGTGGAGCAGGGGTTGGACTTGATCTCTGGAGGTCCCTTCCAACCCCTACAATTCTGTGAATCTATCAGAGTGGGTAGGAAATACTCCCCTTTGCTTCCACGGACATTGGACCAGACTTTGAAAGAGTGGCATTTTAAAATCAACAGAGGAATTAAGAATTCCTGAGCTAATTAGTCATGCTGGCACATGTACTGTTCCTTCCATCTGCCATGCTTCAGACAGCTATGTGGCTAGGAACAATATTTCTTCACATTCTCATGGCAGATACCATATGGCTTCAGAAAAATCCTCTGGCCATGACTTCATTGGGATATGATTTTAAGATTACTCTAATACTATTGTTACATCTAATTTCACATTAACCAGCTTGTCTTACCTGTTATTTTTTTTTCTTTCCAAATTCAGCAGTAGGTTGATTTTAATTAGCTTGTGCATTTCCAACTAGCTAGCCAAAAAGGTATGAACCCAATGTCTGCATGAATTCCCTGGCAAACGAAACATGGGGAAATATGGTCATGACACAAATCATGTCACTAAAAAAAAGGCCCCAACCGAAGAGTGTCTTAACTTCCTTTCCTCTTTAGATATCTGTTCCAAGTAAGAAACACTGAATTTCTTTAATTGGTTTAAGTTTGTATAATTAGAATCACTTTGTGCTTCATAGGATAATTCACAGTAATGATTTTAAATATCCACCTTCAGAAAGTAACAACAAAGTCTCAACATGGGCACTCATATAAATTTGGCCAGAGGTTTTGCATTTCAGACCTCCTTTTCAATCCTTTTCTTTGCGCAAGGTTTGTAACACAGAGATGTAGGCAACTATCTGCAAAACTTAATATTATTATCAAAGCTCCTAGTTAAATCAAGCAGTGATTAGGTTAATTCATCACTGCTAAAGAAATGAACCCAGACAGTAGTCTGATTAAATGGGATTCTTACAGTGATTAAAAGCTTTTTTTAATCTCTTTTTGGCTCTGATAAAAAAAGGCAAAGTATCTTCCTGAAGGAAATCTGCCTGAAGTACAAGTTGACTCAAGGGAGACCTTTGCTTCTCGTGACTCTACGTGAGGCTCCTGAAATAACTATAAATTATCTGATTTGTTCCAAGCTGCCAATGAGTTGCTCTGCATCTTTGCTGGGTGATTTTTGTCTTTCAAGGTGCAATTTCGTCATCAAGCTTTGAGTGTGACTGATGTTTGGCTCAGGCCCATCTTTCTAGAAAAATACCTGGAAATCCAAGCCTATGTATTTTCCAGCTCAATTGTGGCAGCACAGAGCATCTCACTACTTGTTTTTTCTGTCACTCTTCAACCAGAGTGCGTATCTGGAAAATCATTTATCTTAAGGTGAGCCACTTCGGGTAGTGATAAAAGGAAGAAGGTGGTAACTGGGCAATAGGCTCCTCAAGGAAAACTGCAGCTTCCTAGAAATTTGACAGCAGCCCCATGTGCCATGATGGAGTGTGGTATTTTGGCAGCAAGGAGATTCATTAGGGTTTGGGGGTGGTTGCTTGGTTGGATAGCTGGCATGATGAAGGAAGTCTTGATGTGGAGGAGAAGGGCTCACAGCTAGGTTTCCCCACAGCACTGCTGTGTTCATATCTGACAGATTAGGGATTCTCCAAGCAGAAAGGCTTTAAAAAGCTCAGTGGTGATGCCTGATAGTAGCTCCCTGTCCTACCATGAGAGGTTCCTGAAGGAGACAGCAACTCTGGCTATGGCCACTGCAACCTTCCCAGGCTGCAGCTAGTTTTCTGCTGAAGCTTTAGAAGCACTAGGAGCTTAAAAGAAGAACAAAACAGAAGTGTTTTATTCTGCTGAGATGCCTCTGGAAAGAATGCTGTCCAGGGGTCTGAGCTGTCCTGAGTAACATTTCAGTGTCTCTTGCTACCAATGGAGAAGGAGTCTTTTTCATTGAGATCTCTTGATCCTGCATGATAGGATCCAAGTATCAATTAGGAACCCCAAATAATCACTCTTCTGGTGAGGAGGTGTTGCAGGTACTGGCCACAGCTGTTGTGGGTGTGGGGGAGTGTTTTGCAGAGAGGAACAGTCCTTTATTTATGAAGAGAGCAGAATACCTTGCCAGCAAGCCTGTATGCTGGTTTATCCCATCATTTGGGCCAAACAAGGTCTGAGTTTCATTTTAATGGCTTATATTCACTTTAAGGATATAGTAAAAGTCAGAGGAAAAACAGGCATATTGTCTCTCTGACCCCATCACTAACTTTCCACGTGGTCCTGCAATACCTCCTCTCTGACAAAAGGCTTTCATGAAGTAAATAGTACAGTCAGGTAAAATTATGAGTCTGGCTATACCGAAATCAGAAGAGATTTCAGTTGGGTGGATCTTAAGTCCTAATGCATCCTCTCTTTGGCATATGTGCTGGTTGTGTCAAAGAATGCAATACCCTGACCATCTCTCTGCCTCAGCTCTGAAGCTCTTTTCTTCTTTTCTCTCTTTTTCTTTTTTTTTTCTCCACTTTATGAACAAGGCTTTCTGGACACTAATTCATCTGGGCTTCTGCCTCTCATGGAGAGGTAAACAGAGGGGAAAAATTTGCCCTCAGGCCAGCTGGCAGAGATTTTTCTCCGTAAGTCAGAAGGCTTTAGAAGACCTTACCTACTGAGCTGATAGGCTTTTAAATGGAATTCAGAGGCCATTTATTAATAGACTTGTCTAGCAATTACACAGGGAAAAGGGACTGTCATGTAAAGACCCTCGTTTGTTTCTCTGCCACCTTACTGTCTGGAATTTGTTCCATGGAATAACTTCAACCCTAGTTGCATCATTCACAAACAGCGGAAAAGCAAGGCAGAACTAAACACTCCCTCCTGAGTGATGGATGCTAACAACGATTGTTAATAGATGCAGACCCTTTTCTCTTCAAAACTATGCATTTCCTGCAATCAGTGATTAAAATCTTTGAATTTTTTGTTTTCAGTCAGTAAATCAAGTTTTCTAAAATTCTTCCTTTGAGCACTGAATGTACTGTGTAACACTTATTTCCTCTGCCTGGTGCTTTGCTTCTTGGAGGTCAGAAAATGACTCATGGCAAACTCTTAAGGAGGGGCCTTTTTAGTTTCTTTAGGGTTTTTTCATGTGTTGCAGCTTTTTTATTCAATAGAATCCAAAGTGCTTGTCAAAAGAACACAATGTATTTCCCAGTCATAAAGTGGGCAACTGAAGGCAAAAATAGATGGTACAGTTAGTCTGGAAGGGATGCGATGCAGAATGGTAAAGCAGAGCCGGAAATGGAGTCTGGTGGGCTGCTGACCTGCGTAGCAAAACAGTTGTATCTCATTGTGAAGATGATTTTGTTTCAGAGTTTTACAGGTTACCAAGTAATATCCAGTGATACTGAAACTTGTACACCCTGTCTGCTTAGCTTACAGTAACGGGAGAGTGGCAGATATCTGCTGCTCTAAGACAGATTTAGAGAAGTGACAAGGGAATGAAGGGACTGACTGAAAGAGTTGCTTTTAAGCAGGCCATAAAGAGTCTGTGAACATTACTACAGAAATAAAGCACCAGTCTGTGGATGCTAGACTTTATGTACTGTGAAATCCTTAATAATATCCTTGCAGTTTATAATCCCTTTCTAGAAGAGAGGGGAAAAATAACCCCAAACCCTCGCTTATCCAGTCCTGAACCTGACCTTGCATAGTTCATAGGTCAAGAAGAAACAGCAGCACATAGGGCATCATTCTTTTGTCCCATTTCTCCTTTATTAAAACCAGCATGCTCAATTTGATAAAAACTTACCTTCTTAAAATGTAAATGGTCCTCAGAGGAAGATTTCGTGGACAAACAAACCAGCTTTGACATGTCATCTTTATCATATTAAAATTTCTATTTCAAATTCAAGCATTTCTGACTGCTATATCTCTGCTTGAACTTCCACATTTTAAACAATATTTTGTCTAGTGAACTGATGTTTTTTTCAGATGGCTGTAGAAATACATAGATATAACCTGAACTATTTTTGGCAGACAACCTAGCTATCTTCTGTCACTCAGTCCTGCTGGAAAAGGTCCCGAGATTTCTGCTTCCTCCAGATGTTTTTTTTTATGCCTGCGTATGTCCCATATTAAACAATTAGCCAGTCTCCTATGATATGATTAGTGGTAAAAAGTGCTTATCTTTCTATCAATCTCTCTAAAAAAAATCTCAGGTCAAGTTAGTATTTTTTTTTAAAAAAAGATGCCTCTGGAGACAGATGATTTTTTTAATATTTGAAAGTATTTTCTTTATTTTCCTTGTTGAATGTTTATTATTGGAAGGAAAAAAAAATCACAAAACAGCCAGCAAGCTTTCCTTTGGTTTCCAAGGGACTATATATCTGCTCTGTACTTCAGAAATAGCAATAACAAAGAAAACCAAGTCAGATGTAAATGATCCTGGCTGGAAACATCAAGAGAACAGTATAAGCATGGAGCCTATATATCTTTAAATCATGGTTTTATATTAATTTCAGGTCAGCAAAAACAGTCTTTGCCACCTGATAGCTATTTGGACATTGTGTTTTAAAACATGTCTCTGGTCTCCTTCTTGTGTCTGTTATAGTGTATATTGGCCTACAGCACCACTTGTATCCAATTGAGACATATCAGATTATGAAGTTAATATTATAGGGCAGTGTAGAGAGCATTGTTGCTACTGTCCAGGCTGTATTTGTTCTGTGTGAGACAAACTCTTGTATAGAGACTGTAGAGCTAATATCACACTTCCTCAGGAGGGTGTCTCAAAAGCGACCTATGAAATGAATGAGAAGCAAATACTTGTGCAGCCTCGGGGAGAAGTCAAACAACATGTTTAGCCAATTATGTGTTCTGAGGGGAGGCTGGTCAGGGTGCTGGAGGGTCTGGAACACTGTCCATTCCATCTGTATTTTTCTTGAGGGTTTATCAGTATCTGTGCCATTCAATGGTATCTGATATAGTAGTGGAAGCAGCAATCAGTAGGAACAACCTTGAAGGCCTGATCTACTAATTTTGATTGATGGAATTTTTATTCTTATCATAGTTGATGCTAGCCTTAGATCAGACACTCAAGCTGCTTTCTTCATCATTTTTCTCTTATGAGGGCTGTGATAGAAATTTGATAAATTCTATTGATTATTCTTTCATGAAGGGAAATAGAAGACATATACCTATGTTCTCTATGTCCTGGGCAGAGTTTGAATCCCTGGCTCTGGATGGTCAGCCCACTAAGAACTACTGTGCTCTGGCAGCCATTATCTTCTGGCTCTTCATCACAACTAACCCATAGCAGTTGTAACTTCTTTCATATTATTCTGAGTGAAATAAGGTAACTTCTTTCTGTTCCATAGGCAATGCACCCTTAATCTGTTCCTTCAGTCTAACACTCTTATTCTTAATAAGCTTTTGAAAAAGGAAGTTGTTGGGAATATTTTAAAGTGATTATCAAGTAGTGCCAAACACTAAACCAGCGCTTTAGAAAGACAAGTTTATCTGTTATTTCAGCAATGCTTACCTAGTCCCAGTTAGATAGGATAGGAAATATAAAAAAGAGAGAATTTAGGAAATACAAGAACCAGCAATTGCTCTCAAGCCAAGTATAATTTTCTTTTAAGTGTGTGTCTCTTTATATAAATGAATGTTATTTGTATTTTTTTTTTTTTATTATTCATTATACATATCAAAATCCTGCTTCCATACAGATAGGCAAGTCCTTTCCGAAGAGGCAGCCAGATCTCTGCTGCCTGAGGCAGCAGCCGAGTGTGTCAGCACACTTAGAAGGACCCATGCAAAGTGCAGAGGTCAGCTGGAGTCAAGAGGCGAGTTAGAAGAGTTAAGCTTTGTGAGCTTGTAACTGTCAAACAGTGGTATTGCTTAGTGCTGTGAGTTGTATAGCTTAGCAGGAAGCTGCGAGGTGTTGTTTGGTCTGTATGAAGTGAATGGCAATTTTTCCTAAGCTTGAATGAGTGTTGATAAAACACGTCAGGGGCAAGAAAAACTTGTGTGGGTGTGTATCTCTACCTGTGTTATTTTTACCTATATGTGTGTCACTTCAGAGCTCATGGGAGGTGCTGATTTAATAGCCTTAGTGCTGGAACACTGATGATCTGATGACATTGCGCAGCCCTGACAACAATGGGGCAAGTTTTTATATGCCTGGAAGGGCTATTCTCCAGCTTATTCTTTCTGCCCAACTGGAATCAGATTCTCAAAGGTTCTTTGCTCCCTTTCAGGCACTCAGCATCTGAATTGCCAAAAGCTGCTCAGAAATTGGCCACTGACTTTGCCAAACTGAATTCTGCCCACGAGGTCCTTGAGTCCCACTACCAATATCTTGCTGACATGGACAATTCTTGTCAGTCTTGCTGGTGATTTCACATGCGTGAGCACTTGGCCACTAAAGCAAAGCTGAGAGGAGTGCATGTGTGTTATTAAAGCCACAGTGCAGCCAAAGTGGCCTTTTGAGTGCAGCTGGTGTTAGGTAGAGGTGACTGAAAAGTTACCGACAACAGCTCTTCCCAGAAATCTGTCAATATGTCTGTTTTCTACTGCAGGGTACAAAGCTGCTGCTATTTCATAAATATTATGCATAAACGATGCACTGAACCCATTTTCATAGAGAGGATTAATTCCAACATACCACACACACCCCACACACACACCCCCGCAATGGCTTCTAGGGTCTATTTCTGTATGCTGTTAGTACAGAAGGGTTAAATCAGTAAAAAAAGGTACATAGTATAAACCACTTTGGAACATTTTTGCTTCTTGTGGATTGTGTTAATAACTGGTAGAATATCTGTAAAAGCTGTATATAAGAGAAAGCACTAAAATTTTTTTTACAGGCAAACTACTAAAGGAAGGAGAAATCTGATAAACATGTGGGTGTTTTTCTTGGTGGGTGTGAAAAGCAAAGCAGATTGCATCAATACAAGTTTCCTATCAAGTCAGTGGAATTTAGGGTATGAAAATGAGATTGTAGGGGTTTTACAAGCCCTAATCACAGATAGAAAACTATCTGGCCTTAAAAAATCCCTAGTTTTTTTAATCAATAAAATAAATTAATCTGACCCTAAAGAATTATGTATTCTTAAAGTCACACAGAAGATACTGTAGGAGGACTAACACTAAAACCTGAAGAAACCAACCTCCTGTTGTGCCTTCAAGCACTCAAAAGAAAGCCCTGCTATCAGCAATATGTTTGGATTTAAGATTAATTCTCACTTGGTATTATGCTACCTTCCTGCCATTCGTTATAAGACAGACAGAATCTCGTCATCTTGTTAATACAATCATTGCCATGGTTGTGGCATTATGGCAAGTAATGAACATGAAATATATGAAGAGGGGTTAGATTTGACACAAATCCAGACAGATTGCAATCTAATCCATTTTGCAGAATAGGATCTTGTATGGAAGTCAGAATTAAGGGGAAACTAAAACATAAATCACTGTGAGCTTGTGCATTATAAATAGGTGCTTTTCTTTAAGGAAAGACTTAATTGTATAATTTGAAAAGTTTGGTTTTCTGTGGACTATATATAAAGAAAAGTGGTTATATTATTGAAATAATTGTAAAAAATATAACAAATAAAAGTAAATATAAAATCCCATAGGCTAAATTGCCATCCCCTGTAGATAGTGTGACTCTCTCACTGATTCCAAGTGGGGCTTCAATTCTCCCTTTCATAAATTGCTGAATTCTATAGTCACAATCTGTATTTAAACCTCTTTTGAGGCTGTTCCAATGTCTTCTTGTATAAGAAGTATATAACATCCTAGTGAAGCATGTAGTATGCCCTTCTAAATGCTCTAAGGAAGATAGATATTAGTACGGAGAGAGAGTGAGACAGCTCTTAATCAAGGGATGTTCTAAGGCAAAGTAGGACCTGGGCAGGCTCAGAAGACCTGCCAGTCCCATATAAAGCTCTGATGACTGTTAGAAAAAAAAAATTAATCTTCCTGAAAAGCTGTTTATCTCCCTTCTCCCCAGTGAGCCACCACACTTAGAGAGCTGGCAATCTACACTACTTGAAGTAGTAGTGCAGTAGGTGATGGTGTCATGCACAGCTGCCTAAGGGAAGCCCAGGCTGGCACAGTGCAATTCCCTGTTGCAGTATTTTGTATCGGAGCTATTTGCTATGAGATGGAGCACTGGAGATGCAGTTAGTGGGCTGCAGGCTTTCAAACCACACAAGTTTTCACAAGTTCTGGTGCCTGTGCCTTGCCGGCCAGTGCAAGTGTGTCTGCCAGAGGCAGCAGTGTGCAGCAGGAGAGAGTTCCTCAGGGCCAGAGGAAGATTTATATTGTCCTGAAGAAAGCCTCCCGTGGTGTGGAGGCTGGATCAGGAAATTCAAAGGGAAATTTGCTTTGGTCAAACTTGCAAACCAAACCTCCTGCTGAGGATAGAGCTGGATTTTGCTGGCCATGCGGTGGGATATTCTGTTTAAGGGCATCCTTTCCAAATACAATGCTCATGTGCCTGGTAGTTCAGAGATTTATTGGTTACTAGTTCCTTATTTGGAGAGAAGTTATTTGATACACTATTTCACAAAGCTGGCAGCTAATTCTGGACATTAAAGGAGCTTTTCACAGCTGGAGATATTTCAAAGATAGTGACATTTAATTATAAAAGAGAAATATAAATAGTTTAAACAAGAGAAACAAATGTTATTTTTGGGGTGGCTGAAGTGACTGTTTAATATCTTCCAAATGACTCATGGGAAACTATAATATGTTTGGGGGGTAAGGGGAGCCACGCCTGCAATTCCTCCAGCTGGTTCTCCCTTACTGTTCATGTTATGCTGTCTGCCTGGGCTTCTGGCACTTGGAGTTAAGCATGTTTTTTTCCATTGGAGGGTTGTTCCAGTAAATGGTACTTTTGTAAAGGCTAATAGCACCTTCCAACCTTGCAAGAGTGTTATGCAGATAATTAATTAGGATAAGTTGATACACCAAGACAAGGGAACGCTGCATCTTAAAGTTCATCCCAAGCTAATGGTTGCAATATCCGTTCCCTGTTGAGTCTTAGAGTTCATACTAAATCTTGCTGCCATCTTAAAGCTCATGCTAAATCTTGCTGCCATGGCTGTAGTAGCGTGAGTGCTTTAAAGAGTTTCCTCTGCGGCAGTGATGTGAGTGTAGGGTCAGTCTTTCCTGTTTACCTTTATTTCTGACATTCAGGGCAGTGAAGGGTACCCAAATGAGTGTGCATGGAAACCAAACTCATTCCCACTTTGCCCTGAGCGAATTCTTCCCTCAAACCAAATGAGTGAGCAATGTCACATTTTAACAAATACAGCCTAAAAATTTAATTCTTTGAGCTAGTGAGGAAACAGCTTTATAGGGTACATAGAATTATAACTGGGATGAGAACTTCAGAGCAACTGGAATGACTTCTAAGAGTACTGATACAGAAATGATTCAAGCCATAGTTCAAGCTGATCTGAAACTTCAGTGTCTTAGTTCTGCATGAAAATAAAGCCAAAGTCAGATCAGTGTTTTAGGATGGACTTGGGCTAGGAATTTCATCACTCTCACATTGCCTTTGTTCAAAAAGCCCTCAAGGAATACTTACAGTAAGGAGGGGATGTTTATAAGGTTTTCTGTATCTTCTAATTGTTGCATGAATCCTCTTTGCATGTCCAGGTCTTGATAATTGAAAAAAATAAAATTACTTGTGAACCCGCCAAGATTAGAGAAACTCCCAGCAGAGTGCTCTGTCAATAACATGTTTCTCAAAGTAGTTCATCAGCTGCTCTGAAAAAATCTTACTTTTTCTATCAATAAAAGGTTCAAAGACAGTGAACTAGAGAGAAACTTAACAAAGATATTAGCACGTTGCCTGAAATGGCAGCTCTGCTATGAGTGTGAAGACAGTGCAGCATGTGAGGGTAGCCTGGGACAAGGCTTTCTCTGCTGATTAGAAGAGAGGTCAGAGATAGATGGCTGGCTGCCTTTCAGTACCCCACACACCCCTTGCTGACACACAGGCTGCTATTTTCACACCCTCTGCTGGACATATCAACAAGGGGAGATAGTTTAAAGTCTTAGTGAGGGGCCATCATTTGATTTCCTCATTTGTTTTTTTAAGGCAGAACAGAATGAAATTTTGGGAGCAAATCCTTGTTCTTCCTTGTTTTCAGAACCAAAAATTCTTTTAAATGTCTTCTGATGCCAAGCAGCCTGCAAGGCTGCATGCTATAAGCAAAATTCTCTGTGTCTTCCCAGAATGACCACAAACTCTTCAGGCTTTTCATACTGTATGTCATTATCTTAAGGTCCAGGACAGATGCAAGCTCAGGAGGATTTACCAGTTGCCTAGGCATGATGGTATAGAAAAAATTGCATGTTTCTAATTATAGAACCTTTTTATAGACATAAAAAATAAATTCCCTTGCCTTGTTTTCCTTGAGACACAAAGTCAACCAAGGAGCCTAATGAGCCCAAGAACCCATAAAGTAGCAGCTGTGCCATAAGAATAAGTATTCTTGTTGCCTATCTTCAGCAGTGCCCAAACCCAGCTGAGTGAATAGTAAGCCTAGGGAAAGAATATAGATTAGAAAAGATTAGATTAGAAAATTCTTCCCATATCTAGCATTTTTCCAGATCTGAGCCTTCCTTAATCAGATATGGGTTTGATGATTAAGGATCATCTATGGATTTTTCTTATGTAAACTTGTCCATTCCCCTTCTGATTCATAGTTTGCATCCTGTTATTGTGGAATAAGTATAAGCAAGCTGGTGGGAGCTCCCTGGGTCTCCTGCCTTGTGTGATTATTTTTTAAATTTTTTTTAACCTCTGGACTGATCTTACCTGGAGAGAGACACAAAAAAGGACATAAGTTCGATGGAGGGCTGTCTTCTCTGCTGGTTCAACAAATTAATTTAAAGCTTGTAAGCACTGATATTTGAGTCAAGTGAGATAACAGGTGATAGATTTAAGGGAAGCAAATTGCAATCCCACAAACACTCACCACATAAGAGGAAGTAAAATAGTCAGTGCATTTACTATACTGCATGCCACCTGCCTAGTTTTTAATACTCAGCTGCCTTTTGCTTTCACCTGCCATCTGTAAGATAGGGTAAACACTTTCACCAGAGAATTGTAATGATAAATAAATATTGAGGACATTAATGTGCTCATCCACTGGGCTAATGTATGGATGAATAGCAAATGTTGACTTTTTTCCTGAGGGAAACCAGTGGGCATAAAGTTGTCAGATAGAGACTTAGGTGTGACTGTTGTCTACCATGGAGACCAAGGAGCATAGTGACAGAAATAAGTGTTATCTGTTGTTTAAATACTTTTCTCTCTCATATGATAACTGTTACTCATAATTAAAAAAAAACCAAACCCTTAATTTCTGTAAAGTCTTGGTTAGAACATACCTTGTTTGTGGAAATTTACAACATGTTTGTGGGATTGTCCCACAGACATTAGCAGCTCAGCAGGTTCTTACAACCCTGAAAAGTCCTATCAACTTCACCATGGTATAAATTACTGCCCAGAAGTTAACACTTGCTGAGATATGTATTACTGTTGTTTTCATAGGACTATTGACCATTTCTAGAACATTATTTATCCACTTTTTGCCACTCTGTTTTCTGAAATGAGTCTGTGCAACTCCTGAGTACAAGAGGAAGTTGATTAGCCCCTTATTCATTTAATGACAATATTCATCACTCGAGAATGACTTTATAGTAACAGTCTTTAGGGCACCTTCCCAAGCTGGTGATTTCTTTTGTTACAGAAGCGTGCAAGTTCTGTCTTCTCAAAGATGAGTAATAGCCTGGCACTCCAGTAAATGTGATGTGCATCCAAACCACAAAAGTAGCGTGTACCCAGAAATTACCATCCTCACATGGAGGGAATTTGTGTACATTCTCTTAAAACTACTCCCATCTGGGCCATGGCCTCCAGAGGATATCAAATGTACAGTATCAGCCTCTTTATGCCTCTTATGATGATTTCCAAGAGTAATTGGTGCTCATTGACATTAAACTTGCTATAGAAATGTACTTAGAGTGCATCATGAACTGGTAGGAGAGTTTGCTGAGGACTTTTTATTCTTTTATGGTTCCTACATGGCACAAAGATATAGTGGAAAAGAAAATAATAAAAGGGTCCAGAGGGTTGGGAGTTGTTTTATTTCACAAGATTGCACAAGACATCCAAGGAGGAGCTATTGATGGCAGCAGTATGGAATTAAAAAGAACGGAAAAAACCTTTTTATGACTCCTTGCACTGTCCTAGGCAAGAAGCCATAAATCAAGAGTAAGGTCAAAACAATACATCACAAAACAGGTCGCTCCAACACAGGCAGGATTTAATTCTGGTATGCACATTGGCAGCTTTTGATACTGCTGCTCTTTCTTAGTGTGAATTACTTGGAGTATCAGTGGCACTGAGGGTAGTACACAGAGCAGCAGCAACCCCATAAACCTTGAAGTTATGGTCTCTCCCTCTTTCTCCTTCTCTCCTTGTTCCCTTTCTTTTAGCTGGCTCATGATCAACCACAACCGACATAGGAAGAAAGGATTGCAGGCATAGGACTTCCTAGGAAGAGCATGCATCTTCCACTTCACTTGTTTTGTTTCTCTCTTTGTTCCTTACCTTATTTTTTTCTGTTTGTCTCCTCTTCTTTAACCCAAAGCACACTGCATATCAAAACCGAACCCTTGCAACTGGTACTAGCCCAACTGAACGCAGCATCCATGTAACATCCCACCATTTCTCAGTGGAACTTTACCTGAGTCCACCAGTTTGCTTATATGGGACCACCTAAGGCCTCTGGCCTAAGTTACTTGAGATATCTTTATTGCCTCTGAGGTGCATAGTTTCCTAATTCTCACCAGAAAAATAATGCTATGCCCTCCTCTCGTTTATGCAGTAGGTTAACATGACCTGTGTTATTCTACTTCCTTTCTAATGCAGTTTTTATGGGGTATTATTATTACTTGCTTTTATAATGTTAATTAATGTCATGCATTTTGACAAGGGTTCTAAGTCTACTTGACCTGTCTAGCTTGTGGTATGCAACTTATTATTGATTCAAGCCCTTTGCTAGACCTTGAGAAAATATTAGACAATTAGTGAGTAGAGTGTGGCCTTTCTAAAAGCCATTTTTTCAAAGGTCTTACAGGGGAAAGACCTTATTCTTTATTCTGCAAGGACCTATCTTTCTCAATATGTAGCTGCCAAGAAGAAAAAATTATATTAAAATACATATTCTGATTTTTACCACCGAATAGAGATGCAACATTATGGTTATGAAGAGAGGTAGAATTCTGCACACGCTACTAGGCAACAGTCTGTGGGAGCGACATTAGGGGGACTCATCTGACCTTGACTACCACATAAGCTCTAGCTTCAAGTCCAGAAAGTACTCCCTCAAACTCCTCAGAGTATACAATGCATAATTACAAATGGCTTCTTCTTGGTTCTGCTCCAGTGAGAAGTTCATGCTGATCTCCTTAGTCTTGATTATCATGTCTAGGATATTGTTTAAATAAACCCATACCATGGAGTACCTTTAAGATGTAGACAATCTCACTAATCTCATGATGAGGGTGAGTTCTTTCCCCAAGTACACTTTGTGGATGGATGCAACATGTCTGTAATGGAGACAAAATACATTGAAGGAATGATGTTGGTACCATCCTGGTCCCATGTAAGTGTTCATGACTAGACTTGTGACTGCATCTGAACCGGTCTCATACTTGTTACAAATCTCTAGATGTAGCAAGGGTAGAGCTTCATACCATCTCTCTGTAATGTCCAGTGCTCAGCAAATAGCCATTTGCATTTCATTTAGTTGGACAGAAGAGTTTGTGGACATTTCAGGAGAAAACAAAGTTGCTTGAAACCCTGGAGAAATCACTTTATTTTAACTTGTTCTAATGTTTTCTAAGGTATGCTAGAAACATTCAGCTTTTGAATGTTCTCTGAGGCATGCTAGAAACTTTCAGCTAAGCCAGCAAGACCTGAAGGTGCCTAAAAAATAAAAGAACCCACAACAAAAAATCAGGAAACAAAATGACCCACTCATCTGCTACTTGCCATTCCAGACCAAAGATGGGCTAGTCCAGTCTCAGATTAATTTGGCATTGAGTACTCAGCCCAGCAGATAGTTGTTTCCAGAAAGGTCACAAAAAATGGATACTCTGTCTTAGGGAACTATAAAAGTTTTGACTTCTTTAGCTGAGCAAAGTTGAGGCTGAGGAAAGTGGTTACTGCTAGGAAGTGCCTTGGCAATTGAAGTGAATATCAAGGAAAAGAAATAGAGTAAAGTTAACTTTAGTGCTAGATGAGTGTGTGGGAAGTGATGGGTGGGAATAAGCTGTATGTTGGTAGTCAGAAAACTGTTTTCCATTGACCAGAGATGCATTTTTCTGGAGAAGCCTTTTAGGCCAACAACTACACATTGTGGATAAATTTTGGAGTGACGTCTTATACAGTGGTTTCTTGGAGTTAGCAGAAGGCTAGATTAATAACTGTTCTAGGTAGATGAGAAAACCAAAGTCAGAAGGTATCATCAGTCTGGAGATTAAGCTCTTCTGAAAACTAGTATGCTGCAACTCTAACAGCATAAGAGCATTTTGCCCTTCATATAAAGGTGCTATATAAAGTGAACATAAAACTTGGATCTAGACAGATAATTTTTTGCAGAGATATTTGGTTTGTATTAGACAAGTATGAAGGAAAGCAATGTTACCTGCAGCTTTCTGGCTAGACATATAGATGTGGTGGGAAGATTTGCTCTACTCAATGGTGTTTTGATTTTGTATGATCTGCTGATTTGTGAAAGTTGTTGAGCAGTATTTTTTTTTCTTTGAAAATATTCTATAGACATAGTTTCTGTGGTAGTTTTGCATATTTATCTTCCTCCTCTCCCTAGATTTTTCATAAAAAAAAGGACAAACCAGGTAACATTTGAAATATATAAAAAAACCTTTTTATGAAAATGTCTGATACATAAAGTCAAGTTTCAATTAAAGGAAAGTTTCAAAGGACACTTTTTATTACTTTCAATCAAATCATCCTTTGGAGAGAGAGTTGTTGCCAGAGGTTTACTGTCTCTGTGCATTTGTGAGTTTTCATACTTTATGTAATAAAGTTCAAGGCAGCTCTGGCCAATACAAAACACAGATGCACTGTGAGTGTGCTGAAAAGGTAGGAAGAGCAAAAGTGAAGGTATACAATACAGTCACATAGACAGCATTTACTGTGTTCATTCATCCTTGCACATAGTTATAAACTACAACACCTGGGGTCTCTTTTAAACAAAAAGTGTGTTTATTCCTTTCCTTGTATCATCAATTATGAAAGTTTCTCTGTTCTCATTTTTCTCCCTCTTTCTCTTTTGTCATTTTCTACTTTTCTCTCTCCAGATGATAATTTCTCCTTGACATTAACATCCCATCTTCCTTCTTACCTCATAAATCAGACATGCAACACAACAGAGTGCCACAAGGGTACCTAATATAGGAGAGTGTATTCTGAAAGCACCTTCATTTGCAGAGTGCAAACCATTTGGGGATTATTTGGTATGGGGCTGTTTTATGAATAATTCAAGTTTTCGGCAGTAATTGAAGGGCAAGCCATCCTGAATTCCCTGATTACATGAAAGGACAAGGTTCAGGGAAATCTGAGATCATACAGGGAAATGAAGATGAGCAACTGGAAGGACAGGAGGAATTATCTTTCCTGATCACCGCTTTACAGAGCAAACTTGTTTAAATCTCTTTTCAAATAGTGAAACCATAGGGTCACTTGACTTGTGATTACAAGGATGATTTATGAAGAGCTCTGTGGTAGATGGGTCTTTGGTGTGAATCATTGCAGTTGTTCTAGGAAATAGATTATACCAATAAAGAAATAGTTCACAGAAAAAGATATTGCTGATACACTTTTTCTTCTTTCCATAGAACCAGGAAAGGCCCTCAGAGATATGTTGTCTATCAACTGTGTGTTTTAATTGATTGCCAACTCTGCTTCAGCCATCTCTGAGAGCTTCTATACAATTACTATCTTTTTCCTCCCTAGTTACTGTAAGGCAGTGGTGCATACCTACTTATAGAAACCCAAATTTTACTTCATATAAAACAAGATGTAAAAGTATGCATCTAGGAATAACTTAATCCACGCACTGCAGTGATGTTTTTTGGAAACTGTCAAATATTGTGGGATAATTTACTTATGGGAAGAAAGCCAGGAAAGAGGTCAGATAGTATTCTGTGAGGGCAGTCAGGCTGTTCCAGAAAGAGGTAAGCAATTCTCATGTATTATAAATGCACAACTGTGTTCTTTGAAAAAAGAGGTGGGAAGAAGAGTCAGAGAAAGGTGATTTAATCATACCTTTCATTTTTGATAAATATCCTACATTATCTGGTTCTAATGCACAAATTCTTTATCAGCTCCATTGAGGTGATCAGGTTTTCTGCTGTGAAGGTTAATTAATATCTTCAGGAGTAATTGAGTAAGTTCTGACTTAGCTTTCCAATTTGCTCCCCAAATCATGCAAAAGGAGCTTAACAAAAAAATTAAAGGTCCTGCAGTATGGTTTTTTGGACTTGATTTAAAGGAGTGAGTGTGATACCAAGTCTTTTTACAGGTTTATTACTGTCATCAGTTTAGTAATTGCAATGATATCAGAACAAACCCATGTGTGAAAAACGAGATGTGTCTTGTAAGTAAACTACAAATGAGGTTGAAATGTACTGATGAAGGTGTTCTAGTTCAAACAGAAATTAATTCAGGTCTCTTACACTGTGCTATAAGGGGGATACACTGGATGATCACACCATCCTTTTTGGCTTCTTAATGTATGAATCTGCTAATTAATTCTACCTTATGTAATTATGAATATATAATGTTTTAAATACATGTTACTGTTTGTTAGTACAATAGCAACAGCGAGTGTCTTTGTCTTTTTTAATTTTCATTTTTCTATCTGATAAGTAGATGTTTGTTAAAGGGTAGATTTAAAGGAGGCTGTGTGCATGTAGAAAGCCCCAGGTTTTCAATCAGTACAGTGAAATTTCCCATACCTGCATACAGAGCAACTTTTTTCAATTGCGATGCCTGTACCTAATAATCATATTAAGGAGATGGTGTTACATTCTCATACTCTTTATGTCCTTCACCTCTTTATCAATATGACACAGATGTAGAAAACACCAGCTGTGGAGATAGCATTTTCTGTTGGGTGTGTCAACTGTTCTTCGAGAATTTGGCTTCTTGACCCACTTACTGATGTGAATCATAACTAGCAGATGTATGTGATATCATGGCATTTTCAACCTGGCTTCATTCTCAAGCAGAGACCTGGTGCTGGAAGACTGGGTGCTCCCTTAGCTGCATCACTGCTTACCAACACCCCAGCTTCCTTTCACATTTTTCTCTCCAAATATTAAGATTACTTGCTGTCCTCCATATCAAGGCATTTTACATAACCCTGGTCTGCCTGCCTATAATGGTCTGTCCCTGATGAATGTTATTTACATATGGAAGTCTTCTGTGATGTCAGGTGTTTATGGGTGTGGGAAGCTCTGTCGTGTGTGACTCTTTGGATTATTTGTGCTGTGTGCAACCTGAGATACTCAGAATCAAGACTCAATCTCACATTAAAGGAGGATTTATTTTTTTTTTGTCCCATGATAAAATACATGGTAGGAACAGGTGAAAGAGCTGGGGAAGTTTGCTTGACTCAGAACAGCTGAAAAGGTGTTGGCAGTATGTAGGTTTTGATCTACTCCTCTCAGTATTGAGGCTGACTGCTCATGAAATGCTGAAGGAACGTACTCTTCACGGCGAATGACTAACAAGTGGAGTTGAGAATGATGTTGCCTTTCCTCCTTTCACTTTCTGCTTATGAAATATTGGATAAATAACAACAGTGTCATTAATTTTAAAAAGCTTTTTCTTCTGAACACTCAAGAGGAATGGCGGAGGGGAAGGGGCATTCACAAACCGATTGCTAGCTTTCACAGAAAGATTGAGTTTGAGCAATGTGGACAGAGTTTAAGAAAGCATACTGAGATGCATTTGTATGCTTCCATTGACCCTTGCTAGCATTTCAGCTGATAAAAGAGGAAATTGAGATTCTTTCAAATGAAATTAATGGATTTGTCTTCTCCTCTATGGAGACTCTTTTGTTTGTTTGAATGTAGGGAGAAATGAGTGTAGTAGGAATGTTCTTATACTTCAAAGATGAAAGCTAATAGTCTGTGCCACTGCAGCAGTGACATGTAAGGTTAAGCAAATAAATCATGCCATTACCCAGCAAAATACTCTGAGTAAAACAACTGGGTTTGAACACTGGACTTGCCAAATGTCAGCAAAACCCAGACAGGTGACTTGAAGCAGTCTCATTTTAACGAGCCCTCTTAAAGAGCTCTGCCAATCTGTCAGGTATATATTTAATAGCTTATGGCAGCAAATGTAGATTTCTAGGCTTTCAGATTAACAAAGACAGTGCTTATCTCATTTGTGATTTGGACACAATAACTACAACATTAAAATAAAAATCAAGCACAGAATGTCTGTGGAATAGTGCTAGTGGAAAGAAACGTCTCTGATTTTAGCTTCTGCCTTTGTCCTCACCATAAACTTGCTGATTCTTCCATCCCAGTGCATGACCTTTGCCAGTGACTTTTCACCATCAGCAGTAGGATGTCTCATATCAAACTTACCACCCTGTTAGTACAGTCAAGTACAAAATCAAGCTGATTGCTACTGGCATGGTCACAACCTGTACAAATCACATGCTCAAGCAAAGCAACCTGTAGATCACCTCACAAAACCCATGAACTACCAAAACTAATTCAGGGCAGAAGGCAAACAAGGCAACAGTTGTGCCTGTGCTGGCAGATCCAGCTGCTCCAGACAAAGAGAAGAGAGAAAGAGGCCAATATCTCTCTCAGGACAAATAGACCCCCTCCTAGTCTCCACCCTGACCTCCACCAAAACCCTGAAGGCTCCTCCCAGTTTTCATCAAGTGTCTGAGATGCCTAAACTTGCTTTGAGGACTCCCCTGACAGAGAACTATATAAGAACAAATTGAATATTTATTCATAAGCTGCAGTGGACTTACATAATGCATCTTTGCCCCTGCCAAGTGTTTCCCCATTGAGATTAATACTATCATTGATCTCATTAAAGGAATTAATTATTCCTACTTCCTTCTGGTAACACTTTACAATGAATTTGATGTTTCTTTCTTGCTACAGTAACAATCATTAAATAGGACAGTAACTTTTAGCTGCTGAATATTCTGCTTTCAGTTCAGCCACATTTTAGGACATCTGCCAGAACGATTCACAGACTTTAAGTTAAGCAGGTACTTAAATGTTTTTCTTGGATGAGAACCAGCGATTAGAATTTCGGAGGACTGATGCATTAGGACCCTAATACATCACTGGAGAGGAAGACTTAATGGAACGACATTTATTGCTTTCTGGATAAGATTCCTTGCCACTAATAATTATTTTCCCTATGTTTTAAGTGGGTGTGAAGTAATTAAACGCTAATCAATAAGTGATACTAAAAAAAGTTAATAAATATTTAACAGGTGACTGAATGGGGTAAATTAATACTTACAAGAATAGCTCTAAATTACTTTCCATTTGTTTTTGAATTATGAGATTATTTCACGTACCTTTGACCAGCATCTAAACTAGCATTTGGATCAAGAGTATACAATTGGAGAGCAAAAATGCTAACTAGCAATCTGTCTTAGAAGTAGGTGATGTTAGTGTTTGTGGACCATCCTACGTTTATCCAAATCCCTTCTGCTATATCAGGGGATCAACTGTCATAAACTTCCCTCTTCCAAATACAAAGCTTTAAAGAGTTCAGGGATATGCTCGTTAGTCATTTCACTCTGAAGGATTAGAAAAGAGAATGGGAGACAGATGGATAAAGTCTGTGAACTATAGAATCTAATAAAAACTAATCCCACATTTGGGTAATAATCACAGATGAATTTGTGAATCTGCTGTCTTTCCAACCCCTACAAGTTGGAAAATACTCGCAAATTCCTTCAGGTAGTCCCCTCTCTTTTCATTCCTTAAACTCCTGGCTCTCTTCTGGAGACACCAAAAAGCCTGGATTTAGTTGCTACCTTGAATAATGGCTTTAACAAACTGCAAGACTGTCCTCTTCAAGTTTGCTCCTGTCCCAAGGACCCCAAGAATACAAAGTGTGTTGCTAACTCTGAAGAACTGGTCCTCTTATCACAGTGATGCCAAACCATTAGCACTAACAGAGATCCATGCTAGCACCAACCACTTGGTATTTAGTGCAAAATTTTTAACCATATATTTGGATTAGACATTGCAAAGGTCTGCCATTACTGATTTACGGGCATGGGCACCCTGCTTCCTATTCCCTATATGGATATATACAAAGAGATACTAGGAGAAAACAGAAATGCAAGGTGTAAAAGTGGCCTCTTTTGGAGACTTGGATATCTTTAGGACAAGGCATACATGATCTTTAGTTGTCAATATAGAAAAAACAAAGCTGCCAGTTTGCATCTGGCATTCTAATGCTGACAGAATCCTGAGTTTTCAGAGTTGAAGTACTTTGTGTTGGGTTCAAATGGTCATTTTATTCATTGACTTTCATTGACATCAGTTGTTAATTCTGTACAGTGGCTGAGGATCTGGCCTTACTCTTCTCTTTAGCATTGCTTGTCAGATTATTTAATTTCAGACTTACCTGTTCAATGAGAAATCACCTCAGGAAATTATATTCCCCATTCTTTCTGAAGATGAATCTCATTATCATTATCCTTAAAACATGTATCACAAGAGATGTGGCCAAATACCAAAGAGAGAGTTTGTTCTGACTAATTGTGGAAAAAAAATTATGTCCTTTCTATCCAAATACTAACATAGTGAGTATTGGAAGAATACCCAGCTCTTGTTCCTTTATTTTGATCACACACAGCCAAGTAAGCTTCATCAGCTCCTTTTTTTTTCTATTTCGGTCTCTGTCACCACCAGGGTAACTGAGGGCTGAGAATTAGGAGTTGAATCTGAAGATTTTAGATCTAATCTAAGCAACAATGAATCTGATGGAAAATGTCCTCTTGACTTCAAAGATTATTAAATTGCTTTCTATTACATAAAATGTCCGTGGTGGATCTGGGAAATTAACCTACTTCCACATGAAACCCCATTCAATAGCTTAAGCACTCATTGTAAAAATATAAAAGCATCACCACTGTTATGTCCTCATTAAAATGGTTGAGAACAGCAACTATTATGATAATGACTCTCAAAGGAGTAAAAGATTTCCTGTCTAAAAATAGAATACCTTCTAAGAAAGACCCTGGATGCTTGCAACTTTGACTCCCTTGTCATCAGTCCTTAGCCAATTATTAGCCAAGATCCTCCTTTTTGCATGTAGTCACTTAGCCTAGTGTCAGTTTTGTGTAAACAGAACGTGATGTTCATTAATCCTGCAGTAACAGCTAGTGTGTAACCTTAGGTTGTTCAGCAACGTACAAATGTTTGACAAAGGACTAACTGTAACAATTAAAACAGCATCCTTCATCAAAATGAAACGGTTGCAAATAGCTGTTTCACTATTGTACAGCTACAAATCAAGCACGTGAGCTAATAAACATGTCACTCCACTGCCTGCATGGAAGAAGAATAATAGCTGGGAAAGAGCAGGAATGGGAACACCTGGAGTGTAGATAATTTTCAGGCTGCTTACTTAGCTCTCTCACTCTATTTTGAAGCTTGATACAACAATAAGGAATACTGCAGCAACCATATAGTCCAGGGGAAAGGAAAATCATCAGGTTTTTTCGATTCTTCCAAGTCCAACATTCCCAGAACCAGAAATGCAGCAACCAGAAAGATACAATCAGTATTCTCTTGCCTTACCCTTCATGCCCTGGTCCCAGCTTTGAACCTTTTCTGAAAGTAGCAGCAAAAAACCAGTCTTGATAATCAAAAGATGCATTTAGACAGTGTACCCAGAATCACTGAGTCTTTTGTTAGAGCAGGTTCCAGGTTATAATCAGCACAGCTTGTCCCTGACTGTGCAGCGGGGTGATTGTGCTATGGAAGAACTTGAGGACGTGCTTTAAGCCTTCTCTGGAAAGAACTTATGGGTAGTGTTTCAACCTGAGGAAGCCATGAATGCCTATAATTTGCTTTTGATCAAAAGTTAGGAGATCACTGGGAAAACCAGAAGTTTTCCCAGTTGGTTGGAAGTGCTCCTTGTTGCACAGTGCTCCTGGTATGGCACAATTCAGTGAACTCAGCACACTCATGATGAGCTGACAGCAAACCTGTAGAACTGTTTTCTGTATATGTGGGATAAAAAAAAAATAATTGTAGAGCTTTCAGAGAAGCAACTTCTATATATTGTACTTAGAAATCACTGCCACATAGCCCTAATTAGGGTTCTTGCTGATGAAGACATTATGGTCCTTAGTTCTGTTACAGTCTAGGGTAAGAGAGTTTTGCCACAGAGTTTTCATGGCCTTTAATTTAAGGTATGGTGGGAAATGTGATTGAACTGTAGACCTTGGGAGAAGGAAGGATAGTGCAAGGATGTGTTATCGTGGCTCACCTGCATTGACTGACCCCATGAAGGGCCAGCATAGGAACTAGCACAGAATTAGCAGTATCTTCAGATGTCAAAGTATGAAGAAATAAGGGAGCAGAAGACTGTTGGAGTTTGCAGGAAAGGTCACTTCAGGGTGAGATACTCATTTCTCCAAACAGGGCAAGATTTTAAAACTTTGCTGTTTTCCCACCACTCAAACTTTGCCTCCTATTCTTACCAAAAAAAAAAACTTTACTGTGTCTTTGAGCCCCAGGAGTCCAGCGAGAGGCATACTTTTTTCCACTTCTATCAATGTAAAGCCAATTGGCTCCTTCTGACTTGTTGAGGTTGAGAAGGTAGGATCCCCACCACTACACACACACACCCCCACAAACACCCCCCATCACACAATTTATTTTTTCCCTAACTAAAAATGCCCCAGGACTTTGCAGGTAAATTATGTGTTGACTTGCTTCCTATTTATATCTTTTCTCTGAGATTGGCATCAATGCTGTGACACGTTATATATCTTGGTCTGTCAGGCTGAGACCTGTGTGACTTGGAAAACCCTGGAAACTTTAAAAATAAGCCATTAGAGACACTATCTTCATTGGAGTAATGAAAGTTAAAATGAGATGCTGACAAACTGATTGGTTCTCTTGTAGGCAAGGCAAGTAGAGAGGAGCAAACTGAAAAAAAAAAACCAACCCAAAAGCAAACAAAAAAGCAGGTTCACCAGTCTTTCCTGAGAGCAAATAGCAAGGTATTTGGCATGCTGATTGACTCTCCATCAATCTTCTTTTTATGTGCCTACCAAATCACTGCAAATATTTGCCTCCTGGTAACAGACAAACAGCAGGTCAATGCTGAAAAACAGATTATGTTGGTTTTGAAGTCAAAAATTGAACATAGCTTATTTTGCAACTGCAAAAAAATAATAAAAGGGTCACAGAGGTCAAACAGTAATTATCACAGTAATTCTGGTAACCAAGATTGGAGGAAAGGTGTGGGGGGAAGTTCATACTGATTCAAAGCAGGGTGGATTTGAATGCTAGCACCAGAACTAAGCACACCTTGATCTCGAGGAAATTTGGTTTGTTCCAGACAGCTAGCTTCTGCCTCAAGAGCAACTCAGCAGTCTAGCTAGCTAGCTGGGCTCTGATCTTCTACCTACAGGGTTTCCTGTTTAGATAGAATGTATTCTCAGGCTGCTGTCCCCTGCCCTGTACAGACGTGTCCATAGAGAGTACCTGAGTCCATGTGGAATTTATGAGAACCAAAGAGTGCTCATTTCAAAGCTAAAAGGGAAGAAGGAGCTGTTGGTAGGACAGTGGCACAGAAAAGCGCAACGCTCTTGGGATACTTTGCTAAAAAATAAAAAATGAGAAAGAAGATCTTGATAGCTTTTTCCCTCTCTCCCTTCATCCTTGAGCATATTAATATTTTATCACTTCTCATTTACTAAGTGACCAGGCTCATATGTTTTTGACACAGTAGAAAACTCCTCAGTGCAAGAGGAACAGTTTTAGAGAAGTATGCTAAGGCCAGGAAAGGAGCTTTATTTTGCGGTGGGGGAGGGATTGCACTGGTGAAGAAAAACAGCATGAATAATTCATGCAGCACATTCAGATGCCATGTGGATCCTGAACTAGCCTGAACACACTATTTGCTTAGCATTCATAATGTTTCATTAGCCACTGTAGAGATGAGCAAGGTGAAGTCATTAAGCTTAGTGTAATGCTGTTTTATCACCACTTGTTGGTTGTATCACCATGCAAAGACAGTGAGTACAAAAGACTCTGGCTTTTTCTGTGAGAGTTTCCTTTCAAAATCACTCCACACGCTGGGGAATAGTTACTGGAGAGTGCCTTCAGCCTCCCATCTCCCAGCTCATAAAATGTGAAAGTCACCTGAGATTTCAGGGCAGGGGAATATCTGAGTCCCTGTAAAAGAGGGCTCAAGAGATCCTTTCCAGGTAAGCAGTGAACAACTCCTGTTGCATGCCAGAATGATTATGTTCAGACCGAATCAAGATAGAGCAGCAGGTTCTTACCCATCGTCACTGATGCCTAAAAAAAGAGCATTACCGAAAGGTGCAACTCAGCAGTCTGACCAGGCAGAGACCCATTGTGGAAGAGTTCTGAACATGGCCACGAGGAACTGAACTCGCTCAGAGCCTACTGGCTTCTGCTGCACAAAGAGAAAGCCTGGAAGACAAATTATGGCTGGGGGGGGCAGAAAAACCACCTAGCCAAATTTTGGATAAAAATCTCGCCCCCTAGTATTGACTCACTTGTCCCAGTTGAGACTGCTTTTAATGGTGAACATTTTCATCTGGAACATTTTGTGACCTTTGCAAGGAATGTATTTGTAAATAACTATTTTTTTTTCCTGCAGAGCTTATCCCACCGCAGCTTAGCTGTTAGCATATCACCCAGGTTTTATGTGACTGTTTAATATTCAGCTGACACAACGCCCTTATCACAGTCCCAGTTCTGTCTCTCACTGTCTCTGAAATGAAAAGCACTGTTTTGTCTTGTTTTAAAGAGATAAATCACACAGGTTTCCATGAGCTGTAGACTCAGTTGAATTAATTTTCAAGAAATCAGGTGCTGTGTTAAGTAGCACTTGTTGAAGATGATGTCTGATTTTTGATGCCTGTGAAGTGAAATGGACAAGGTGAGGCTTACACATTAGACAAACCAGATGGCAGACTTTTTTTTTTCTACTGTGGGTTATGTTTGTCATGATGTTCGCTCTGCTGGTTTTTCTTCCTTACCACTGGCTGAAGTGCAAAGGAGATTGATAAGGCTCTTATTGCCTCTGAGGCAAAAAACCCTAGTGGTTTTATCTCTAGTAATAGAAAATTATAACTGCAGTCACAGAGGTTGTGAGTTCAGGCTCTATAGACAATTCAGCCCAAAGCAAGTTGTCACATAAGCCAACCTTGTAACCTTAGTGGGTTGTAAAGTGGACTGGAGCCAGGGTCTGGTTATTTACTCTGTGTACAGTGTGCCATTAAATATGAAAGTTTCCTGAAATGTCATGCCAGTTCCTGTGACTGTTTTGCAGCACTGCGGCAGGATTAACTGTGTGAAATCCATGGTAATTATGCTTACAAAGCCTACACATAAAAATCCATGTTTTTCAAGAGAAGTAAATAATTTGTCCCAATCTATGCCCAGCTCCATTTCAACTCAAAGCTCAAAGCTGCACCAAGGGTTTGAAGGTCTCTGACCTAGTTCAGACTTATGATTGAAAGAAAGGAATTCACTCCAGGGAGCACACAAAGGGCAGACAGTTGTATAGAGAGACAGGAAACACTGGCAAGACACACACCAAGGAAGGTGCTAGCTTTCATGTAGTGCATTTTGTTCACAGAAATCTCTAAGACCTTAATGAAGGAAGACATTACCATTAGCCATGTCTTACAGGTGGGTAAACTGAAGCCACAATTTAATGTGAGCAAGTATTCCCCATAGGCAGGGACAGTCCCAGGATGGCTTTGTCTCTCTGACACAAGGAAAGTCTCCAGCATTCTGCAGCTCTCAGAAGCCTATATCCTCCATCACTCCCTTTCTATGATTCCCAGCAGGCACCATTTATCACAGTCTCCCCTTCCCAATGAAGAACAGGGAATCACAAGGGAGAGAAGAAGCTACCGAGGTGCCAAACCTATGACTCAGGCAGGGTTGTTGGGTTTTTTCTGCCTGTATCCCCTTACATTGTTAAATAATTGAAAGAAGGGGGGCATTCAAAGGTGAGACCAGATGACTCTAACTTTTTTGTTTGATTTTTTGTTTGGATATCACTGTTACTCAAATATAAAACATACAATGCAGGTCAAGCAGTATGCTGCTGCAGGTCTTAATGACAGCTCTCATTATTTTATGCTGTGCAAAACCCAGAATATCCTGCCTTGGTTGGTCTTACAATCTAAAAGCAACTCTCGATTTGGCAAGTGGGGCAGTAAGAAAATATCTTGGGATGCCTATAAGCTAAGAGCATTAGAATTATTTATTGCGAGTATACAATCATGTCAGCTTTTGTATGAACATTTGGTCTCTTCTCGCTGAACCCTCACAATTAAGGGTATGGTTTTGTTACAAAAGTGATGTCCAAGCTGTCAATAGTACTGCTGCCTACTCTCATCACTGGATGTCAAGACTACCTTTGTGGCCATCTTAGAACATTTATATCAGCTGCCAGTCTGCCTCTGAAAAATATCATTGATTCTATTCCTGAAATTCAGTGCTGTTAGAAGCTTTTCAAGAAATTGCTTAGATAGGAGTGCAGGGGGTTTGTGCCTGTCACACTAACTTCAGGTCCATCCATCTCCCATGTGAAGTCGATAGTATATGTCCATAAATTTCAAACAGAAATCAGAATTGTTCTCAAGTAACAGAGGCACATCTGCTTTGGAATGGCATAAACAGTATATTCAGCTCTTAGAACCTGTTGGGAAAAATAGCAACGTAGGAGGACAAGGTCATGTTGAATCTAAAGCAATTGACCTTTGTTTTCATGCGCTTGAGTGCTTCATGCACTGAAGCAAGAGGCAGTGAGCAGCTTTGGAAACAGAAACTTTGTTTTCCCAATTTTGCTCTTACAGTCAGAAGAGGAATTTTAATGGAAACCATATGCCAGGAGTAGCCACACTTTATTTACATTTGGGAATGGAAAACAGAAATGCATGCAACCTCTTCAAATGATCATACCTGCCAAAACCTGGGTTTTATTTTATGGATGGTAGAAAGGTCACTGGAGGGACTTACGTGGCATCTAAGATACCTGAATAGGAAAAAATGCAAAATACAAAGACTGCAGCACTCTTCTGGGGAGACCACATTGCCTGGTCTCTGATATCTCTGTTTTCTTCCAAGAAAGTTACTTGAGCATTTTTAACTGTCTCATTTTTAGTCACTGTTACTGTCATGAGCATTGCAATAGGAACAACTCCATTTAATCCCAGACATTTTAGCTGATATTGGACCTTGTAGGTCTAAAATTTGATCAGGCACTGTGACCTCCATGTAAATTGGAGGAGGGGATCTTTTCAAGGATAGTCATTTTATTTTTTGTAATATAGGCATATAATTTTTTCATGATTCTGTGGTTCTATATCCATCTACTTTCTGGCATACTCTCTCCATGTGGGTAAAGCAAATGTATTTTCAAAAATCTGAGCTCTGAAAACATCTATGATTATCCATACAGGAACAGATCTTAATCTCTTGGCCGCAGACAAATTGTTCCAAAGAGTCTTTTCACAGATCTTCTCTGTTGTCTCACATCTCTTGGAAAACTCTGTGACTTGGAGTGCTGTATTAGCATGCTGTATCTCCTTTCCCCTCTTAAAGCAGCAGGTTCTGCTTCCTTTCCTAGGTGGGTGCTGACTGCAGCAATGACTACAGGCAAAAGCTGCACCTACTCTAGCTCTAAACCACAGGGATGGCTTTGGCACTAGCAGGGCTTCCTGCTGATCCAACAAGATCAACAAATTTGGGATTATGCTTCCCATAACTGAGCCATCAGGGAAATCTTGAAGTAACAGGACTGATTTACATGGAAGATCTCAGTTTAATATGAAGATTCCCAAACCTGCTTTGAATGAATGGGCTGGGTACTGGAAGTAGCCCAGCACTAACAGCATAAATCTGAGGCGTAATGCTGATATTTGACATGTTTATTTAGGAGAACCTTTACTTAGGTAATGAAATTTTGCTACTGTGAAAGCCATTGGAGAAGACTTTCTCCCATCAGCTTTACTAATCACTTCTGATTTCTGTGATGCATCCACCTACTCCAGTCCCTCCATTCCAGCAGTAGCCAATAGCAGATGCCTCTTGGAGAATATAAAACAAAATGACTGTATGATGATACTTTTCCCAAAATACTCCCACAGCCTTCAGGAAATTGTGGTTGAGAGACTTCCTGTGCCAGAGGTGTATTTCTGCACTTAATAGCCCTCCGTGGGCTTGTCAACAGAGCCAGGGTTTACTCACTGACTCCTAAGAAGACTTAGAATGTATTCTCACATGGGTATTTTAAGACATAACTGCACAGAACATTCAATTGACTGTAATAAGAAGCTAGCCCCCTTTAGGGACTATACTTTCTATTACCAACAGACAAGAGGAAGAAAATATTGTCTGAATTTGATCACATCAGTTATCTATACATACTCTGTGTTGCTTTCAGCAGCAGAAATAGCAATCCAGTTGCCATCTGACTGGTTTCCAAACGGTCTGTCCGTTTCTTCTGTGGTGTCACCAGTCCGTGTTAAGGCTGTCACAAACTGTATTGCACAAGTACAACTACATTTGGCCAAGCCAAGTATTTCTAAGATGGGGCTGTAAGACAGATAGCTGGTCAGAGATGCCCAAAGGAAAGCAAAGCTTACATCCTGGTTTTGACTGGGAGTCAACGAGGCTGGAATGAGGTGGAAGTGGTGAAACATCATACTGGGAAGGAGTACTGTAATCCTTCTGAAATGTTAGTATTTCACTAATTTAATAACTGAGTAGGGGTGAAATTTTAAACAATTCCTACATAAAGTTAATTTTTAAAGCCAACCACAAGGTCAGAATGGAAGTGGTATGTTCATAAGGCAGCACAAAATCAGCAATTGCAATTAAGTAATGAAAATTGGAAAATATTAGGGGGTAAGCCAAGCAAAAGTGAGTCCAAGAAAAATAAGGGATTGACACTTCTCTGCTGACATTTAGCAGCACTTCAGGTTCTCTCTAACATCTGTTTCCAAATGAGACATTATTTCAAAACAATTCATTCAAGGTGGGTGAAATATTTAGTTATTATAAGACTTGGTTTTCTTGCTTTTCGGTGACAGCTTTCATCCTTTGAGATCTGTCTATCCACACTTTTTTTCTTCATTACTAATAAGTATTTGAATTACTGGGAGGATATTCACTGAAGATTTAAGAAGATAATTTTTCTATGCTATATATTGCCTTGACAGTTTGAAGAGTCAGGCCTTCTCATGGATAAGAGAAGCAGTCTTTGTCCAGTCTTTCCATGTGTTACTTATAACACTTCCTTCAGAAAGCTACTCATGCCACCAAAGATGCATATCCTTAGATAACCCTGATCTTACAGCTAACGAGATGAAAGTGAAGATTTTTTTCTCAGTTCAATACAACCAGGGGGAACCCTATAATTCAGCCAGAGTGACTTTCTTCTTCTTTGATTCCAAGTCAGTGTTGTTCTTTTAGGAACTTGGGGATTAAAGTCTCTTTTTCTCTGGTGTTTTCTTATAATTTTGTGATACTACTTTAACAAAATTACGTCACATGTGTCTGCTACAGGATTTTCATTTATTTAACTTTCTGTAATTCGCATACTTTTTCTCTTGTTTGAATAAATGTAATACAGAATTATATTTGTTATGACATAGAAGTAAAGGAGAATGTTTTGAATGAGAAAGACATTGCAAGCTTTTTAAGAAAACAACAAAGTACTTTATGTGGTCATATGCTTTAGGAAAACTCAGTTTCTTTAGTTCAACTCAAAAGTAGAAAAGAAACAGCAGAAAATTTTCACCTTTGTGTTTTTTGGCATTTCATTAAAACAGTAAATTCAGGGTGAAGGCCAAGGAACCATATGAGCAGTTCAATAGTGATCTGGAATTTTTATTTTACATGTGTCTGCCTAAATAACTTCTTAAACAATTTTTATTAGTTCTGATTTAAATGTAAACCTGTAACAAGAATAGCTTTTGTCTTGCTGAGAGAGCTGTCCACGACTCCTCTCTTTGTTTTGCATATACATTCTCCTTTTTATGCTTATACCATAGCCTGTGCAACAAAACTCAGGGACTGAGGGCTGACCATAAACACAACTGAAATACACATATATTTAGGTCAACACTTAATCAGGACAGCATTGTGATCCTGGTCCCATCCTCTACTTTGTTGTTTGCAGTGTGAGGAGGAGTAGGAATACCTGCAGCTGAAGAAGGGATTTGAGTACTCGGGTAGAGAGAAACTGGTGCTTATTTTCTGGCTGATAGTAGGAACACCAAACCCAACTCTAGTCCTTGAGATCAGACAAAATTTACCCCCATCTGTTCCTCCTCCTCTATGTGGCAGCCTTGTCCTGGCCAAGATTTGGGTAGTCATCTTTTGGGTGGCAAATTTCTGCTCTGAAACCTGAGAAGTTTTGAGCTGGCAGTGCTGTAGCATGCTCACTACTGGAATTGTTGACTTCTATTAACTAATTGTATCAAACCAGGGTTCGACAGTTTCATTTTCAAATAGCAAAGAAAAGCATAAAACTAAAATAAAGAAGAATACTAAGGAACTACCTTCTCACAAAAATTCATGCTTTGCCTCAGAAGAAGTGATATTTTACTTTCAGTTTGCCTATGGCAGGTAACGAATCTATCATCGAATCCCCATATGAAAGATGAAAATGGGCAATAATCATTTAGATTTTTGTCACTTTAGAGGCTTGGAGAAGAACTTGCTTTTAAACTGCCCGGGACAATCAGGTCTGATCAAGCAGCTGAATTTTGAGAGCAAACAAAGGAGGAAAAATGTTAGTAAAGGTGCTCTAGGTTACAAAAAATGTTTGTAATCAATAGTGAGGACTGAAAAAAAGAATATGGGGGGAGTATTTATCCTCTCACACAAACATGTTTTCAGATTTATTCTGAGTTAACACAAGAAAAGTTCAGAGACAGTCTAGTGTCCTTAGGAGATGTATCTCTAGGAAATAAAACCTGCATAATAAAAGCAAGATCTTCGGCATACAGTTGTCTTTTACATACTCATTGTCTGTCTGAGGCTTTGGTCTTCTTACCAACAACCTTTTCTTTCTGCTCATGTCTCACTCTCCTGCTGCCAAGGGTGTCTTGTAGGCTCTTACTATAAGAGGGAGTCTAGTTCTCCGACTACATGTTGGCATATGTATATGAAACAGACATGCATTCCCTGCTTTCCCAGTTCTTATTTTGTCTCAGCAGAATGAAATCTGCCCATTTGGATCTTCTCTTTAAGAAGCTGACAAATATTTTAACCTTGTAAAGGGTAGAAAGGACCCAGTTTATTATATAATTGCAAATATTCCTGCTAGCATTAATGATCTGTGAATCAAGTTGTGATTCTGTATAGAGATGAAAAGCTGGATAATATCAAGTTGGAAGCAGATTAAATTTCTTGCAGTGCAGAATCAAGATTCTTCATTTCTATATTTGAAGAGATATTCAAATGTGAACACTTGAAATTAAAACACATTTTAAAAAATGTGGTGGGTAAGTAAGAAAGAAAAAGGTCTATAATGCCAATCAACATTGCTCTCTGGAAAAGAGGTCTTGTCACACAAAACCTAGTCTGTTCTTTGACAAGGATGCAAGACTGGATGATAAAGATATCTCTGAAACTGTAATATTCTTAGAATAACAAATTGGTACAGATGATCATGTCTGGGGGTACAGGAAAGAGTTAATCATCCCTTTATTTCACCCAGATTCCCTTTCTGTTAATCTATGATGTAACATTTTCTCTAAGAGTTTGATTAAATATCAGAACCAATGAAGAATACAATATATGGACCAAGAAATTGATGACAAATTCTGAAAGCAACCTAATAGGAAATCACTTGCAAAAAGTTATAGTTCTTGGGCAGGTAGTCTTGGAATGCTTCTGCCTTGGGGTTGTGCTGTTCTATGTGTTTCATCAAGGAGTATCAGAGAAGTACAAAGTCACTTTTAAGTGTGGACAAAACCTAGTAGCCTGTTAAGTAAAGCTAAGGTCAAGACAATGACACAGGGGGATCTAGCATCACTTGGTTATCATCTGGCCTATTCATATAATTTCAAGATACCATGCTGCAAAACTGTGTGCTGTTATATCATGGAAAACAGAGATCCCAGAAAAGGATTTAGGAGTCATATTCAAGAAACAAATGAGTAACTGCTCAACAAAGCCCTGTGATCACAGGAAGTCTCTTTAAGAATGGGTTTCACAAATGCCTTTTGAATTATGTAGGTTACGACTGAAGGTGATATGGAGAGAGCAAACTACTTAATTTCTTAAAATCCAGGTGTCCTTTTCTGTTTCTTGGCTTATATAAACAGAAGAATAACAAGCAGAAAACAGACTTTACTATTTGTAAACTCACGTTTTTACAGTATGCTCAGTTTAATCCTGCAATGCATTTTACACAGAAAGCAAATCTATACAGTGTAAAAGACTCATGGATTAAACCTACCTTGACCTGTAGATCCAGATCACATAACAAAACATTTTACAGAAAAATAATCTCAAATCGAAGAAACAACTAGGAAGTCCTGCCTGGAGGGACTATCTCAGAGCAGTATTTTCTACTGTTAGAGTGCAGAAAGCAGTGAGCAGTGGAAGTCTCCTTAATCTGGAAAATTTATTAAACCAGACAAAGTCTTGTGAGAAATAAATGACAATGTTCGTTAAAGTGGCTGAGGTAATTAATCACCTAATTAACTCTTTAGAGATGCGGTGACCTGTCTGTCTCTTGAGAACTCCAAATCAAATTATGAACCTGAATACTAATTCATTGGGCAATGCTAAGACCTCTGAGTGGGTAGACTTGGCTTGTACACTCTAATGTCTGTAAAAATGTGGATATTGTACAATTCATCTAAGCATCAATTCCCAGCATGGATTCACTCATGTTTCACGATCTGACCTGCTCAGGTCAGGAGGAGCAAGGTGCAGTAAAGCATGGAGTACATCATTCCATGGTGGAGTCAGTGCAGGAGGCATGACATTGGTTTGTAGATGTCATCTCATGAAGAGTTTGAACTTCTTGTAAATTGCTGAGAGCTATGCAAAGCACTTGAGCACACCCAGGCAAGTAGTAGAGATGGTGAAAATTGTTCATTTTTTTTTAGCTGTCATGGAAAAAATTCAACTTTTGAAAAGCCAAATGATAGTTTGGATTCAAATGAGGGGAAAAATAATCTCTTTTATTCCCCCCTGAAACCTGAAATTCATTAAAAAGTAAAAAGCCCTGAACACGAAAGCAACCCATTTAACAGTTCTGAGTTTGTTTTATGGAGAAGAAAAAGCAAACCATCCAAACAACACCCCCCCCCCCCAACTTTCTCATGAAAATTCATCCTATGTCCAAAATAGAGTAACTATGAACAGAGTTATTCAACCATCCCAAGGAAATAGTGATTTGTGTTAGAGATAAAGCCAAATAAGACTGTTTTCCTCTGTCTTTGTCTCCATATGTGCTTTTGCATGTATAAAGGAAGGCATGCATACATAGTTTCTATGCATGTATTCGCATCCAAAACACCTATTCTTGGGGACTGCGTGGATGTTCTCTGGCTTCCTGTAAAGTTCCAAAGGCTTTAAGATGTGTTCAAGCAGAAACAAGACTTTACCCAGAAAAATTCAGCTGCTATCACTCATCCACTTGAAACCAGCACAGCCTTTTAGTAGCAATGTTAAATGCAATACAGAGAGCTACAGTGTAATCTCTTCTGTTAAGAGAGAGAGCATTATTTCACCTGGAAACTTTTGGCTTGTGGCTATGCTCACTTGCACTTAATCATCCTTTTTAGTTCTGTGATATGTTGCAGCAGGCAGAGTAAGTCTTCAGAGAACAGGTATCTCGAGCAAAGGTTGCATGTATTTGGCAACTTCCAGTGACATACATACCTGTGTGGTTTTTTCAATTTCAGCTGTGAATGGCGCGGTGGCAAAAATTCAGACACATTCCTTCCTTTAATGAGAACGATATTTTACCATGCTGTGGTACCTCCTCTTGTGTTGCCTGACGTGCTCAGATGCACAGATTGCAACTGACTCTACAGCAGTTTTAGGACTTGTTTTCTGAAAATGTCAGTTTCAAAGATGTGGAATCAGCCATGCTCAAAATGTAAAACGCCCTCAACAATGTGGAAAGGAATGGAAGCTGAAATGTCTTTTTTTCTTTTTTTATAGCTGCATCCATCCATTTTGATCGACAAATAAGTGGTCAGTTTGGACAAAGCCCAAAGTTCTGGATGAGTAAGTGTATTGGCAGGAACACCCATGGAAACTAGTTTATTTCAGAAAGTATTAAAAAATAATAAAGAGAAAGTTGCCAAGAGGGAATTTTAAATATATTGTCCTCAAAATCTGGATTATGTTCAACCAAACAGTGAACAGATACGTACTGTATCACTTGTGACCAGGGCAAAGAAATTTGTTTCCACAGTACTCTAAAAATGATTATAAAGTGATCTACTGAGCAGAAATTCTTCACATGAATAAATCTGAGAAATCAGAACCTAGGAGTGGAGGGAAAAAACCAAAATAAATCTTGTAAAACGTCCAGATACCTTAGTCACTATTGGAGGTTATTCAGGCACCAAAGGTTTTCATTTGTTGTTCTGGATGGTTCAAACAATTCTTTAGAGAAATTATGCACCAAATATTAAGAAACTAATTAGACTCTAGTGTGAGATCCTTGAGACCTTGTAGATCTATGGAGAGCTTTTGTTGTTTCAGTCACCGTATCTGACCTCCCTTGGGCATTTACATAGCTAAATTAATTCCTGAATTCACAAACCTCACAGCCTGTGAACATAACTGAACACAAGTCTATAACATGACCAGCCAGATTTGTTATTGACAGTCAACTCAAATATTCAGTGAAAAATGTACCCTGTTTTGGTTTGGCAAGTGAATAGAGCTTGAGACATGACAAACAAGCTTCTTAAGGTAACATGTTTGCTGCAGTTTCCCATCAGCTATTCTCATATGGATGAACAGAAGGCAGGGCAGTTGGCTCAACCAGTGCAAAGACACAACAAGTTGATTTATGCATTGAACAGAGAGGGAGAGACCCATTTCACACATGCTACTGCAGGGCAATCCTGGCTATCAACACTATGATACACAGCAGCAGGCTGGGCAGGAGAACGTTTCCAGCTCAAGTCAGCAATTCCTCTGGGTCCCATGTATTTTAGGGCTCTGTCAGAAGAGTCTGGGAATGCACAGCTGTGATTTTTCATCCAGGTAGAGAGAGAGGGCAAAATTAAGCTGGATGAAATGTTCTCACTTTTCATAAACCTGATGCATCTCCTGGTTAGGGAAGGAAGACCCTTCAAAACCTCACAGCTCACAAGTGAGCCTGGCAATGATTTGTGAGGGGTGAGGGCAAAACTGAGAAAGACCATCACTCAGTCACTGGCATCAGCAGCCAACTGCTCCTTCAGCTGCTTGTGCTTTGGCTTATCCTCAAGACATTATTGTAACTCTGAGCAGATGAAGTCCTAGGAGTAAGTGAACTTGGGCTGCAACATACAGGAGGTGCAGAAATAGTTATTTGTGCCCCAGAGACCTCTTGTTGCATTTTCTTACTTTGCTCCCACTGGGTCTGACCTTGCTTTGCCTTCTCGTGACGAACAGAAAGAATTGGCATAGCTTTTACCCACAGCTCTTCCCTTTTGCACAAAAGCAGTCCTAAGGCAGCCCAAAAAACATGACTTCATTTTCTTTGTTTTTCTAATCCTTTCGTGAATTGTTAGCAGATTTAAGCATCCACAGAGATATGGCATCCTCAGCAAGGGTTTCTGCCACAGATTACTGAATTGTTCCATGCTTGCCATTTTCCTCCAATTTTCAGCTTCTCTTCCCACATCTTCTTAGTACATTGTACCCAGAAAATAGCTGCTGCTCCCCTCACAGTGGCTACAGCCATCATTCAAGCAGTGCTTGGTTGTGGAGTACAGAAAAGTCATCTCAACTCCAAACAAGGATTATGTTGCAGTGTAAAGGTGTACAAGAAGTTAGATCCAGGAAAACAATCAACCATTTCTTGGTCAAAATCTTTCTATGAAGTGTCAAGAGCTGTGGAGCATTGAAACTTCATTTTCTCAGTGGGGGGAACATTGCTTTTGACCTGCCTTTTTCAATATAAACATTTCTCTGTGTGTGTCATAAAGCTTCACATACAAAAAGAACTGCTTCACTGCCCATTTGTCCCTTGCTGGGAAGGAACAAATTGAACAAACAAATGGCATATGTTAGTCACATTGCTTCACGCACTGCTGGAACGCTTTCAGATATGCTGGTACCTTCAATTAGGCTCTCTGTAGAATTAAATGTAAATTATTTTTTGGACAGTATTGTGACATCTGAAATTAAGTATGAATTACATGAAGCCAGGCAAATGTGATATCCATGCGAATAAGCACACACCGACCTCTGTGAAATACATGTGTTTTCTGGAACTCTTTCATCTGGCTAAATCGCAGATGACTGGTTGAGGTATGCTTTGATTTTTGGTAGTGATGCTATTCATATTATTTGAGTACCTATAGTATTGAAGTGGCTTTCTTAGAGATAACGTACACCCTCCTCATACAAATGGCACATATAATACTCTTAAGTGGCATCGCTGAAATTGGGCAGACTGCTGACAGCTGACAAGATTGAATAGAGGTGTCTGGTCAAAATCTGCACACGGCTTCGTGAGGAAAATGTTGCCAATTTCAAAGTCATTTTCCTTTTGGAGGATTTGTACCTATTTCACTTATAAGATTAATTCTTCCTTTCAATATTTTTCCCGAATGCTTTGCTTAATGGGAAAAGGTCATTCCGCAGCGATGCCAATAGTATCAAATCAAACATTTCATTTAAAAGATCGCTTTTATTTCTTTCCTGCCAGATGTCACCGTGTCCTTCTGACTGAAAGGGAAAATCCATCCCTTCACTTCAAAACTCTCTGATAGGCATTACAGCATTTTGAAAATCTCACCCATTTCACGGGCAGAACCAGCATTTTTACAGTCGGTTGCCTCAATGTGCCCGAGTTAAAAACTGTAATCCTTTCTCAAACCAGAAGGTGGCAAGCACTCTTAAAGTATGAGCTGAATTGAAACACGACGGGCTTCCTTCCGATAAAAATCTCTGCCACCATTGTCCTCTGCTGAAGCACTCAGCCTTGGGTTTCCCAGCTAGAGATTTGTGTTTAACAGTAAATCACAGCAGGACAGGACTAAAAAGGGAAGCACGGAAGAGATTTAAACGTATCTTCTGTTGTAATTTAAGCAAAGAACTCTCTGAGACTAAAGTAGAAAATAATTGTGTAGAAAATATAGCTGACCGGAAAAAAAATTGAAGTTTCCACCCCACAGCAGCTCTAGCAAAGGAAAGGCTCCTGGGAGAGCGGGCTGGCTGCCAAGCACGGCCGCAGCATGGAGCACCTGGAGCTAAACCTGCCCCGCAGCCCCTACGTAAATGTAGATTAATCTAGAAAACATTAAATAACGCTTTGTGTGAATTTCCCCAGAAGGAAACTAGCCCCAAAGCTTATTTACTGTTTTTCAGCAGAAACTGCGTGCTTTTTCTGCTAATCTGTCAGTCTTAGAAAATGAAGTAATTTGTTTGTGCGAATAACAATAGTCAATAGCTAATGTGTTTCGGGGTGCCAAGTTGGAGGCGGTGGTAGGAAATTGCCTCCCCAGCACTTTCTTCTCAAGCGTTTTAGTTAAATTTCAGTCTGTAACTTAGCTGGGGGGAACAGGTCACCCAGGACACAGGAGTGTCTGAATGGCGAATGAATATATCTAGAGAAATCTGTTATACAAGGAAACCAATATACCCTCCATTTTAGAGTTGTTTACGGCATGACTTAATTTTAGCACTTGGCCTAAAGACTTCATGTGAGTCGGATTATTTTTCTGACAGCCTATTTTTTTAATATAATGTTTAACGAGTTGCTGGAGAAGGAAGTTTTCAAATACAGGACATAATTTCTGAGCTGCTTTTTCATATCCTGAAGACCTCAAAGCATGAGGAGGGCAATGCAGTCTTCAGATGCCCATGAGAGTTGACAGGGCCTGGTGACTTGAAAGCAGTAAGGGTACAATCCTCTCTGACATTAATCCTAGTCTGTGAGCGAGACACTGCTCCTGCCATCGTTAGAGTTCTCGATTATATATTGCTGCAGCACAGGTGGATGTAGTGCTGAGAAACTACACTCATCTGTACCACCCCATGCCAGGCATTTGGTTGAAAGGTGATCTCTGCCACTTCCACATGAAAGCATGAGAAAATAAAGGATGAAAGGACATGCCAGAGAGTTGGAGGGAACAATACATTTGTTCTCACCACAGGCCAGGGCCTCTGCTTTCCCTTCCTCTTGACCCTGTTGAGCATTGGGGAAAGTAAGTTGTTTGGGTTTTCTTGGTTGTTTTAAAAGGTACTACAGTAAAGATGCAAATTAAATCACAGCAGATGCAAATGAGTTTGAGAAATGCCTGCAGGATCAGTGTCCTTCAAGCCACACTCACAATCCAATAAACCTCATGTAGGATTTCTCATGTTTAGGGGTCCAGGCATGGCCGTCTTGTACCTCACATCAAGGGAAAACCCACCTTCAAGAACAATAACTGCCCCATCTCACAGGCATGTTTCACATGAAGTGCCCTACTGCAAGTGGCTTCATAACCCTGAGCACTTTCTGCTCCCACCTCTGCCGTGGAGACTGGCTTTGACCTGGAACAGAATAATGACAGTGTATTTCACCCCTCATCCTCTGGTTACCTTGCTCCAAGCTGCAATCCCAGTGCTGTTTGCACCTGTGACTCTGAGCTCAGCAGTGAAAAGCCCTGTGTTTACTGAGCCCTTGGGTTGAAGGAGCTCAGTCCAAAGTCCTGTTACTCCCCGCAGAGTGCACGCAGACCTACTGAGCTGGTAACGAATCCACCGGCAGCAGGAGGAGTGAGGTGGGATAGTATCTGAGATAATGCCGAGGGATACAGTGCCATCACAGAGGAAAGCTGATGCGTGCAGAGGAAGTTTGAGGAAAATAGGTTTTAATTACGGTATCATTCAGCCCTTTGGATATTTGCTGAATACTAAGCTAAATTTAACAAGGTATTTCCTTGCCAACCATCGCATATATTAAAGATCGCACAGAATGAAGACATCCTGAGGGAATCCTAAGCAGGAGAGACCTAAATCAGAGTTTAAAGTGTGAATTGTGTGTTTTACCCTGCTTACAAGTATCTGCCAGGGCAGCAAAATGTTACTTCCCACTTATTATGGCTTCTGCTCATTTCTGCCAGCTGGTTTTGTTAAAATTCCAGTTTTAATAGGTGTCACTGCAAACCTGGATACCTGAGTAGGTGCCTTCTGAACTGGACTCAAAGCAAGCACAAAGCAAGGACCAACACGAATAAGAAACAGAGCAAAGAGTTATTCAAAATGAACACGTAAGTGTTGGTTTGTGCAAACATGAAACTGAGGCTAAAAGCAAAATCTGCAAAGACTTCCTGACTGTTTTAGAGAAAGATACAGCCTACTCTTTTCTCTTGATGTTGGTACCCTTTCTGCTCCTTCACACCTACAAAAATGAACTGATGCTCAATGTCTGGTCCTTTTCTAGTAACTGCTGTGGCAGGCAGCTCAGCAGTCTGCAGGTACCAACCAAGGCACCATCTGGCCAAGCAAAGGAGACCAACTTGTACCTCTAAAGGGATGGTAAGGCACTGGCTACCCATTGGAGGACTTGTCCATGATACAGAGAGCTTGCTGTGTAGAAGAAGGAAGCAGAAGCCATACAGTCAATACCAGGTTTTGGGGACCTTCACGAGACCTCTCAGATGAAGAGAAATTTCACCTAAAAATGTATTTCCATAGCAACTGAAGGTATTTGGGTGAGTGTATCTAGGGGTGTATTTTAGGGGTGAAGAAGGAGCAGGAAAGAACAACCATCAGGAACATTGATCACTTGATACGTCCACTTTCTCGTACTGGAATTCTTCTGGTTTGTTTCTTTGCCTTTTAAATGGCATTTTTACCCTATCAAACATTAAGCTAGATTTTAATATTAAAATAAATGTTAAGTAATGTGAAAAGAATAGGTTTGCCAGATTAAAAATTCCTCCCCCTTCACTCTGTCCATTACAAGACCATTGTTTATTTAGCCCTCTTTTAATGCTTAGAGATGCATCAGAACCTGTCTCCAGCTATTAGTGTTACGATACAGTCTGAGCCTGTACTAAGACTTTTCTGAGACTCTGCACTGTGACCTTCATATTTTCAAGCATCTGCTGGCTTGGATTTTTCAAAGAATAAAGAAATATCTGTGGTTAGTTCATTAGGTCAAAACCAGTACAGCTAAGGGGTCTCTGAATGCTGACTATATTTTACCCTGGACTATTGTCTCCAACCGAAAACTGTGAAATTTCTTTTCATATTTTCAGGAAAGAGAAGAGGAATGTAAACCTTAATGTGCATACAAACGTAGCGGGGAGTGAATACAGGGAAAATTCACACTCCTTTTGGTCTCTCCTCTTCTGCAGCCCGGGCTGAAACAGCCCCTGCAACTACTGTCTTTGGCAGCCATTCAGTGGATTGCAGCTGAAGCTGCTCATGAGAACCTGTGGGAATCAAACCTGCCAAGTTCCTCATAGTTTGGTACAGTCTCCTCTTTATGTAATGCCCTTTCTTTTCCCCCCTGCAGTGTCTTGGTGCAGCTCTTTTCTGTAGCTTCCACTAAGATGCACAGGCAAGAAGCATCATGTACTTAGGAGAAGTGCAAACATCTCCATCACCTTGGTCAGATATGAAATTCCGACTGGGAAGAAGTCATCAGTAGACAGTAGAAGCGGCCTGAGAGCATAGTAAGAAAGGAAGAACTGCAGCAGAGGAGGCAATCACTGCTCACTTTTAGTTCTTGCCCCAAGAGAAGGTAGAATTCAATCATGGCACTGAAAAGTCAATGAGAACTATTGAGTTTCCAAAGATCAGTGGAATCCCGTGGCGCACAACAACAGCCTGTCTATCAGGGAGTTTTTCAGGACAAAGATACCCACAGCCATGATGTCCCAAGACTCTGGGACCACATTTTCCCTTCACCTGCCCATCTCTGTTTGGAAAACCTGTGCAATCTCTTACCGTAATGCGAGCTTACCATCCATATAACTGTTGAGGCAGAATCAATATTGCATTGAGTTCTCATTAACTTTTGGGTGAGATGTGCTTGCTCTTGGCTCCACTAAGAAAATGGCAGTTATTTCCCCATTTTACAGATGTCCCTATTTGTCACTACATTTGCAAGCATGACCCTGGAAGTCAGACTCCATTACAGCAACAATCACCAGTCCAGGGGGAAATTAACCAAAAAAGGATTTATTTAGATTTTCAACAGCAAACAAACAAACAACAACAGAATGCATCTTGGCACGGTAATTGAAAGAAACTCATCACTTTTAATGAAAGTTAAAGTGATTGTATTCTAAACAAGTTAATTATATCACTGTATTATTGCTGGCTGACAGATTAATTTCATTTATAGTCAATGGGGAGGTAACCCACACTGGAAGCCCATTGCAAAGCTTTTCATTGATTTTTAATGGACTTTGGGTTGGACCTTTGGCCAATTTTGTATTTACGCCTCTATAATGCTGAGCCATGAAAAAAGTTGAGAGGTTAATTCTACTTTTTGTGCATTTCTTTCCAGAAGAAAAATGATCAGCAGTAATTATATTAATGCAGCAAAGTGAACTAGATCCCCTTCTGAGACATCCACAATACCATTTTAATAGCACCATGTTCTTGCCAGAGGTGTAGTAATCACCTGCTGGAATGAGTTTTCATGGGAAAAGGTGTTTTTTTCTTTCTCGAAACACTACTATTTTAATAGTCACATTTTCAGGAGCTCAGTTTTCCCACTATTTTTTCCACTTAAAAAAAATCATTATAAAATCTGTAACACAAAATAGCTGAGAGTAGCATCTTCACAGTTAAGTGCTACTTTTCACTTTTAAAGTAACACTCCCTCCTTTGGTGTTACTTAAAAGTGATGATATTACTTTCAAAAGAAAGCATCATGTCCGTCAATTTCTGACTATTTTTCAGCTTTTTACCTGTCAGGGAATTTTTCTACAATTAGAGCAGGAAAAGTTTCACTTACTTTCTTTTTTATATATATATAAATTTTTATATTTTCCCCAAGGAAAATACCCCTAATTTTCTATTGGAAGAGTTCTATTTGAATGAAGCTCTTTTCTGATAAAATCTCTTCAGGAAAGTTTTTTTCTCTCTGCTGAATATTAGTTGCAACATTTTTTTCCCCTCTTCATAAGACTTTGAATCAAACTTCTTCCCATTTGAATGATGTAGCAACATGTTTACTGTCATTTTTTATGGTCCACATGATACCTATGTCTGCACCCTTCTGGCCAGATTTTTGGTTCACCTGCTCAGCAAAACCTGAGATGCTTTCAAATTAAATCAGCGCTGTTTAATCTACATGGTTTTATACAGTATTTGCTTTATACATTTGAGATCCTACATCCAGAGACCATCTACTATAAAACTATGTAGAGCAGGAATGAAAAACAGAGAGAGAATTATCCATAGAAAGAAATGGGATTTGCAGAAGAGAACTATCCTGAGATGTTCAAGACAGGAAAAGTGCATTTTAAAGTTCATTGTGGGTTTCTTTATATACCCAGGCATGCACATTTTCCTGATTCTCACTTTCTTTTTCATGGCAAGTGTAAAAAGCAGAAAGTTTCTTGTCTGTGTTTGTGTAGTTGCTGGAAGTATAAAAAAATATACCTCTGCAGTCCCTCTAGCAGTAGGCAATGGCTCATAGGGCTAAACATCTGGTCTAAAACCCCCAGAATTTTACACTTCAGCCTCAAAAGCATCTGGCTGATCCTTTACATGTTTACAGAAAGCGATGTCAAATATCACGCAGCTTAAATGTTCACTGACTGAAAGACGTACAGGCTCAACAAGGTTTAAAGTTCTCCGTGCTGCTATAAAAAGCGCTGCAGCATCTCATGGTTGCCTGTGATGAAGGTCTGCCTTTACTGTTGCTGATCTAACTTTCTATCTCACCTGCTATGGTTCAGCGGGGTGCTGAGTGGTTCTCACTCCCTGTCCCAGAAGTGGCTGCACGGCAGTGACTGGCATTTAAGCATAAAACACGCAGCTACAAGGGATAAGTTCTCACTAACATTTCAAATCCAGCCCTTCCACACTTTAGTTTCAAATATTCATTTTGTACCAAAGAGAACCAGAGTGGAATCAACTTTATCATAAGTCATCCTTTGTATGCCATTGTAGAGGAAAAGGTATTTGCAACTTCTGCTTTCAGGACTAATAAAAAACTAGGTAAAACAGTCCCAGGATAGGAGAATATAATCACAGATCCAGATACACCAGGATTTAGGGAGGAATTGCTATATTATATAACCAAAAAGAGCTTACTGTAATGATCACAAATCAACTATCTTGTCAAGAGATTGTACAGTGTACCTGCAGAGATAATAAGTGCAATGTCTACACAAAAATTAATTATGAAGCCAAACCCTTAATTATTTTCATGCAAATTGAAGACTGCTTGTTTAATTCATGGGAAAGCTTCCAGCTAATATGCTCTAAAAATCTCTATGCAGATCCATATTGGAGCTAAGCCATGTCAGTTCTTTCTTGTTTTGTCTGCAAAAGATCCCAGGTACAAGGAAGTTGATTGAGCTGAAGTCTAAATGTTACTTTGAGTATAGCAGCCTTGAAGGCTGTAAAATTGCTCATAACTGAGCTCTAGCATTTCCCAGGTATGGACGATCATACCATTAAACAACCTTGCAGCAGTTTTATGTGTCTGCTCTTCCAGCTGCAGTCAGATGTCCTCTTTTTTACTTTTGTGGACAGTAAACACCAGTGATTTCCAAGGAATCTGCCTGAAACCCTGTCCTCCTTCAAAAGGATGCTGTCTGTCTCCTGGGCTGGAAGTTACTGACTCCAGCACACAACCTGTGAACCCACAACACAACTCTGGAATGTGAAATCATCCAATTAAAAGAGCAGGTACAGAACAACTGTAAAAAGGGAATTAAGGTTGAAAATTAGAGTGACTTGCTGCACAAGGAATCCTAACATGGAATTGGTGTCAATGCCAGACCTCTGCTTATCAAGGTAGGGGTAACTAGATCCTATGGCAGGCTTAAACCTTTCCTTCATCTTCAGTGGCTTTCACACTTTCTCTAGTCCAGCAACTGGAAACCCAGCTGACCAAGCTCAAGACTTCTCTCTGACAGCTCAATCTTTTCAAGAACTTTGAGGATTTTTCCTTCCATATAGTTGTATGGTTTGGGGAGTTTTGTTCCCATCTGTGAGGGTGTAGGTGTCAAGAAAAATTTAACCAATATCCTCTTGCAAGATAGAGCTTCAATCCAAGGTAGAGGAGAGCTGTACTTGACAACTTCAACAGAAAATCTGTGGTCTTTGTTGTTCTTTCCCGTAACTGCTTTATTATGGATTTATTGACCACTAGTCATTGGATCTCCTTGTAAATACTCTTGTCCCATTATTTTAAAGTTCACAGAAGGAAATTTTAACTTGACTTCTATGCATTTCAGTCCTTCTGTCATAGCCTTGGATCAAACAGAACTAACTAGTTCACCTTGTAATGCATACCCAGAGAGAAAAAAAATACCACAGAGCTGACCAAAACACTGAGCAAACAGTGCACTACCAGTTATGGCATCTGCCGTGACACCCTGAGCCATCTGCAGTTGGAATGGGGCATACACTTGGCTTCAACACCTAGTAGTTAGATGACTCTCTAGTCTAGCTGTCTACAGGTTGGATATCTAGCCAAGCTTTGTTCTTGACTACCTGTATTGTTCACAGAAAGAGAAACCTCTGGAGGTTTTTCCTTTTCCATTTTCATTATGACATATATACATAGTATCTAGCCTACCTTTCCAAGAGAAAATTCCCAGGTTGTAGATAAACAACAAGAAGCAAGTGTCCATCAGAGCACACAGAGGAAAGCACACTACAGATAGGATAGTAGGTTACAAATGGGTGTTTGCCTTTTGAGGACTTCACCCCTATCTGTCATCACCTAGCACTTCACTGTGGTGATGATAACAACCACTACAGCACAGGGATGATCATGAAGGAACTTCTACCCCTAGTAATTGTTTAGCAGAATCTCTGCTCTATTGAATTTCACAGGACTAGTGGCACATGCACATCGGTCTGGCTCGATCTGGTGCAAAGAAGTGGTACACACTGAAACTTGATTTGATGCCTGTTATCCACAACTATATGAATATTTAGATGCTCAGCCCCGTGAGACTAAGGACCCATGTGGCCTGCTTCTAATAGTAATGTAATCAAAAGACATTTTTTTAGCTCTGTTTGTGCTCTCAAAACTTGACAGGGTGGCCTGAGCCAAAAGAGAATGAGCTGCTTGTTTTCAAGGCACTTTTCCTTTTGCTGCATACTCTTGGGAAGTCTTATGTCACTGAAAATTATCAAGCCCTATGGACAAGCTCTCCACAGGCATTCGCACTCCCTGACCTTTCCTTGCACGTGGGAATGATTCCAGCCCCACTTTATGAGCAGTAGTTCTTCATCCTTGATGTGAGTTGTCCAAGGGGAATTTTGCTTTCGTAATCTTCTTCCTGCTCTGTTTTTTGTGGTGAGAAGGAGAAGCAAGGAGGGAACAACAACTGCAGATTAAGGAGGTAGAGGGGCAGCAAAACCTCTTGAGCCACTGTACACAAAGGAAGATATACTCTACTCCATGTTGAGGAAAGAAGACTAACTCCATGACATACGTCCATTAGTAGTGTTTGTATTTTGGGACAGATATTTCCCTACTGCAACCCAGGGCCTGACAGTAAGCTTAACTTTGAAAACACAGGTAACTCTTGTCAAAAAGCAGTGGGACATGCTTGCCTACTTAACTGCTTTCATAAAGGTAAACTGTTCCCCTTTCCAGAATCAAACGCTAAAAAAGAGGCTGGGAAAATGAGCCTGGGACAGAAAACCAGACCAGCAGGCTAGAAAGATATAAAGCAGAATAAAAATGTCACAAGCTATTGTAGAAAGTCATTTCTAGTTAGGAAAAAGTGACTTGCAAGACTAATTTGAGAATATATTTATCATGAGCTGGATAAGATGAGCCAAGATTTTTAAATCAGTCCATCACTGCTTCCTTTGGCTTTTAGCAAAGAAAAAGAAACTTCGTGCACAGCAGGGAGAATCTGATGCCGAGCTAATCGAATGTGCGTGCAGAGTGAGCAGCAGATGACAAGGACAGGGTTGGCAGGATGTCGCCAGATTGTTTGATTAGCAATGGGATGGTTCAAAAGCTCCCTGTCCTATCAGGGACTTGGCACAGATGCTGGCACATGACTCAGTCCTCAAGTAGTTGTTCGCTGCAATACTGTTTGAGAAATGGCTCTGCTTCTCCAAAAACAGGAAGGGAATTAACACAAACAAAAACAAGGATGAGAAAGAAAGGCTACAAGACTTTTTCTATAAATGTTAGACTCTGGCTTATCTTTCTTCTAATACCATACAAACTTCAGATGAAATGAGATATTTGAGATGGGATAAAAATCAGATAGTCTGAAATTAAATCTGACAAGAGTAATATGAGGGAGCATTGATGAGTGGGTGTTTTCTTTCCTCTACAGTTGATATCAATGTTATTGCTTTTCTGTGTGTCAGTTTAGACCAAACAGCCACAGAAATGAAATGGGGGAAAAAAATAATTCTGAGGGACAAACATGCAAGGAAAATCAGCAGTACTATCTCCTGACACACCAAAGTTACATCTCTGTTCTGGAGCAGCTATGTACACAGCGGTGAGGAGAAAGTCCCAAACATCAAACCTACCTACAGAAAAAGTGTAACAAACACCTTTGATTACTAACAGCAGGTTTCTTGGTCTAGGGACAAAATAGGTATGGATTAAGATCAATTTTCTGAGCCATCCAAATCCGAATCTTCAGAAAGAATCATGATTGTTGATGCTATAGCATCAAAGCTACAATCCAGATTAGGTTGTCCAGACACACAGATAAATATCGTCGTTGTACCAGAGGGAGTTCAGAAACATCTAACATCTCCCCTGAGATTTTAAAGATAGCTTGAATTATAAAATAACAACCTAAATACCTCAGAAATAGATATACACTGATGCTAATTTTATACATCTAGTACAACACATTATCAGCTGGCATGAATTTGGATAGCTCTGTTAAAGTGCACAGAGCAGAAATAGCTTTTACCTTGTGACAGCTAATCCAGACTGCACATGAGACTTGTATATAACAATCCTATAGGTATACAGAGTAATACTGTAGCATAGCCAGAAGCCTTACTGTGGGATTTTGCATGGCTATATACTTCCTTCCAAATTGTACATGTAACTACAATCTTCTCAGTTTTCCATCATGTTCAGATGGATCTGCTGCTTCTCTATAACATGTCAATTTTCTGTCTAACCTGTCATAACAATCTATGACATCATTCTCTGACAGCTTACCACTCCTTTACATAAAATACGAGGGTTTCTCTGCAATTGCAAGTGGGATTCATATTCCTAAATACGAGTGTGGGGGAGGTGTGTGTAAGTATAGATATAAGTGTGTACGTACATGTACGTGGACAGACACATACAAAATTCCAAAATATCTGCCTGTGAGTCATTAGAATTACAATTAGACAGAAGCAAGCAGTACCAAGTCGGGCATCCTTTTTTTTTTCCAGCTTCATGGAAGACTCCTTTATATTCTGTGACCACATATTGCTGTGCACCATCAGGGGAGTAACACTGTGTTGCTGGGAAATGAACTCTTTGTTTGAACAGACTTTTCTCTTTTTTTTTAAGATTTGTCTCCAGTTTCAGCCAGATTCATTAATTTACTTTGTGATATTTAAATGACTCATATTCCTTTTAGTAAAACAGGCTAAAGAACATAACATTGAATGCCCAAGTAGGTACAGTTTCTTCATGCAAGTCCCTCTGGAAAGCTCGGAAACACAAGAACTGTTCAAAAAGTTGTTATCTTTTCACAGATTCTTTGTTCTGCACTGCACACTCAGACCTGTCAAGTGCTTCCTGGAATTTCCTGATGATACAACACATTTCCAGAGTTGAGAGTAGGTCTGAAAACATATTTGCATAGTTTAAATTCACAAGACCCTGACCTCAGCTTGAAGATACCTCCTGATAATAATGTCCCGTTCTCAGTCGCAGTTATTTCTATTAGATGAGTGTGGCTGATGGTCAGAATGGGAAAATTCATCTGGAAAAAAGGCAAATTTAAATCCAAAAGATAACTTTGGAAGTATTGTTTGCTTCTTACAATACACAGCTGTTAACTTTCCTACTCCTGGTTTTCTCAAAGGGCTGCCAAAAAATTCAGCATAACCTAAACTACCTTCTGGAGATAAGTATAGGTCCAGTGCTGTGGCAACCTAGTCTAAAATTTATTAAACTCTCCAATGTATCAATCAACCATTGCACAGTCACAAAATGCTGTCTCAGTTGAATACAGTCAGAGCCACAGAGTGGTTGAGCTCCTGCCTCATTCCCTGGAACATGAGAAGCATCTTTGCTGGCTCTCTCCAGACCCGAAAGATTCAAAACGTATGTTCACCATAGTCCAAACACACCAAATGCACCCCAGCAGCTTACAAACAATGTAAGACCTTCAGTTCGCTTGCTCATGGACATGAAAGCTACATCCTCCTGCCTGCAGAAGAAACAAAAACACTCTTTTGTGACCCTAGAAACAGCAGGGAAAACTTTCAATGACCTGAGAGAGAACACCACATTGCACATACGAAGAAAAACAAACACTCTGTGTTTCCCAGGGCCTTTTGTCTTTTTCTTTCTTCCTATTTCCAAGTGAAAATAGTCCCTGCTGGTCTCATCTGTGGGGGAATCTTTCCTGACAGGCAGCTTAACCTTAGGTGATTGAAACAGAAAGAAAACAGGTCCCTGAAAGGTTTTCTGTACCACTGGGAACGTATATGTCCCCTACTCCTCTATTTCTAGCTGAAGCTAATCTTGGATGTTTCAGAAGTAGATGAAGAAAGTAGCTCTGAAACTAAGCTGTGTGTAAAGAGAGCATAAAACACGTTTCTGGTCTTTACCAGATACAGATTCTAAGATACAGATACATTCTAAGATACAGTCTCAAAAATCTTTCCTCTGTTTCTAGGCATCCTCTTTGACCCTTGTAATCACAATGAATGTCTCTCAGACAACCTTACCCTCTGCCCTGAGCCATTTCTAGTAGTGATTGCACTAAGACTTCACTGTAATTGTGGCTGTTTAATCATTCATCACTGGCAGCCTGAAAAATGCCACTCACTCCACTATGGCTGTGGCCATTAGTGAGGATGAGTAAAATCTGCCTGAAATGAAGACTGGGTTAGCGTGAACTGGCTTAGATTCTGCCGTACACAGGCACATCCAATAAAGAAACCTCCTTCACATTGGGACTGTCCAAAACCCATTGACGTCAGCAAAGAGACCTGATCTCAGTGGGTTTTAAATCAGACTCTATAGTTGAGACATCCAGAGCAGCCTGGGGGATTCAGACACATATATTTCATTAAAGTGAGGGTGTATTAAAGCAAATGGAAGATATGTGTCTGAAATCCCCTAGACTGCTTTGAAAAACTAAACTACTGTGCAAGCTGTACAGCTTTCACCATAAAAATAGCTGCCAGCTCTTGCTTTGGTAAAAGTAATGAAACTGTGTGAAAAGATCCACACAAAAACCTGAACCCCTCATCCTTTATGAAAACAGGGAGAAGCATGGTCGGAATGCTTTGTTTTCACCGTTAAACCCTCCCCAGTTCAAATCTATTTAGAAGAGCAATTGGCTTGCTCTGGATCAGCAGGACTGTCCTGACAGATTGATACTTCAGTCCTGCACAGATAAGGGCTTCCATTTCAACCATGTTTCTGCTTGCCCCAGGATCACTGCGGAGGATGAAATAATCTCAGCAGTTACACCAGGGGGAGGATGATGGGGAGCAAAGAGCAGACAAGAATAAATGCTGTTGTCTTTCATTAAAGGCTCTGTTTTTAGCAAAAAAAAAAAATGAAGACAGCTAAGACCCAGGTCTTCAGCCCAACTTATTTGAAATTACCACCCATGAGAGTAGGCTTTCACACACAGTTATCCCAACCCAAAGCTCTGAAGACATTTGAAATCATGATTAATATTTTACAAATGGGGATGCTAGTCCAAGACTGGTAATCCCACTGAGGGATTTAGACCTTGGGATACCCATGGTGGCTCTTCTCTCTCCTGACCTTAGTCGCCAAGAAAGTCCATATCCAGTCTAGGTTATTTGACTAAGGCAAACAGAGACTTGTCTGCAGGAGATGCATCGTATGCTCACGTAAGGGTAGAGAATAATCTTCCACCAAGGTGCCTCATAGAAGGAAGAGGAAACAAGTACCTTGGAGACCACCAAGTGTGAGATGGTTAATGCTGGCTGGGAGGAATTGCCATTTAATGTTATAATACCTGAAATCATCTGGCCAGGACCAGCTCAAGAGGAACCTGAACTGTCAGTAAGAGGCACAAGGACCAAAATGCTGCTGTCTCTGCCCATGCATGGAGTCCAGCAATCTGGGAGCAGGGCTGCAACATTCCCTTATGGGCATAAAGAAGCATCTGGTATGCAGTTCCCCATCAACCCATGTGCAAGATCTGGTCCCACACTCAGTGTCAGTAAGGCTGAGCCCTCTGAAAGAGTCTGACAAAGAGAACATCACCGTCAGCGTGATAGCATCTGTCAGGGCAGGGCTAAGGACACAGCCTTTGCCTCCTGTCTGGCCTTGATGAGGGCACAGTTTTGTACAGCTCAGCCCAACAGAAAAACTCCCTCTCTTTTCTGAGAGGTGGCAAGAAAAACCTTCCTACAGCCCACAATGATACACTGCTTATTAGTCAGACAGCCTCTCCTAATTGCATTATTAGCTGGTGGCAGGCTAGGACAAGGCAAAACCATTAACTGAAGTATCTTCATTTTAGCAGTCCACTGCCTTCACACCTGATTTAGAAGGCAGCAGGTGAAGAGTACATTCAGTTATTTACTTCCCATGCAGCTGAGGTCATCATACTACTCGCATATTGTGGTTGTGTGGATGTTTACAGTCATTTCTCTTTATTTATTGCATTTTAGGAGATCTGAGAACAGGTGAAGTCTGTTAGAACAAAGAGTAATTGTGTTTTCATGCCATGCTATTTCATGGCAGCAGAGATACTTCAGACCACAGGTTGATTTCAGATTTCAAATATCAGAAAGTTTGAGGCAGGCAGCTCAGGGTTTTCAACCCTGACCCGTCTCCTGTAAACACAATCAAAAACCTACTACAGGACTCAAACTGGAAAAATGTTAAGCTGAGTCCAGGGATCTTCCCCTAGTTCATATTTTAGTGCAGGAAAATTTGGCTCAAAAGGGGACATGTTGTAAAAAAATTTGATAAGCTGATGCCTGGATAACTTTTGTTCTGCTGAGATGTTACAACTTGTGCAAGGCAATCTCTGAAACAGGTAATTGAGCATTTGAAAAGCAGCTGTTAATCATGGTTAAGATAACAGCCTCAATGAGCCAGCTGTCAGGGAAAGTGATAAATTCAGCTTCTACTCTGTGTTTACCTGGAGAAAACTGCTGAGAAACAAGGAGGATACTCACATCTCTCTAGACAGAAAGTTCGTGATAACAAGGAATTTGAATAGACAGAAGATTCATTTTAATGGAAAGTGAACTATTCATATTTCTTTTCCCTTTTATCACGGAGCTGAACACTTTAACTCATGAGGAATGTAAATAAATTTATGTCAAATGTTAAATAAACTTTTTATTTCTTTTTTTTCAATTTCCTTTTCTTTGTCTTTTTAATAAATCTTGTTTGGGTTGAGATTATGCTCATAAAGGCAATTCATGCAGGAGCCACAGAGAAAACAGATGCTGTAACCTTTGAACAGAACTGCTGAAAAGCAATGCAAAAGAGAGTTTGGAAATTAAAATTGCCCCTTTTGTCTGAGGGACTTAAGGGATGGAAGTAGTTCATGCAGGAGGCATAAGATATCTCCCTTTGTATTTGTGGCAGAACGGACCCAGGGACCTGCACACAGCTGTCACGGTGTTCCCATTAAATCATTGGCATCCATATTATCTGGAATAACAGAGTGCTGGCATGCAGCACTATAAAAGGGTGCCCAAAATGAAACCTGTTTGCCCAGTACCTGCAATGGTATGATGGGCAGAACTGGGCCAGATTTTCTCCATTGAAAACTGGACACAGGGAGGAATAAAGGAGCCAATGCCTCTGAAAGGAATCAACACCCACTAGGACGTTGGAGACCTCATGAAGGAGAAAATAAGCCCTAGTCAGCAGCCACCGGCAGAGCTGGGGGTGGCAGGGAACAAGGCAAATTGTTCTGTGATTATAATATAGCTTATATGATAGCTATATATATTGACCAGTACATACTTCCTTAAGATATCAGTGACATCTGACTTTGCAATAGTGGTAGGTGAATACAGGCACTGCTGCAAAAGTCTTGTGTGGAGTCACATGTGGGACAACACTCAGGTTTCTTTACACAGATTAAAGGAAGATGGAACTAATTGTAGCAGGTGTAGGACTCATTTTGGACGGAAACTACAGCAGCTCCACTTACTTAGCCTGGCAAAAGTATATGGTGCAAAACTGGAGGGAAATTGCAAATGAGAAGGTTTTTGGCCTCTGTAATTTTCCCAAGAAAGAGAAGAATCACTTGAATTGATAAGCAGCACTATGGCACTATAAAGAAATCCACTAAAAAAAAACCCAACCCCCTACCTCTTTCCTCTCTTGTACCAAATCAAGCTTGGGTCTCTCTCTTATCACACATAAGACTAGAAACAGAATATTTTTTATATTTTGCATCAGTCTCTGTTCTGAAGCACCAAGTGAGATGCAGAACCCTACACAGTTTATTTGGATCACTTTAGAGGTTTCAGTTATCATCAGCTAGTTCTTCTAGACCCCTCCCATATGGTTCTTCTCATACCCTCAAAGCTTATTCAGAGCCCCACAAGTAGGCGATGATACCTCTATGCTTCTGCTTACGCTTAAAATCATTCCACTGCTACATCACACTCAAATTTCAAATAAAAGCTGCATCTCTTCTTCTCCCCACCCAACAGTCACAGCTGCAGAGATTCCCAGTGACAGAGCAACAAGCCAGCCCACTTACATCACTAGCCATTATGCATCATTACCATGCATCATCAAGCAGCAATGTCACCCCCACACATGAAATAATAATGGCCTCACAGATGTGAGAGTCATTGCATTTTTGTCTACTGCTGTTGGAAGACAAACTAACAATGCAGAGAAGCATATTTGCAGGGAAACAGTTCTGGCAAAGTTCCTTCAAAGAACTTGATGTGGACCAAAAAGGTTTGTATGGATGTTTTGGTTTTGTTGCTTGGGGTTTTTTCTTCAATTATTTTTTCTGTTTTGGGGAGGTTTTGTGCAACATTTCTGGTTTGCGTTTCAGCTACTATTAATAAATCTGTGCTGGGCTCATAAGTGCTTCTAAACACATCACAGATTTCTCATTAAACTCTTCCCCTTTTATAGAAGACAAGTGCATTTACCTCTTCCAGACAGTCCCACTGCTTTGCTGCTATGATAGCTTTGTGCCATGCTACTTTCTTCAGCTAAAAGAAAATATTCTATTCATCTTTTGCACTCACAAGGGCACACCCACAATCAGGACCAAACCCAGGGATGCTAAAATACCATGGACAGACTTTGCCACCAATAAAGGGAGACATTAACTGTTAGCATAAAGCCTCTGTTTTATTCAGTGTCCCACATACATAAACACTTTAAGACTGCTCTGGTAAAGCCCCGGTAACTTCTATTTAGCGAAATAAGCTTCAAAAAAGTTGGTCATCATAGCAACCTATTCAGCAATTTTTGTTTCTTAAAATATTCACATTTTGGTATGACATTTGTCTTTATAGGAGGTGTTGGCAATTAGAAGAAGGATTTTAATCATGAAGCATGATGTCTTTCAAGTTACTGCGTGTCTCACAATGACACAATGACTGAGGCAATCCAGTGCAGGATCAGCTCCTGAGCTGTGCCTTAAACCTGCTTTCTGATCGCAAGAAGATCAATTAATCTTCCTGTGCCTCATTTTTTCCCCCCACAGAGGAAAAAATATTCAGAGTAACACTTGCTCAAACAATTTGCTGTCTAGTCATAAGAATATGAGAAACATGCATTTTTAAGATGTGCATGAGAATCTATATTTACATATGTTACTATCCAAAGCTTTTTGCTATTTTCCTGAGCTCTGATAAATGCTGTGCTTTGACTGACTCATGCTGCTCGCTCCCACTTCACACTTGCCCATGCCTCTCACATCTGTGGGACAGCACCAGAGGCACGTGTTTCCCCGCAGCCGTGTGCTGCATCCTTCAGACAAACCCTACGCATGGGTGCTGGGAGCCAGGCAGCATGAAGCCAAAGTGACTTCTCAGCAGAAGCCTCCATGCACGGCCACTGCATCCCATGGCACCACTGGCATGTCACCCAAGGAAAGTCCCTCCCAGCACATCTATAGCCTGTGTGTTTTTAATGAAGCTCATGGCTGTGAAGGAAGCACCAAGAGTTAACATTTTGCTTGCCAGTGTGATAACAAATCGCATGCTGATACCCGTACATGAGTCAGGATATGGTTGTCTGATCTGTTGTGTCTGTAGGCCAGTCTGCTCCAAGCAGCAGTGCAAACCAGTGGCAGGCTGAAATAAAAAACCCCCAGCACTCCTCTCTTGCAGAGCACTGGCCATTCTCCTGGGCTGTACTTCAGCCAGTTAAAATTAACTCTGCAGACCACAAACAAAATCATTTACAAAACCAGGCAAAAGAGTCCAAAGATGTACTGTCAGTCTGACAGCAGACTAGCTGGGCTCTCTCTGTTTTGGTAGTTGTTGCTCTCATAGTGACATGAAGCAACTTGTAGCCCCCACACGAGGTATTGGAAACATCAAACCATCAGTATTCTGCATTAACACAGACAAATTAACACTATCGCAGTGAAACGAGTATGCCAGCGGTGATTCATGCAGCGCCGCTGAAACAATAACTCACCCTCACGCCCCAGCAGTACACAATAAAGTAACCTGGGAGTGTAATTACAGTGAGCACCGTGCTGACACAGCTGCTGCTCTTCACTCCCAAGCAGCCATTGTATTTCCCTGTGCTTCATGCAATGTTCTTTCTAATAAGGTTGAATACATCAGCCTTCGGTAGGAGGAGAGTCTGCCTAAAAATGATCTAAAAAATTATCACATGAGGGTTAACAGGTGGCAGGAAATCTTTATTTTGGAATAAAGGCAAAGTAGGTCATTGTATGTCACATAAAATACAGTCTCTAATAAACTCATGGCAACTTTAATTTTGTCTCCATCTTATGGGATAAGTACCAGCATCTACCTGCAACTTCAAAGGGATTTACAGGCACTCTGTGTGCTGGAAACCAGCCAGCGTGGCCATTCTGAGTTTCTTGATGCCAGAAGGGAAATAACTCAGATTGGCCTTTCTGAGGAGATTTTCAGTATACATTCTAGCCTGGCTCAGATCCAGGATATCCAGTGCTGCACCAAGGCTGAGCAGTGAGGCAATTCATCCTTTTGACACTCAGGAGAGATTTCGTCTGGGTTTGAAGGTGGAGAACTTCATTTATATTTTATCGGGAATGTGTTCCTCCTTCCCATTACTCAGCTATGAAGCAGCAAAGAGACTTTTTAGGCCCTCTGTTCTCAATCCGTTAGATTGCTCTAAAGTTATGAGTTGTTTTCACCCCTAATAGCTGCCTGCCAAACAAAGTTTCTTGAGGATGAAATCACTTTAGGCATCACATCTTTCTCCAGGTAAATTACAGACTTCCATGTTGCTATGACCAGACAATCATAGCACATGTCATATGACAGAGATGACAGCAAGAGAATGCATCTTCCTTGAAACTCAGAGAGGGTGCTTGAGTCTGAAGTTAGGGAACACATGCTGTGCTGCAAGCTGCTGTGCAGACATCAGTCAGTGGCACAGCTCATCACTCTCATGCAAAAAACTGCAGAAGCTTAGGTACGTCTGGTGTCAGCTGTCCTGTTGAAATATGAAGGTGAATGAAAAACTGTTATGAAATTCAGAATCAAAAATCTCTAACATCCTTATACATCACATATGTGTAAGTCCCCATGGGTTATCGTCTTCTGGGAAGAAGACATAGTCTGTTGTCAACCTCAGGATAGAGCATCAACTCCTCTCTGCTACCAAAGAGATAATATTGCTTACTTATCTCCACTTCTGTAGCACTGGGGGGGTAGAGTGGCAGAGGGAGGGGGGTGCGGGGAGCATGGGTTTGGAATGTAGGATTCAGGAAACCTGAAGTTCCCTCTTTAGCTAGCAGAGACACACACACACATCCAGTTTTCATAAATAGTTCTCCGCAAGATCCCAGCTTGCTCCATTAACTCCATGGAAGCCTATTACTGCTAATACTAAAACCTTAATTTAGGTACCTCATTTAGAATCTGATGTTAGATAGTATGAATAGTCTTCCTTACCATTTCTTATCACAGCAAGTGTTAGTGTCCTTTTTGAGGCTGGTCAAAGTATTATATATTAGAACAATTTTGCAGTGGAAATGTACTCTGAAAGGTCCAGTATATAAATTTTCAGTGGGAAAAAAGCATTCATTATTTCCAAGAGATAATCTGATGAAAAGGAAAAGAACTCTTTATAATTTATTGAGTACAAGAAAGGTAAATTTTAAAGCTCAAAAAGATCCCAGACTGCAGAAACCAAGCCTGGATGGGAAGTTCCATGTGATTGCTTCTCTTAAAACACCCAGATACAAGAGCTGACATCCTTCAAGGCTGGCAGGGTTTGCATTCTGTCTATTTGGAATATGAGCCAACAGGAGCATTGAGGGCAGAGCAAAAAGAGAGTAATTTTATGCAATCCTCAGCAGAAAAATATACTTTCAAGAGATGCATCTTCCTTTCACTACAATTTTCTTATCCCACAGTACAAGCAGATACTAGAAATCCCAGAAGACTTCTGGTGATCTTCAGCATATATATTTTAGATCTCACATTCAGCCTTCCCTGCCCCCCAGTTTCTTGGCTTCTAAGGTTTGACTGTACAAAACACTTCAAAGAATGGGAACAAAAGTTCCCAAGTATCCAGACAAAGCCTCTTCTCTAACTCAGTTCTTATGATCTCTTTTATACATCATAGTACTGACAGGACAGTGAGGCTCCTCGGCTGGTTACTAAACCTCTCCTTCCTTTGATGTTCTACAGAGTGAGACATGGGCATTGTCCATACTCTCATTAGGAATATTACAGCTTTAGCAGATCCCCAACTATGCACAGAGAAGCCTAAGAAAATAGTAGTCCCCCTTCTGCCACATCTCCATGCAAGGGATCCAGGATAATGCGTGTACTGTGCAGCATTCCCGAACTGTTTCCTGGGCCTGTGCTAGGAGTTCTCCATGTGAAACCATTTTATTTTCACAGGAAAGAGGGTTTGAGGGGAAAACATGCTTTCCTGATCTGGTACATGCTGGAACATCTCAGAGAGAGCAGGACAATTTACCAAAGTCATGTTTACTGGGTTCTCGTTAGGCCAAAATTGCCTTAGCAGTGTTGGCTGATACCATTGCAATTAAAAATCTATTCTCACCTCTAATAAATTGTTATTTCTTCAGAAAGCATAGTTGTCAATGCTGCTTCTTTGCAACATTTCAGACAAGGATGAATTTTTTTCTGACAATTTCGCCAAAGCATCAACATTAAATGTGTCACTGTGCACACACACATACATTGCTGAATGTGCTTCTGTGTGTGTGTACATATATATATAAAATCATACACATATATGTATGTACATGTAAAAACACACAGAAAAATATAGGGGGGGTGGAAGGAGATTAAAATTTGTGACTTTGTACTCTGATCTTGTGGTTTAAGTAAATTTTATCAAATTGGTTAGACCTAAAGAACACTGCTTTCTAATAGGGATTTGTTTTCAATGCTAATGCAATTACTCCTCTTCTTTTCCTCTAAGCAAATTCTTCAGCACTATTAAAAAAAAAAAAAAAAAGGAAAGATAAAACCACAAAATCAGTCCCAGCTGCCTAATCTAACCCATAATAGCAGACGTGTGTGGATCCCTTTGACAGAGTAGGGGGAGGGAGAACTCTATAATAAGAAGGCAGAATCTACGTAAAGGAGAGTCAACTTCCACTGACTCATTTCCCGGGTCTTCCTCTTTTAGATTATTAACAGAGATGCTGTTTATAGCTTAATGGCAAGTCTCCATCATTCAGCATAGATCATCAGCTACAAAGTTCCCCATTCAGGACCCCCCTTGTTTCTCAGCTTGACCTTCCAGACTTCAGGTAGCATTACTTTCTCTTGGAACTTGTTTTTTAAACTCCACCTGAGTAAAAGATGTGATGGGGTGTCAGAAGAAGATGGGTTCAGCTTCTTTCTCAGCTGTCAATTTGCACTTTCTGTGACTCAGTTTACCACCTTTTTGCACTGGTATTTGAAATAATCATTTTGGTGCTATAACCCATGGTTGCACAGTCCTTTTAGCTACCTCTTCACCAACAGATGGTAAAAAAAAATCAATATCCAAACTCTTAGGGAACTCAGGAATTACCACTCATGAGCAGTGCCATTTGGAAAATGTCACTTTAACAGAGAATAAAGCTCAGCTCATACATAGCTTGAGCTCCTGCATGTGCTCCAGAGCCAACAGTACATCAAATGTCTACTTCTGAAAGAGCAATTTATTTCCCTAAACACATGTTTCCATGGGCCTACTCCACATTTTAGGATTTTAAAGCAGTGTTCAATAGATGCAGAATCATCCTAGTCATTTTGTTATGCAAATGACAATATTGCCTTTGTCAGTACTGAAATCACAGCAAGCACCACAGTTCAATTCTTAAACTACAGGAAATTGTCTATTTTTTAATTATAACAGAAATTCAATTATACACTTATCTAAGACTCTTATTACTAGGTACTTTCTCCTAGAGGAGACAATCGCCTGCACGCTGAAATTCACAGCTGAACTCCAACTACGGATGTTCGAAAGTCTCTGATCTTCACTGAAGAGGCAGCGCAGGATCCTCCTTTGAAAATTTTGCTACTAACAGTTTTCTTTACCTAAAGAAGTAGTGTGGGGTTTTAGAAGAACCTTGTAATAATATTTCCTTAAACTGCATTTGCAAACAATAATAGGAAATACACTTGTAGCCAAAGAGCTTAAATGGAGGGTGTTGACAGATGCAGAGGGAAGATGAGGGAGGACACCTGTGAATCTTTACAGCTGAATCTAATAAAGGAACAGCTGATTTATATAAAGAGTAAGGCAATGGGGGTACTAGAGAAGTGGCTGAGAATAGGAAGGGGGAGGTATATTATTTCTCTGTCTTTTTTCAATGATTTATGTGTAGGCAAGACTAGTTTCTGAAATAATAATAACTGTCTTTTAGAAAGTGTATTCTTTTTGTGTCAAGCCTTTCTCTTTTTGGGAGAAAGAAGCTCAAGGGAAAGAAGTTTCAGAAGCAGAAGTGATGCAATTGATACTGTCTTGGGATTTCTTGCTGCCATTCAAGAGCAAACAGAATTCTGGATACCTGGCAAAGGTAATGTGTATCAGGTCTGACTCCTGGCTGTTTTATTTTTAACAATGAATTAATATGTTTGGGGTTATTTTTTTCTTACATCTAAAAGAGGTAGCTAGCGTGTACTTGTATTTGATATTTCTTTGGTACCTGTGTCTCTCTCAAAGCTCCTGCCTGCCTTCAGCCAGGAAGTTCAAAGAAGTTGTCAGATGCCTCTAATGACAGTAGCCACAAACCTAGCTAGTTCCTCTGGCTGCAAATCTCATGATTGTAACTCTATCTGAGGTGCCCAGCCTCCATACAGCAAAATGTCAGTGTAGTTTAGGTGTATGGGAGCAGTGCGTCCTGCCTTTGCATACAGATACCTTCCTTTGGCTTGAGTCCTGCTTTGATTTAGTTCTCTCAGACTGTCTGCCGTAGAGAGGTACTGACAGCTGCTCAAGCACGTAAGGGTACATCAAACATTTATATCTTTAGCTGGTTAAGAGTCATCAGGACATCTGCTGTCATCTGCCATCACAACTTCTGCAGTAGCCACGTGATTTTTGTTGTGCTAGAGGTGATCTATCTGTGCATAACTCTTGTTGTGCCACTCTGGCAGTGACAAGCAGGTCACAGAGAGATTTATTTCTAATGTAGCCCTAAAAAGCAGTGAACCCTCTCAAATCTTGAGAAAGCTGTGAGAGCACGCAGGTAACACCTAGCTGCTAAAGGGCCCCATATCTTACCTCCAGCCTGTACAGGCCAGGAAAAAGGCTGTTCCGGGCTGGACTTTTTGACCTCCAAAACACAGTTTGCTTACTGTGTTGCAGAACTGCCTTTGCACCAGTGGGATTAATTTTATACTGATTTACACTAATGTTCTTTCCTGCCCAGACCCCAGGAATGAGACCATAGTACTATGCACTCCCCCTGTTTGACTTCCACATCCTTTGCATTCACCTGGAGGGGTTTTGGGTACAAAAACTCTTTCAGTCAGATGCAACTGTTTTTCTAACAAGTAGTTTTCTCTTCCTCTACCTTTGTACCTTCCCACCCATGACTTAGAACTGTTGTGATTGCTGCTGCTGCTACAATACTGGCAATGTTCTCAATATATCCAAGGCACCACATGAGGTTCCCTTTTATCAAAGTCCGTTATTCACCAAGAAATGGGCTGATTATTTTACAGTGAGCATAAAAAGCGACAGAGCCATGAGGACAGAGCCGGGGCACATGAAACTGAGAGCACTGTGTCCTGCAAATTGAACATGTGCTAAGCTTCCCTTGTTTATGATTTGCTTTGTCTTGAGGTAAAAAAACCAAACCAAAAGCCACAAGCTAATAACTTTTTAATAATTTCTGGTTAGTGTCATGTGCACAGATTAATAAAACCTACATATTAGTCAGTGTTCTTCTGAGAAGTAAAATATGGTGAGCAAGAAATCTGTGTGGTCACAGAGCAGAGACAGGAGCAGGCCATGGGCCCTGAGGGTTTAAGTACAGCCCTGTACATGGAATCAGGTTATGCACAGACACAGCGTATCGCAGAGCGTACAGGAGGCATCTACTGCAAGGATAAGGGAGTTGATTTATTTCCTGTGGCTTTTGGAAGACACAGTGTGAACAGGAGGGTGGTTAGTTTGTGTAAGCAGTTGCATGTGTATAATTTAATAATGTGCAGTTGAGAGCAGTTTTTTCTTGGAGTTAGCATTTAATCTCTCTGACGTCCTGATCAATACCTGGGAGACAATCTAAGGCTACTGAAAAATTAACATGCTTGGATGGAGGCTGTTTGCTACAAGATCTTCTAAATTGCAACATATGAATGGATTTCTCCTTCCCCCCCCTCCCACTTCACCCCCTAGGTGCCACTGTTAAGCATTGCTAAGGCTAGCTGCAGGCCACACTTAACACTTAGACTGGTGACTCTCTAAGCCATTTAATTTATTTGCATTTAAACTCCTGAGAGTGTGCAAAGAATTCTTTTGCCTGTATATCATCAGTTCTTATCCTTATGTCTTCATGTACTGGCAAAAAGCACTGCTAGTTTTATCACATCTTCTGGCCTTTTGAGAGAGAAATCCAGATTCTGAGACAATATTCTGGATTTTTATTTTAATCTCATTGTGGTTTATTTAACTCATTTCCCTTGAAGTTGTTTCACATGTTGCAGCTGATAAAACTAATGTTGCTAACAAGGTTACCATCCTTGCCTCTCAGTCAGGGTAGGAACCAGTCCCTCAAGAAGCCAGTCCTGACACTTCCGCAGTTCACATCCTACCGTAACAAAGTAAATGTGTCCCTTCAGTTTCTCTTTGTCTCTTTCCATTATACTTCTTCCCACAAAACTTTCACACTTGTCCTTGCCTGCTGTGCTTGGCATGGTTACTGTTTTGTCAGTTTCCCAGTGTTCAAAGATTTTAGCTAATGGTTTTCAAGGTTGAACGCCTAAGGCTTAGTCCTTGAATTCAGCAGAGGCAAGTAAATAATTGAGTTGCCTGAGGTTTCCTTGCTGTTTGTCGTTGTCCTCCCAAATGGAGGACAGAAAATCAGATCCCTCTGAATACTCCAGACTTACTAAAGTCTTTGACTTCTTCAACAATGTTTTAGCTCCTAGGGAGATGTGATGCGTGGAAATGTATGTATTGCAGCCTCCATCGGACTCTATCCAGCACTTCAATATTTACACTCAGATGAAAACAGCCTAAAAAGTGCATTCTTCTAAGTGGCACAAGAGGACTCAGAATGCGCTATAGTCAGTGGGAGCTGTGGGTTATGCAGCAAATGTGGATTCCTGGGCAGCTTGAATAGATCAGAGTGGTGTGGATCCCAAATCTTAGCTTCAATAATCTAAAAAATGTAACCTGCTGAGGTACATATGAATGATATTGCCCTCAAATTCCTGGGTTCCTTGTCCCTTTGACCTTGTGTGACTCTGGGAGGCAGACATGATGTATGTGTGCGGAACACATAATCTGCTTGCATCAGGTCTAAAGATAAATTTCTGTGAATTTGAGTTGTGTGTTTTTTGTGAGGATTGGAAACTGAAGCAGGAAACAGATCATTAAACCACTGTTCATGGGGATAAGAGATGTAGAATTGAGCATAGTGACTGAACAGGAAAGAAACGTACATGAGACGTTATGTATGAAAACCCTTTGTGCTGACAAAGCAAAGGACCTCTTACCAGGGTAGTAAGGAAATATCCAAGCTACTATAGTAGAATTGTGAGCGTGTGTGCATGCTACCAAAAGGCTGTTTATTGTGGCTAAGAAGGGGGAACCAGCCTGGTTTCACACTCAATGAGCAGAGCCTCAGTTGTCTCACTGTCAACTGAGATGGTGCAGATTCATGTTTTGGGTCACTAGCAGCTTTTCAAAATATATTAAAGTCGCCCAATCCCTCCTAGAGCCAAATAAGAGGGAACTTTTACCTGAAACCACCCTCTTTGGCAACAATCCAAATCTAAGGTAGCTATTTTTTACTCTAGAGACTCATATGGAAGCATTGGAGGGGTGGGGAGATGGTATTATTTATGATTTCAGTAAACACGCTAGGACATCAGACAGGTAAAATTAGTCAGTCCTCATGAAAATGCATATAAGGTAGGACTTCATACATAACACCCAGAATTGACTTCTTGTGGCCCAAATAATTCCTCTCCATGAGAAATTGTTCAATTTCCGTAATGATGAAAGCTATGTGATATAACTGTGATATTATTCCTGCGCTCACAGAAGCATTCAGTAGCAATCACTGTGCATCTTACATTGACTCCCCAATGGAGCTCTAAAGCATCATTGAAAGCTTGTGTCAAAATGCATCTTAAATTACACGCTCCATTTGCAGATGCTCTTTGCTAATCCAAGGTACTTCTCCCATCACCATGTGCATAAGGCAAAGTGCTCTCGTTGCCAACACAGACCACTTTTGCATGTTTGATTTGTTTATGATTTGCAAAAAACTGTTGATGTGGCCACCTAGAATTTTACTCTTTGCTGCTGCTGAGCTTCACTGTCAAAGGATGTATTTTCCCTTTTTCTGTGGGTAAAGGTTAAACAAGGGTTGCTGTCATCTGACAGTCTAGTATCCAATATTACTGGTATCGCAGCCCCCTCACACCATGGCCTTTCTTGGAAGCTCTACATATGTGAACCAGCTAAGCCTGACCTTGCTCTGCTTGGGACATCTGATGACATCACAGCTGGAGGTGATACAGCTATGAACATTAAGTTATGGGAAAGTCTGTGGAGATGTTTTTAACAAATAAAAGTGGAACACTTGCGAAAGCGTGATGTGAGCATTGTGTTTTTGGTACTTGAAGTACTTGTTCATAAACATGTGGATACCCTTTAGGCGTATGGTATGACAATCTTAGTTAATTTTGTTTCCCAGACTTCTGCTGCAAAGCTTTGTTCTATATGAGAAGCTAATGCTGCAGTCCAAGGTCATGGAGAGCTAAGGGGGAAAGGGCTGGCTGGATACACCAAAGTTTCATTTTTAGATTTTGTTTTCTTCTTCTGTAGCCTATTTCCAATGTCAAAGGGAAAGCTGATACAGGGATTGTGTTGGTAACAAGCTTTCTGCTCTTATGTGCAAGTGCTTTCATAATCATTGTAAATGTGTATTAATATGTGGTGATTTTTAAAAGGGAAAGAAAATCTATGGGAACATACCTGTCCAACAAAGCGTGTGTTTCCCTTTGGAAGAATGAAAAGCAAAAGTAAAGGAGAAACAAAGTTTTTTGACAACCTGAAAACAACCTGTGATTTCCAGTAGAGGAGGAGACCCAGAAACAGGAAGAATTTAAGGAGTCAATGGGTAAATTTAGAGTGCAACTATGTGAAGGCAGCCCATGGCTATCTCTTATGAGAAGAAGCATAAAAGAAAATTGACTGCAGGTGTCTCCCTGTCACAGGGAACCCATGGTCTGATGTCCCTCACCCTGGAAAAAAAAGAACCTAGTATGCTTTAAACCAGATGGAGGTTCAGGGTTTTCCACAGCAATGTGGAAACATTACTTGTTTGTTAGCTGAAACAAGGCACTCCTTGCAAATGCCAAAAAGGGACCAGAAAAAAAAAAATCTGAGAAAACACTTTCTGTTTTGAATTATAAATTTATGGTTTGCAGATTGCCTGTAAGTGGATCAGTATTTGGGGCCTGTGGACTCAGTCTCTCTCAAGCATTTGGCAAAGCCAAGTCCAGAACTAGAACATTGTACAGGCCAATTTAATTCTCAAAATAAAAGAAAGAAAACCTATCCAATTTTCGAGGAAATATTGGATGAAGTGGCCAGAGCAAGATCTCTGTCTGATAACCTGCAGAAATTAAGGATACTAGGATGGGATGGCCAGGGTACTGTATCTTGACACACATAGCTTTAGCCCTTACTACCAATTTGCAAGACAGAGCTAAGTCCTGGGTGGCATTTTGTGTCAAGATTTTCTTTTAAGAGAGCATAGTGGTGAAAAGAAATCTTGTGAAACAAAATTGTATTTAATATAACTTAGATATTGAAAATAGCTAAAACCAAAATGCCAGAAACATGGGGTAATTGTTCCACTGGCAGTGAGCTTCAATGCTTTCTGCACATGCCAAAAGCATCATAAGCTCTGATATCTTGTAGAAAATGATGGGGACTAATATTCATTTGTAGGAATGAGCTCTCTGATATAATTTGCTTCTGGCTAAAAGAGGCTATTGCATTTTTTCTTTTTTATCTGCAAATAACTAACTGTGAATGCTTTTCAGATTAATACCATCCTTAACCTCAAACTAAGTCACAGACCCACAAAGCATTTTTCTTTTATGTTACCCCTGAAGAAGATACAAAAATCCAGATTTTGCGGTATGAGACTGTACTAAAAAGGGACTGTCCTGATTGTTGAAGTATGTATTCTGTACCACTGAATTGTACTGGTAAATTTAGTCAAAACCAGTGTAGGCCAGGCATAAGCAGTCCAAAATTGAGTAACGCCGTAGTCATGTGAAATATTCTGTTTGTATGCTGTTCCCGGATGAAGTTTAAATACACACCACAAACAACACTTATTTAGGGGTAGATCTCTGCCTCTGTTCTTAAATAAAGTAATTAGCCCATATGTTAGCTCCCTGTGCCATACATTCATGGGATCTGGCTCTGCATTCCTAGTAAATCTGTAGTCAGTAGTTAATATCCATAGATTAAAAGACTGGATATTTAAATGTCCAGCTGCTTGACTAAAAACATCACAGAAGGACCTGGGGGAGCTCAAAATTCACATTGAAGTTATGGCATTAAATCTCATAATTACTCATCACTTGCAAAAACAGCTGCCTCACAGGTCCTATTACAAGCAGGTCATCCTGTCTCAGGTCAGAGACATCTTGTTCTCAACCTGCAGCAGGAAGGAAAGTTATGGTTCTTCCCATCTGTTGTTAGATCTTGCCTGCAACTTCATCTTCAGGCAGTCCATCTGTGAGGCTGATGATAAGCAGTATTTGGGACCGGCAGCCTTTCTAAGACTTATTTTAACCAGCCATTGGGATAAAGCACTGGAGAGCAAGTTTTTAGCAAAAACAAGGAATGTTTCAAGCTCTGATTGTGCTTTACAAGTTAAATTAGAGTGCTTTTCCTCATAAGCTACAAAAAACAAACCCAGCTTTTGTATTTTTAGGAAGCCTGATCCCTGCTGTTTCAAAAATTTTTTTGGTGTGTGGGGAGCCAGAGTGGGAGAGAAACTGTTTTTATTTGTTTATTTGTGTGAACCCACATACCATATGGCTTGCAGCAGAAGGAGAATCTTCCTTCTCTTTGGCAGGTTTGTTATACTTGTCCATGACTCTACAGTAACGCATTGCTGATGGCTGCCCCAGTGCTGAGCAGATAACCCACTTCAGCGTGCAGTCAGTGCCCTTGCCACTCTGCCTCCTGAAGAGTATGCTGAAACCACCTTGTCCATGTACAGCCTGAAATATTTCTAAAAATCAAGAGGAAAAGTAGATTTATCTATGGGCCACAAGGTTAATAGCTTCACCAAGCCTGCCCCCTATCATCATATCGTCAGAGAATATTTTTTTTAATAAATTAAAAGTCTTTTTTTCTCATAAATCATGCTCTTCAGTGGAAATATTTACAGACGTAAATGCCTGCATGTGCAACTGATCTCCTACACAGCATTTGGTTTATTACTCAGGTGATAAACAGATACAGATTCCTTGAGTGACACATTAATTAAATATTATATGTGCAATGGGGTGCATGTTATAAAAATGATCATTCTATCTGGTGGCATGCTTGTACTTCCAGTTCATACCCTTGGGTACCATGGAGGCATTGCATGAGAGAGAAATGGGAACAGTTGGATGCTTCTAGTAATGTTTCTTTAGCAAATCATTTTGTCAGGTTATTCTTCTCTTTGGACTATCAAATCATGTGTTGTCAAGTAACCTGATACTTCTGGAGGCTGCACAAGATTCATAGCATCTGGCAGTTGCAGAAACGCATAGTACAGTTGTTATTTTTCTGACTGTCAGGTGGATTTTTGACTTTTACATACAAGAGTCAGAGCACTGGTTGTTACCCTCCTGCTGAATCTCAACAGAAAACACTACTTTTGTGAAACCTCAAAGCAGCTATTTTATCCCTAGTTGTGGCAGCCATTTATTTTCACAGTTAGTGACACCTTCCCAATCTGTTCTTGTAAGAATGAACTCCCAGAAGCCGTGTGTGAGGCTGTTTTCCTCAAACAGATGTAAAAACTAGGAAAGCTGGTCCTGGGCTGTGACCAGGGTTCAGGTGTTTCAGTTTTGCCACAGATTTGATACTTTCCTTGGGGCAAAAATCACAAAGGTTATTTTCCAGGGCTCAGTTTTACAGAAATCCTGTCTTGTGGCAAGAGAGATCTTTTGTCCTCACCTGCATTGAGTTTTGGCCAGAAAAACCCTCCTGTATGCAGCAAGGTGCTTTACTCATGCCACAGACACATGGTGAGTTTGTTTAAACAAAGGAGTGTTCAAAGCTGGTTTTTTTCCAGCCTTGTATGTCACCTCAGATTTTTAGCTGGTGTCTTTCTGTGTGTCTGAACAGCAGCAAAGGGGGACCTGTTTATGGCCATCTTTATGTTTAGGGCTTCCAATTGCCCATCTCATGTGTTCCCACAGGTTTGCACTGCTGGGAATGCTGTCATGGCTGGTATAGATATTTAACCCAAATGAAAATGCTGCTCGACAGTGACCTGTTGTCTCATTTTTGGCTGATACAGCACTGAGAACAGGTCCAGGCAAGCAGGAAGGAAGGAAGGCGGCTGGGGTGATCTTGGCTGTGCCCTTGACTCCCATACGATTCTGTGCTTGCTGTTACATTTTGTTACCTGAAATCATCTTGGAAAGTGTTACAATAAAGGATCTCTAATGCCATAGAGTTCATATTTCTATATTACAGGACTATGATGTGTTTCTGCCAGCAGGTCTCTTGGGAACATTTTGGCTGCTTTCCCAATTTAGCTGCTAAATAGCTGATTCATTTAAAGAGACAAGAACACTGTGTATCCTCAGGAGTGCATGCTGAGACATTCTTTTAAAGACACGTCTGAAGACTTCCCCACTTCTCCTGTGGGTGTGTCAGATTTATTACAGAAAATGAAAAGAATACAGCATCAGTGGTATGTGTTCTGCTGTGAGAACAGAGTGCATCAGAGCTGTCGAGAGAGGGAAAATGTAAAGGATGCTCCAAGTGTTGCCAGATGTGTTTATGGCTGGATTATCATCCCAGAAAAATGGTGGGATAGCTCAGATTTAACCAAACAAACAATTCTGAGTAGCAGAATTGCTGAACCTTGATTCCTCTCAAGGTTCTTTGCGGGGGTATTGTTTTGTGTGGGGTTTTTTTCCAAATGAAAATCCTTCTATGTCTGGTAAGATGCAAATTCTCGGTTGTAGCATTTATAGCCACTTCCTCTCTTTGGCCATGCTGACATCTAATATTATTGATCTGCAATCCCCATGTGAGGGAGAGTTTTAATTGGGCTTTTTGTCTGTATCTGGCCCACTGTTCTCAATAAAATATGTAGGAATTTAACATCTTTAAGACCTCTGCCTGTCTGTCAAATTTTGCTTCATTGACCTACAAAGGAACTGGCAATGTATCATCTTAGATCTGCATTTAGGCTAAAATCCCAAAGTAGTAACATCTGTGGTTTATTATCTGGATAATGGTCAATCTGTACTGGATTCTTGCTTTCACTACCTGGATTTTTATCTGTGGTTTGTAATGACTGTCCTCGGGTTGCATGAGAAAATGCTGAACACTCGCTTGAGAAAGGAAAACGATAGCTATGTATGAAGAGGTTGTTACAGTCAGGTTTCACGCACGCAAAGAGAGATGATTGCACCACTACTGGCATTTGCAATCAGCATAGGACAGTCTCCAAAAATCTGTACGATCATTCTGTGCCCTCTCAAAGACCTTGCAAAGCAATTTTGTTAGATTTGGCTCTTGGAGAGCCCAGCCAGGGGCAGAACCTGTGCTCTCCTCTGACCAAACAGCTAGCTCTCAGCAGGATTGTCGTAATGCATGTCTTTGTGAAGAGCTTCTCTGCTCAGTGAGGACCGTAGCTTATACTCTCCAGTCTCCAAGGCAATCCAGAAGTGTAAGCATCTGGTTCTGTGTTGTCATCCAAGTGATGTGCTTAGAAGTGCTATGTCAGTTTTTTACAAAATCCCAAATTGGAGTGCTAATAGGCAGAGCAGCAGACTACAAAACCAGCTATAAATTCAGCACAATGCAGAAAAAGATGATTTTTGAGGAGAAAAAACATGTTGTTATATGCTTTTTCTAATTCTTTTTCTAGTCTCTGAAAACTGTAACATCTTCATAAGACAAACAATTTTTGTTGCCTTTTCATGGCCTTGAAGACGTGCGCATGAAAGCACGTGAACATTCAAGTTACATCAGTACTCCTTGGTGGTGCCTTTGCAAACTTCATCTGCAGGTTTCCCAGGTGTCTGATGTGGACCCTGATCTGCTGGTGAGAAGTAAGAGTTTGTGGATATGTTGTCTATTATTATGACACTGTCCAGGTGATCCAGCAGGAGACCAGAGTCCCACTGTCCTGCGTGCAGTGTAGACTCTCATTTTACAGTGAAGAAATTCTTTAGTAGGCGTCTCCTTTTTCATGAAGACCCATAGGCTAAAAAGACAGCAGTAAATGCATCTTCTGTTCTTCTCCAGTAAGTAAAAAATTAAGCACAAAGAGTTTTTAAGTTTTACAGTTTCTCTAATTGAGTTTGGGTAGGGAGAGACAAGCTTGTAAAGAGCCAAGGGAAAAAACATCAGTGGAGGGACTTAAATGAGATAATGTAAGAAGCCAAAAATTGAATCAGGACAAGGTATGTACTTTTTCATGTCATATTTGTTACAAAGTAGGGTTTTTTTCTCAGTGTGCTTTGTTTAGTGCCAAGAAGCTGCTTGGAATCTACTGACTCTCATAGGTTTTTGATGTCAGCCATAAGTACAAAATCATAAAATCATTACTATTAAAGCCATGGAAGCATTTGCACTCTCTTTTCTTGCAAGGAGACCTTGCAAGGTAGTCTATTATGAGGTTAGGAAAACCTTAAGGGATTTTTATTTTGACTTACTGCTTCCATTCTTTATATAAAGTGCTTACAAAAGACAGAATATTAGAAACCAGGTGAGGCAAGTGTAGAACTCAAAATCATAGATAACTTATGATACTAAACAGAAAATTAGGTGTGAAGAGTAAGTCATTAATACAAAATCTTTTTAATGACCATTAATGAAAATGGGCATGTCTTCCATGCCACAGAGAGGAAATCCCTTCAGGCTGTGTCTTAATGACTTTCTTAGACCGTGTGTGTGTTAAACATAAGGTTTCAAATAAGTCTATGCATAGACTGGATTTTGCTCTGGTTTTGACAGCCTCTTAAATACTCTTGAAGTTGAGTCAAGGTCTAAAAGTGCTCCAAACTTAAAGAAAGCATCAGTAGATGTCCGTTGCTGCTGACATGTTTTGCCACATTTGTTTCCTGTATTGCATCCCAAGTTCTACTACTGAACTTTACATTGCAGTTTTCTTATCAAGCCTAAAAAGAAATCTTGTCAGTACCACAGGACTGAGGGTCCTTCTGTAGCTCATTGCCTTTGTACAAAGAGCTTCTCTTTTAATCCTCCCTGTTGTGCATGAGCTGGCCTGAGTGAAAATAAACCATTTAAATGAAGGGAAATTTCCTTTTAATCCCTTTTCTAGCTCTCATCTTGTCTACTTAAAATGCCTTTTGGTTCTGCTCCTCAATTCTTTATTCTGCCTTAAAGAATTCCCTATTCTCCAATCAGAAAAATACTTTTAACAAAATAAAGACATTTAAGGCACACTGTTCTGTAGTGCTAAGTCATATCAGAAAATCTTAACAATAAAAGATACATCACATATTTTATTCCCAGATCCACAGATGTTTTATAGCCTTTATAGCAGGAATATACACAAAAATGCTGTTATCCTTTTACAGACAAAGCAGTAGTCAAATTTGGGTCAGGAGAAGAAATTAATCTTGAAACGAATATCAATACAGTCATCTGTCTTGTCAAAGAAAGCAAAAGTTCCTGCTTTTGTGATCACAGCAAAATAATCAAACAAAAAGAGGCTGATTTTCCTCTGGGCCAAACCCATTTTCAGGTAACATTTAAGATCCAAATTTTATGAAATGTTTTCTCCATGCTAAATTCTAAAGTTACTTTTCACTACACCCCTAGCCATCTGTTACTTTTCTCAGACATTCTGTGGGGGGGTTTCAGCTGCTTCTTGTACCCATAGTTGATATCTACTCATTTTGGTTGGGAGATTCCCAACAATCAAGTTTCATAGCTGATCTCTGTTATGTTCCTGTATCCCAAAGGAAGAAAAAGGTATGGCTGCTGGGTCCTCCATTTCAGAGAGGTTCATCCACTTCTGAACATCACCTGTCAAGCAAGCTTGTAGCCTTTGAGTTGTCATGCTGCCTCATGTTCCACCTTCTAATCTCTTAATCCCCTTTAAGGGTCCTCAGTTTGTTAATTTTAAACATTTATTTCTTTAAGAAAAACACTGATGTTCTTCAAGTGTAGATGTTTTTCATATTGAGTGCAAAAGACTGTTCATTTAATGAACCATTGGTTAATAATTCCGGATAATAAACAATACATATACAAATTCTTTCTCAGGCGTGAAAACATCTGCTGTTCTTGCTTTTCTGCTGCATGCCTAGTCATCTTTCAGTTTTACCCCCAATCTCACAATCCATCTGACACATAAATTACAAAGGACCAGCTTCATCACTCTGGCAAATGAGAACTTCTCTTTGATTATTTCATGTGACCAACAAGTCATATCATCCATTCACAAGATAAAAATTGTCATCTTCAGAGTTACTTTGTAAAAACTATAGGGAGATGCCACCATCTATCAAATATAATTTGCCAGATATTCTCCTTGCAGATTAATAAATTGCTTTATAGCCTGTCAGCAGTGCTAGCTAACACAATAATATCTAAAATGCATGGTGTATGCACACAAAAAAAGGCTATTTGCAAGCATCAAAAACACTGCAGAAAAAGAAGCCTGGCTTTCTACTTCTACATAACTTAGAAAGCTAGGTTTCATACCGGTCCCTGTTTCACTGGCTCTCCTGAGACAGCCCTGTACACAGAGTCCAGCAACATCCACTTGCATACCAGCAAGGCTTTCCACCATAATGCATCTACCTTTGATCACACTATCCTAGATTATTTTAACCAATATCACCTCCTTATAGTTATGTATAATAACTTATTTGAAATCAAATCTAAAATGCTGTCACTCTTGATTTGCTATTTGATGAAGAAATTGATGTAGCTTTTTATATTACTAGTAATATTTGTTTCTAGTGAAAAAGTTTGTCAGTTAAAATGAGATGTTTCCTCGTAACACTTATCTGTCAAAAAATATCAGAGCTTTCAAGTTGTAAACAAATCTGACCTTGAGTGTCTCTAGAAGTCCACATTTGCGACTCCAGGACACGTGGTGAATTCTCCATCCCTGAAAATTTTCAGAATGTAATTGAAAAAAAGCCTGAACCAGCTGATCTGACTTTGAAGTTTGCTCTACTTTGAGCAGAAGATTGGGCTAGCAGCCTCTGGAATTCTTCCAACCTGCACTTTTTCCTGTAGGAAAATATAGAATATTTCCTACATCATCCTCTTGGATCACTTCATGTTTGTTTCTGTCCTCTTTGAACAGTGAGTGTCCTTTAGTAACCCTGTTCGAGTCACAATTGTTTTTTCCATACTTGTTCTGAATACCCTATGTAGCTATTTTCATTTCCAACATTAATCAGTCTAGTTCTTTCTATTTTGCTGTCCAGTGTCTTTGAAATAAGAATCTTAAATTGATTTATCTTAACTCATTCAATTCCTCCAACAGATTAAGTCTTTCATTAAAAAGTATTCTCCAGATAACAGTTTTCCTCCATGTTAGAACTTCATTTCTTTTATATATATTTTTCTGTATACTGATATTATTCTGCTACTACAGTCTTCACTTTCTTTGCTGTAGGTTTTAAAGGCAGTCCTCAAAATCTTGTCCTCTGGAGAAAAGGGGTGGAAGCAATCAATCTTCCACATTCTCTTGGACTCTAGTGGGCTCCATCTACCAGCAGTCCTTTTTCCATTAATCTCTGCCACTGGTCAGACATATTAAAACTTCAGAATATAAAGTCTAGAGCCCCATGCTAGTCTTCATGGTCTTTTTATGCCTTCTCCTTGGGTCAGGAAAATACCCAGGACCATCATCTTAGGACTGCAGTTTATAATAGACAACCTTGGTCGATCCCAGCAAGTACAGCAGTCATTCATCTCAGGATGAAGAACAATTACAGGTTTCTACATTGTTTTATCTTTGTTCCCACTTCATCTGATCTCTGACACTGGGGATGTACTTTCTGCTTCTTCCCTGACAAGGAGTTCATGATCCCACAGGTCTAATTTCTTCTGGTGTCAAAACAAATTCCTTTCTATCTGTAGGTTTTACTTCCTTCTCCATTATATCTCTTGAGTATATTCCTGTGCTTTCTATTAGTCTGCCACCTCAGGTCCATTTATCCATCTCTCACACTGTGGGGGTTTTTGCCCTGGTATCTCTGTTTCTGGATACCAGTAGCCTGTCCTTTTTCATTTGTCTGTAAAACACCTTTTCAAACATCTGTAGACCTTGAATGATCTTAAACCTGTTGCATTTCATATCCATCTTTAGTTCTGATGCCTTTTATCCCACCACTCTGATGTTATTTCCACATCATCTTCCTTCCTCCTTTGTGTTGGAAGTCAGATCTGATACTCAGTATCCACACACACACACATACCCCTTACTTCCTAGGCAGATGGTGCTTTTCCCAGAATATATATTGAAATTCAGAGCTCATTTTCTCCAGGTTTTTTTTCCTGAGTGTCCTTCCCTTATTTTTTCTTCCTTTGTTGGCTGATCATTTCTTCTGATACCAGTCTAACTGCATATTGTTCATTTGTTCATTTTCTATTTTCCCATCATATTAAAAATATTTGGCAAAATACCTTTTGAGGGGATATCAAGGGGAAAAAAATATCAAAAAAAACCCTACACTGTTAAGTTTATTTAACAGGTTTACAGATTTAAAATATCTTTAATTATCATTAGACTTTTTTGCTTAGCAACAATTGATATTCTAGAGCTGTAATTTGGTAAAAAAAATGTGTAATAAAATGAGAGATAATGGTATATATTTTCCAATTGACAGACATAGAACGAGAAGAAAGTATTCCCTGATGTGTTTGAGAGAAGGAAGTGAGTAGGAAATTTTTTAAACATACACATGCACAGACATACACTCCCCTGCCACCAACCCAAGTAATCGTGCCAGGGTATTAAGAGAGTTTCAAATCCTGAACATTAATGTATGCACTCTGATTCACAAGGTATTAAGAGCAAGCATACAATTGATCCTCTGCCTGGCAAAAGCTTCCTTTTTTAGCATTTAATATCTCACATGTTCAATACAAACTGTACAAGTGATCACAGAACATTAGGAGTTGGAAGGGACCTTGAAAGACCATCTAATCCAACCCCCCTGCCAGAGCAGGATAACCTAGACTAAATTACACAGGGATGCATCCAGGTGGGTTTTGAATGTCTCCAGAGAAGGAGACTCCACAACCTCTCTGAGCAGCCTGTTCCAGTGCTCCATCACCCTCACAGTTACTCTTCAAATACATAACATTAACATAAATAATACCTATAAATCATACCTTGCAAATACGAATGTTATGTGTTTATTGATAGCTCTCATCTGATACGTTTGTATCAGATGCCTTTAATGATTATAGGCAGCCTGTTGACTCTGAATTCTATTTAAAAAAAAAACAAATTCCCCCAAAAAAACCTCAGGAAAAAAGGTAACCTTTTAGGAACATGTTCAGATATATTTTGCTGTATAAGGTCTTCATTTAAATCACTGGCTTATGTTGATTGATGATATACTAAGTACCATAAGAAATTCACAGGAACTTGTGAGTTGTATTTTGGTTATACTGGAGTTTCCCTCTGGAAATATAACAGAAATCCCATGGCTGCTGTTTAGGGGAACTAGGACAAATATGAAACAGAGGTGGCCAAGTCATGGCTATAAAGCCAAATGCTTGTATTGCATGGGTCTAAAGCTGGCAGCAGAGCTGTGGTGGCATGTGAAATGCTGGCTAACTTAATTCTCTGTTGGCAAGGTGAAATAAAGCAGCAAGAACTGCTGAAGCTGAGATCACTAGGCTCCCAGAGACCAAGCTGCACAACCAACCTCTGCAACCTCTTGGAGCAATGGGGCAGCAATGGAACAGCTATTCCAAGCCTCTCCAGTTCATAGCTCTCTAAGAGTTTGGTGCTTCTTGTCCAGACAAAGACTTTGTTATGGAGCTCACAGCTGAGGACATTGGGTCATCTGTGCATGGCATACATGTATTACAAGGTAGAAGTCTGCTTTCTTTTACCTCTACAAGGTGGTCAGTGACTGATGTCACTCAGAACACATAATCCACTGTGTCCTGTGCTGTGACTTCTCTGAAGTGTTGCTCCTTTTTCTGGTGATGACCTGTGAGCCTTGCATGGATGGCATGTAATGAGTGCTGGCAGCACTGACTGAACAACATCCACAGCCAATCCATACTGATTTATGGATTGACTTCCCTTCTGTAATAGCTTACTCTGATGAACAGTATAACGTTGTGTTTGAGATGCTAGAAGCTGATGTGTGCCTGCCAACCAACTCCCAGCTGGCAAGCGACCTGAACAGTTCCACCAACTAAATGAGTCTAGAATGCATTTTGTGCTGCTGTGCCTCTGAAAGGGGAAATAGCTGCCCCATTGCTCAGGAGCACTGCATGCCATTCAAGGGGTGTAGGATGGCACGGATGCCTGGTTGGAATTGCATATGGCATTGAAAAGATTTTTATGTATACGTGTAGCCACATACATACATAAGGTCAACCCAGTTGCAGCAAATTAAAGCCAGATAAGCAAGCTGTTTCCTAACAGTAACTTATTGTCCTAGCTGATCTCTCATGCTTTTTACAAACATATGCTGTCAATTTCTGAAGTCCCAAAAGCATAAGATCTGTGAGATCTGGGCTAATGGGCTCATTCACATTCTTTTCCTTCTCTCAGATTCCTGCTGCTCAAAGATGATGCCAAGTAATGGTAGGCTAGGAGCTGAATTTAAAATGGAGCCTAGAAACTTAGTGCAAATGCTTCTTTCAGCATTTGTAGTCTCTTTGCAACACTTGTGCCTCCAAAAACTGTTTAATGAAATGTAGAAGCTTTTCTTCCTGTGTTTGAGATGGTCTGTATTTTTAACTGTCAAAACTATATCACTGTTCCAACTAAAACCTTCAATCAGAAGCAGGAATCAGAACATTGTCAAAATAATGGCTGTGACGAGCACATCACTGTAACAAAATGAAGATCAATGCATTGGCCCTAGATTTTTATTATCTCTTTTGCCTGAAGAAAATGACATTGCAGTCCAAGCAGGGAAGGCCTTCTCATATCTCAGCTTTCCTTTCACCATTTTACAAAATTCACTAGCTTTCTATCCATGTTTTGGAAGTATTCACAGTCAGTAATGAGAAAAAAAATACCCCATGACCATGTTCTAGGCTTCATCACCACAAAGCTCCTTTCCTTTCTCATCCCTTCTCTGAAAAGATCTCAAGACTTAAAATAGGAAGTAGTGAATGCCATAAACCTCATAAAATATATTATTCTGTATAAACTCCATTTTTGAGACACTTTCAAACTTCTAAAATACAAGCTCCTATGTTTCAGGTGACCAATAAAGGCCACATACAAGATGGTCCACTTCTTTATGTCCTTACATATAGAGTATCTTTTTGGAAAACTTTTCAAACACAAGTTACAGGCAACACTGGAGGACATTCCTAGAGAAAACAGGCAGGGTGACAGAAGGGCTTCTCTGGACTTTAAAATTTTTATGTCTGCAAGGATTATCAATCACCATAACAGATCAATGTCAGTAACCTCTGAGTGGACCTTTCTCCTATGCTTTCCATGAATTCTATGTTCCCCATGGGCTTTATGATCTGTGGTTACTACATGAGTAGTTTGTTTGAATAAAGCAAACTTTTCCTAGCTTCCCTGACAGGTGAGTTTCTGATCACTCTTTTCGCCCCTTTACCTCAGCTGACTAACGCAGTCTCTGTACAACTTTTTGTGTGTGTGCTACTTTTCTTTTAGTGAACACCAAAAATAGCCTATATAATCACAACAGGGTTCATGGGATAACATAAGCAAGAATAATAGGGACCATCATTGTTTTGAATTGCATGAAAACTAAATCACTTAGTTTTGAACTGTGTGAAAATACAACAAGGCTTTGTTTTATCAACAGAGGATGTTGTGCATGACAGCCTTTTCTGCCATGAAATTAGAAAAATATGTATTTAAACTTCAATAAACATCACGAAGTTCCCACTGTAGAAGTTTCCTCTTAGGAGCTGCCTTGTAATACTAGGTCATCCATCCTACCCTGAAGTTCAAAACCCATTCTTATAACTGTGTGAGTCCATCTTCACTTATGGAAACTGCTGCTGTAAAAAGTCCTGAAATGTTGTTGAAAAATTCACACGCTGAGCTGAAAACAGGGAACTTGTCCTCTGTTTTGTGGGAAGCTGTGCCTTCCAGTGTCACACGGGCAGAACCCTTTCCCTGAGAGCCAGATGGAGATACCCTTAAGGCTTTTCAAGTGCGACACAGAATATTTAAGGAAATATCAGTCACATCCACAGGTTGGAGGAAGAAACAACAAAGATGTGTTTATTGCTTATATTACAGTAGGACACAATTGTGATGATTGGACTCTATTATTGTAGGCACTGGGCAAACACTGACACAAAAGAGACGTTAGTGACCTAAACAGGCAGTACAGGAGGTACTAACTTAAATAGAGGAGACAGGAAAATGGTGAAAGAGGAGGTAAAGGAAAGCTTTATAAGGTGTGTAAAACCTGTGAAACACAATCAGGACTTCAAGGTTTTATGGGGTTTAGAAGTTTCCCTGAAATCTGTGCTTAATGTTTATTATACAGGTGGACGGTTTTAGTGTCTGTAAATGAAAGTATTAATGTCATATTAATGTCTGTAATGGGTCTGAACAATGTCCACTAGGTCCAGGAGTGTAAAAAATATTAAAATATTTAGTCCAACAAAGAATGGACTTTAGTAAAGAATACATCTCAGAAAACTCTGTTTTGCTTTATAGTATTGCATGAACAGAAAGGCAAGTTACATTTCTTGAGTATCTATTCTGTGGGTAGTGACTCATTTTCTTCTGGAGGAATGCAAGCAGACTTGCAATGCATTCAAACATTACACTAAAAATATCCTATTACCATCCACAGTCTGTCAAACAGAAATATTTCTCGAGAGGTTTTCAAAACAAAGACTTAGATATTTCAGTTCAGTTCATCAAATAAGTAGGCCCTGACTATGTTGAAAAACCAAATAGTTGCACTAGAGTCTTTAGGATTAATCCTTAAAACTTTGAATGACCAAAATTCTTCCTAATTGTAATTTAATTATGTTATGTGCAACACACTTAACCTGATGCTTCCAACTATGGAATAGTAGCATGGGGTTGGAGCAGAATAAACATTAAGCACAGATTTCAGGGAAACTTCTACACCCCATAAAACCTTGAAGTCCTGATAGTGTTTCACAGGTTTTTGAGGCATGAACAGGTGTATACATCTGTATAAGGAAAATATCAGAACATCCTGTATTGGTAAATGCCTGTGTCACAGGCTTTGTAACCGAAAGCTTTTTGATATCGTGATGTGCTTTGTTTGTGCCAATCGGACTGTCTTTCCCCAGTGCTCTGGAACGATGCAGTCAGTGTTGACTGGCTTGAAGAAACACAGTTGTCTTGGTGATACAAAGTTCCTCCTAAATTTGTGAGAAGAACAGAAGGTGAGAAACAGGGGCTTCAGACACCTGTTCGTGCCTCAATAAAAATTAAGTCCACCAAGGTGGCCATTTGTGAAACACAAACCAGTAAGAAGTTCTTCTGCTCATGGTGTTCTTTTAAACTGTGACAGATACAGGTTACATAAGGATTTGTCCCTTGAAAACCTTTTCTATTCTGTTTTTTGTCAAAGAAATGCCCAGTTAATGAAAATGAAAGCATTTTGCCAAAGCCTACATAGTCCAGCTGTGTGAATATTAGCTGACCCATGGCATTTTCTCTTAGCCAGCTTGGCATGCTGGTGTTTTTGAGAAAGCCAAAATCAGTGTCTGCTCTGTATGGGGGTTGCTTTGTTCTGAGCAGTTAAGGTCTTCTGGGTCTCTCCTCTAAGCTAGGATCAATGAGGAAAAAGAAATATAAAACTGCTGGGAATCAGATGGACTAGAATTTGGGCCTGTCTAGAGAAAAAATTCTAATTTCAGAGCTTGATAACAAGATGTCTTGATTATGCTTATTTAAAAGAGACAACTTTCATGGGTGTTTCTGAGGATCCGAACTTTTTGTTTACATTCCAATACTATTTTCCTTTCAAAATATTGGGCTCCCTTGGTGTACAGGGGTTATGATTAACCAGATCCTTTCTGGGAAGCAAAGCCATTATTGTATGATCGCTGCTGGTAGAAGTCTGAGTGTGTCCTCAGTCCAGACTCTTTGCACAAAATCATTAATTCCTGCTCATGGTGTTTTGCAAACAGGAAGTACGGGATCTGTTTATGGTTTTGCTGTGTAGTTGAAAAACCATTATTGCCACTGTAGAAGAAGCCAAAGACCTGATAAGGACCCTTTATGCTACCATATTTGGTCAAATAATGGTTCTATGTATACTACATGTGAACATTAGAAACTTATTTTTAGATGACCAGTGTAACCTTTGTGGTTTAAAAATAGCCAGGCATAGGGATTATACTGTCTTTTTAAAGGCCAAAGCACAGCCCTTGCAGGGGCAAACACAAACCAGCCTCTCCCTCAGAAAAACTGAATTCTATAACTATGCCTTCGAGGTCATAAGAACAAATGTACTGTATAAGAAGAATAGTTCTGGTTTAAGTACGGGTGTCAGCTCACCACCTACTCTGCATTCATATTGGCACCAACAGGCAAAGAAAGGCATTGAACAACAATGTCAGCCAGCTGCAGTTCTGCTTGGCAGAGTAGAGAGAGGCACTGTCGCGAGGGCAGGTCTGGAAGACAGTCAACCACTTGTAGCTAAGTTTTTCAGTACTGGGAGATGTAAGTAGTCAATGACTCGTTTGGTTCTGCCCCTCTGATGAATCAACAGCTGGTAACATAAATCAAAATGTGGCATTCTATGGAAAGGAAAGGCTTTCATTTTAGCAATTGGAGTTGTATTAGTTAAAGAACAATCTATGTTTAGAAAGGTAGTGGCATAATGAACCGGGATATTTGATTGCATCTAGGGTGGTAAAATATATGAATAATCTACCTTTTGTATTAGAAGATACATGTGTTTTGGTATTCATGTAGTAAGGTAATGCTACCTTGCAAACAACTGATTTGTTATTACAGTAATATATTTTGACTAACCAAAAGAAAGTCACTTTGGAGGGCAAAACCAGTGAATCAAGAGGCAAGGTCTTTGACTTTTAAACTATTTGCAATTACAGTTTTATGCTATTGTGATGTAAATCATGTGAGGTCACGCTGACTAACAGAACATGACCTCTACGACCTGAGTCAGAGTCATGAACTAATGAATAAGAAATTACCTTGGTTGTAATTAGTTCTTTTAGGGTATGAAAAGAGCTTTTAAAAAAGTCTTTTTAGAGCCATTCCACAAGAGGTCATCTTCATCCTTATTGTTTCTGAAATGCCAGGGTTGTGAGCAAGAGAAATGTTTTTTGTTAAGAATGACTTCTTGAATTTTATCCCTAAGTTTAGTTAGCTTTCAGGGAAGGGGGAGGGTGTGAGCAGAACACAGCTCTGTAGTAATTTAATATGGGTCTTGTTAGAGGGACAAAAGACATCTTATGGAAGCTAACACATTAATCAGAAACTTAGCTGAGCTACTACAAGGAATGAAGCAGGTGGTAAAATTTTGAATAGAATTGAGAAACGGGACTATTTTTCTGACATAAAAGTTATCACTCTCAAAGCTAATTGCCCTGATACACCTGCTTCCAACCAAAAGAACTCCACCCCAAAACAAACTATAAACATCTCGCCAAATTATTATGCCCAAAAGAAAGAACTTACTTTCTCTGAAGCATTGGCTGCTGTAGTGCTGGCTTGTAACTTCAAAATCCAGAGATGTCACAGCGTGCACTTCTACTCACAACTTTTCTTGCCCTAAAACCACAAGTACTGGATTTTAGATTGTGAGAAGGAATGAGGTGCTTTTTTAGAAACATAAGTAAGCCTTTTTTCACTTCCAAACTGCAGATTCTTACAGAGTCCATGAAGCTAACAGTGACCTGAACAGTTTCTTCTGACTGATTACTACTCACAGCCGACCTTGTTTTAATTCTTGACTACAAAAATTATTTGTGGGGCCTACTGACAGTTTTAGCAAGAGAATCCAGAGGGAAAACAAGCCACAGGCTTGAGGTTTTTTGTTTACAGCTCAAAGAAGAAAAGCATATTTGTACTTGCCTGCATAAGAAAGGGAGTATTGCACTTCAGGTCTAACAGGCCAATATTTTTCATGGACTCTTTAATTCAGTGTGGGTACGAAATAGTTTTCAATATTAAGTGATTCTTTTGGTGTTACCAGAGTGCCTTAGCATCTTTTATCTGTCTCCTGGGAATAATACATTTTTAATAAATAGCCTTTCCTGGAAGCAAGATGGGTAGTAGCATTTGCCAAGCAAACGGCAGTTTTAATTAAGAACCCAATCCCCCCATGCCTTTATATGACAGTCCATAGTACTAGTTTCACTTGCAGTTGTCGTGTTCATTATTAATCTGCAAAATGAGCACTCACAAGATAAATGAGAGGAAAATACTCATAGGGTACATGTAATTAGCACACAACTTATTATGAATTGTGATGATCTCCTTGATAGTTAATCAGGCTTACAGTTGATGTTTGGAAGCAATCCAGAAAGAAGATATTTCAACAAATAAGATCAAATTCCTTTGGGGGCAGAGGAAGATGCAATGAGAAACGGGGAGGCAAAAATCACAGGTCTGAAAGAAATGATGTTTGATAGCTGTAAACTAAGGCTCTAGCCTCAGCTGTTAAAAGCTGGAATTGTTTTATCTGAAGTTTCTACAGAGAGGACAGTAATGGGCATCTTTGTGCGTGAAGCAACAAAAGCATGTGCAGTGGAGCAGATCTCCCATTGTATTGATTTGCCTTCAGAAGAAAATGATTGAAATACACCACCTGCACAGGGACAGGGTCCACATGCCATGCAATAGTAAGGACATGGGTTTTGCTTCCATGGCCCAAAGGAGGAGTAGAACCTAGAGCCCAGATATGTATTGCTGTAGTCATGCACAGAAAGGGAACTCAGGGAGTCAGGACACCTAGGAGGCCAGTATCACCTGTCTGTACACAGGCAAAAGAAAGTGTTGAGAGTGAAGCTCATTATTAACATACCTCCTTGCACCTTAGTCTGGACTGTTATGAAAGCCCTGAATTTTTCCCAAGAGAGAACCTCTCCTTTTTGTTTGTTTAGCTTCCAATTTTTTTTGCACTCTTTCCTTTAAAACGTAGCTGAAGAAGCGTTCAGAGGAGGTTTCAGGAAACAGGCTGAGACCAATGTGGGTGCAGACCCATGGGTGCCCTGCCGCCAGAGCGATCTCGGTGGGATGCACATCTCTGGTGCTCTGCCATGGCAAAGATAAACCTTCAGTCTTCCCTGGCCTCACGCAACTTTTGGTCTGGGACCCAGAAAAATGCAAGCTGGTCTGAAGGATATTACAGCTGAAAATTAATTTTCTGATATTCAACACTCATTTCATCTTCCCACTGGCACCCACTGTGGAGGGAATTAGGCTATACATGGGTTAGTGTTGGTGTATTCATTTTTTTGGGCTCTGCATATTACCTGTTAACACCACATGTGTCTAAGGTGGAATACAAGATCCAGGCCATTTGGGAACTGCTAAGTGATCACAGACTGTGCCATTGCTGGGATTAAGAGTAACTGGGATTTACTGTCATTTATTTGTTTTATCTTCCCTCCTACCACACTCTTAGGCACCTGCCTCATAAAATCTCTGCACAAATGATTAAACACATGGCCCTCAGAGCTGTAAGAAGGCTACAAAATTACAAAGTTGACAGTGACAGTAAGTGCGTGTCATCAAGCAATCCTCCATCCAGGGCACACAGATATGGATGAGAAGGTCTACCATCTGTCACTAGCAAATAACCAATTATTCAACAGTGTAGCAAAGCTCTCAGCGTCTCTGTTTTGTGATATTCATCAGCTATTCTCATTCCATATATTCTGTACAATGCATTTTAGCATGTAGGTTGCAATGCAGTGCTAAGCCAGTAGAAGCCAGCCAACCTCTCCCCTATCTCTCAAAAAAATAGATTAACATTTCTCTCAGTTATGGCTTATTTACTGTAATTGCTTTGTACACACGTGGCCAAGCATGAAGCTTCTCTCAAGCTCCCCTGTAGAAAACTAGAATTCTGATAACCCATTTCTCCCACTTTGCAGAGTCATTAAAACAAAATGTCCTCCTCTTTAGTATTTCACTGGTGAATTTGCAATCTGTCTCAGTTTGTTGTTGGATGCCATAATTTGCATTCAACCTGCATGAAAAAAAAAAAAAGAAGAATGTGAGAGCTTACATGTTGTTGCATTCATGAAGCTTTCACACCTGGAGAGAGGACAATGCTCAAATTTGATTAAAATTGTTATTTCCTGCCATTGGCAGATGTTGTGGTTTAACCCCAGACCATAGCTGAGCACCAGGCAGCCACTTGCTCATTCCTCCCCCCCAAGGAGATGGGGAGGAGAATGGAAAAAAAACCTCATGGGTTGAGATAAAGAGAGTATAATAGGATAACAAAGGAAGATTATATAATAACAATAACAAGAACAGTAACAGCATGATGCACAAATGCAATTGCTCACCATATTGCTCAACCCACAGTCCCATGCCCTGTCTCTTTCCAAGCAGCGATCCCGCCTCCCAGCTCGCTTCCCCATTTCTATACAGCAGGGAATATCCCTTTGGCCAGGCTGGGACAGCTGTCCTGACCTGAGAAGTTTTTCCACCTTCTTGTGCACCTGGTTGAGCAAGAGAAGCTGAAAAGTCCTTGACTTAGTGTACACACTGCAACTACATAGAAAGAACTAAAAACATCATTGTGTTTTCAATATTATTCTCATAATAAATCCAAACCACAGCACTGTAGCAGCAACTAGAAAGAAAATTAACTCTATCTCAGCCAAAGCCAGGACACCACATCAAACCGTTAAGTACTTCACACATGTTCAGAGCACATTAACCTGCCAAAGCTTGGCACGGCCTCACTAAGCTGTTGCTGCTGAAATCATACTAATGCTTTGTCTGTGTGCACATAGTTCACGTCACTGTGGCAGGACACCTCTGCTTGCTTGAGGAGATTTTCATTTTACCACTATTGTAAAGAAGTGGGGAGGACCTTCTGACTTGTCTCCAGACTTGAGGTCACGTCTCTGTGTCTGGCTGCTGCAAAAGCACCTGATGGAGCTGTTGGACAGCCAATAAATGAATTCAATAAAGCATAAGTGAGCTTACCAAACAAATTATTATTCTGCCTCTTGTCAGAGCGGTTCATGTGCTTAATGTACTTGTAGTAGAGTGATTTCTCTTCAGTACTGCTGGGGACAAACAGCCTTTCAGGGCAGTGGAGGCTTGGCAGCAAGCACAGTCTGTAAATTATTATGCTCCAGTCTGAGAGGATGATGACGGTCCATGCAAAGCAGCCAGGGCCAGCCAGGAGGAGGGAGCCTTGATGGTCTGGTCTCCCAGAAGTGTAGACCCAGCTCCCTGCTCTTCTGCATAAATGCCACTTTCTCCTTGCTCAGGGAAGTTGTGCAGCTCCCTGTGCTCAGGCCATTATGTTCCTGAGGACAGCATCTGAGGAGCATGGGGTATGTCTCATGGTAGCGAGGTCTGACTGTCCTTACATCTGTGATGCTCCTCCTTGGGAAATGCTGCCTCTGCTCCACAATGGGCTCACCGAACGGCCGAGACTGGCAGGGACCTGCTCAGAGCAGGAGCAGGATCAGCACATTGCCTAGAACATTGTCCAGTCAGACCTTGAATATCTTCAAAGACGGGACTCCACAACTTCTCCAGGAGACATGTGTGAGTATTAAACAAGAACCCTGTTAACAAGAAACTGTGTTAACAGGAATGCCTGAAATAAGCCATGAGACAAGCTTGGGCTTCTGCCTCTTGGGCTTTGCTCCTTCTTCTGGGTTCATATGGTCAGGCTGGTACCTTGATACTTTACAGGAGTAGTATATTCTTATGTTTTCTGTAAGGTTATATCCACTGTTTCATTCCCCCAAAGGAAAAACAATGAGAATTGTTGGGTTGAGTGCAGATTACAGGAAGATGGAAGTTGTATTTGATATATGGCTTTTTAGAAATGAGTTAACAACTATTTTCTTTAAAAATCATTACTAATCATCCAGCCATTGTTGCAATGGACATTTCAGTATTTAGACTTTTTTCTTTCCTTGTCATACCCCCAACTACTAAAAAGGAGTAGAATGCATGGCTGAAAGAGAATTACTGTTTTCTTTGCACAATTTGTAATTTCAAAAATTTTAACTAGCTTTGAAAAGCCAGACTTGTCATGCAATTTAGTTGTTCTGAGGTTTGAGGAAGTACAAAGGCTTTGTAAGTGTACAAGGCAAGAAAAGTACTGCAAAATATGAAGGAGGAGAAGGAGGGAGGGAATAGAAAAATCACAGGAAAAGCAATTTACTCAATTTCCTGGTCATCTAAAACATTTTTCCTAGTCATATTTTGAATAAACTGAGCAGTTCTTCTATTGCAAGATGATAAATCATGTCCATGGCACTGTAAAATCCTCAAGACAAGCTCATGCACACATTCTGATTGAACACCAGCATTAGCCAATGGTGTTTTCCTTCCACACATGATCTGTGGGAAAAGGTGAGGAAAGTCAGTTTAGTTCTTGTGACTACAATGGAAGAAAACAAGGTGTTTGATGCCCACACCACCAAGGAATATTTAATGTTCATCCCCAACAGGCGATTATGCAACAACAGGTAGATAATGATAAGTGAATCACTGCCAAGATCATGATGAAATAAATAACTAAAGGTGATCGGTTATAAAGACAGGACAAGTCTTGCTATCTCATGTCCTCTTTGAATGTGAGGGTGCAGGCAATAAAGCTAATTAACTGCCTTTGAGATGGATGGGCTCCCAATTGTCAGGAAAGTCATCTTGCTTGGCATTTATTCAAGTAATTGCAATTAGCAAACTAGTGATCCTTCTCATCAATTGATTAGGCTTTCTTGGTGTCAGGGAAGTGATAGGTGCCCGGCTTCCCCCAGTTTTTTTCCCCATGCTTTGCTGATAGTTGCCTCTTTATCAACAGCCACTGACTTATGTTGCCTTCCATCCACTCTGCCTCGAGACTTCTTGGGCTCCATCATGTGCCCAGCAGCAATTAGCTGGTACCAGCTGTTGTCCAAAGCCTGTAAACAAGGAGCTAGCAAAAATAGTAGTAGAGATTAGTGCAATTAGCTTGCTTTGCAGACCCCAGAGAGCTACCTGGATCACTTAGGCTGAACCCTGGTCACAGGAAGCTGAGCCACAGCTGGATAGTTCAGAAGAGTGCACTGAACATCTACATCGACACAAAAAATGCCATCACTGGCTCTGATGTAAAGCTCTGGAGTCGACAGCAGACTGATTCTCTGAACATTGTTTCAAGCTCAAAGGAAATTATATTTTAAGGGTATTTCAGTTTCTAAAGATGCAAAATTTAGCCTCCCCAAAAGCACTGAAGTGGGCAGCTTCTCACATAACTGCCTCTCATGTACTTAGGGCAATGAACAATCACTCTGCTGTTCCAGGGAACTCGGGAAATGCTGTGAATCCCACATGTTGACCAAGGATGCTTTCCACTAGCCACCTCTAGAAAGAGAAGATTCACAAGAGAAGAAAGCTCAAAAAATGGATTGCTGTCCCAAGAAGTCTAATTGCCCCAGTCGGTGCGACACCAGGTCTCCAGCTCCCGCAAATTGGTGTTGTTCCACAGACTCCTGTCTCACCTTTTCATACCAGCAGAGTAATTGGCACATTAACAGCTTGTATTCTCTCTTCCGTTGAGTGCACTTTTGTCCATTACAGTTGATAATGGATTACAGATTGAGCTCAAAATTCCATCTCAGCACTAATAACTCCCTTAATTACAAACTGATAATCCAGAAACAAATCCCACTACTAACATCAAGTGTTGTACTGAACAAGCTGTCCTTCTGTGCCTTTTGGGGGGAGAACTGAGGAGGCTGTGTTCTCATACATTTCTCTTTATGACTATACACAGACATGTAAAACCAGTTTTGATAAAGAGTTTTATCGTATACCCCAAAGCAGTTCATCTTAACAACTGTAAATGCCAGGACACTGTATAAATCACTTTATGGTAACAGTTGCTTTATACTTAAAAGGGTACTCATGTCAGATACTGGTTTTTTTGGGCCTAGGACTACAGAAAATGATTCTCCCCAGGTGATATGTGAATGGAACAGGTCAATGGCAATGCCCACATGCAGCGGAGTGATGTAAATTCATTGTAACACACTCAGGGCATAAGTCTGTGCAATGAAAGCTGCTGCCTCAGGGAAAGCTGTCACACAAACAGGAGCTTTGTGGTCCAGCAGTCAAAGCAGGGAGTGGAAGTCTGGGCAGTCAGCAGTGGAAGGTATTTCTCCATACTCTCTTCTCTTGCATCTTCAAGGTTGCACCCAGCCCATGAGACTTCTCTGTGAGCTCAAGTCATCATACCGCAAACTAGGAGGAGTCTGCTACAAATTCACTCTATTATTGATAATAATAACTGTTGCTAGTTACCATAAGTTTAAGGCCCTATTATGTCAATGATAAAGTAATAAAATAGGGAAGACATTCTATCACTCAACCTGCATTCATTCTCAGCTGCTTATTTCCAGATGTTCTGAAGTCTTCTGTGAAATGTACTCCCTGAATTTTGGTAAGTTAGGCAGATTTCCTTCTTACTGAAGTGTCCATTTTTTAGTGATCTTCCAAGAAAAATTTAAATTCTGACTCAGAAATCGGAGAAAAATATTTTTCTCCTTTGTTACACATGATCATCACATTCACCAGCTTCATATTATTGTCACACACAAAGTCATCATGTCTCATCTGTCTGTATTTATCACTAAGATCATAAGTATGATTTTTTTTTTAAATCCTTAACTCCAAGAACCTACGCTCTCTGGCACAAGTTCCTCAAATACTCGTGATTCCCAGCTCATGTCTCAAGATCTCAATACAAGGCCAGCAGGTAACTGCAAAACCAAACACTGTCATGCCCTGTAAAAGCATGTGTACAAGCCATTGCATACCCGATCCTTCAATTCTTAGCATAGAAATTAGCACTGAAAATCCCTTTTCATTCTAGTGACAGTGAAGATAGTTCATTTCCACAAAGCTCTACAGTACGTTCTATGGCCTGTCAAATCCTTTTCATTACAATGCTTTCCACTCAAAAAAAAATAAAAAATAAAAATGTGCTTGCTCATTTCAAGTCCCAAAGCAGATCATCTTCACTGGATGTGGAAAGAAATAATGATGGACTAGGACAGGAATGAGGATTGGGTTCTGTCTTTCAGAACAAATGTTCTCTCTTTATTCCTGTCCCACTCAGCCAGTCCATTCACCACTCTGCTATCGACTGTGGCTCAGTCCAGAGACTCTCATTTACTGTAGCAAATGAGCCAATAAATCTAACATGTTATAAGTCCAAACCCAAGCGAAAAACATGGAGCTGATTTTTCCACCTGAGTAAATCTGCATAGCCAGGGTAATCCCTCTGTTCGGTTCTAATTAAATACCTGGGGACATGACCAAGTTGGTCTAGATTTTACCACCAAAGATGTGTTGTGTTAATAGCTTAAAGGAACTGGTCATAATGTGTGTTGAAACTGGGGCCTCTTTCCAGTAAGACCCTCTTTTCTTCTCCATATGAACGTAAAATGGAAGCCTATATACCTCCTGTTGTCATGTCTTGGGCTTTTGGAATCAATCAAGCTAAGAATCAATCCCAGAGCTGGAAGAACCTACTGCTTCAGTCTTGACCAGAATTCGATTAATTTGTAGGGCAGAAAGAAAGGACTATCTGTCTTGAGGATTAACTTTCCTGCCTTTCTTGGTAAGTAGGGAATTAAATTTTCTAGATAAGGGCAGATCTGGCCAACCAATCTCCTTGTCCCAGTCATCTGGTAATAGTGTCCTGAGACATTCACTGTCCTCTGTCAGCCTCTCTGCTGGATGGGAAAAGAAACACAGCAGCAGCCATGACTGCTGGACAAATGCCTCCACAGTTCTTCTGTCTACTTATAATCAAACTATAACTGATAAATCCAGGAGGCTCTTGGACTGAATGGGAAACAGATTGTAATACATGCTCAGGGTGGAGAGGAATCATTTTTTTCAAAAGACTTCCTCCCCTGGTAAAGGCTGGGAAATCATGGTCCTGTCCTTCTTCCTGTGATTTGGATATTGGAAGTTCTTTGCATCTTGGAGCTACATTGTCAGCAGATCCAATATGCTAGCATTTTCTCCACAAGACTTTGCTGTAGTTGCTTCTTGCCTTCATGCCAGCTACTGTATGCAATCAGGCTGCATTGAGGATGAAAGGTATTTTTAAAAAGGGAGAACCTAAAAATCTATTGAAAATCTCTACTAATCTCCTCCACACTTGTGTTACAGCTGTGCAATAATTTCCTGGACTCATTATTATGGAAGCATTTTGTGGCCATATTATGCAGTCCAGCAGTTACCAGTGTTGAATCTTCGTTCACTTGTAAATGATACATCATCTCCATTTTCACATGCCTAAGAAAGTGATTCTATTAATACGATTACACTTTAGATGTTGCCTAACTAAGGCTGCCTGGCACAGCATCTGCATGTCCCAGAAACTAAAGAGGACAAGGACAAAGAAGTGTTTTACCCTCTTTTTCACTGATGCAATCTGCTTTAACTCCACTGGTTTTGTTTTAACTTCCAGAGAGGGGAGTTGTGTGGAGGAGGAAAGTGGGCGAGATGATGAGGACTGTAGCAGCACCTGTATCTCATCAGAACAAGAGTAACTCCAGTCAGCATCCTGTAAGCATGATGGCTAGCAGAAACCTAGGGAGGGAGCAGAAAGGACAACGGTAGGGACATCTTTCCTTGCTATACCATTTCAGTTTCCAGTGGAGACTTGGAGGCATTCTGGTTTGGAAGATGCATTTGTCTGGTTGTGTTTGATAGCTGTAGTTAGACTGTTCTTTCACTGAGCCTGTTAAATTTCTTTTTGAGTCAACCCTTCCATCATAGTGCTAAGAGCACTTTTTCCATAAGTATTAACTCTCTTCATTAGCATTAAATTTCAGCTTCTTTTCCAGACCATTTAGAAACACGTTGACTGGCACAGATGCAGCAAGAGTCCCCTGGTGGCCTCTCCATGAGAAAGCAGTCTGTTTATTCCTTCACTTGGTGTCTTTTCCTTTGACAGTTAATTCAAGAGACGACATCCACATTCATTCCACAACAGCTCAGTTACTGTAAAAGCCTTTGGAGACGTGCCTCATCAAAAAGTTTTGTTAACTGAAATACACTGTATTGATTTGGGCCACTGTTATGTGTGTGCTGATTGACTCCTCTGTGAGACTTGATTTCCCTCACAAAAAAAGCTGTTTCAATTCTTTCTTATACACCCAATTCACATGTCTGTACAGTTCTATTCTTTTTTTATAACTTCATCCAATTTCCTCACCCCAAAAAGCAAATACCTGCTAATATCTTTCTAGGATAAAAGCAGTTCTGGATTATTTTTCTTCAACTTAAAATACTTTCTTTTTAATTTATCTTGGGTTTGTTGGTTGGGTTTTTTTTCAAATCACCTAAGAAAATAAAATAACAAAGTAAAAATGATGTTTAAAAACATTTTTATATTACAATATCCCATTGGATAATGGGAAAGAAGTGGCACATTCACCACACATGAATTCACCACATTTGATGAATGTTTACATGGTAGAATTTGGAAAATTAAATTTCTTGATATGCCTTGCTACAAGTAACACTGAGAAACCCACCTGGGCCATTTGGTTTCATCAGTGTTTACTGGAAACTGGGCAAACAAATATGGTTGTAGAAATTGGAACAGCACATTGTGATGCCCTTGAAATGTCAAGTATTCAATACATTGGAAACTGTTTAGAAACTGTCTTTAGCAGGAAAGTAAACAGAAACTTGATTCCTTTTGCCTAACTCCATGCTCTGAGGAAGTGAGCACGTGGAGCATGAGCATTTCACAGGACTAGAGCAGAAATCCCTAAGCCACACTAAGGTGGAGGTGTTGCACGATGCTGTGTGAAGGGTCTTTTCTCATTGCAACGTCATTGTTCCACGCCTTGTGGGCACTGAGGGCATGTAGTGTCGCTGTCCTCTGGCCATGCTGTGGGTCTGAGGCAGACGTTCTATTTTCACAATTTGTTTTGCAGAGTAGAGAAGAGCAAAACTGTTTAGGTGAGGGCAAGGTAAACTTTAATACTTCTTTGCTTCAGAACTCCTTTCTTTCTTGTCTCTCACCTCTCCCTAACTGTTGCCATTTCCCCTCAACCACAGACTGATATCTCATTTTGACTAGTTATTCACTCCAGCTAAAATGCAAACCTTGCCCTCCTGTCCTTTTTCACCTCCCAGACTTACTGACGTTTCTTTGCTTTTGCTCAAATCTTTACAAACAATAGATGCTCTAGCCATGTATTCCTTCCTCAGTGTCCCTCAATCTCTCCACCCTTGAATGATAAAAATGGCTTCTCTTCTTTCACTGCATTTCTGCTGCTTCTAACCCTCAAGGACTTGCTGATCTTTTCTTCTTTCTTACCCACTATTGCAATTATATTTTTCCAGTCTGTCAATTATGCCAGTTTCAATGAATTGTTTGTTTGCTATACCAACAAACACCACCTGCTTTCTTCCCTGTGTCCTTTATAAAACCTATAAAAACAACACAGAACTGACATTCAGCAGGTCCTGAGAACCCCACAAGCCATAATGTAGGAAGTTTTAAATAGGCAATAATATCGGGAGTTTCAATATATTTATTGAATTATTCATTATGATGATGATGGAGTCATGGGGGTTATGGGTGGCAAAAGACAAACACTTGAGGGTAAAGACAGAGACTGATTTATCAGGCTGTGAATGAGGTAATGAATGCCACATTTGACCTCCTTTCTCTACCAGTCATATTGTCAGATACCAGCTCTGTATTAGACACCCGAAGCTGGTCTGCACTCTGTTCATTCCTGCAGTTCCCACAGGACACAGGCCTCAGTGACACACACACACAAAACTAGGGCTGGAGCTATCCAGAAACCTTTTCTTGTGGCTGGAAGCTGTATTTGAAATCACTTGTGCAAACCTATGTTGTTTAGGATGGACCATGGTGACCAAAATCTCATGAAACTCTAGCCTCTAAGCTTAATTTTTGGGCAGAGGGAAGTACTAGGGGGAAGAGAGAAACACAAACACTTGCATGTTATTTTCATCTGCAATTGTAATCCTGAGTCTGGATAGAAACTGGTTCAAAGCTCATTGTCTGACAGGCTCTGGATCTAGCCTTTCAATGATCGTTGTCATTACACTCCTTCTTACTGCTGACTTTGCTGCGATATTGGATCACTCTGATCCTCATCTGATAGTAATGGACTATCTGATGGTCATGGACTATCCTCCATGCAGTCCTGAGGGATTTGGACCTCTAGAGACTTTAAGTACAGGCAGTGCAGCTCTCCAAAGATTGCCACACAAAAATCATTCTCTTAAATCTCCAAGGACTTCTCAGAGACAGCAACAGTGATAATACTCAACATTAAATCCATGTTGCTCCATTCCGTTCTTAGGAAACAAGTCCCAGTGACTTATAGTGTGAAGCCATTTTCATTTTATCATGCTTTAATATCTGTCAGAAAGTTGTAAAGAAACACTACATTGCTTTTCTGGCCAGGAAAAGAGTAATAATTTACAGGGACTTATCAGAGACTTATTCCACCTGGCATATATAATGAAAGAATATGTGCCATTCTAGCCATCTCAATATTACCCTTGCTTTACTGCTCTCTAGTAAAAGAGGATTATGTGATTCCCAAAAATAGTGGCACAGGAACAATTCTGAACTTGTGTTTAGAAATTTCAGACACTTGCACACTGATCCCAGCATAAAAGGAGACTGACATCACCTCTCTTCTTCCTCTGAGCTCTCCAGAAAAGACACATGGCTGCATAGCCAGACAGAGCAGCGCTGCTCTCAAGATGTATAACAAGTTTATAGCAGTTCTGGTTTGACATAGAGGGTTTTTTTTTTGTTTGGTTGTTGGTTTTTTCCCCCTCAGCACAGCTCAATGCAGAGAAAAGAGCGTCTGCTCTTATTATCTCTGCTGACCCCTGACAAACACGCCCCAGAGCAATTGGGAAGCTGCTCCACACTTCTTCAGTGCCTGTCTTCAACCAGGGAAAAGTTGGGTCCGACTCAGGAGTAAATTTAATTTTAGGATTCTTATGGTTTAGAGTTACCAAGCCTGGAAAACCCCTCGTAAAATAACACACACAAGAGAGGTGGTTCCTGCTGTGCTGTGTCTCCTATGTATTTGGTGTCAGAAGGAAATGGGTTGTTTTCCTCTTCTCTTAATTGAATACCAACAATCCACAGTAGATACCACAAACCTCTGTATTGACTGGTTTCCATAAACTGGCCACAGAGCTTTGTAGGATGCTGGACAGCCCCAAAGATGAATATAGAGCACCCTGGAAGCTAAATGGGTTGTCCATGGTGATTTTTTAAAGATTACCAGTTCCATTTCACTCCCATACCTGGCTACACCACAATAAAGTCACTCCAAGATGCTCGATGCCAAGAAAGAGACATTGCTTTACCGAAAGAATAAAATATCTATCGTTCTTCTCCTGCGACACTCTCCCCAGTCTTGGGCACAGCTGCTAATAATAAACTCTACAAAGCAAGCACTGGGGTTTGAAAGAGAAATGACAAGACAGGGAATGAAAGGAACGGAGCCTTTGACGGTTACTTGATCCCAGAGTGATTTGCATTTGTTTTCAGTGCTGGAAACAGGCAGTAAGATCCAGTGAAGTCACCAAATACATTGTAACCCCTGTATCAAGTTTCTGTGGAGAATATGAAGGTTTTGCTTTGTTTTTTTCTCAACTTCCTAGTGCTACATGCTTTCATCACTGTCTTCTCTTTTTGAGGATGGATTCTTTTGGGTTTGGTTTCCTAGATGACCTTTAATTTCTAACCAATTCCCTGAATAACAGTTATAATTATTGCTAAATCCTGGTTTCTCATTTGACAGGTAGTACAAAACAATGCAGGACACATGGAGATCAGCACGTTGACCAGCGCACTGAACGCTGTTGAGGCTTTAATCTCAGCAACCCTCAAAAGCCTTAGTTAATACACAGTCGCTATGTGACCTCATAGCTTTCTAAGTCCCTGTAGCAAAGCCACAGCCTACAGACAAAGAAATACACATCTGTTAAGCAAAACACAGTCACGTTCACACCTAAAATATGCCTGCAAATGCCCAATTTCTTTTAATGACATTTTAGAAGATCCATAAATCTGTGTATTTTAGGATAAAAACATCTAATTTAGCTGAAAGGAAACAACAAATAAAATTTCCCCATGGCAAGGTACCCTGTAACATATATTCTTCTTGAAGTCTAGTTCTGGATGCTTCGGGGTCAAAAGACTGGTGCTGCTGCTCTGGCTGTTCCTGTTCTCCTGACGTCCAGAAGATGACGTGTGGAATGATGATGTGATGGGCCTCAACCTCATGGTAGAGGGGAAGGGAAGCAGGCAAGTACTGACAGCAACTCAGGGAGCACAGAAACCCTCCAGCTTTTGCTGCTGGGCACCTCAGGGACAGTGGGATGAGAAGGATTCTCTAATCCTTGTGTTCTCGAGGAACAAGCTCCTTGACACACTCTGTCTTGCTAGGAACTTTCCGTGTGGGGAAAGTGAAGCAGCTCTTTCCCCTCCCTGTCTTCCAAAGCCTGTCCTGGCAGCTGAAATAGAAAACTTCGGATTCCCTCTCAGGTCCCCAAATGTAACACCAGGGAGGCTGCCACAACTTCCCTGCCTCGGTCCTGGGCTCTGCCATGGCACCCAGGAGGGGCTTTCAGAGTCCAGGGTCACCACTAAGGTGTCATCTCCTTCACAGCTAACAATATTCTGCCTCGAAGTGATAACATTAATGTGTTTCTGCAGTCCTTCAGGTGAACCCAGAGGCTCCTAGCAGCCAGAAAATCTCCTTCTCTAGAAGGGCCCCAGTTCAGTACAGCCCTGCAGCTTCCAGCTCAGCAGTGCCAGGGACCTCCTCCCTGTACTGGGTGCCAGGAATCCCCAGAGTAAAGGGCACCAATGCTTTAGAGATGCTTGAATCCAAGCAGGCAAAACGTGCTGAACAGGAAGGGGGGGGGGGACAAAACACACCAGAACGTGAACACTGTTCTAGCCTGCTCATCTTTCAGGATGTTGCATTATAAAAGCAAACACCTGGAAGCTCAGCATGAAACACATCACCTTTCTGGTGTACGTGATTGCTAGCACAGTCCCAGAGCTGGCTGTTGAAATAGAAATTTTCTCTGACAGATCTCCCAGTCTGTTTTATGCTCTTTTCCTGGAGAACAATAGCCCCATGCATTAGTTTTTAATTGTCCCCCATAAGAACACCACTGTTGCCTGCTCTAAACTTGATCTTTCTGCACTCAGGTTTTTTCCTCCCTGAAGTTGCAAATGAGATGATCCACTGAGAAAAGAACCATAATGGGCTATTGTTAGGCTTCATTCTAGAGACAAACAAAAGAATGGAGATTATGCCAAAGGGAACAACCTTGAATTGTCTGAATTGGCCACATTACCTCAGAGTCATTTTTAAGAAAGTCTGTCATTCAAGGTCCAGCTGAGTTCCCACAGAACTAGTGTCATTAAAGGGAAAAATTCCTGCTCCACCTGCACTTAAGTGTGAGCCAGCAGATTGCTGTCCTCAGGAGCTCCCAAGGGACAAGCTTCAACCAACCACTTTGGGTGGTTTTTTAGCCTTCTACTCTGAAGCAAAATGATTGATAAAAGAATTTACAGGTTTTTGTTATTGCTTTTTTTATAGCTGGAACAGTTTCTCTGCTTGTAGCTTACACAGGATTAAAAAGCTGTGTTCAGATCCTGTTGTAATTGTTACCAAGTGCTGGCATTCGAATTTGATTTATTTCAATAAAAAAGAAAATCCAGTATGCAACCCCTCCCAAAATACCATATAAAGATTTCTCTTCTAGCTCTTACAGTTTCTGTTTGACTTTAAATTTCAGGGTCTTCATTTGCAATGCATAAATCCCTCTCTGTGATTAGTTTAGCTCCACCAAGCAAAACTGCAGTTTAGGAGGACAGACAAAAGAAGTATGGAGCAGGAATTTTTAAAATCCTCTTCTCTCTCTAGCAGAATACATACTTCTAAAATGTAGGGGGGTGTTTTTTATTACAGGATTGAGTCATGATTTTGTAAAACTCTACATTCAGGAGAAAATTCAGGTTAGCTCTTCGAAGACGCGTGACAAGATTGAAAACAACTGCTCACTGAAGCTCAGTTTGCTGCCAAAACGCTGGCTTATGACAAATGCATAGTCTTCTAAAACCATTAATCTGGCTTATATAAAAATACTCTATAACATTTCTTTACAGGCTCAAAAACTAACCTCACTGGTTTTTACAGGAAGAACATTTAGGATCCAACAAGGAAGCCATAAAATAAGGCAATCAAGACCCAGCTTCTTAAAGTTAGAAAAATGACAGAATTGTTTTCAAGACCTGAAAGCTTCTGAGGGAATGCTGCAAAAAAATGCCGAAAGAGCAAAAAGACAAAGGACTAGAGAATAGAGGCTCCTTTGGCAGCCCCTACTCACCCCCTCAGACTCCTGAAGGGCTGTCACTCAGTGGAGTGAGAGAAAAGAGCTGGATCAGTTCCTGCCGCAGAGCTGGGGAGAGGCAGTGTGTCCCACAAAACCCAATTTACTGTTCTTGCTGCTGCTGGGTCTGGGGGAGGTGGGACCACTCCCTCTAGCTGAGTCTCCATACATCCAAAATCCACCTAAGCCAAGACAGAAATGTCCTATGCACACAGGGCACAGCTTGTCGCCCCCTCCAACATCTGCCCGATTTTGCCAGCATGGGAATGCACACACTCAAGTACTGCTATTTAGCTTCCTCCACCCAAGCACAAAGACTTGAAACCTCCTCCCTCACATTCCAACTCCAAGCAGGCCCCTTCCAGACATCCCCTATCCAAAAAGAGGCAACAGTTTCTCCAATATGATCACGTCTCCTGTTTGCAGTGTTAGAGTGCAAGAATGAGACTTATTCACCCTTCATCCTCTCCCTTAAAAAATGCTCTTAGAGAAATTCTAGTGAAGGTCTCATTCCCCTCCATATATTCAGGAGTGACACCTCCTCCTTTGCTCTGAGGTTATTTCTGGTGAAAGCAAAGACTCCTGCTTGCCTCTGAGTTTCCTTGACAAGCTCCTTCCAGTGGGACCCAGGAGAAGACTCTGCAGCCATTGTGACTCCTGGGGTACAGCAGGCCCCTGGAAAATTCCTGTCAATACTTTTGTGGGATCCAACATTAAGGTTCCTCGGTCATAATAATTAACCATTTCACCTCCTAAGGATAAAACAAGGAGTATCAAGGAAAGAAGTTTCAACCAATATATTTTACTTCATATTTGCTGTAGATATTTCCCAGCACTGATCTGCTAAAGGCAGTAACTCACTAAACCACAGACTCAGTCACGCATTTGAGCCTGAAGTGTGGTGGGATTTGATCTTCTCAGTCCATATGAGCACATTAAACAACACCCACTGGAAAAATCCATCATCTGCAACCTGGAACGGGTCCTGCACAGCATCTTCCTCCTCGTGTGTGGAAGTGATCCCTCCCATCCAGCGCATGCTTTGAGGCACATATGAGATACCACGTACAAGTTCCATGCTAGCAGTCCTGTCCTTGAAAGGAAACTGCTGTGGAACAGGCGCCCCCAAGGAAATTGTGAGAAGAAAGCGCACTCTGCTCTGTCATGATCAGACCTTGCCCTGCAAACGTATGAACAGCCTGTTGAGCAGCTTTGCAAATGACTTGGCCAGCTTAAGCAAGTCTGTTTCTAATGTCAAGAGAACACCAACCACGCACTCACTCATGCTACACCTCAAGGCACGTGACTTCACAAACTGCATCTGCCAGATAAAACATTACTGTCTGCTCTGAATCAGGCACTCTCCCGTACATCACAGCCAGCAGTGGATTGCTCATTTCATCTACCTCTGATTTCCCCACTACTGATAGCAACAGATTCAAGAAAATTAGGTGTGATTTAGAGTCAGCCAGAGCTAGAAACTGGCTCTTCAACCATTTCGGTTACTGAACCTTTTGGAACTGCTCGAGCTGTAATTAAGTATTCAATGCTGTTGCATTTCTGTGATATGTTGATGCAGTTTTTTCATGTCCTTGTTAATTTGCTAATGAAACATGGCACACAGAATTCATATGTTGTGTTGAGGACAAACTGTTTAGAAGACAGTGTCATGAAACTACAGACTAAAATGTTTCCCAATCAAAAAAGCATCAGAATTTCATGCAAAATTATTCGAAACTGTTGTCTGAAGGGTGCTTCTGGTAAAATATGTTTCATTTTATCTATGCCAAAGCCAGTTAAAGGGGAACAGTTTATTACTGTATAATATTGTGATTGAAGGGCAATTTGCATATTTGAAAAGGAAACTTGACTCCCTGTAAGTTCAGATTGTTGGAGTGGACCTTCAACAACTATGTAGCAAATTGGTAATTTCTTCTTTTACACCACCATCTGTCAGTACCAGTGGGATTTTTTAAAATAAAAGCTTTTGTGTATTTCACCCTTCATCTGCTCTTCTCTAGAACAGCACGGTTTCAATCTAAGGACTTACAGGCATCGAATAAAATCTGCCTCATTTGCAATACCCACAGAAGGATGCAAGTGCATCAATAGAAGTTGAGCCCACTTGGGTCTGCCCTGGATGATACTTATAGGTTCTCTTGATTGTGAGTCTTATCTAAAGGTTCATATTTTCTCTTTATGACAGCACAAAGTCTAAATCATGCTGCATGAACACTTGGTCAGTGAGAACTTTTCTTCTTTCCCCACCCATGTGCTGTCTTTCGTAAAGAAAGTCTACCTGTAGATGTAATTTTAAAAAACCCAAAACAAACACACAAACAAAAAAAAAGACACCAAAAAAATCTACCAACGTTTTGAAGTGAATTTTTTCCCCAATATAGTACAAAGTGACTCCACATTCAATTAGCTGCCATTGGTTCTCCTTGGATATTTCCCAGCAATCCCATGCCAGGCCCCAAAATGGCTCAGGGATGGAGTTAATATTCTCCCATTTGTTTAACAAAGAGCAGTCACAAGTCATCGAACAAATCTTCCAAAACAGTTGGCCAAACTGAGGGAACTGAAAACAACCCAATTCCTCATCCCCAACGTCAAGTGTTTTTCCCAAGAGGGGTTTGATTTTGGCTTTAAAAATGTAACAAGATATTTTTGTTTTTAGTTTTTCCAGGACAAGGATATTCACTCCAACAAAAATAGATAAGAAACTAGAACACAGTTAACATCCTTAAGAAGTCAGCTGTCACATCAAAACGTATGGCTAACTCAGCTCTTGATTAATGCCAAGTGAAACTCGTGGTTCCATTAACTAAGAGCTCTGGGCAAAAGCAGAAAACTTTCTAGAGTTGTTGCCAGCTGTTTTGTAAACACCAGAAAAAGTGACATTTCCCCAGATGAGGCTGCAGCACGTTCACTACTCATGGAAATGCTTACAGTTCAGAAATGTCTACTTATGTTGCCCTGTGACTAACCGCATTATACACACCTTGTAGGGACCAGACAGCAGCTCCCCAGCCTGTCATCCCTCCAGTAAATCACAGTGATCAAAACTGAAATGCCCTTTTCTTTCCTTAAATGAAGTTTTTTGAAGTAAGAACAAAATACCAAGCGAGAGAACTGAAGAAGTAAAGATCTCAAGCTACACACCCAGCCAGGTTACAGCAGCACAAAGCTGCTGCATACAGAGGAATAAATTCCAGTATGCAAGGGCAAAAAACATGGCTCACCAAGGTCATACAATCTGGGTGATGTTCCAGTACCACCAAAAGCTTATGGCTTTTGGCTGACAGTCCTCACTCAAAGCCAAGGTTTGGGATGTCCATTCTGGGACTCTCCCTGTGCCTGCAGTGGGCGGGTTGGCAGCTTGCTTGAGGTTTTAGCCACTCTACCTTTATAAAATGCTCTCATTTTGGAAAATGTTCAGAAAGACAATGAGGAAAAATGTAGAAGAGGAAGAAAAAGTAGATATTTTTTTTTCAGGTTATTATTTACTTAGCTATTTTCAGCACTATGTCAGTGTTATGGGAATATATGGGACTCTATGCATGAAGGACCTTTTTGGGCTTAGTCCTAGAAGCCTCTTCTTTTCTGAATGGTCCTGGTTCTATTTTGAGCTGCTTAGTAAGGATGATCCCCACTTCTAACCATCTTCACCTACCCTGAGAGCTGTGCTCTGCAACCCCTACAGCAGGCAAAGCTTGGGCTGTCCCACTGCCCAGGCATGTTAGGAAGGCAGGCAGGGGAAAATGGGACCAGCCAGGGACTGGCCACAATTGCAACCATTCTTTGGAGCTGTACAGACCCTGAGAGAGTCTGTGAGTCTGTTTCCTTCAAGCAAACCTAGAGCAAAACACTTCCCAGAGCCACCAGCAGCAGAAATGCCTAACTGTTTTGGTTGATTCACAGCCTGATGCTTCTGACCCTGTGTTGCAGACAGCGTGAATGCTCTAGATAACACACAAAAAAAATCACAGTGTGTTGGGAAAGACTGCTGTGTTATTTTTCACAGTGAAAACCAGTAGCTAGCTTTGGCATAAAGAAAAACTGGCTGCTTCATGCTTGTGAGCTCTCTCCCAGGTGTCCTAGCCCTTTTTTTTTTGGTGTTTGTGGTCTTTTTCTTCTCCCCCCTTGAGTAAAAAGGACGTTGCTTCTTTGCACTAAACATTAATGATTCATGTCTCTAAGGGCTGAACTGGAAAATTTCCTAGATTATACACCTGCCTTCTCGAGGAGGACTAAATGTACCAGCAGTGGGTGGACTTACTCAGGCTCCTATTAAGCAACATCTGTGGGTGGTTTTTTTAGTCCAGCTGTTAACATGTGACTTATCCTGCAGTTAGATCAACTGTGTCAATGGAAAGAGTAGGCTTCAAGCCTGCTACTGAAGGGATTGATTATAATAATTACTGTCACTACGAAGTATCTTGCAAATGCTAGTGGATAGGCTCAGACCTCGCATGCCAACTGAATAAATGAGATCTTCCTACTGGCAGGATCTCAGGTCAGATGCTGCAAAGTGGTTTAGGGCAGTCATTCATAGACAGGAAATGTCTACCAAGGAATTGGCCACAATCACAGCAGCCAGAGCCTGCTTCTTCTGTGGAGTGGCAGAACAGGGCTGCAGCTTCTGTGTGTCATGCAAGAAACTAGGAAAATCAGGTTGTAGGGATGGAAGTTGACCTCTACCATAGGAAACACCCCCCCTGCCCCAGCACTTTCCATTATAGCATGCAAGTAGAATGCACAAATTGAGGAGTTTGTGGTTAAATTGTCACTAACAAAACAGGTTGAAGGGATAAAAGGCACCACTGGACTCCCTGACTAAAGGTAACATGTTGACAGCCCAGCCTTCTTGGGGCTGAGCTGCTAGGTTCCTTCTGACTGCTGACACAAGCACCCTGAGTGGGCAGGGACAGGCAGATGGGCATGGTAACCTCTTACACCTCTGCGTTTGGAGACCACAAAACACAGCTGACACAGACATCATCTCAAGTCAAGCTAAGCATATGCTCCTTTCTAAAGGGGAATAAGAACAAACTGGGTATGTGTGGCCACAAATTAATTTAGGCTGAAATTTAGGAAAGTTTACAGTTATCAGGATAAAAGAAATCAGTGAGAGCAAACTCACTAACCAGACTTAAAATTTGATTACATTTTAATAAATAGATGTTATTTCTAATTGATCAACTAATCTAATTACAGAAGTTATAGATTATGCAATTTATCAATAGATTAATCTTTTATTAACTTCCTTTTAATTGATTGAATTGTACTTTGCCTATCTCAGTAGTGTACTCCATGACTTGGGAGATCCCTTCTTATCTCCCTCCTCCAATCTCTATTTTCCTGTCCTGCTGCCCAATGACTTGACATTAAACTTGACTTCTTTCCATTCCTCTCACCAGCTTCTCTTCCATGCATGCAGTGGCCAAGGGCATCATACTGCAAGCAGCAGAGTCCTCTTGCAATTACAGGAACATGCCAGGCATGTTCCAGACCCCAGGAGGTAAGGCATCAGCAAAAGCAGGTTAGCAAGGGGCTTTCTGTGCACAGAACAGGGAAGGGGCAGCTGACAGTGGACATGATCTCCATCCCCTCCCCTCTGACCCCCTCACAACTCCGGCTGTCCCAAGCATGGGAGGCTGATCACCTTCTCTGCTAGAGCAGCAAAAACCTCCCTTGGGACAGAACCACAGAAAAGGGGTGAAGCCAAGAACCCTGAGCAACAATACTGTGGCTTTTTGGGGGGGGGTTCTGATGTGCAAAGTATGGAAGGAAACAAGGAAGCAGTGCTTCAAGGAACACTTTTTCCCTGCAAGCCGGGTAGTGATAACACACCATTCTGAATTACTATACAGCTAGTCAGAGTCAACTTCAGATCAGTAGCAGAAATGCTACTCAGAAGCATACTCAGAAATATTAATCCTCCCTCTCATACCTCTTACACGTGGAGTATCTGAGGCCCAGAGTCCCACAGCCCAAGCAGCCATGGCAAAAGCTCTTCTTACCTCTTTGTTCTCTTTTAGCTCCTGTAGCTGAAGGTCCTCTGGTTCCCATGCTGCTGATGTCATGATAACTGCTTTCCTACTGTTCATCTGCTCATCAGCCAAAGTAGTTAACTGCTGCTCAGGAGGCAGGTTCAGGTTGGGGAACAGTTCTTTGTTATGCTCACTTATTTTTGCTTGTTCAAAACAAAGCGCTGCGCTTGCTCGTGAAATCTGTGCTCTGCTCAGATGTTTACTTCACTTCCCAGACTCCTGACTGGTACCTGTGGGCTCACAGAGGGCAACAGACACTAGAAATTTGACAAAGGCAGCGAGGGTGCTCACAGTTTCTGCATTTCTGATGCTTCGTTAACAGTCATCTCAGTAAACATAATGATACCCACACTGTGAACACACAAGTGCACTCTCAAGAGCCTTCCATTAATCATTTCAGCTGTCAGAAATACCATTTTAATCCTTCCTACCCCTACAGAGATGCCAGAATTGCAAGCCCTTTAAAAAAAGAAAAGAAGTAATATCACAGATTAAACAGCTACTTAAAGCTAAACGAAGGGTGATATGTATAAACAACTCATTTAGTGAAAAGACCAGCACAAAAAGTTGACAAGCAAGAAAAAGCAATTGAAAAGATTAATTTTCCAGGATGCAAGTCTGGAGATAAGTCCTTGAGATGAAGCATGTGGTATTCAAGGATGCCTCAAAAAGTGATATGGCTCTAGGAATATTAAGTATCATTCATATTGTACAGTAAAGAGCTATGCTGTTTGGAACAAGACCATAATACTCTGAGAATCTCTAACTACATGGGTTTGGGTTTTTTTAATCAATGCTCATGCTTTTTCATTCAGTTGACAGCATTTCAATGTAGGGACAGTCAGAGCATCAATCTGAATAAATATTTAAGGGAAGTTGTTGAATTGTAACTGCATACTGTCATTTAGAATTAGTGTCTGAATTTCATTTTAGCTTACTTTCTGAAAAAAACAGTTTTTTCTTTGGGGAATATTTGTTTTAGGATTAGTCAGAAAATGTCAAAAGGAAACTTTCAAGAGGAAATCCCCATTTTTCATTGCTAAATTTTTGTTTAAAAAAATCGATGAAAAGATCCCAGGTTGTTTAAGCTCTGGGGTTTGTTCAGATCAAGTTCACAATCAGAGTTCATTAGTAGTAATATATTTTTACATAACTTGTACAGCTGTTCACTAGTTTCCAGATCATGAGGCAGGACCATCCTGATTTGAATAAATTGTACTATTCCATTGCAAACACTACTCCACCATATTGATTTGAGTTTGATTTGGATCGAGAAATTCCTGATGAAACTAAGCATGTAGTAACACTGTCTTGTTATAGCTATTTTTCTCATAACAATCACTCCTTCCAGAAGCACTAAATAAAATTAAGTACTGCAGCAAATCACCCATGCAAAATTATTTTACCACCACCAGTGATGACAGAAAGCATTTAAAACAGTTTTAAATAGTTTATTGTATGGGTGTAATAGCACATGGGGCAATTGCTCCAGTCTAAGAGCTCCATTGTGGCTGTGGTGTTTATTATTACTTGAAGATTTGGGGAGCATCTCTTGCCACAGTGGTTAGGTGCTTATTTACTCATTAAAGCTGATAAATTACATAAACTCAGAAAGACTTACCCACAATGCTTGTAATTATAAATACTGTAATTTCATCAAATTGGATAGAAAATCACAGTAAAACATTAATCAGACAAAACCCAAACCTCAGCATCCTTTCGACAGCTTAAAATCTTTATAGACTCCAACAGTGCAGAGAACTTCACCAGTCCTGGTTCAATGGCAGCTGTACTCAGCCTTATACACCAACTTGGATAGCGACCTTGGTGATGAACAAACAGGGATTGTGTCTTGTGTAACAAGAAGGGGTCCATCCAGTCAAAGAAGCTTTCTTACATTACAGTTCGGCAATCAATTCCACAGGCAGAGAACCCCATTACATCTAATGAGGTTTTGCACAGAAAACCACATATCCTCACATCTGACAGTCACTGCAAGACACACTCTTTGCTTTACAACATCTGGATCAACCAACCCATACGACACCCTTAACTTCTGAAGTCTACAGCACCTAAAGCTTTGGCATTGGGGCCCTTTTGAGAATACATTGAGCCTCTTTACTCGCTCTCTGAAAATGTAGATTTAAGACACAAGGGATGCTAGATCAAGCGTAGAGGCCCTGAGGCACTTCTATGACACAGGTAAAGGCTCCCTTGAGAACATCATAAAGAATAAACTATATTCAAAGTTTTTCTTGTGGAAAACCAATTGAGCCACTCCAGAGCCAACTCAGAAGCCATGCAGCAGACAAGTGATGAATTTGGCCTCAAGCCACACAACCACTCTAACATTACAGGCTGTGAAGAGATGTTATCTCCTCCTCTTCTTTTGAACTTGTTCCACTGAGAAGGAAGGCTCTTAAAGATTCATTAAGCCATAAAGAGAGCAGAAGAGATAGGCTAGTGATCAGGAAGCTCACCTGGGAGAGAAAAATCCTGGGTAGCATATCGTGCTTTAAGGTCCTTGGAAGGCAATGTGTTTAACAGAAGTCCTTAAACAACTCTGTCCAAGGCTACGCAGGGTCTTGTGGACTACGAAAGATTTATTAATGCAAAAGCTGTCAAAACATCATGATGATGAAAATGAACACTAAATAATTCAACACATATATTTTCCCGCTAATTAAAGATTATAATCAAAAGTGCTAATGATTTTTGCAATCATGAGTTAAGTGTGTGGAAGGAAAAAGAACTCCCAAAGGGATTTTATTAGAAGCAGTTCTGGGGTGTTGAAACAAGGCTGAAAGAAACAGAACATAAACAAGTGTTAATTAATCAGGCATGCTGATAGCTCAGAATCTGCATTTTCATAAAATTCCAGGCAATTCTCTCATTCCCAGTGCAAGAGCTTCCTCATACAGTGTCCCCCCAGTAAATTTTGTCTCACTTGATGAGTTTCCTAAGCTGGGTAAGGACCTGATCATAAATCGAGATACTAAAGGCAAGTGATGTTTTTTTTGCCATAGCAATCCAGTTTAACATCAAGATAAATAAAAGGTTGCTTTGATTGTCTGAAGTGAGTGTCAAGCTAGAAAAGCAAAACATTCCTCTTTTGTTTTAGTTAGACATACCGTCACCCTACAAACCAGCATTGTAAAGGAAGGGCAGGGTCAGAGGAAGCCTGAAGAGAAAAGGTATGTCTCTCCTTAGCTTTGGCAGGTTTTGTTCAGGGCAATTGCTTGGCCATGAAGAAAACAAAAGGGTAGTTCATAGTCTCAGACATTCAGCAATTGGATTCTTCCTAAGATATAACATGGCAACAGCCCAAAGAAGTACCTGCTGGTACCAGTACCTGCTGTAGCCCTGTATGCTGCATAGAATGAGGTAGACCATTGTCTCTTCTGTGGATCTATAAACTAGTCTGTTGTGAAAGGCACCACTGCAATTCACTTAAGAATATGTCAATCAGATCCTGATGCACTTTGTGTTATGTTACTTGATGATTTTAGGCTTTCAAAAAATTGAGTGAAGAATATTTTATCTATCTATGCTTCATGCAAGGTAAAGAGGTCCATGTAGGGGAGAGAGAAAGAGAACATCAGCTCATATTTATAGGCGCGAATCAGAAGCCTCCCGAGGGATCAAATCTCTTCTTGGTTTGTGATTTATCTACCCATGTCCTGGACTGCTGCTCAGCAATACACATAACTCCTTATTCGTGTGGATACTCACCACTGAAGGCAACTACAGCCTGCAGTTGATAAAGTTCTGAAAAACTTGTACCTGCAGATGAGAGGAAATTTTACATATACAGCTTGTCATTGGAGCACAACTCCAAACCATGGTTTTAGCCATCTGTGCTAACATCTTCTTGCATCTTCTGACCTGAGGTCACATGTCCCTATATCCTTAAACAGTTGCACCAGCCTCCATACTCAACAGGAGAGATCCATGCACACCCAAACCGTTGAGATCACCCAAAGTGATTTTTGGGGAACCTGTTCCTCCTACCCCGTTCCCCTCCACAAATCTAACCAGTTTGTCTTCATATCGTTGATTCCATTTACAAGAATACTTTCTAATGAGTGTGAAAAACACTTCTTATGCTAGAGGAACGTTTTGAGCAACTTTGGGGTCATACCACTTAAAGTTTTCTGGATTATGACTTTTTCTAAATTAATACCAATATACCAAGACCTCACAAAAGCAGAAGAAAAGTGCCACACAGAGAAAAAAAAACCCTAAAGTCAGTTGGCTTGTTCTGAGTCATTACTACTGTTTGGTGCTGTTTTGTATACTAATTTTTCCTACTGTTCACCAACAGAGATGTTTAAAAGTGTATTTAAGGTCAGTTTGTAAGTGATTAACCAATTATGAAGAATTTGTATATAATTTTATATTTTTCTTTTCTGTTTACATAAAGTCTTAATGAAAGTAAAACCAAAAATTCATCTTGTCAAAGAGAATATGGGAAAAAATAACAAATATCTTCTCTGGCTTTTTTGCTACGCTCGTGTATGCTTAAGAGAAGAAAACATTTTTAAACCAAGGAAATGATGATTTACTCTTCTGCAAAAGTATTTCCTTCTTAGTCATCCAAGACGAACTGCAATTGAAATTATAAGAAAGGTGAAAGAAGAAAGAATTTAAATAGGCAGAATGGAAATAACATTGAGCTATAGGAAGAATATTTTCGTGTCATGTTTTAAGCTTATTCATCAATTAGTTTTTTAGAGCCAGAATATATCAAATAAGAGGTTTTCTCATTAAAAATTTGTAAAGCAGCATGCATTACATCGGTCAGATATTTTTCAGGTGTTTCAATATCCTGATTCCCTAGAAGCTAAAAACGGACCTGATCTGAATGCAATGGAGACTGCCTTCTCTCCTGCATGAAGATTGTATATTAATTTCCACCCATGCAAAATGAATGCAAATCACTGTTGATCTGAGAAAACAGATTTTCAGAATGTTTTAGAAGAAAAACTGGTCTGGAAAGGATCTCAAGATGTCATCTGGTCCTTCTTTCCACCTTAAAACAAGATCCTGAATTATTCCTTGCTGATGTTCGTCCTACTTAAAAATGTTCTTAATAAAACTCCAGTGATGGAGTCAGTCAGGAGTAAATCCAAATGGATGGGGAAAGTTTACCAATTTTCATTATGGTTTAATGGTTTTGAAATGTTAATAATTTTATTGCCTACAACCTTGATGGGAAAGATGCACCTGGGGAATTGCTGGAGGATATTAATTGTGTTTTCATTGCATGGTAGCACTGATTTGCAGAGGTGAAAGTCACACAGATTCAATGCTGAAAACCTGATGTGTTTCCTGAATACTCCTGATACCCCTCAGTGATATTAAAAACACAGTGTGGGGCGTGACAGGCCACTCCTTCCCAAGACACAGGCATTCTTGCAATCAGCCTCAAGTAAAGGGAGGGAGAAAAGACCAAGCTCACCCACAAAGGTCTGAGCCATAAGAACCCACAACCATAACATCCTACAGATGCTACAACAGAGAGTAACACCAATTCCTCCCTGCAAAGCTTGTCTTGTCCCAGTACTCCTTGTACACATCGGCAGTCCCATTCACATTGGTTGGGGTCCTGGTGGCGGCTAGGACAGAGTTAATGCTCCCAAGGAGCCAGCACAGGTGAGCTGGGCTGGCCAAGGGTGTTTCCACAACACGTGACGTCACAGCCCCATAAGAGGGGGTTTGGTCCCTCAGTCAGTGCTTTGCGCTATCACCGTGCGCATCCTGCCGCAAAGCCGGTTGTCGCTGTTCCCCTCTGCCTGCGCTGTCCCAGCGAACTGCCCGGACCCCCGCGGGTGCCTTTATGTGCCCATTGCTCTGCCCCGTCCCGCCGGGGGATGGAGCGGGGAGCGAGCGGTGCCTGGGGCTCGGCTGCGGCTGGAGCTGAGCCACGACAAAAATCAATGCCACAGCGAAAGAGCTTTTAAAGGCATCTCTTCAGCAAGGAAGTTGTGTTTAATCCTTCTCTTGGTCTGCAGCATAGTGTAGCAAGTATTTTCTTCCATGTGACTCACTGGGCTGTCTGAGGTGTGATGTTTACATGGTCAGATTTTTTAGTCTTAACTAAGGATCAGTATTTGCAGGTTAAAGAGGTGTGATCTACTGTCAGCTAGTGAGAAGGGAAGATTGAAGAAAAAAGTTGATATGAAAGCTGATTGTATTGATGCAGTTGGTAGTCATATTGATTTGGCAACAAAGCCAAAGTAGTGCTTCTTGTGAGGTTGCATGGGCTTCACCTGCAGATAAACAAGAAAGCACAGGATAAGGGCAGAAATTATTCTTGGTGGTAGAGTGAAACATGGTGTGATGCCAACTTGCTGTTGTAGTCAGCACATGCTATAGGATGGTAAAACAGGCACTGGTTTCATTGCAGTGTAAAATGAGTGATGAGGGTCAAAGCTGAATGCTATAGATGGAGCCAGTGTCAGTATTGTTCACTTCAACTCAAACTAGAAGCATGTTGTTCAGGGACAAATACCAGGTAAGCAAGGATGAGCTCAAACTTGTGATAGAGATGTAGCTACACACTCCCCACAGTCACTAATAATACTAGAGTAGTGGGTGGGTGGGAGCACTGATGCATGCACAGATGCTGTTATGCTACTCTTTATCTTTACATTGGTAAATTTACTTAAAGTGGAGTTTTTTGTATTCTCAATTGTTGGGGTTTTTTCTAAGTCAATGTTTTAGGAAGTTGAAAATTGCCCAGTTGTTCCTTGTTCAAATGTTGTTCCACTTCAGAGAAGCAGTTTGCTGCCTACTCTGCTGTTGCCGTTGGAGCACTGTCCGTGACATAGCTGGGACTTACTCTTCTTGACATTGGTAGTATTTTTTGCTTTCCCAAAGGTGTTGCTAATCAAACTCCATTGTTAAATGCTCTTCCTGGACGATCCATTTCTACTCTCAATGTGTCCCCCCCTGCAGTCCATGGGGAACCCACCTTCTTCAGGGAAGAGGTCTCTTTTTTGAAGGATGTTTTTTCACCACTGTTCTACCAGATGAAAGTTCAGGGCAGGTCTTTGGAGATGGCATAGGAGGCTAGGTGAGCAGCTTCCAATCAGGGAGTAAATTTGGAGAGAAGCCTCCTTCTCTTCAGGTGTCTGAGACAAACAGGCTGTGGTGGGACCTTCAGAAAGACATCCTATTCCCCCATCTGGAAATGGGCAGCCATAGAGCTGCACAGAAACATGCACAGTTTATCTGAAATGCTTTTACTCTAAAGAATAATGCTTTACTTAAGGTAGTTGTCCAGTCTTTAATTACCTTTCATTACTTCCTAGGGAACGAACTGTAAGCCAAATCACATTCATTGACTTTAAATTGCTTGGATCCAAGAGGCTTTTTCTCTGGGCTGTTTTGGAGGTCTGGTACTTGCTGTGGAGGTTATCCTGTAAGAACAGATGTGCTGCCCAGGAACCATGGCTTCTGGTTACTGCAGCTTTTTTCCATTTAATCATTAGACTAAGTCAGCAGAATCAAGTGTAGAATTCTGCTTGACACTTGCTGTGTGTAAGCAAGGTCTTCACCACTGAGTTCAACCTAATGCTTGTAAATGTCTTTTCCTTTTATGAAATCCCTGGTATCTTCATTCTCTCCTCAACTATAATCTCCACACCACATTGCTGCTGACCCCAAATCATATCAATGTGAGTATTTCTTCCTCTTGAGTGGCAAGTTCTTGGGCAGTTTATGGATCTTGGGTTTGAATTCAGTGACTCCAAAAAGTAGAGAGATGAGAATCTTATCCCAGGTTCAGATGTGAAGACAGAAGTTTGGAGGGTAGTTCAGTCTCATGGTGTTGGAGTACTGTAAACCTAGAGTATCTAGAAATACATCAGCCTTTCAACTCTCCTACAACTCCAGGTGCCTACATATCACACTTCTGTTAAACACAACTGTGCAAGGGGGCATTGCATCTCGGGGAGGAAGAACAGCTTGGAATTACCATCATTCTCCTTGTTTTATACCAACTTCCTTCATGACTTCATACAAGGGAGCAGCCAACAGAGTTTATATTCAGATTGAAGTATGACCAGCTTCTCCTGCTTGGCTGAACAGAACAGTTCAGTCTAACCCCACAGGTGAAGTTAATTAATCAGCAAACTCTACAAGCACAGAGTTATTGATAGAAATACATGTTTCCTCAGAAGGCAGCTACTACCTACTGCTAAAGGCAATGCTTAACCAGCCAAAATCCAGTGTGGAGATGGTTTAGAAAGTCCAATTCCTTTGCACAGGCATAACTCTCCATTACTCAGGGGAGACATTTAGATTGGCCATAAACATGCACACACACAAAAAATGTAAAAATTCACTTTTTTACCTGCACAGATAGTAAAAAATGTGCCTGAAGGGGATGGCTTGTCCTCCTGTGATGGAGGAAGGAAGAGATATCAACTTCTCCCTGTAAAAGAAGGCAAAGCTGAGGCTCTCAGGACCAGTGAAAACGTTCTTGATGATTTGACAAAAAAGAAGGTGAAGAATAAGTAAGTAGAAGTGCTGGTGTCTTGAAAGATTCTCAGGCAGCTTCCCCTGCTGCTAATCTCATATTATGCCATTAACAAGGAAAGCTTTCAACATACCCTGTGGCACTCCACTAGCAGAAGCAGCCTCTCAGCAGCAGGCCTTGTGCAGCCAAGCATCAGCTCTGTGATTTTGGTGAGCTAACAAACATCACCAGCCCAGCAGCAGTCTCTTTTTGAAGTGAAGGAAAGAAGCAGGGACCCCAGGCTGCAGCAAGGCTAGCATCAGAAAGCACACACCCTGTGATGTGTCAGTGGGCTGGAATACCAACAATGTGGTTTTCTGCATCTCTCAGCCAGTGAAACCACTGGGGTTTGGAGTAGACCCAAACCTCCTTGCCTGAGGCTCACATCACACCTTTGGGGTGATTGAATTTTTGTAAGCTATCCTGCTCACAAGCAAAATTTGTGTCTTAAACCCAGTTTGATGCTTTGCACATGCAGTTTGTACAGATTTCAGGGCTGCATTGGAGCGCTGGGGAAAGAAAGAAAAGAAAAAAGACCAAAAAAGAAAGGGCTTGGCTTACAGAACAATAGCACAGTCACCATTCAGTGGTAAATCACTACAAGAGGGCTGACATGACCCTGGCTCACTGGGTCTGAAATAGGGCATTAAATGTTTCTCTGAACTGCTGACTTGACTTAACAAAAGAAAATGAGAATGTGGAGGATGGAGTTGACAGCCACTGAAGTCTTACTTAGGTATCTAGACCTCGACCCACAAATTATTCAGGCACTTAGCTCTGGTGAATTCTCTGGGATATGAGTGTTGTGGGTCTGATCTGTAGGGTCATGTTAGGATGTCTGACATGAATGCTTACACCTTTCCACGTGCAAACTGAAAGCCATGCTAAGGCAATAAAAGGTACCACTGTGGTGTAAAATGATAGCAAAGGAAAAGAGATTGGCCCTTAAGGCAATTGTGCCTCAAATGATTGCTCATTTGAAGGAGTATCTGGACAGAGTTCCCTTGTTCCCTATGTAGAAGCCACAGGTCAGACCTTATTTATAAAGTGAATTAGAGCTTGTTTCAAAAGGTGACTTCTGATGTGTCTTTATGTCCTGAAGCCTGGAAAAACGCAGGTTGCAAACACTGCCATAGTGCTTTCTGAAGGAGAGACAGCTCTCAAAGCTCACGGTCTGGTTCCCCAGAGCATAATATGGTTGGTCTCCCTGAATGCAAGCCAGGACAAAAATCTAAACCACCACTGAGAAGAAATTGCCATGGTAGAATTAGATGTGTTAGAAGAACCTTTTCTGCTTCTCGATATAGATGATCTGGAACCAAGGACAGAGGAGCAAACAGAAAGCCCAGAAATTCCCACATGCACAATTGCCACTGAAAGGAGGGCGTTCAGCTTCTGGGTCATGTGCTACATTGTTCACTGAATGAGATGAAGGTGGAAGATACTATTATCTGTACAAGGTAGCAGAGAAAAGCGGGGTCATAAACCTCCTTCATCAAGATATTTAATTGCATGCTATCAAAGAAATAACTCAGCAGGACAGTTCCCAAACCAGTGCAGCTCCAAAGACAGAGAGCATTTACGCCCTTGATATCATGCCCTTGAAGATAACAAGGATTTGATTATTTTTTTTCATTTAAATCCCTTTCAGATTAAATATTGTCAACACCTGTAGACATTGTGTTTATTAACAAGCTAAAGTTGTCAATTTTTAGCCTCTCAAATGTCAGGGAGTTAAGAAAAAAGCTGGTTTGTTTATAGGAAAGTTTAACATGATGGTGGAGAGCAGCCAGCAGAAGAAAGTTCAACTTTCCTACCCATTCTCATGCCCTGTGATCAAAACTGGAATTAACTAGATTTATCTCCAGGAAGATACATAAGGTTTTGTGAAATGAGAACTTATTCAGGTCATTCATATGCTCTCAATGACTGTTGGTGACAACAAAATGTCATGAAGAATGCACATGCTTTGAGCACATCCAAAAGAGCGCTGGGTCTGTCAGTTTGGTGGTTGTGCTTAGCAGCCTTCTGGAACACGAACTGCCCTTTGCAGGGTCACAACAACGAGTCTGCTCCATAACCTCTACCAGCTTAAGGGCAATCAAACAATGGCAGAGAGGACTTGTCATCCTTATGGCCAGCACAGTCTAGATCATCAGCTCTCAGTGACTGGCATAAGGGAAGTCCACACTAACCCTTGGAGATTGGCTAAATGCAGCCCTGTGACCCAAGGAAGCATTTGCCCATCCTTTTGCAATCTGCACACAGAGAGTCACACACATGAATGCAAACATACTCTGCTTTCTATGTCCTCATCATCTATGCTCTGGACTCCAGCTTAGATAATTTCACTGAATAAATATTTCATCATCCATCATGCTTAAAGGAGAGATGACCTGTCCCAGCTCCCAGGGAGGATAATGAACGATGACACTAATCTGAGCTATGTTATTCTCGAGAAGTTGGGGTGGGAGAGGAGACTGACAGATAGATTGAGAACCTCATTAACTCCTTCTTCAGAAACGTACTGCCTCTGAGCAACTTGCAGGGATAAAAACACCCTCAGACGTTGTCACTTTAAGTCACTTAAAGGAAGGAGCTGCAAGGGAAAAGCAAGATGGAAAGTGCAGCATTATTCTGAAGGAATACTGGCTAGTTTTGGTTCATTAATTCCTTTTATTATGAAGGACTGCTAATCCCTTTACAAGCCCAAATACAGTCTGTGCACCAGGATCCTTTCACCTGCCAACCCAATACAGCAGTTTAATTGCATTCATTTGCTACAAGTGAGGCCTCAGGATTGAAAGCAGAGAAAACTATTAGCCAGGGTGAAAACTGAAGAAATATAGGTTATACTGTCATGTACAATTGCAGCCATAGGAAATGAGCTGATATATCAGGGGAAAAATCCTGACTGTCAAGAGGAATCATATGGTATTAAGTGATTGACAAGTGTTTACAACCATTAACTGACATGAAACACACTCCAGGAAGGGTGGGAGTACAGATGTGTCTCCTGGAAACTGTTCTCCACCAGCTTCTGCTAAACCTACAAAGATTCCTCTACCAGACCAAATTCCTCAATCATGACAGCACAGAAAGCCTCCTCTAACTTTTTTTCTTATCATTCCCAAGGATCATCACTTAATTGCTCACCTTACAAGACTAAAAGCAGACATCATAATTTCTCTTCTTGATCTTGTCTTTTATTGGGAGCAAGAACTCAGGAAGACTCAGGAAAGTCGTGTTCAATGGTCATCATATGTAACTTCTGGTAGCAGCTAGACACGTATCTGGCTCTGCTCCCTCTCGCAGGGCACATGATTTCCAGGCTGGCATCCATGAACTCAGTCCCCTCTGTTGACGGCTTTTCTAGCAAGCCAAAGGCACCCAGCTGCAAGACTTTACTGTTCTATGTCCAGAAATTATTAACAAACTGTAGGATCTACCAGACAAAAGAGATGTTGTTTGCTAAACCATAACTCAGGCTGTTTAACTTGCACCCTGAATTCTTCTGGGAGGCTGGCCAGCACCTCTTTCTCTCACAGTTATTCAAAATGTTTGCAGACAGATACTGGAGTATGATACACACACTCCTTGCTTACAATACAATCTATACATGTTTTGTAAGCAAGAAAGGTTTCCTTGTGATGATTAAACTAACAGAAGGAGCAGATGCAGCAGATATATTTTAAAGACTAAGACATCCTGCGTTCACCCTGCCTCATACACTCAAGTTGCTGTGACAAGAGTGTTTTCTTTTGTAACATCTTGATCCAAGTATTGAGAATGCTGGATGGTGATGTGGCAGTTACCATCGTTCCAGGGCAGTAGACTGCTAGTTGCATTGCAGATTGAAGCATCTTTTCAAAGTGGATCAAAAGGCAGAGCTTTTCATGCAGTCCTGCTGCTCTCTCCCTGACCTGTCCATTTGTCAGTGGCTCCTGAATTAGATACTTTTAGGGAACTTAGAGCCAGAAGTCTGACATTGTCCCTAATCCACCCTCCAGCCATGCTTCAAGTAAGATAACTTGATTGTCCTGATACTTATAGTCAGCTTTGGATGCAACGTCTCATTTTTGTAAATAAGGATTTTCACAGATCTGAAAAGAATTAGGCATTCAAAATCTTTATCATGCATACTTGCCTGCTTGTACAGACAAGACTCAGACTCTTAGATACCTTACACATACATACACTGATACCTTTGCAGTCTCGGTCCAGTGATGGTCTTCCCTGGTTCTGCTGGATGAGCCCATTGTGAAATACTACACACAGTGTGACAGAAGGAACTCCCACTTCTGTAGGAAGGGAATGGTGCAGAAAAAATAGAGAAAGTTACTACTGTGTTAGCAAAAGTGGCATGTTAAACTTGCAAAATCTTTCCACCCTTGACCATTTGCACAGTACTGACACCTGAGAGTTCCTGCATAGAGCAGGAAGCTAACTTTGCAACACAACACAGACAGAGACAAACCCAAGCTTATCTCCTTGATCACTAGCAGAGTCTAGTTCCAGCACCAAGACTGAGAGAGTGCTGATCTCTGCACAGGGAAGAAGGGATTTTTTTGTTGGTTGGACTTTTGGTGGTTTTGAGGATCTTTTAAATTATATTTTAAAAATGAAATTGTATCAGGAAAAAACAATGATGCAGAATAAATGCTTGGGGAATGTTCTGCTTTCTCTCACCCATGATAATCAGACAGGTTTTTCTGGGTAGTGCCTTGCTGAGTGAGAACCAAGTGAAAAACAGAGGACTAATGGTTCATGTGCTTAGTTAAGTGGTTTCCCCAGAACCTAGTGGTCTGTACAGGCTCATGTGGCCTTGTTGAGTTTGGGATTTATACTTTACACTAGTGTTATACCAAGAATCATTGGCAACTCTGTCTATACACAGAATGCAGAGCAACAGTCCCTGTCCCTGGTTCTAGATCCTCTGGGAGGACTATGGGAACATAGCTGTTGACGTCTGTGGGAGCAAGATCATGTCCTGTGACCTTACCAAGTTTCCTATGCTCCTCATTCTCGCCTCATTTAAAAGCTACTTATGAGAATTTACTCAAACTTTCCAAATAATTTCGCCTTTGAATATAACCAAGCCTGGGAAAAAGTCTTCATAATGGGAAGTTCGGGAAAGTTGTATCTGTGTGAATAAAACCCAACAAGATGGTATAATTATAAGTTGTCATAAACCTTCATCCTAGTGTTTCTGTTAGCAACTGTTGCAACAACAAAAACAAAGCCAAGGATCTACTGGAAGGGGATACTTGCAGGTATGAAGGAGGAACATCACAAGGAAGTCATTCACGGGTTTTTGTGGGTTGGGATTTGCATGGCAAGGAACATGTCTGTTAGGCAGCATGGGGATGCATTTTGACTGGATGTGAGTAGATGTATGCACAGTACATGGCTACCTGGGAATAGAAGGAACTGGAGTCAGTGGCATGAAAGGTTTTTTACCATTGCTATACATCTTGCTTGAATAGGCAGCTGTTAACACGCTGGGTAACTTATAATGCTGCTGGTTAGACACAAAGTAAAATTAAGGACCTATATTTGATCTCCAAACACTAAGATGTTAAGGTTCTTAGGGCTCAACATTTTGACTAATATAAATAGCCTTAGAGATGTCAGTGTTTCATCTCACCTGGGAAAATTCGATGGTTATTTGAAGAGTATTTTTTTCTTTTAATTTTATTTTGCTTTTCTTTAGGGAGAAGGACATAATCCTGCTGCAGCATTTATTTAATAGAACTCTTTTAAAGTGGCTTCTTGCAGTTTTCAGGTTTGCTTGAGATTTAAAAATGTTAAAGAAAACAGTGTAGAGTCTTTTATTCTCTTTGTCAGCATGAGACAAAAAAAATCATTAAATTTAGGATTCTAAATGGGAAGCTATATCAAGCAGTAAGCAGGCCACCAGTATAAAGAAAAAGGATACTTACATTCTTGGAAGGACTGTGGAAAAAAAGTAAACCCAGCACACTCATACACAAATGCTTTAAGGCATTATGAATGGATCTTTAAAAGTTCATCTGAGTTGAATCCAGGCTTTCAAATTCCAACCTGAGGTGACTTGCATTTCTTTGTGATTAGCTTTAAAATAATTTTTTTAATGTTCTCCTATACTAACATGAGTGGAAAGAAAAAGATTAGAAATGTGCAAATGCTTTTGATCCCAAAGGTCTTCAACCCTGTTTTTAAAGAAAATCTAGCCAATATTCTTCTCCAAAAGCGGTACAATCCATGATTCAGAGAAGGATGGGAACTTCAGAAATAGAGGGTTTGTATAAATGGATTTTTTTTTTTTACATTACTTTTTTCTTGCTAACTCTTTTCCACCAGGACCAAATAGAGTGTAAAGAACTGGAGAGATTATTCTGGCCCTGCAAGTAATCTTTCCCTAGGCTCCCACAGTGACTGGAGGGAAGCATGCACTCTGACTGCAGACCACTGCTAAGCCAAAAGGCTCAGAAGTCCTGTGAGCTCCCTGGGTACCCGGTGTGCCCTCTCCTGCTCCACAGTGCAGTGGGGATGGGATGTGGGGTGACAAGAACAAACTCCTGCTCTGACATCTCTGATGAGAGCAGCATGACCCTTACAAGCTGTCAGTATAGGCCCCAGGTTCTGCTCCATCTGCCCCATCAAAGCTGCTAACCTTTGCCTCCTAAAATAACTAGCATAATACTTTGTCTTGTTGCAGCAATGCGTAAAAAGCCAATCTTCTAAAGGTTAGAAAGGGCCTGTTCATCATCTCAGGGTTTCTGTGATTGTTGCAGTCTAATCTCAGACTGCTGCCTTCTCTCCAGGAGAAAAGGTTTAGTATGGGGTTTCCTGGCCAGAGAAGTTAGACGTTATGTCACGTGATTTTGATTGCCACAAAGTCTTTATTGTTCCAAGCCTATACTTCATCATAATGTCATCGCCAAAATCAAGTTCTCAGAAATGGGGAAAGGAGGCATGGTGTCTCTAGGAGGTGATTTTTCTCCAATCTTACTTTGCCTGCAGCTCCTCGTTAACCACTAGATCATAGCCAGTTGATGGATGGACCTGAAACGGACCTGATTTGATTCAGAACTAGACTTTAACTTAACACTAATGGTCTGACCCAAGTCTTGCACTGTACCTGTAGGAAACGGCTTGAACAATGCAGAGCTTTGGCTGCCAGCCACAAGCAGAAAACATGAAAGTAAAAGAATATTGCTTTGCTTCCAGTTTCCTGCAGCATTCAGAGCAGTGACATGAATAGACAACTTTTCCTGTGGAAGAAGCCAACTAAAGCAATGAATCGTGAGTCTCTATAGAGCACGCTTCCAGAGGGAACCGCAAACTAGCTGCAATTGGCCTTCTGTTTTGGACCCAGAAGGAACAGTGGGGTTATAGCTGGATTCAATTAAAATGTTTTCTCCTTTATCTGAATCTGATATTGTCCCTCCTTTTGTCACATGCCAAGAGGTCAACTGAATCCCACTAGCCCTGAATCCTTTCTGGATAGTTTGCGTGGTCAGAGGCAGGGCCTGGCAGTAGAAATGCAAGGGAATTTATTTCATTACATTTGCCAGTAAATTGCAATGCACGAGCCCAGCTAACACAAGAACAACATTAAACAAAAAAAAGAAAAAAATTAGTGATATTTCCCAACATTTTTCCCTTTTGTTCCAGTGGATGGTTTTAGTTTTGAATTCTGATCATTATTATTGTAGGACTTTGGGATATTTGCTGAAAGGAATTAACTTGAAATCCCAGAATATGGTTGTGTAGAAGCTTTTTATCAGTCTTTTGTATCCCATTTCTTAAAAGCTTTCAAAGGACTTTGCTTTGAAATGCCTTGAAATAAATTTCACCACTTTTTCCTACCAGATGTATGAAAAAAGATTCCAGAATTTAACACTTAATTTGCTTAATCCTCCTTGCATGTTTAACTCCTTGCATTGGGTTTATTCTGTTAATCCTCCTTGCACTGGGTTTATTATGTTAAGATTAAAATGCAAAGTGTTTTTAAAAGTCAATATTAATGCAGGTGTCTTTAGTTGCATGGAGGAAGAACTTTAAATCAAACAAGCTTTGGCCAACCAAAACCTCTTTTACCTGCTATTTTGTGACAGTAACCAGTAGCAGATCCTTGGTGAACAAGCATAAGAAACTAGACATACATACAGTGAATCTCTATGGATGGAATCCATCCATATAAGATGGAATCTCATCCCCAGAGTTTGGGTTGCAGGTCTCTCTGGGAAAACATGAATTTTAGGTCATCACTACTTTATGAGCCACCTCTGAAAGAACAGCATCCCAATCTCATACACAAACCCCCCACATGCAGGAAATAGGTATGGCACCTGCAAGCAAAGCAGCCATCTGGGCAGCTCCAAATGGTTTGCAAGTGTGAGGATGTTCTTTGCCTGGGCAAGTGCAATGAGGAAATGCAGGTGCACTTCACATTCATTTATGTTCATGCAGTACATATACAGAGCACCAGGGACATGATCATCTCGTTACATTGGTGAAGTTATTATGTCTGAGAACAGCTGTTGAACAAAGTTCATGACATAAGGCTAGATGTACAGAGAGATGTAAGCACACAGGTCCCCCAAGATATCCCTGAGATGCTGCCTAACCCCACAATTCCTCTCTCCTGTTTGTTCAGTCTTCACAAACGAGATTCTACAGCTTCTCTAAAAGCCAATGCAAGGCATGTGAGCTGCTGAACAGGATTGACAGCATAGTCCTGTCCAGGAATCCTTTAGGGCCTAGAGGACTATCTCAGAGCAGTAATCCCACTTTGGGCACCTCACCCAAGCTGTCCCATTACGTACTACTCTCACTGAGAGACCCCAGCTGTAATTACAGCAGGTAGGGTGAGATGTTGAACCTGAGCCCAGGTGACTTTCCATTCCTGGATAACAGTACAGGATGAGAACTCTCCTCCATCCACTGCATTTTAACTACAAGAGACTGATTTCAGACAATTTCCTTCAAGAAGCTATACATGCTGAGGAGGCTGTGGGCTCTTTCTTAGCCACACATAGACATCTGAGTCACTGGCAGATAACACTGGCTTCATTGTTGTCTGCTCATTGTCTCTACCAGTATAAGGCAACTCTCCAGTAAGTGTGTTGATTTGTGACTCTCAGTTTTTCCAAACACATTATACAGACCATTTGGTGACTAATTCAGGAAGCTAGAAGCACAAGGATAAGGCTAAACAAAGTCATTTATTGGGCTCTACCTACAGATCCTTTGCTGACTTCCTAGGTGAAATCTCCTGCAAGCCCCTTTAACAGCCTATCTCAGCTGACTTTAGAGTAGAAGCTCTGGAATTCCTCTATAAGCCCTGCCCTTAATGACAGCACTTCTCAATAGAGACCCTGAGCTCATTACAGGAGCCAAAAGGTCTGTGCCTGTCAACGTCCATCAGTTTGTCTTCTTAAGACAAGATCCTTGGAGAAGACTTGTTCAGATAGAGGTCGAATAGTGGTCTCACATAGAATCACAATATTTTGAGTTCTTTAATTCTTCCCCCATAAAATTGAACTGTGCAACAGAACTGCATGTTCAAGAAAGCTCTCCATGTTGATTTGCCCTTTGAAAAAAAGGACTTAATGAGAAAATCAAGTGTCCCTTCAGTGGAATTACATTTGAAAATGGAAGCACAGCAAGGCAATTTGCCTCAGTAACTAATTTCTGATGTCTGTAGCTTAGAAGCATCAATACTTTAGCAGCCACTGGTTTGGATAATTGGAAATAAGGGTGATTCTTTCACAGAAACTGATGTGAAGACTGGCTTAGCCTGGATTTCCACTCTATGGGTTCATTTTCAGTGTCAAACTGAAAACAACTTGAGGAAGTATTCTCTCCTCTTAAATCAGAGGAAATAATTCATTATGAAGTCTAGCCCAGGAAAAAAAAATCTATTGCAAAAATAAGAAGAGGTAGGGGGCTGTGTTTAATTTGAGTAAAGGTTGTTCAAAGTTTGTTTAAAAAAAGAAAAGCTTAAACTGTTCTAGACTTTTCAACCATTAAAAGTTCATTAGCTTTGCCAAGGTAGCCTGAAAACTTAAGGGTGTACGGTGTCTTAATTTGGTTATGTCTGCACACTTTTGGCAAGCTATGTTATCTTTTAGTACCCTGTTCCATTATCATTTATTACACACTGAGTGGAAAACATTACACAAGCTGGCAATGTGTGAAGCAATGTGAGTCCCACCATCTTGTTTTTCAGAGCATATATGAACTTTCCCCTCAGATTTTAATACATGGAAGTTCAAATCCTTATGCTTCCAGAGGACTAGAGTGAGGCTGAGAAAGTTTGCAAACCACAGATGATTTGCATTTCTCTTTCTTTCTTAAGGCATAGAGAATCCTCATAACAGAATAAGTCATTATTATTAAAATAGAGGTAATCAGCAATGTAACCACTAAGAAAATCACATTCTCAGAACATTGGATAATACATCTGAAGTACTATAAAACTGACATACTTACTGGTCTTACAGTCCCGCCTCTTTGAAACAGCAGAGCAGAGGTGTAAACACTAGGCTAGATAGCAGTTGCTCTATTGCAAGTCTGGATACTCCTAAGTGATTTTTTTTTCTTCCTAAGAGCTTTTTTCCTTCAAGCTGGGGCTGACAATGTCCCCAGAGAACAGGGCGTGGAGAAGCTGTCTCCAGCATATTCCCATTCCTTAAAAATCAAGGCTGTGTTGCTGGGTATTTGGTGGGCACTTGGAGCACCCTTGGCAAGGATTAGTGGGACCAATCAGTACTCTTCCTTCCAATCACCTTTTCTACTATTTTACTATTCACTTCCACATTACACAGCAGACCTGCAGTTTGGCCTGGAGGACTCTGTTCTACTGCCTTGCAAGTTAATGCAATTTTGCATGGTGACTGCATCTTTGGACCACTGAGGTCTGTAATACACAAAGGCAGATTTACCTAGAGAGAAGAAGTAGCCAGAGGTCCGTTGTCCTTCACACTAGCTCTTCTAGAGGCACCATGTGCTTGAAGTCACATTACAAGGAAGAAGTTGTGCTGATGAACAGTTGCCCTTATCAATAAGGAAGAGACCTCCACCCTAGTACAGGTAATACATATCATACAAACCTATCAGGTGCTAGAGCAAAACTTACCATGCCAGCACAAATCAGCACAGTCCAGGCTTGCTTCAGGATCGGAGGCCTTTCCTTACCATCAGGGTGGCTCCCTGGATTTCGTTTTGCTGACATTTCACAGAAGAAACCTCAGTTACCACTGACATTTCAAATATAAAACAAATGGCGTTGCAAAAGACTCAGAACAAATCTCCCTGCAAATACAAGTGACATAAAATTGGATAACTCATGGCTGAAGAACAAGCTGCAGTAAAAAATTTTCTCTGCTCATATTTTTTTATGAGCGTTATCTGCATGAATGTCTGTAGATACATATTTAAAGTAAATATTTAATGATTCCTCATTTATTTATACAACATTCTCTTTTATATCTGCAATGAAGAGCTGGTGTGTTTTCCCCTTAACTGTATCATGTTCAAGAAAGATCTGAAAGCATGTAAGAGAACTTGCTTAATAGTCGTAGGTTTGACTTCAGCAATTTTTCAATCTGTCTGTCTCCATCTGAGTATTTATAAAACATTAGTCATGGTAGGCTGTAGATTCAGTTCATGCATTTTTGGACCCTGCATTTTTCAAAATTCAAAACCACTTCAAATTAAGGAACAGAAGAAACAAATGTACTATTCCTTTAACACTTTCTTGTTCCTTAAGCAATATGATACCTATCATGCAACCCACACCTCCCCAGAAGCTGAGGCACCAGAAACAAGCCAACAAGCATAATACATGGATAGTGAATGTCACCAACAACAAACAGAGCAGATATTCTTTGTAGACAAAACTAACATCATAGATGACTGCAGGGCTCTGGTTTGGTGGGGGTGAGAGCAGACCTTGCTGTAGTGAATGCAGACAAAATGTACTGAGAGCGCTAGGAAAAAGTGGTTTTCATGCTGGGTGATTTCTAGTCCACCAGTGCAGGGTTCTGAAGCTCACTAAATAGCTCTTTAAATCAATGATCACTACTGATCTGGAGGTAATCGAGGTCTGGACATTCCCAGGGCTGGAGAAAGCTCAGTCCAGCCTAGCTGATGGCTCACACATGGACACATGCAGTGGTCTCCAATGCACACTGGCACCTTTTCCCAACACATCTCTCAGGAGTCCTGTCTTCAGGCACTGCTGTCTGCTTTACCCTCCTGAAACACAGCTTCTCTGATCATTTTGGCAAAGCTCCTTAGCACAGGATTTGTTTTTCCAGCCCTACAGGCTTTCCAACACTGGGACACCAAATTTCCTGGTCCTTCCCCTTAAATCATAAGATATGCTGCTTCCAGTATTCTAAAGGCTGGATTTCATGTCTACATAAGCAAATATTTCACTTGCATTGCAGCATTATAGTAACCCAACCAGTATGCAACATGGGCCAAATTCCATGTGGGACTTAGGGAAAATGGAAATATCCAGCTTCACATCAATGTACTAAATGTTAATCAAGTCTTGGAAAAGCAGGATTCACCCTTTTATTTTGCAAAGACATGCTACACAAAAAAAATCACACATTTTTGGTGAAATTTTACATCAGTTGCATCATTGTTGCATCTCTAAAAACCAGCTCTCATTAAGTGAAACCGTGAATGGACAGATGCCCTAATAATAGCTTGATTTGAAGTGTAAAGTGGGTTGAAGTACTCAGCATGCCATCTTCTAATCAGGAATGAAGGCTTTAATGCAAGGCTTCCTGACAATCTCAATTTTATAGTGCTTATATAAATGACTCTGTAGATGTGTGTATGTTTTGTTAATGTACTGCGTGGGTAAAGGAGTGCATTTCCTCGTGGTGCAAAATAGGATCTGATTACAAATGCAGCTAGGGCTATCCTCTCCGGTGAAAAAATGTTAGGTGATCACATCAGAAAGCCCCCTCATTTACAGAAGTACCTAGCACTCCACAAAGTATTTGTACCATGAGAAATACTGTTGAGGATCTGCTGCCTTGAATGTCATGTACATTACTCTGTACATACAAGAAGGCAGCCCTTTAACTGCTTCTACCCTAAAGTAACCTTGAATCACCTTGAACTCACAGGGACAGCTCGTGTAAAAGGTCCTAGGAGTTCAAGTTCCCGTTGAGGTTATGTCTTGTGCACTCTGTCAGAGGGGCAGAAATGATGCACAGACTTGGGAGATGTTCTTCATCTCACTCACCTTAAAACATACCTTTCTCTTCCTCTCTCTCTCTCTCAATATCAAAGGGTATGTAGAAAGCTGTTGCAAAGACCATAGCCAAAATGAGAACTGATTTGTCATTCTTCCCTTGACCACAATTAACTGCTGTGTCAGGTCTCTAAAACTTCCAGCGCATTAGGTGTGATAAAACTGCTCATCATTCATTACATTTGTACTAACAGAACAAATGATATGCATCAGGAAAATGGGACAGATGTTGCACCCCAAAGTATTTTCAAACTCAATTTCTGCTAGGTCAATCCAAGTCCCTTCCAGAAGTCCTGTCAGGTTTATCTGATTAATATTGTGGAAGTCTTCTAAGGATGAAAGGAGCAAGGTACATGCTATATGGTAATCCCATTAAAGTAACTCAAGAAAAATCAGTGGCAGCTCTACAATGTTCCTCCTGGTTAATGATTAGTCAGGAGGAGAAGTCTGACTGCAGAGTCTTTTATCTATGAACGTATCTGTGGTAATTGGGGTCATGGTACTTCCTGTAGCTATTGCATTTTAAAAGTCCAAAGTCAGTAACCCCTGAGTAATTGGGACTATTACCAAGCAAATGACATGCCTTGAAGCAAGGACATTATACAAATTATGTGGGGCGAAATCTAGAGGCGAATGTTTGTAGGAACAAATCAGAGCTAGAAATAAAAGTTGGGATAAACCATTAAAAATTAAGTCCAAAATCCCTGATGTGGTCAGTTTATTGTTCACCAGTAACTTGTACTCCTGAAGGGGTGCCTGGAGATGTCTGTTCTGAACTCCCAAGCTATGAAGTCAAGCCATGGGGCAGCAATGGCACCATTTCTGCCAAAAGGAGATAGGGAAGAGAGTGCTGCTAACCCAAACCCCACCTTCGTGGGATGTCAAGGGCTGTTTCTAGTGAAGTCTGGGAGAGGGGTGGGAGGAAGCACAGTTTTGGTCACAGCTGCACCAAGCTAGTGCACCCAACCGGACTAGGATTTCCTCCCCTGTCGCAGTGTTGCACTTCTACCACTCCAAGAGCAACCAGGACAAAGTGTACAGCACTAGTAGTTTACCTTCAGCTCATTGCTGGGAGAGGTGCTGTATATCAGAGCAGGAAAATAATCCAGACTGTAAAAATCAACCCTTCAAATGAACAAATGTGTTGCAGTGTTATAAACAAAATATCTATGCACTTCTATTAACAAATTTCATCAAACCAGCCCAGCATTGCAATATCAATATGAAACAGCATACATTCCCATTCCCAGATCCTGGTTTTATACATTTTTGTGGAGAGATGAAATGGTGCCAGAGCTACTTTGATAGAGACCAAAAAAATCTGGTGTCACCTTTTTTTCAAGAATTAATTATTAACTATAGTAAGGAGAAATTGCAGCAGCCGTTTGTTGTATTCTCCCAAGTCCTATCCATAGTGAAGAGGATATTGTATGGAAATGTAACTTGTATAATAATAGACACATGCTGTCTCAAAGGGTTCTAATGTGCTTTGGATATAGCACAATATTGTTCGGATATGGGCCAAACCATGCCCTTTCTGCATCTGCACAGTTATCACCATGGCTTTCCATCACTATTCAGATATAACCATGTCTGAAAAATGTTTGGACTGGGAAATCTACTGGGCAGCACTTCTTACAGAAGACTGTAACACTGGGGACTGATGCCTTTGGGCCCTGCAGCACGCTCTGTTCTGCCACAGCAGGTGAGCACACACTTCAGCAAGCCATTCCCATCTCTCACCACATGCCAACCAACCATTGCTCTGTGGGTAGCTACTCTACAAACTGTAATTTAGGGCATATGAGTTAAATTGTACAACATTTCTTCTTTAGGGTCTGCAGTGGAGTTCTTTTCCTTCATCTCATGTGTTTCTCACTATGCTGGAAATTTTCAGGCAGAAGGCAGATGCCAGAGGAAAGATCACTGCATGATGTGCAGTAAGTACATATAAGCACATGATGTAGGAGTAGTTTGCAGATGGATTTCTCTGCACAGCATTCATTGTGTATAGTTCATTGGCTGACAATAGATTATTGATCTATTATACTTTGAAAGAACCTTTTTTTGCTTGCATAAACTGTGCCCTTCTGACTGGGACTGAACACAATATCCATTCTCCCCAGCAAATACAGGCTGTGGATCATCCTGGATCTGTCCCTGCACCAGCCTTTCCAGGTGGCTGTGTTCCGCTATGGCCTTTGCCTCAGCAAATTCATGCCCTAATAGGGTTGGTTCAGAGCAGCCCAGGCATATTGCTCTTCTTTACCCTCCTCTTTGCTGACATTCACCTGTGGAGTCAGCAAAAGACCCCTCATGTTACAAATGACCCCCCACATCTTCCATTTCCACCTCCTTGGATTCTGGTATCAGAGCTGAAAGAACAATGAGATCTGCTTTTACACACAGAAGGACCAGCTGGAGTAAGGTCATTGTTTCCCCAGTTTTCCTTAATAGAAAGTTTGAAGGTAGTAAAAAAACCCATGCCTGAATACTTAATATTCATAAGAGGTTTAGTCTTCTTTCAACAACCTTGAATAAATGATAGAGAACGTGATAACACTGTAGTGGCAGCTTGTTCTAATGATCAAAGCAGTCCATCATTGGGGAATAAATGTTCTACCTAAGCAAAAATACCCTGTTAATCCCTAAAGAAATTTAATACATAGAAGGAAAATTCACTTAAAATCATCCCATTAACCCTGTAAAATGAAGTTGTTTATATCGTATCATAGACTTTCTTACACTCCTGCAGTATATTTAGCTGAAACAGCTCAATGAAAACTGGGAATAAACATTAGTTTCTGCAGTTTGAATATTATAGAGGCATTTTCCCAGCTGTAGAGTGCAGTACACGGTACCCTCTGTTCAAAGCACTTTGCAAGCTTCTTCACTCTCAAATGACACATAACCTGGGAAAATAACTGACCTTTGATTTGATTTACATAGAGGACTGATCCATCTTCTCCACCTCAAATCCTTTGGTTTTTGACCTACCAACCCAAACAGATTCTCTTTACATTAATCAACCTTGGTATCTCTCCTCCAGCTCCCCAGTGAAGTCGCTAATCACCTTTCTGAGGGCAGCAAGCTCTGCAGATTTCTCTCATCCTGGCAAGTCCTTAAAGTTCCACTCACACCTTAACAAACATTTTAAAGCTCTTTGTTGCAGAGAATCAAACAGTTCACAAACAGTGATCTCCCCAAAAAAGCATGCACTTTCCTCAGCCTTCCAAGATACCCGTCTAAACCTCCTCTTAGAAGCCAGCATTACAGCTAGAGTCTTGCAGCTTATCTTTTCAGTCCTACTTCATTCTACTCTGGGGTGGCATTTTGGAAATGTCCTATTTCTCTATAATCATGCCTGCAATACCTGGCACTGGAGTGATTTCTTCAAATATCTTACCTAGATTTCTATTTTCTACAAGGAGGCAGTACACTTTTTTTTTTCTTTCTTCCTTATAAACCATATGTTGTGAAGGAGAAATGTCTGCTACTGGAAAAGAACAGGCAGGAGAATGAAGTCTGAGATGGTTGGTGCAGATTCCTAATCACTTGCAAAATTATGAAAAAGAAAGATACAGTTCTGGATTTTAATCCTCCTTATTTATTGGGACTGAAGTGGACCAAATTCATTCTATAAAAACTGCAAAAAATCAGCAGATGAGAAACATTTAAAACTCTCTGAGCTAAGTGAAGGAAGGAAGGAAGGAAGGAAGGAAGGAAGGAAGGAAGGAAGGAAATGCAAAAACTATGAAATGAAAAATCTACCTAAACAAAAAAAGACAGACTTCTTTCTGCTCCAATAGCTTTCCTATCCACGTTCCATGCAGCAGAAATTCCAAATAAAACCCACACACCCAGGACTTACTTTTTAGTTCTTGGCATGTAGAGCATGTATAACATGACCATTCCCACTCACAGCAATCCAGTATGCTACTGAAGCATTGTGTAGGACAAAATTAAATTATTCATTGCAGAAATGTACAGAATTTCCGTACTAGAGAAGACACAATATGTGGTTTGTTACCATTCTTTTTCTAATCTAACCAAGCAGCTGCCATGTTATTCATTTGAACTTACATAGTATCTTCCAGTTGATTTTCATTGTGTCTATTGTTACTGATGCTGATCTAACATCCACTGTGTTTCTTTAGGAAGAAAATACAGAAAGTGAGGACCTGATGCCCATGAGAACAAAGATAAATTACTGGGAATGAATTAGCCAGTTTCATGTACCAACGTTTGCTGGAAATAATAGGAAGAACATTTATCAAAATGTCTGGAGAATATGTGATCCTTGATTGTCAGTCTCTATTCATTTAAAGAAGATTTATCATTCTCAGGGGGATTAATACATTTTTATGGGTGCTTGGCTAGTTAGTCATTAATCATTGTATGTTTTCTAGATCCTAACTAAACCAGAAAATGTAAAAGTAATAATTAAAGACTTTTATATTACATCCTTATAGGTCTTGATTCATAGGGGCACTTGGGGACATACCATAGTTTGTGATTTTAATAGGTTTGCTTATCTAACTGATTGAAACTAATCACCTTTCTGAATATCAACTGTAACTTTCAATTTCATTACATAAAAGCAGGCTGGATCCAAAGATGCAGTGAATTCACTAGTTCCTTTTCACTGACTTTAATTGACTCTCTGGTGCTTTCCATACAGCAAGTGGTGTAACCACCCATCTCACAGGCTGAGCAGCAATCCTAGAAAATGAAGAGGAAAAGGCTGAGGATGGATGATTTCTATATGCAGAGAGGATGAATGACCCAGGGTCTCTAGTTTGGAAAAGAAGTAAGAATATACCTAGACTGCATCAGTCCTCATAGGCATTGTTGTTAAAACGCTTCCTCGGCATCCTTCCCCAGCCTTGACTGGAGACAGAATATGGAGCTAGATGGACCTCTGACCCTTGCTTGCATGCCAGAAGCTGTTGTTCCTACAGAAATCCACAGGTCTGTGTCTGTACTGACCCAGGAATTAACCAAGAAACTTTCTTCTTGGCAAAAAGCTTCTTGGCAGATTCGTAATAAATTTTGAAGAACGCTGGGAAAAGATGCTGCACTGGTTTGTGCTGGGGGTTTTTAAAGTATTTTCTGTTTTATTTCTCTCTCTTTGCATGTCTTCAAAATGGGAAGGGTACTCCTACCAACGCATGCCTTCATTCCATAATTATCTTCCCTGATGCTCATCCCAAGCAAACAGAAAACAAATCAAACTTATTATTATAAGCCTGATATAAATTATAATCACTGATGAAATAAAAAAGGAAGCTATTCAGCACGGTATGTGAATAAAGGGTCCCTACTATAATTAGTTTGCAGTGTAAAGAAAAAAGCAAAAATTAGCAAAAAATACAATAGAAGAGGCCAGAAATGAACAAGACACAGCACATAACGATGCTTACGTGCCAAAATCTTTGCAGAAGGGATTATTCTGGGCAGAAAGAACTGGGAATTGGTGCACTCCTGCTTCTTGTCTAGGGATGCCAGCTAAAAGTCAAGCCATCTGTTCCTTTTCATTCCTATGAGTACATGAGGAGAACACTATAGTCTTCATTAGAGTCCATCTCTGTTGGAAGATACAGCTAGGAAGTTGTGCACCCAACGAGAACTAAACCTGATATAAACTTCAGGCTTTCTACAAGGAGTTTTTTCATGTCAAAGCCAATTCTGGGTCAATCAGCTCACCATTCTCAAACGTTTATCTGAAATTCTGGATTTCACATGCCTGTGATTGTCAGGCCAAGGTCAGGTAGAAGCATTTTTTGCAATTTTTAAGACCCACTTCCCAGAAAGCTTCTGATTGCCCTGTTTGCCACACTACTCCTGATAGAGACATATTCCTGAGCCATAAGGCAACAGTCTGGAAGAAATGACCTTCCCTTTGAGTTTTGAAAAATTTTAATTCCGGCAGACTGGATTCTCTGAACCCAAAGTGCTCTGGACTCTGTAAGAAGGAGCCTATACAGGAAATTCACAGGATTTCAATTTTGTACAAGTAATTGCAATTATTATTTTCCAGTATAATTGCTGTTTGATTACAATTGCAAACACACCACTTAGTAGCCTTGTTGGCATGACAGAGAGTCATCTTTTGGATTGCTTTTTTGATCAACAACATTTGTATGCTGAAGTCTAAAGCTAGTTAAAGATTTTCTAAGGAGACACATCTTTCTGTCAGAAAATATGCCAGATTAAATTTCTTTCATGGGAACACATTGATTTCAGTAAAACTGAGCATCAAAAATGGAAATGGAGCATGGGACATCTTGTACTATAATAAGCCAAATGATGCAAAATGTAAATTTAGAGATAATATTGGAAAAGCTGAGATACAATGTAAGAGATTTTTTTAAAGTGTTGTTCTTGTTGAAAGACTCAAGATAAAAAGATATCAAGATTTCAGACCTTGTCATGAAGTGGGGTTCTATTCTCTTTTAGTTCTTTTGAGTGTAGTTTATCAAGTCTCAATGCCATTAAAGTTCCTACATTCACTACCATCTTCAAACTACTTGGTGTTGTTGGATAAGCAGAGTCACTGAAAATAGAGCACTGGTACCCTGGCATGAGCCACATAAATACACTGGACTCTTTGAAATCATTTAGCTTCAAGTCAGACACAGGGGGGATATCTTCAATTATGATCTCCCTAATATCTCTCTAGCTATCTCTCCTTTGGTTCATTTTGAGATTTAGACCCATGTTTAATAAGTATTCAAGAATGTGCTTTTCTTGGAAAGTAAGTACAAGTAAGAGTGTGGACATCTACCCATGGGCTTAGAGTGATGTGTATAAATGTACCTAATTAACTGATAAATTTATTCTAGAAGGTCTTGACAAAGACACTGTTTTCCACTAAAATTCTTAGAGCATCTAAGTCTCCATCTAAATGAGAGAAAGAAGGAACTACAGGTGACACAAGTACAGTTTGCTTAAAGGATCTTTCCACTTGGATTTTTTTAACCCCATAACTATCAGTTATGGAGAGGAAAATGCAGGTATTGTTTTCTGTGTTCTTTATGGAATACTTTTGGATTCCATATTTGATGCTAACCTTGGGTTAAACAAGAATCATTTCTGCCTATCCCAAGTCCTCACTGTGAGAACTTTACTGCCCAAGTTCTGCCCCTGTAGACACTCTCTCTATGCTAAGCTGCTGACAGCTACAAGGAAGGAAAATGGTCAGATTTGCAAAAGCCAGTTATTTTAAATTCAGTATAATACTGCTGTCAATTTTACCAGCTTCTATTATATTTCCTTTCCAAGCAAGTGTAATTTTCAAGGAACATATCCAACTGACAAATGTGGAAAATGAAATACACTGTCCAAAGAACAAGGTTAGCAGTGCTACAGGCTTCATATACTTGCATCACTTAGCAATATGCCACCAGCCACAATGACCTAACCACCCCAGGTCTGGGTGAACCTTAAGAGCTTTTCTATTCCCAACTTTTCTGCAGACAGCACATTTTCCACTTGTGTTGGGTCATTCTGTGAGCTGGGCAGACCTTTCTCCTCCAGTAACCAGAACTACACTGCTCACCTCCTTCCACAAAGCCCATCAGATAGCCAGTGATGTCTAACAGTCTAGTCCTTCTAGACACTGAGCTGCGAAAGGTTTCTGCTGCTAAAGGCATCCTCCAGAGAGAGCACTCGCTGTCTTTCATGACCCAGTCACACTGCTGCACGACTGCACTGGAACTGAATTCACATGATAGACCACTGGGACAGTACACCACTTGTCTATACTTCTGAGCCAGCTATGTCCTATATCTTTGATGACTCAAAATATTTGGCAGTTCGCTCCCACTAGATGCTTAACAGCAAGGCCACAATGGTGGTTAATCACCCTGCTGTGAATCTGGTTCGGCCACAAAGCAGTTCCACTTCCAACTCAAGAAGGAAATTAAAAAACTAATGAAGAAAGTACTTGTACTTAATGAGAAACGAAACTGTAACCAGTACTTCTCCAGCTCATAAGAAAGTTATGTTTTAGACAGGAATAACTTTTGTCTGCTTTTATCTACTACACACACTAGGACTCTAGGACCCATTTTTCTGAGCAAGATTAGTTCTATGTTTTCTACCTCTTTAGCTTCACTAATAACATCCATATAGTACTTTCTGCTGTACTATACAAAATCTGACAGCTTCTTCCCACAGAAATCCGTTAGCCTTTCACATGTTAAGGAGAAGCAGGAGCTGTCATTTGGTGTGTGTAGTAGTCTGCACAACAACTATATTCCCATTTAAGTTATTTCTTTCACGTAAAGCTCAGAACAGATGGGAAAACCCCCGTTTTTCTACTTATTACCTGATGAGCTCCTGTTGTATTTTTACATTGCTAAGAGTTTATTACATATTGTCTCATGTACAATAAAACATTGTGGCATCTGAACTTTTAGCACAGAGACAGGATATAAGTGCATAGAGTTACAAAAGGTTATTAGCCCCTTTGATCCGCCCCTGGGCACTGGGGATTTTCCTAGTGGAAACCTCCTTCGCTGCAGGCTAACCCAAGGGTACCAGACACTGGTAAAGCTAAACCAGTCTTATGGTTTATACTGCCTGCCAGAAGCTATTCTTTTGGTCCCACTCACTCAACTTGGTACACATTTGACCTTATAGTAAGACAATTTGGGAGCAAAGTTGGCATAGAACTAAACCTACTGAGAAGAAGCAAATCCAGACATTATGTGGTATGATGTAGACTCTCATAGCTATGGCTGGCATGCTGCAGACCAAGGTAATATCCAATGGAGTTAGAATATGGGATATTAATACACAGCCACCTCTTTTGAGATGGATGGTGCTTGTTAAAAGCAACATGAAAGATTCTTGTAATGTTCCTCCTCCACACATTGCAGCTGCTCCCCCTTCCTGTTGGGTTCTTGGTGAAAGGTGTGGAGTTTAGAGAGAAGGAAATTTGAGAACTAAAATGAGGTGCCAAGGTTTCTCTGCAAACAAATTCTTCCTTGTAGCAATGACACTACAGCACGCAAAACACCTTGAGGAAACACAGGAGCATAAACTATCACAGTACACAGCAGACATTGCCTTACAAATGGGAGCAGTCGTCTCCCAGGAGGATCTGATTTTCCCTGATTAGATGAGGAAAGCCAACAGGAAGGAATGAGTGACACTGAAGCCATCCTAACCCTTGTCGCTTTGCAAGAATCAGAGATTTCAGCCAGATGGGATCTAACGGACAGGAAGAGAGATGTACAGATCAGCCATTGATTTATTGTCCTTTCATAAAACTGGGGGAGACAACTTTGAGCAAGTGTTTGCATAGTGGAATGAGTGGAGAAGCAGAGCACAGGGTGGAAGGGAGATGTGAGATGGGTAAGGTCTGGCATAAGTGGCATATGTGTGTCTGGCATAAGGTAAACTGGCATATGTGAATTTGTGAACTGATTTTTTTTTAGTTGTGTCTCATTGTCCCCTTGGAAATAGACCACACAGGTCTGCAAACAACTGTTTTGAAGTCTAAGGAAATACAGGTAGCCAGCAAGATGAGCACAAGCTTTTCTCTCTGTCTGGCCTTTGCGGTATCATCTCCAGAGGCTCTTGGCCTCTTTGTGTAAATGGTCTTGCCTGAGATGTTGGGCTGTGGATCCAACTCCACTTTGCATTGCTCATGAGGAGATGGTCTTGAGCAACCATTCATAGGTGTTTCTGAAACCTTCTGTGGAAAGGAAGGTTTTGGTACAACCAACCCTGCTCTGATGACAGGGAGGAATGCACCGAGAGACTTCTCAAGGTCCTTTCAGTTGTCCAGTCCTCACTGTAGCTTTCCATTTCAGGGCACTGCTGCCTAAGTCAGTTCAAGCTGTCCCTCAAAATCTTCCTGTCTACCCTTTCCTACCTCCCCTTCTGTGGAGTCAGAACAACCACCACAGAGTCACAGAATCACTTGTGTTGGAAAAGACTCTTAAGATAATCTAGTGCGACCATTAACATAACACTACTAAGTCCACCACTAAACCATGTCCCTAAGTGCCACATCTACAATTAAAATACCTCTTTTAAATACCTATTCGGTGTAGCATAATTTTAATATTTTGTAAACGTTCCTGGGGAAAATGTCATTCTGTGTCCTTTCTACTGAACCTGCTCAATCATTTACACACAACAGCCCCAGTTTCAAAGCAGGATCTTACACAGGGCTTAGCCACCACAGACAGGTTTTTTTATTTTGAGTTTATTTTGGACACAGTATATGTGTGCTTTTGTGTATTGAAAGCTACAACCCTTGGTCAAGACATTTCACCAAATATCCTACGGATTCTATCCATCCCTTGTTGAATGGTGGCAGAACTCCCACTGACACCACGAAAACAGGATCAAGCACTTAATCTTTTACACAAGGCGTGAAAGCATTTTTTTCAACTCCTAAACTGCAAACAACACCCAGGTCACTGCATTTTTCTCCTGTGTGTTGCTTAATATTTGCCCAGTGTTGGGTTTGCTATGGCTTGTTTTTATATCCTTTTTAGAAAGGAGGAAAAAACCAAACCAAACCAAAACACACACACATCCCCAAAATAACCCCCCAAAAAAACTCAAAAAAAACCCAAGAAAGGCAAGGGGATGAGATGGAAGTGCAGCTTTCATGGCTTTTTTTAATCATGAGAAAAATCATGAGTTTCTCCTGACATTAAAAACAAATACTGCAGAAATTATGGCCAAATGCAGACAAACCTCAAGTCTTTTTCCAAAGAAATTTGAGGCCAGCATAAGAAGTGTCATGGAAAAGAAAGCAGGATAATATCATGCTAAAGGGAAAAACGGGCTTATTATATCTAAAGCAAATTAGAGCAAGTTTAATTGACTTCAGTGAAGTTATTACACTTTACCTCAGTTTTGGCCCATCTACTAATTGCTCAACTTATGAATAGTAATGGGATTTGAGCGTATTATGTTTAAATTATGTTGTTTACACAAATATTGGCTGGATTTTGAAAGCTAATAACAATTTGAATTCATACCTACCTTATCCAAACTGCTGGCAACTTAGCATAAATACCAAATTCTGCCTGGAAACAAAAAAAAGAAAAAGACATTAAAAGATTTACATATTTTTAAAGGTCTCTTGGAATGGTGTATAGCAAATACACCTTAAAAGGAAAGAGGAATTGAGGTAGGACTGCTAAGTCAGCTATAAATCCAGAGTAATTTCAGTAAAACTATTTTAGATTTTCATCTTAAAGTCTTTTTCTGGACTTTCCAATGTATTAAAAGCAAAAGTGTGGGTTTTTTAGATCTGCAGTTGTGAAAACTTGGGAAATTAAGACTAGTAGCAAATAGGTGAAAGCAGCTGATTTTTCATTTTAAAAGTAGTACATTTTATTATAGTGGATGTGCAAATTACTCATCAAATAGTATTTTATTTCCTTTGCTGAATTTTCTTCTGAATTTTTAGTTTAACTAATCAAGCACCAATTGACATTTCCTGGCAAAGGATAGAAACCTTCATAGCATATAAGCAACCCATCCCAGCTGCCTGGGAGTGATATCTGCTCTAGAGCATATGGGCCCATCCTGTAGCAGTTACAGTCTTCTCACATCTATGGCTGTGGAGACAGACAGAAACACCCAAGGAAGCAGAATTTGCCAGTTCAGTAACTTCAAAAAGTTGTGTGAGGACACTTGGAAAGGCAGCAGAGTCAAAGACAGGAAAATACCTACCAGATGGCTGCAGTTGGTAGGGCACTGACATAGCCCAACTATATCGTGTACTGCATCTCCATATCATACTGTATTTGAGCAGGAGTTTGATTCCCTTTGACATCAAGTTATGGGGTTACATTCCTGCCCTCTGTGAAATGGGCTTTCCTGTATTCATTCCACTTTGCAGCACAACTCTGATTTTCAGTGGGGTAGTTCAGCCCATAGCTCTTGCTCGTAGTGCTGGCATTGTTTCACAGGGGGTGATATTAGAGCTGTCTGTTGTTATCGTGCATGAAACACTCCATAAGGTCTCAGCACAATGAGTCCTGCTACCTGGAAAACTGAATCTGTGCAATTCCCATGCAGATGTCATAGGCTTTTTCATCCCCCAGAGAGAAACATGCCCCCAGGTACATCTATGACTCTCTGAGGAATGATGAGTGCTCATGTTGACTGCCACTCTCTTGTTCCTGGGTTCTATAAGGTCCCAGAAATAGGACACAAGATCAGCACCTCCTCCTATGGTACTGCCATCCACCTCGCCTCTTCAGAGGACCTTTTCCAGTCACCTTGTGGAAGCCATTGCACCAGGGTGTTTTCCTGGCATAAAGGAAAATAAGGAAGTCATTCCCTGGTATTATTTCACTGTACATTGTGAGCAGGTCAGGATCTTCCTGTGGCTTTTGAAATGCCAGTTGTTGGGCCTTTAATTAAGAACCTGGATTTTTTAATAATAAAAACCATAAAAGCAATCCTTGGACATGTCTTCTGCCTCTTCAAATGGAGTCTTTATGTCTATGAATGCCCTTTTGGGGCTCTTTTTTTGCATTCAGACAGAAGGGAGTTCCTCTTGACAGGCTATGGACGCACAGTGAAACTTGGAGAATGTTGGTGTGATGACTGGTCACCACTCTATCAAGATGTTTCTGAAAAGAAAGTAAGAGAAAATACCAACTCAGCTATAAAACATAGTTGCAACCACTCCTTATATGGCACTTTATGTCTATACATGTCCCTTTCACATGGAAACTGGCAGCATAAGTGTCTGATTCCATGATGACACCAGGAAATTCCCTGAAGTCACTGGTTATAGGCTAAAATAAAATTTCAGGAAGAGGGAAGGAGGCCTGTAGCATGCTTTGAGAAAGGGAAAGCACAGCTTTGTTTTTATTTGAGCCAGTATAATAATGAACCCCAGCTCAGAAAACACTCCCCACCCTTGTTTAGACAAAAACAGAGCAGACCCAGCTTGTGTAGGATTTACACCTGTTCAGCTGTAGAGAAAGCAGGTTGGGTGGCACCCAAGCAAGACCAAGAGCAAGAGTCCTTGCTCTCCTCCTCCTGGCGTGTTCCTGAAATGTCGCAGGACTATGGATCCTCCTGCTGACCCCAGCATTCCCTCCAAGAACAAGGCACAGAAGCACGTGGCTGACCTTGGCAGAATAGCAGGGTTTGCTACATTCCTTGTTTGTCTTAAGCAGGCTGTTTCCAAAGGCTTGTATTTAATGCTGAGATCCAATGTCCTTAGGGTATTTTCTTACTGGAAGGGGAAGTTTGTGTGTATTTTTGGAAAATATGTTTTGATTTAGTTTGCTTGTTGTCCCTCCTTCAGGGTCTATTTTTTCCAAGTGTTAGAAAAACAAAATGCTGGGTTTCAAAGGGTTCTACAACTGTACCAAACATGATCCAGATGCCAGAGAGAAGAAAACATCCACTGTATGAAGCAGCCAGCTTTGGTTCACCCAACCACAACCGCCTCAGCAGCCTTCCCCATAGCTTACTTTGTCCTCTGCAGCAGATGATTAAAATGCCAGTGGGAAATGATTAGCTGATAAGGTAGTACTACTTCTTATTTTCAAAATATGCTTGCCGACACAGAAATCCATTCTGACCACTCTTCTCAAGTTGTTCCTGGCATTAAAAATAAGGAGGAAGCTGAAACTTTTAAGCAGAGCGGCACAGCAGAGTAGGGCTCACCCCAAGCAGAAAGCAGCCTCCATGGTGAAGAAAATGCTGTCACCATTACCCTGGGAGCTGCTTGGGACATTTCTGAGGGCCCTGCCCTGGTGTTGCTCTGCACAAGCAATTAAATGGATTTGACCACCCTTAGACAAAGCCATGAGCAGCACAAGACAAGCAGAGTGCTTGGGAAGGAGGGAACCTGAGCCACGTCCTGGAGCCAGGCTGCTCAGCAAGTACTGTGTGCTCTTCAGCTAAAAATGTCCCGTGATTGTTCTATTTCATCCCAAACTTCTGAAAGCCCGGAATCCAGATACCATGCACCCCGATCCTTTTACAGAGGTAGATGAAAAGGAAAGTTCATTGTGTATAGCTTTCCCTGCCTGGCTCTGCAACTCTCCACCTCCAGCTGCAAGCTCAGCAATACCAAGTCTTCAAGCATGGCAAAGTGCTGTGCTGCAGCTGTGCCCAGCAACATAGGAAAGCTCTTCCACTAACTTTTCCTGTCAGTCTCAGCACTTAAGCTGCTATTGCTCCCATCCCCAGGAGAGCAGAGCTCCCACTCAACCTAGAAGAGCCACCTGCTTTCCCCTCAGCAAGCTGCCCATCTTCTGTCGTGCATCTTCCTTCTAGATGAGGTTTCGTTCCCCAGCCTTTGCTCACCCAGGTCAGTTTGCCTTGTCAGGATAATGAGCTCCACTTCAGGAGGATCTTTCCTCCAGATGGATCCAAAGCATTTCACAAACTCTTACTTAATTAAGCAAGCCAAACTCAGCAAGGAAAGTTCTCCTTCATACCACACAACAAATCCCTTTTGGATGTTGGGAAGCAGATGTTTCACTACTGGCCCAGCACAAGAAATGAGGGCTATTGGTAAGGAAAATCAGAGTGGGGAGGAAATATCTGAGAGTACAACAGGTACTCAGCCAGATAATTTACAATTTCAGCTAGACTAAAAGCACTGTAAAATGGAAGCTGGTGCTTTTCTTGTAGTGCACCCAGGTAGGGGTTGCTCCAGACCCTACTGAACTCCTGGAGTTGAATGTCAAGTTTTTTGCCTCCTGTTCTGAGACAGAGCAGTCAATAGGGAATAAATTAAAGCAAGTTACTAAAAGGTTTCTCTTGGTTTTCAATTTTTCATGCTCCTTATAGTCTGTCTTCTCCCTAGAGGTTAAAATCTGCTTCTTAAAGGGTCCCTAGACTTCAAGGTGGCAATGAGGGTCAAACCCCCTGAATCCTCCATAAGATTTTTGAGACTGCAGTGCTAGAAGAAGAAAAGTACCAGGAGAAGAAAAAAACAAACTCTGCCTCTATAAAATACTCATTTCATTGGCTTTGGCCACAGCATGTGAGTTATACAAGCACAGGGTATGTCCTCAAATTCTCTTCTGACTAATTCTTTGATTTCACTGGTGATGAATAATGCCCTTGCTTACCAAGCACTGTGCTCTTACCTAATGTAATCACATAGACAAAGCCTGCCTGGATGCACGCCTGCACTCAGGAAAGTCGTGGGATCCACCAGATGTGAAAACTGGAAGACAGCATAGACCCAAATGTCCACCTACCTCTCACATGGCCATGTGTCCCACAGCTCTCCATGGCATTGCCTCATAGGAAGTGATGGCCAGGTAGAGACTGGATTGACGTCTCTCCTAAATCCAATGCCAGGAGAGCAGCAAGAGTACTGTAAAGCAGAATACAGAGGTTAGCTACCCACATAACACTGAGGATGCTCTCACCCAAACTGGCCCTGCCCCACAAACCAAGAGTGTGGGGGTAGATCAGGAAGAATGACAGGATTTAGCTGGCCACCAAAGGCCAACTGTGGAGATAATCAAGGACTTTTTCCTCTGCCAAGATGTCAAGGATAAGTGGAGGTTTCTGCGATTTCCCCATCTAGGAAGAGTTACAACATTGACAGGGCTGAACAGAAACAAGGTTCCTTTCATGCTAGGATGGGGCTTTTCTGATCGTGCTTGTATCTGTATTCCACTTCACATTTTCCAGGCACACTAAAAAGCTGAGATGAAATAGGTAACATCAGTGTGGAAATTTCCATTTTAAACTAGCATCCTTCCAAAGAAGAAAAAAACTTTGGAAAATAGACAGCTGCCCAAAGGCTATCTTATTTGCATAATGAGTGCTCCCCATCAAACAGAAAAATTAAAGCCCTTTGAGTTCAGATTTAACATTAGCTACATTCTTGAAAACTGCCCCAGGGTGCAGAAATATGCATAAGTGTTTCTACTCTGAAGCCAGAAGTGATTGTACCTTCAGGAAATGCTTTTTAAACCAGTTTCTGACTCTCACTCAAACTACTTAAATACCTTCCTGCAGTTCCCATGCTGAGTTTTGTTACAGATTCCATCATAACTGCTGAATCCCAAACACCTCTCAATCTACACCCTTTGAAAAGCACACAAAGTCACACTGGGATAAGGGATGCTCATTTCCAACAGGATATGCCACAAACCATAGACTCCCCCTTATATGCGATGGCTTTCTAAAGTCCTCTCGTTCACATAATAATGGTGTTGGTCTACAAAATTCTTTGATGCCTGGGAGGCTTGAAGAATGGTTAGAAGTCTTGTTTAGAAAGTTTTCTTAAGTTTCTCATTTTTCTACTGTTAAGTTTTGTATAAATGCAAGGTAAGAAAATTGTTCTTCATGTTTCATTATTAAGAATGCAACCACCACTGAGAAGCCACAATAAGACTTTCTCTTTCTTCAGGCAACAGCCCACTAGACAGATTTAAGTCTGTTATTTCTACAGAGTTGCTATTCATATTGAGTATTTTCCAACGGTCCCATAAGCAGCAAATTTTAGAGCAAGACATTATAAAATATAAGGGGGACAAAAGACTTTTAAAGCAAAATAACCCCATGAACACAGTAAAAAAAGATGTAGCTCAGAGTTTTACAAGGATTAAAAATAAAAACAAAACAGATAAAATATAGCACTTTGAATTGCTATTTACTCCAATCTTTTTAATATTCGATGTGTAAATTTCTAAATTCAAAGTATATCAAGTATGAAGACAAAAAGAGAATGCTTTCCTATGAAACTTGTTGATGAAAAGCACATGGTCATCTTACATTGCATCTCTCTCTGAAATGTCAGAGAAGTCTCAGCACACAGGGTTCGGTTCTACTTTTTTCACTGTCACCTACAAGAAACTCTAAACCAGAAAGAAAATTTGTTTAGGAACAGTGATATACTCCTCAACTTCCTACAAAACATCTGCTGAAATAGAAAACATATTTTTCTTAGTAAAAAGAAGGTGGAGTGCTTTTTATAAGCTAAAAATATGGATCAAATATTGTTCTGTTTTCTAGTGGTTTTCCATTGTCTCATCAGTAAAATAGACACAATCATTTAACAGTGTGACCTGGGATAAGAAAAATCAGCAAAGGGAATTGGTGGGTTCTGTGTCTTGGTGTCTCCTTCATCTCAGCTGACACCAGGACATGAAGACAGGAGGAGATCTAGAAACTCTGCTATGATGAAGACATGATCTGCTGGACTCCAAACATGGGTAAACAAAGGTAAACAGGGGTAAACAAAGAAATTCTGTGATCAATGACATAAAGCTCTTAAAGATCCAGTTTGATCTTAAAAATCTCCCTTGATGCCTATCATCATAATATGTGCTATGGAGCCTGCTTTGGCAGGGGGTTGGACCCGATGATCTCTCGAGGTCCCTTCCAACCCCTACGATTCTGTGATTCTGTGATTCTATTGTGTTAGTTTGCAGCTTGAACCCACGCTCAATCTCAAGCCTTAAACCCTTGATTCACATGATGGCTCTAATCCGAAACACACCACGTATCTGATCCACAGCTCACACAAACAGAGGAGAGGAATTGTCTTGAACTGAATTTGCACCCTAACTGGAGTCCATGGACAATACAGAGGATTCAGGCATTGTGTTGAAGACCATAGCTTAAGAAACCCAGCAAGTAAGAAAGGGTTTTCAAAAGATCCCAGTGCCTGCACTTTATGATCAGCTCTACTAAATAAACCTATCAGGTCTAAATAGACTGTAGTGCTAACTGTTATTCCTCATCCGCCATAGAAAATATCTCTATCACCTGACTGAGAGGCAGACTTACCATCCTGTGTAACTGAGAAATGCTGCAGTTTAAGATCTAGCCAGAATTGTGTATTTATTTCTATAAGATAATTATACAATTGAGTGCAGTGAACAGACATGGAAAACAACAGCCTGAACATGGAGAATTTCTGTCCAGACAGAATGATTGCATTTACAAAGTATATTATTACTGACACCTAATTTAGTCTGTCAGAGTAGCACTATGAGGGACTAATTAAAGCAAAAGCAGAACAAATGCTTGCACTCAAGAAAAACACCAGGGAAAACATGGACAGATTTTACCAGTTGGCATATAGCTCATGCCTGTCAGTGTGAAGTGTTTCTGAGGTAGTACATTTTACCTGCTTTAAAGGAGAGTCTGTTCCACTAAGATAGCTCTCCATTTCAAAAGAGCAGATGACTGGCACTCCATTAATTGCCACGACTTGCTTACTTGGCCAAGCTTAAGCTTTTGAATTTTGAGCCTCCAATCACATTTTTAAAGTTTTCTTCTGCTTCTTGTGATCCCAGAAATCTACATCCCAAATATGATAAAACTTCATGCCAAGAAAGGAAAAAACCAACCCCAACAAACCCACAATAAAACCCCAAAACAGGCAATGAGGAGAAGGAGGAGAGAGACCACGGTATTCCCAGCACAACTGACTGTCAGTTGTTCCTATGAAGGAAAACCCAGAAACTACCAGGGTATTTTAAATTACTTCAAAAATTAATTCAGTATAGGACTGAATTGGGAGAAATGAGAAAGGAAGAAAGGATGTTTTCTGTGTTGACTAGTATGAATCTCCTCTTGTAGACATTCTTCACACCCCTTCATCTTGTCCTTATCTGCACACCCTTTCATCACTCAGCCTCTATCTCTCACTGATGGTGGAGACAGCAGCCAGCACAGACCACATCTGCCAGCACACACCCTTGCTGAGCACTGTGCAAAAGCCCAGTAGCCCCCTCACAGAAGCAGTCTTTCATGCAAGGAGGGGGGTACTAGAACTTGCATACAAAATTACTCAAGAAGCAAAAACTAGTATTTTTCGTACTTTTGAGGTGTGATCAAATGGTCATTTTTATCACGTGTTTTCACAAGTTCTGTCAGGACAAACACGTGGGTGTTAACTGCTTCAATCAGGACGTGTTTATGGGTACACAATGCAGAAAGGTGCTGCTGCTGCATATCAAGCACAGAGACTGCTGGGTTGCTGAGGCTGCCATATGCCAAGCACTGGGTATTGCAGCAAACGAGGATCTTTCTCACCGGAGGCTGTTGAGGATGCCCTGAAAAGGCCTCATTTTAAATTGATTGAAGCTCCATGACTCCAAGACTGCTAGTTACGGAGAGAGTTCGTCTAGTGACTGGGCTGCTCTCCACAAATGCATTTCTGATCAGTCATGCTTGTATTCATCTTTTCTGGCTGGAGCCAGGTACTCCTGGATAGCTGTTTGGTGTTCACAGTGCATATGCAGAGAATAAGAATTTGTAATTACTCATTCTCTAGGCCTAAATCTACCTTATTCTTGTCATCACCAGTTGGGATGTGGAACCTACAATGCCTCAAAGACAACAACATGTTTCTACTTTATGCTTCTGAGGTTCAGCCGGGCAGCAAGCCCAGGAGATGGGTCACGAAACTGCATGTCCCAAAAGCCAGCACTTTGCCACATCCATCTGCTATGTGACATTCAGTGGCAGGTCCCAGCATGGGCTTTGGCCACAGAGTGGTGCAGCAGTACTGACAGCTTCAGGTGAGAAGAGCAGGTGGAGTAAGTCCCATCAGGAATGGCTCCATCCTCTCCTGTGGGCAGACAACTGAATGGCAGAAAATAGGCTATGTGTGGTGGTTCGAGTTAGGGCAGTGACAACGAGGTTTGGTGTTTGCATGGGAAGATTTTTTAGAACTGAGGTATGAAAGACATTTTAACACAGTCAGCTAGGAATTTAAAAAAGATGGTGAGCCCAACTTTGGCTGCCTTCATCTCAGCTGCAGAGTATTTTTCAAAGCTCATCCCTTTCAAATGATTCCTGCAGGCCCCCATGTTCCCTCCAGCAAGACAGAGCCAGTCCCTTCTACTGTTTCATGCACAGAGTAGTTCAGAATAATGTCATTCCCTGGACAGTTACTTGATCACATTCCTCACCTTGTTTCATGCTAGAGATGCACAGAGGAGACTCCTTGACCAGCTCGTTCCCTTGCTTAGACCCCTTCATCATTGCAGGAGCTGCTCTCATGGATTTATCTTCCTCACTCAGAATGGTGATTCAGTGAAACCAGACAGCTCTTGTAGTAGTCAGCAGCCTTGTTCATCAGCCACACTGGCTCTGTAAGACCTGGCCATGCTTCCTCAGTGCAGTTCTCTCAATGCAGTACATGTTTACTCAAATCCAAATGATACTACACACTTCTTCCTCAAAATCTTTTCCAAAAAGGAGGAGAAACTTTGTTTTAAAGCTGAGGAAAACAAAACAGGCTGAAGTGAATATGCATACATTCAATTTTGCCTCTGCTTCTGGTGTCTTAGAGACTTCTGATCCCCTGGGTCTTTCATCTTTGATATGACATGCTGTTAAAGTCTCAAATGGGTCAAATGTCCTGAGCAGCCAGAGAGATCCCTGGAGGTTGGTACTAGAGGTGAGTATACAATGCATGCATCCAGGCAACATGCCTTTGATTTCTACCAGCCCAGCCGGAAGGAGCAGTGGCTGTTTTCAGAGCAGTCCAGTTTTTATTCATCCTGAGATGGTTTTCAAAGAGACAGGAGCTGAGCTGCTTTAGAATAATAGTCAGAGGCTGGCATACAATTACACTGTATTACCCTCAGTCAGATAAATCACTTTTGGGGGAAGAAGTTTATAACCATTCCAGACATGCCTAATAGTTCCACTGTGAGTCTCTGTACAAAGCCCAGGACTGGAAACAAAATGAAATCATTACATAAAATTATTTGTACTGCTATAGTGCTTGAGAGTCCTAGCTGAAAGGAGACCTAACTTTCCAGCGGGTGCTGTGCAGAGCGAGCTGGAGTATTTGCCATCTCAACAGAAAGGAGGGTGGCAGATGTGGGGCCAGAGGAGGTCTGGGGCCAGCAGAGGCCAGTGTGCATGACAGCAGAGAGCAGATGTTTTGCAACATCTCATAAATCAGGTAGCATGCTGAGCCCTACTTTTACTGTTGTTATTATTAAATACATTAGCAGAGCTTTCTCAAGCAGTGTAAACCAAAATGATTTCCTCAAGCTACACTCCAAGAGGCATATTACACCCCCCACCAAACTTATTGAATTAAGTGAAGTATGTGTATTATCTTTGCTTATGTTTTTTAAGGCTCATGAATGCTACTGTAATTGTTTCATAACACAGATCAATAAGTACAGTTAATATTGGCCCTGCCCGCCTCCGGGGACAGGCATTAACAGTAGCTGGGTAACAGTTTTTTCAAGAGATCTTTCTGCCCAACAAACAAAGGGAACTCACTTTAAATTCTCACCTTCTCAGGAAAAGATCTTATTTGCAACTCAGTCTTTGAAATGGTCTTGAAACAGAAGATGGGAAGAGCTTTGACTTGGAAATAAGGAATCAAAATAACCAGGCAGTTGTTTTGTGGGTTTTTTTTAAGTTCTAAATCTTGAAATATTTTAAATTAACCCACATATAAAAGTGTGTTTTCCCCCCCGTATTGGTATTGGCAGGTTTTATGTCCCACTCGGATGCAAAGATCTGCTAAATACTCCATGAAGATCATGCAGGTGAAGTTTGTGCCCACTTCACTGGTGAATAATGTGAAACAGAAAAGATACCAAAGGCTGATAAAATGACTTTAAAAAATCCTCAGTTGCTACGTTGAAGAAATCTTTCACTGTGTTTGTTATTTGCTCCAAGATGAAATATGCCTTGGTACTTATGCAACAAACTAGCATATTTCCAAAGACAAAAATATTAAGGTGGAACACTGAAGACTTTATTAGCTTAGTTATTAAGAGCTCTTTACACATAACAACCTAAAGCATACACAGAGCAATTTGTAATCAGCACTTTTTAAGCTCTGAATAATCCATTCCTTAAGCAAGCCTTCCTGCTTCCTTGAAAACATCTTTCATGTCTTCAGACCTTTGCTGAGGAAAACCAAATTCATTAAAGCAACCTCTTAGCTATGCTTTTCTCTCTCCCCCTCATTCCATCATATCTCCCGTTATCAACTGGGATAATTAATTTGCAATCAGCGCTGCAGAGCTTCCTGCCAGGACAGGGTTGAGCCCTGGGAGAACATCTCATGCAGATGAGATCCAGCTGGGACAGGGACCTGGGTGACCCAGGGACGTGACCACTGGCAGAAGCCTGAGACACTTGTTCCCCATTTCCTGGTTACACCATCTCCTCTGACTGGAGATTTCCCTCCACAAGCATCTCCTCTCGTGATCAGACTGCATTCCCCCACTGCTCTGTTTCTAACACACAATCTCCCATTTTCTCCCATCTCCTTCAGCTCTGCCAATCACCGCAGTCCTTTAGTACCTTCTCCCCCTGCACTAGTCAGAATTTCTTTCTCCTTTTCCTTTTCCCCTTTTCTATTGTCAGCTTACTCTCCTTTCAACATAATCCACACTGAAAAAATATTTCTGCTGCTAAGTAGCATTTGTGAGATGTGCTGTTCTTATTCAAGACTTGCACACACATTACCCAGTTCAGGTTAACATATTCTCTTAATCATGTTGCTGACTGGCCACAATACATCATCTTAAGCCAAACTAGAGATATGCAGTGCACCTAAAGATATAGAGAATAAATGAACCTACATTTTCTTGCAATGACCATGCAAGTGAGACACCTTCTGGCAAGGGCAACATGAAACAGAGAGAGATAGCTTGTAACACATATTTTTCTTTCTTTCTTTTTTTTTTTTAAAGTAATCCATGAAAACACTCCCAAAACAGAGATTAGTAGGATCAAAGAAGCAAAATTCATGTTCAGATATAAATCCTGAAAATCTGTTTTTACAGACTTACCTCGTATTTGAGAATCACAACATAGGCACTTCAGCGTCTTTTCCCAACTGCTTAAATGACACTTCTCTCTCTTCCTGGACTGGAAGGTTTTAGGGATCATCTCACCACAGGTCCTTAATTTTTCCTCAAATTCAAAAGGTGAAGCATATGTGTCTATTAGACCTCCCTGATATCTTTCAGGATGCCTACAAGACCATCTGGCACAAGAAGATGCTCTGTGACCACTCCTATGGGCTTTGCATTCGCTCAGTCTTGGTGTTGTTACCATTAATCTCACATAAATAGTATTAGACTGAGAGCATACGGTGAATCTAAGACAGCCAATTCGATTACTGTCAGTAGGAGAAGGGGTGGCTTTGGAAGAAGACAGTGAGACAGGGAATCAGTAAACATATGAAATACTAACTGTGTCTACCATGAGCCAGGCTGAGACTCTGTCTTCTACCAAAAAGCATAACTAGAGCTATACCAGGGAATGCTCTGGGCAGCACCTTGTTTGTCTTGGCACAACAATGCAACACCAAATAGTCACAATAACAGACAGCTATTTTGTTTTTCAAATCTATATACTTTCCATTCTTTCATGAAAACACACTCTGAAGATGAAGAAGGAGACACAGAAGCTTTACTCTGAAATAATGCAGTGTTTCCCAAGTCTGCAATGAGTAAAAATATTTTCATTGAACAAAATTGTTTAAATTTTGAAGGGAAGATCTTTAAAAATATAAAATTATTCCAGTGTTTTGATAAGGTGCTAATGCAACAGCTCAGGTTAAAAGTGGCATCAATGTAAACTAAAGGAACTGCTAAAACGGTCTTATTCTTACATTTCTGTTGCCAACACTAAGATAAATTGGATTGTGCTGGCAGCAGTGTAGAGAAAAAGAAATTATCAAAAATCCAATCCTAAGCAGCCAAAATACAGGATACATTATTAAAATAGATGCCAACACAAATATAGCATCACCACCAGAATGATACTATTTCATTTGACAATATCTTAATTTATTAGAAAAAGCTGGTTCAGTAGATAGGAAATTCTAAGACACACATCAGCTTCCTAACCTCTCATAACCTCCTCCTAACCTCGTGAACATGTTAGACTTATACAAGAAGAGTCTATTCGACAGATTATAAATAGGAAAAGAACAGATTCTGACATACAGCTCCATGTGCTGTTTATGTTTTACTGAAAACAAACCCTCCCTTGCTCTGCATTTGGATGATTGAGTTGTATGGTCCTTGTTTTGGAGACCATTGCATCTGAATGCAGGAAATCATTTTCTCCCTGTTCAGATTCATTGTAATTTAGTGCAGACAGAGGGAAGGACAATGTTTACCTTTTTCTGCAGCACAGGACATATTTTCATAAGCATTTTCCACCCTTTTTTTCCCTCCCACAGCAGTTTGAAAGAATTCTTAGTGTTGATGGCATCTTTTTCCTTGCTGATGGTATCTGCTGGAAATTAATGCCTGGTTAATAGAAGACTTTACACAAAAGCTTTAGTGAGCAAATTAAAATGATCTAATAGTCATCTGTGGCTTTACATTTTTTAAAACCATTAAGAAGAGGGACAAGCATACCCATGCCACCAAAAGGGGAAAAAAAATCTCTAACATTTAATCTGCTTGTTGTTTGTAGGAACCTGTACAATGACATGAGATTGCCATGGGAAGACGGTGTTGCCTCCCTGGGGACTGGACTCCCTGGTGCTGCATCAGCTTTCACCACACAACACCCCTGTGTCTAACATGGCTTCCCCTAAAGCAAGATTGCAGTGAAAGGGCTTATTTGCAGCCTTAAACCTAGGCAGAGAATTATTTTGCAGGAGCAAGAGGCGAGCACAGAGTGCTACAGAAGGGAGTAAATACAATCGTACTTTATAAAAGAAAAAGGTGGTTGGTAAAACCTTGTCTCCTTTCTTCTTCTCCACTAACCATTTTTCCTTTTGTAGCAATGATTGCACAGGTCAGAGTAAAATCATTGGGTAGAGCAGTCCATTGTGGTTCTAAGGAAGGATGGATGCCTGAAGGAAGGATGCCTGAACTTTTAGTCTTCAGAGGTTTGACGGTTCAGCCAAAGGGTGGGTTTTACCCTTCAGTTAAAAAGAAAAAAAAGAAGAAAAATGTCCATTTTACATGGCTGGGGGGAGGGGGAAGAACAGGATTTTCCTAAGAAAAACAATTTTATAGATTCCTTGTGGCTGAAACCGCAAATTCTTGGGCTTGAGTTTCTGCAAGAAGCCATAATATTATCAGGAAAATCCATCAATTAATAACAGGTAACACTGTGGGAACAGCTCCAGTGCAAATTCCTTTTCCTGGTGTACAGCTCTTTAGAAGATGTGCAGGATACATCCCCTCCTCTAACAGGGAAGAGGGACTAAGATCATTTCATTCCTCCCATTCTTGCCTTCTGGAAACTCCCACAAGCTGAAAATTCCGAAGGGTAAAATAAGTCGCTCAATTTTTACCCTCCGTGGCGCTGTGAAAGGAAGAGACTGTTCTGGCTGTTCTGCAGCCCAGCAAACAACACAAGAGGGCTCTGTGGCTGCATACAGGCAGCCCCACCACATGCCGCTCAGCGATGGATTTTTCCCCTCCTGGTCCTTCTGAACCGGCCACCACCACTGACCACTGGCTGGTGGCACCCCCTCTCCCTGGGAGGGGTGGGAATGAAATGGGAATGAAATCTCCCTTCCCCTGCTGTCGCCAGTGGCCCCACATCTTCCTTCGGCTCGGCTCAGGGACTGGCATGCCTTTCTGCAGCCTTAGCTGGGGAAACGAGCTGTCATGAGGCAGCAGAGCAGGAGGCAAACCTGGCCGGAGGGGGTGATGTGATTTACAGACATGCCATGCTGGAAGTGTTTGCCCTCTCTTTTCTGTCATACTGACCTCGTTCTAAAGAACCTCAGAGTAGGCAAATCTCTTGGTTTCATTTTAGCTCTTTCTCTTCTGAGATCATGAAAACTTTGGTTGCAGGCAGAACTGGCCATGTGGCTGGTGTCTGCAGTGCATGACCAGGAACAGGTCCCTCTCCAGCCTGAACCCCATCCCCCATCCTGGGATTTCTCCCAAGTGCTGCAGTCACTGTTCCTCGCTGCAGGAGCCATAGCTTGAGCTATGAGATGGTTCTTCATCTTTACCCTTTTACCACCAAAGCTCAGCTAGTTTTTCTCAGGACACCTTACAGAAAATTTCTCTGCCTGTCTCACAAATCTGTGGGGTTTGTTCCAGTGAGAATGCTCACTTTGATAAGCTCTGGCATTTGCTTGGAGCCCTACTCAGCCCTAGGAATGCCAGGCAGCTGCTAGCCCCATCACAGCTTTGGCATTGATGGGTTTCACCCTGTTCCTGCAAAAGCAGCACTGAGACCCAATAACATTGTTGTGAACACCCTTTTCAAAAAATACCTGCTGCTGCACAGCAATGGGTCTTACCTTGCTACCTGGCCTTGCCTTCACCAACCACAATGTAATTCTCAGAATTCATATATGGCATTTTTTCCAAATCACTCCTTTGCTCTTTTGAAACTGACTCCAAACAAAACCACAAATTACAAATAAACCTCACTGCCAAACAGGTAGAAGACCAAAGTCCCTGGAGTAGCCCCTCAGAGTATGGAGAGCACTATTAAGTAAGTGCCACAGTTTGTCAAACACTCACAGCCCGTGTGAGCATTTCACCTGCCCTGTGTCAATGACAGGGTAACCTGAGTACATGCAACAGCACCTTGATTCAGACCATGCACGTGCATCTGCCCATGCATGTAAGAGCAGCAAGAGCCTGCAACAAAGAGCTTTAAACCTGCCTTTGGTCACAGGACAGATAGTCCATAACTGCATTTCTGTGGAGGACACTAACCCTTCCCCAGGGCACATCTCTGTGCATGTCTGAGACCTGGCTGTCAAAACTCCTCCATCTTCATTTGGTCTCACCTGCACACAAGTACACCCAAAGGAAAATCGAGAGTTCTTCTGCAACGGGTTCTCCAAGGACAACAGTTACTCCATAAAGAAATTTGACCACTATCGCCCTCTCCCCTGGACAAACAGCAGTACAGTATATATAAACCTCTCTTGCTGGGTTTTCATAGCCTGGCTACTAAGTGGCATCGTCTGGGCAGGGACAGAGGAGAGCAGGCCTGAGCCCTGCCTGCCCACTGCCCCATCCTACCCATGCACAAGCCATTTTCACAGAATCACAGACTATACTGAGTTGGAAGGGACCTGTAAGGATCATCGAGTCCAAACCCTGGCTCTGCCTCTATGAACACACTTGAATCTCCACACTGCAAGTTCCACAAGAGGACCATTGGAGCTGGCTGCACTGCTAGGACTTGTGCATCCTCTTTGCAATCCGTAACATCTACTGAGAGTGTCCATCAGGTCCCAAAGGGTTGTGACAGGGGGCACATTTGCCCCCTGTCTGCAGGTGACAAGTGCAGAGACAGGCACAGCCATGGGGAGCAAAGGTCCATCTCCTTTGCAGACACACATTCCCCATCGGCCAAGTCTCCAGGTGGCAGATCAGCAAGGCCAGCTGCTCTGATGTAAATTAGACCTGTTTTCTCCCTGTCACACAGAAATACAAGCTATAGATGAAAGAAGTCATGCTAGAACCTGCTATTTATGAGGAGCAGTTTAACACAGATGACTTAGAGAGCAAATAGAAACTAAGGCTCAGGCTGGGATCCCAGATAAGAAAGTCATGGGGAGAGTCCATGATTTCTAGACATACATCTCAACACATGATGATAAAATAAATGTGGAGCCCAACTCAGGGCTCCCAGGAGCAGGGGTAGTATTGAAGTGCCTCTCCTCAGAGCTGTAAACAGTCTGCTGTGGAGGCAGCAAAGAGGCATGGGACTGTGATAGGACACTGGGAGAGACAAGGTGGGAAGGTCTCCTGTGGTGAACCTACCAGGAAAAAGCCCGAACTCCAAGATAGACAAAATCCTTACATATATTTCTAGACTACAGGAACAGAAATGGCATCCTTAAATCTGAGGAAAAGACCCTGGGGAAGGATGGAGGTTTGTTCAAAGCCAGAGAGTCAAAGCAAAGGAAGATAGTCCTCATGAACCAAGTCACCACTCAGTGCCCATGAGATGCTCGGTACCCAGTCCCTACCACCCCCAGACCCAGCAGGGCTCCTCAGGCATGGAGGAGTTTGGAGAACAAAAGCCTGGAAGCAGCAGTAATGCTTTGAACACCTTTGGAGAAGAGCAATGAAGTTCCCTTTCCAGAGTGACAGCACATGGGAAAACCCCATCTCAACTAGCTCAGATCCGACCCTCCAACCTGCCCTCTGCATAGGCACAGCCTCCTCTTCTCCCAGCCCCTCTCACTCATGCTGCTCCGTGTCCATGACCGAGCTCTGCCTGCAAGAGACAATTCCATTTGAGTGCAACAGATTCAAATTCTAATTGAGTTTTCCCATTTAAATCAAGGCAGGCACAGCTCTGCCAGCCGGCAGTCATGAGAGCTATTTCTGAAAAGAATTGTCAAACTAGCCAGGAAGTCAAATACAACATTTTTAAACCATTTCCAAACGAGCGTGGGTGCGCATGTGCGCACATCTCCTCCTGCAAGCAAGAAACAATCGCTCCCTGTGAGCAAGAGGAGCTCAGGTTGCTTTAATTGTGTGGCAGCTGAGATGGCTTCTTTGTGCCAGTTGAAAGAGAAAGGAAAAAAACCTCCTGTTTCTGTGTGTACTCCTGCTCTCCATGGCTCATTGCAATGGAAAAAACCCTATTGCTTCTCTTCTTTTAGCCCCGTCTCATCCCAGACACCATCCATCTTCATGCCACCCCGTGGCTGCTCACGCGGTGGTGTTCACTCCTTTATGTTCCTTAAGTGCACAGTCCAGAGGTTAATAGGAATAGAGTTTATTCCCCCTCTCTGTACAGCACAAGGAAAGACGTTTTTATGATGAAGACAGCAGATTAGGACTCCAATCCAGCTTTCCTAGTTCAGTACTGCTTCAAACTTCTGGTGTGACTCAGTTATTCATCTTCTATTGGGCAAAAGTGCAATAAAACTGTGTCTTTCATCCTATTCTCTCTCCAGGCAAAGTCCAAGGCATTTACAGCACAATTTAGTACAATGAGCACCCATTACACTTCCATAGCAAATTACATTGTAAACCTGTATTTTCTATCATTTTTCTTATATACTCTTCTAAGCACTGTATGTTTTTACAAAGCTAACCAAACTCCTTGATAGATGCTTTGATCTCTATTTTAATTGGTCTTTACAGTTAAATCAGTGTTCAGAATAAAAGTCAATACACGCATACAAAGGTAGTTTCAATCCCATTGATTTTTTAGTAAGGAAGTAGTCATGAGTGTGATTTGCTGGTTTTATCATCTTACAGATAGAATGACTGGCATGTTTTGAAGGTTCAAATGCTTTAATGAAGATGTTTTTCCTAGAATAAAAACATTTCCAAAAACGCCTACGTTTTGGTGGAGAACAATTAACATGTGCCCATCATAATATTGGGTTATAAACACAAAACATGTATTCTCTGCTACAGTGAAGTCTTGCTCTGAATTTGTCTCCAGGTAGTACTCAGGATTTATTAGTTCCTAGTGGCCTTGACAATACTTTACATAGCATACTGTTTTCTTTCGAAAATCCTTCGTATACTCAACCATCCTGAGATGGCTGAGTTGGGCAGGCCATCTGAAGATCTTTCAGACCCCTTCTCAGAGCAGGGTCAGCTGCAGGTGGCTCAGGGATGCGTCCAGTTGGGTTTTCAACAGCTCTAAGGATGGAGCCTCCAGAGCCTCTATGGGCAGCCTGCACCAGTGTTCAACCAGCCTCACAGTAAAATTAAACATGGAATTTTCTGTATTTCAGTTGTGCGCTTTGCTTCTCATGCTGTGAATGTACATCACTGAGAAACGTCTGGCTCTATCTTCTTTACTCCTCCCACCAGCTGTTTATACACATGAATAAGATCCTCGTGAGCCTTGTCACCTCCAAGCTGAACACCAGCTTTCTCAGCCTCTGCTCATGTGACAGATGCTTCAATCCTCTAATCATCTTCATGGCCCTTTGCTGGACTTGCTCCAGTATGTCCATTTCTCTCTTACACTGGAGAGGCCAGAAGTGAACCCAGCACTCCAGATAAGTCTCAACGGTACTGAATAAAGGGAGAGTATCACCTCACTCAACCTGCTGGCAACACCCTAATGCAGCCCAGGGTACCATTGGCCTTATTTGGCTCAAAACGACATCGCAGGTTCATGTTAAACTTGCTTTCAAGCAGGACTGCCATGGAATTTTCTGCAGAGCTGATTTCCAGCCAGCCATTCCCCAGCCTCTGTTGGTGCATGTAGTTATTCCTCCCAGGGGCATGAATTGGAGGAATATTGCCTCTTCATTTGTTGAACTTCATGAGATCTCTGTTGGACCATATCTCCACCCATTCCTTCAGTCCCTCTGAACAGCAGCACACTCACCTGCTGTATCCAGTCCTTCCAGTTTTGCATCATCTGCAAACCTGCTGAGGGTAAATTTTGTCTCATCACATATGCAATTAATGAAAGTATTAAAGAGTATAGGACCCAGTATCAACCCCCAGAATACACTGCTAGCACTGACCTTCAGCTGGACTTTGTACTCATCCCTCTGGATCCAGCCATTCAGCCAGCTCCAGCCCAAGTCATTTCCATCCCCATTTCATCAGCTTGTCTCCGAGGACCTAATGGAGAACAGTGTTGAAAGTCACTTCCTAAAGTTAAAATAAACAACATGCACTGCTCTCCTCTCATTCACTAAGCCCATCATCTCATTATAGAAGATCATGTCCCTCTGTGCAGTGGGGAAGAAGGTCTTAAATCCAAGCTCATGGCACTGAAAGGCCAAGTTTATTTTCCTACTGCTTGGAATTGTAACTCCTGGGATGAGTCAATTCTGGCATGAGGGAGGTAGATGTGATTTCTTCATTTCTGTTTTACATTAGTTGATCTTGTTTACCCTAGATTTCAGATATTTAAATGCACTGCAATATTCTGGGTTTAAAATTGTGCTGTGACCTTTAAAAGAGAAAAGGATCCTGAGGCTAAAATATCAGTTGTGCCATTCCAAAGACAGCTCATTTCCCCATACAGAGCTTTTTGTGTTGCTAACAAGAAGCCTGGTTTTTATGCTGTTCTTCATGAAAAGAGAAGCTCAGTCTTGGAGTCATCTCTCCTTGAGGTAGCTAAGATGTGAAATTGGCCCATGTTTTATGCCAAATGCTGTAGATAGCTTAGTTGAAAATTGGATTTTCTTTAGTACAGAAAGCAGAGAGGACAAAAGTCAATGGAAATATTCTTTTTGGCATCCCTGGGCCTTGGAGCAGCTCTTTGAAGATGTGTTTTCATGAGGAGAGATGTGACGTTGAACTAGGCCCTGAAATTACTTCCCTAGTCTAAACTCTTAAATATTTTACAGTCACATTAAAGAAGAGGACTCTCCCTGCCACATTTAGCCCTTCAAAGCAAGTTCTCTGCAGAGATGTGAAAGCAGAGAACAGATAATATTGACACAGACTTATTCAGAGATGGGGGGAGGGAGGAGAAGAAAGTATGGATGTTTCTGGATCTGGCCAACATTGTTCAGAGCTCAGACATACCTGGGTGTGTCACCTGAGCTGCAGTAGAAGTCCATACTCACAGCTCTGTGTACAGGTATGTGGCACATACAAGACGTAACAGGGTTTGCTGACATCATGGGGAGGGCTTGTCCAAAGGCCATCAGCATGGCTGGAGGCTGGAGCACACACTGCACGCAGGAAGGCTGACAGCACAGGGGATGTTCAGTCCCAGGGTGATAAGCTTATGGAGGAAATTGGTAGCTGTCCTCCACACCTGAAAGGAGATTATGGAAAATGAGGCAGGCTCCTCCTGTAGAAGCACAGTGAAAGGAGGGACAACAATCACAAGGACATAAAGAAACACCTCCTCACTGCAAAAGATATCCACTACTGAAACATCTATCAGAGAGTCTGCAGACTCTCCATCCTCAGCCCAAAGCCCTGAGTAGCCTGCCCTGCAGAATTGGCCCTGCTCTGGGCTAGAGGTTGGGCTGGACTACCCCCAGAGGACCCTTCCAGCTTGAACTATTCCTTGAGTCAATGGCTCACAAGAGAGTTAGTATTACCTTCGTTACCTTGGGCTAAGATCAGGAGTCTAAACCATGACTGAGGTGTAGAGATGCACATTAACATATTAAGCTCCCTGCATCAGAAAAGATACTGAAAACTTTGGGTGAAGAGTCTGCCAGCAGGCATTGAAGTTTCAGTAACTTTTTTGAATGAACTCCAGAGCTGTTACAAATATATGGGAACATTCAGATTTGTCCTGGTCTTGGCTAGCATAGAGTCAATTTTCACAAGAAGCTGGGACAGGACAGCTGACCTGAACTAGCCAAAGGGGTATTCTATACAGTATAACGTCATGCTCAGCATGAAAGGAGGCTAGTCAGAGATTCTATATGCATTTTCAAGCAAGCAGAAAATTGCAAAATTACGTGTCTGTTCTTAAATTACTTAGCAAAGCTGTGCTTCCTAAATATGCAGGACTTTCTTCACAGAAGTGTAGTCTGGATAAACTTGTATATTTTTAAGACTCTTAGGAGATATTTTTAACAGAAGTTCATATTGGTTAGGGATATACTTTAAAATTAAATGCTTTTTGTTTTTGCAGTAGTTTGTGGTATCACATGAAGCATCAAATGCTAGACAAGCATTGAGTTACTTCTGACAACTGAATATTAAAAGTATATCTACCTGTGATATGGCAAAGATACCTGTTTGAAAAGCCTCTCAGATGCAGGGCACTCTTCCTTTGCATCTGTTGCTGCTTTGTCAATAATTTACCTCTAATTAATTATTGAGATAACTTTTTTAAAAATATAAGTAAAATCTGGACAGCACAAAATACAGAATCATTAATTCAGTGTTGAACTGCTCAAGCAGAAACTGAGTAGAAAGGAAGAAGAATTCTCATTAGCATACAAATAGATGAAATAATGGAAAAGGGAATATACTGCTCAGGAAGCAGTTTTACAAATGTTATTTTTCAAGTGTTCTACAGGATGGAAGTCCCCATTTAATAACATCATTTAAAACTTGTCATTAAAGCCTTAATCCTTTAATGTGCCACATGTAGGTGGCTGCTGTCCAGATGCCAAATGAAGCCAGGGAGCAGGTGGGATTCATGAGGAGTTCTTCAGCTGAGCATCACATAGTCCTACAGGCTTACAGATCCTCTTGCACCAACTCCCAGAGACCACAGAGAAGATATTCAGTGAAGTGCAACATGAGGAATTAAAAAAAAATGGGGAAAAAAAGCTTCTGAAGTGCATTCCTTTCAGCAACAAACTCAGATTTCTAAGGTTTCTGTATCAGTTGTTAGCAAAGATAGGACCACAGGTCCCAAGCAATCAACCATGGTTTTTTATATTAATGTATATCAATTTATACCAATACTAATACATATTTAAAGAACTTGCCTACTCTTAGCTGAACTGCAGAAATTGAAAGTTACTGTGCTTCCAGCAACTTGCAATGCAAAATAAAGTGGATTATCTTAACCATTTCTGGAAATAGTCTGCACAAATATATGCAAGAAGTTGCCTCTTCTCACCTAGGAGATGATCATTTTATTGTTTGCAACTACCTGACTAACTTTAAGGAATTCTTTGTGGACCTCAAAAGAAAACTTGCATTGCACTTTTATGCCAAGACAGTGGACAAAATTTGAACAAGGATAAAATGCTCATTAAACAGAAAGACCTGCAAATTCCACCTGTTATCCTATATCCTTGGCCCAGTCTAATCAGGATGGCCAGTATCTTAATCTCAGGAAAATGTAGAGATGTCTGTGGGTGAATGTCACATTGGCAATCACATAACAGAGCTAATCACTTTGCAGGAGAGTAGGATATTTTTTGTCTCACATAAAGACTAAGCACTGTAAGTCAAGGCATTGAAGTCGTTGTAATGGAGTTCAGCAAGCTTTGTTTCAGGCACAGAAAGATTAAATTATAGCTCCTGCTGTCCACATTAGGGAAAAAAAAGCAGGAGGGGGGAAAAGGGGGGCCGGGGAGGAACCATGCCATAAAGACCTAAACTCTTTATAACCTTTGAGGCAGCCAATTTTTGACAGTGTTTCATGGAGAATAACTACTGGAAGACAAACAGCTACACCAGTACAAATTATTATCAGTTAAACTATCAGATTCCAGCTGACAGAAAAAAGTCAAATCAAGCAAATAACACAAACTTTCAATGGATTCATCCTGAAAGTCACTAGAGTGATTCACTTGTGGAAGTCCTGATGCTTGATAATTGCTTCTTTTCTCAAAAAGAAGATTTTTGAAACCAGGATGTTCGTTGCCCAAATTTCAGTCAGAAGATTAAAAGAAAATTGGGACTAATGGAAGGCTCAGCAAATTAAATATCATATGTTATGACCTACATATTTACAAATTCTTTATATCTTTGATCTAGTGGGAAAATCACAAAAAGTCTCAGGAGTCCTTCATCCTACTTCTGGTTTTATCATTAACTACTTCATTACAGTTACCCATGTATTGTAATGTTGACATGTAAGTACCAACAGTTGAAATTTCACTATTTCACATGTCAGTGCTACTCTAGAGTCAGTATCAACATAAGAAATGAACCTTAGTGCAAATAGACCAGGCTACTTGGAAAGTGATAAAGAAAAGGAAGCTGGGAATACCTCCCAAACTATGGATGGAAAAATCTGAAAATTGTGTATTTTACTCATTTTATTTTCCACAAATTTTCACTCATATCAGAGGTGAAAGAGGCTGTGCAGTGGACAGATCTGGGAGCTCTAAGAAATGATGCCCCTAGGTACACCGCCCTGATGTCCCTCAAAGCCACAATGCAACAAGATGTCCACCAAAACAATATGAAACTAGTGCTGGATGGAAAAAGATTACATGGGAGAAAGTAACAAAGCAAACAGAAGAAAAAGGTAGAAAAAAACAAGAGGAAAGGAATGAAAAGGATCTCAGTAAAAGAACTTCTGAGTCTGAGTCATTCTTTTAATAAAACTTCCTGTAAAGTTCAAAAACCCGACCACATTTTATCTGTGAGCCTGAAAAGATGAAAGGATCAAGGAGTAGAAGGTTGTAACTTTCATGTTTATACACAAATACTTCGAAAGAATCTTCCTCCCTTCCTCTGCCTAGCACCTTCATTCAGTACTTAGAAGTGCAAACACAAATTAAGCCAAGGCTTTGAAGTATTCAGCTATGCAGAAGCCCCAGCAGAACAAGAAGTTCTGAGCTGCAGCAGAGGAAGAAAGGTGCATACAATGTTGCAGCAGGACTATGAGGCGAGGAGGCAGAGACAGAAGATAGATGTATTTTGATCCTCTTGAGTTTTGCTTGTACCAAGAATCACATTGAATCCACAGGGGAAATTTGGCTTGTAAGGCCAAGAAACTCCCTGCCCTGGCTTGGCAGCGTTGTCACAAGCCTTTCTGGCAGCCATTGTTGGACTCATGCTTAGGTCAAGCCCACTTGATGAGAATAAACTTACCAAGGCTGGAAGGGTGTGGGTACATGCTGCTGGAAGGGAGATGGCAAGTGGATGAACCTCTGCTCATCATTTGCATTGCTGCTATGCCTTGGAGGAAAGGTAATTGCAGTCTAAATACCAGTGGTCTCACTCAGCTGCAGATGCCAGATGCCCTTCATAGAAGATCTTCCTGTGCAAGATGCCAGCAGTCAAGCAACCCTTCACACCTTCAGCAACGGGGCCCACAGTGCCCCAAGAGAGTCCTCCAAGCAACAAAGCTCAAAATACACAGGATTCAATGGTCTCCTTCCATGCCTGGACTGTGTCCACCCGCCACATCTGTCTTACCCTCGCTTCAGCACCTCTAGCTATATTTTTCTGTCTTCTTCAATTAGATGACTTCACTCAGCAGATATACTACACCACTGATCCAGTCCTGCCCTATCTAGGCAGACTTTACCAAGAAAGACTGCTACTGAACTTTCAATGACTGTCAACACAGCAATGGAAACATAAAAAATAACTAACCTCTGATAAACAAATGCCATAAATATCCAAATTAGTAGAAAACACTGAAGAGAAGTCAAATTCCAGTAGTGTTGCTGTGCATGCAAGAACCAAAATACTACATCCCAGATGAAAAGTTAAAACAAAAACCTGCAGAAATTGAGTTCTTGTACTTGTTTTTGGAGCCTGAGGGCTCCTTGTTTTGTGTACAGAAAGGGAATATTGACTTTGGCAGCACAGCGTACACCCTGCAAGGCTCTGAGTCGTTTCCTGCTGCCCCTAGTTCTCTTCTCCCATAAATTCCTCTTAGGAATGATAGAACTTTATTCTAAAAAAAAAAAAAATTAAGGTCTGCTTAATACGTTTTCTCATGTATGGCCATGAGCAAAAAGTAAATGTTTAACCTCTGAACTCAAGGCTAAATTACAGCATGGTAAAGTGATGAGAAGCCACTGCTTACTGTTTGCTTTAAGAATAGGAACTGTCACCATGTTCAGAGAACAATTAGCACTCCTGCTGGGTTTAGCACTGAAGTGTTTTTTCTTGGTGGAATCAAATAATTCCCGTTTTTTCCCCTCAAGTTTACAGAATATTTCTGCAAATGCAAGCCCTCAAATTCCTGCTGAGCACACAGATGTTGCTATTAAAATACATGGCCATATATATCTATATCTATATGACACAGTTTATATTTACATATGTATATAAATGGGCATATATCATCTATATTCATATAAGAGTGTATATGTGTCTATGTCTCAATGAAAATACCATTGCAACGAAGCGTAACTTGGATCCCACCTTGGAGATACTCAAAAGCCATCTCAACATGGTCCTGAGCAGCTTGTTCTAAGCAGTCCTGCTTGAACAGTGGGGGTGGACACCAAGACCTCCAGAGGCCCCTGTCAGGCTCAACCATCCTGTGATTTTGTGATTCTGTTATTCTACCCAAAAGCAATTCTTTGTGCTTTAGTTGTCTGTCTTCTAATGGCACCCATCTCTAGAGTATACCAACAAGTTGGAGCCATGTTTTTCCAGTTCCTAAGGCTCCAGAAGGAGACTTTCTTTGTTTTTCTTTGAGACCTGCTGTGAAAAGCTCATTGTTTTACTGTCAGCAGTTCAATAAGCTTCAGAGAGAAACACTGAGCCCAATGTTAAAAGTTAAATACCCCTACAGTCAACAACTTCATGGCAGATTTTAATCTCCAAAGTAAAATGCCTCTAGTGCTTTGCCCAGAATGACACATTCTGCAAACATAAATTTTATAAAAAAGTTGGGGGGTTTTTCCACTCAGTGGTGAGCTTTCGGTCCTTACAGCTGTCTCTAGGTCAAAATTAGATGGAAGAGAAAACTTTTTGAAGATTGGCATGAGAAATGTTATGTCCCAAGTTACTGAGAAATATTAATGAGTGCACTAATGGATAGAAATAAGGAGCTTTAATGACTTACATCCAGCTGGCTGGAGCCTTACAATCTATGAAGGACTGAAGGAAAGCTCCCAGAGGGTCTCATGATGTGCTGATTCTCAAATAAATCCTTGGATGGGTTTCCTGGGAGTGCTCACAGACTTCAGTAGTTTCAGGCACCGATTCAAGAAAATTGTCTTATTCACTATCTGCCATTGCCAGATATTCAAGAGTTTTCAGCACCCAGCAACTAAAGCAAGGGGAACTCCCAGTGCCTAATAGTTTTGCAATATGCTTAACATTAAATGTAAGGTTTTAATCCTTGGATTAGACTATGTTTTTAACTAATTTATATAGCATGTTTGACCATTTTCTGAACTAGGCTATACAATTCTAAATCTGTTATATTACACCATTTAAGCAAGTGAAATCCAAGCTCTTGCTATTCCAACTTGAAAGAGATGCTAGACTGATTAGGGACCCACAAGAAGCTTTAACACATATATCTCATTAAAGTCAATTACAGGTTTTGTTCCTTTGTAAACCTCAAGTAAGATAAGCAGTTGTCAGTATTTGGTATTGACTTCAATTTTATTGCCCTCTTGCTGTAAACATATCTGCTTAACCACAACACAAAAGAAAGTTGCCAGGAGTTTTTTCAAAGCCCCAAGGACTTAACTCCAAAAGAGGTCAAGCCCAGTGGACAGAGGACGGTCCTAAAGAAACAATAGTGTTACTATTGCAAGGTGATTGCAGCCATTGTTTTTTAAAAATAATGCTGTCTCAAAGGTCTCAAAGTTTCACCCAAAACACACCTTAATTATTTTTACTCATAATATTCAGACAGACAATGCAAGATGACATCACTGCATGAAGTCTCCCAGGTTCTTAATATTGAATAAACGTTATCTTGGGAAAGTACGAGCTGCTGATCCCCTGAGGCAGTCTGGACAGAGGAGCAGCAGCAAGCAGCAGAGAGCCCAGTTCTCTCCCCATTACCTGCTCCAAGCAAAGGCAGAATGGCTCCTGGAGAATGGTGCGTCCCTGATGAGTCAATATTGCTCTGAGCATAGTTGCAGCCACCTCTGCTGCAGGACTATAGTTTGTGCATCAGCAGGAGGCTGCAGGCTTCCCAACTCCAAAGCATACTTCATAGCAGGGGCTGATGTGGCCACCAGAACACACTGGCTCAGGCCATGTGAGAATAGCTCTCGAAGTACACCTCTCTCTGTAACTTCACCAAGCACTGGATGTGAAAAGACACTGAGTATTAAGAGACATAAAAGCCTTAGGTGTGCCTTAGCAGCTTTTCCTTCCCCATTCATGCTGCTTACCTGCTGCCCATCCATGTCACAATGACCTCTTCTTGGCTGGTGGCTGCAGTCTGCTGTGAGGCACAGGTAGCCCAGCATGGTGGCAGGATACTTAAATGTCTAGTTACACACAAAGTCCATACCTCAACGCACCCAGAGGAGCTGCAAAAAATATCACAGTTAAGTCATTCTTTTTGTAAAAGTTTTTTGCAGAAACAGAGCAGGGCCTAAGATAGTCAACAGTTTGTGTCAGTAGATCAGGTCAGGCCTCGTCCCCTCTCAGGTTGCTTATCTCATCTGCTCTCCATTTCTTTGTTTATCTTTTCTCTTGCCTTAGACCTTGACAGTCTTACACAGTATTAAACACAGTGCACATAGACAGGCAATAGAGGTGGTTAGTGATTTCACCTCTCTGACATGCAGCATGGGTTACAGCACTCACAGGCCAGACACCCACCTGACACGCTGCCCCTTGCCCGTGTCCCTGCCAGGCATGATGGCAGCACAGACTCTGCAGGGCAGAGTTCACTGTAGTCAAGCAAGAGTCTCATCTCAGGAGGATCCTGGATAGCCTGCCCATGGAGAGAGGGACCCCTGCTGTAACACCATACGTTTGTAACAAACCTCTATGCACCAGCTGTCAGAAATGGCCACCTGCCACTGGGCATCTTTGGGCGGCTGTGCCATGCTCTCCCCACACCATGTAGGCAGGACAGCATGATGAGCAGCTCAGGAAACCTGAGGGACATTACAGCCACTGGATCCAGTCTTGACATCCTCTGCATAACTTTTCAGCTCAAGCATTTTTAAATCATGCTGTCTTTTTCAAGTGCTGGGATCATTTATCTTTAGGAAAGATGGTCACATTTTGTCAGGTAGTTGATCAGGTTGTTGATCTTCACAATACCTCCTCAAGGTGAACTGAATGGAGGGCATCTCTTTGCTTGTCTGCAACATCCTTGCTCTCCAGATGGGTTGCCTTCATTTCATCTCTAGGCCAGATGACACATGGAGTCCCCCAGCAGCCCACTGCTCCCCTGCCTCAGCTTCCACCTCAGCACTGGCACTGCACCACCCTGACAATAGCAGGAGTTACGGTCCTTACCTAGTCACTCACTGTAGGTACAACACCAGGATGCAGTGAGCAGCAATGTTATTCCAACTGTCCACAGGCATAGGAGGGCCAAAGCTCTGCTGCAAGATCCCTGAAGCCTCCAGAAAAGAATGCATGCTCTTGAGGGCACTGATTCCCCAGCAATATAGATGCCTTAATCTTTCTCCATCCTTGTCTCTCAAGTGCTGGGTAACAGCAGCCTTTGGCTTCCTGTAGTTCCCACAAGCACATATAAAGACTTCAAGGTGTTCCACTACCATTGTGTCACGGAGAGACAGACCTTCATTAATGCAAAGAGGCAAAGGCCCATCTTCTTTAGTACTAGAGCAGGGTCCAGCATTACAGTACAGAAGAAGTCATCCTGTTTTACATTTTTTGAGGAATTTTTCATGTTTCATCTTAGCCGTTTCATCTTAGCTCTTTCATTACCCTGCACAACAACAGGTGTCTTGGGCTGCTACAAGAAAGTAAGCCTGATATGATACCTGAAAGTAGAAAGCCAGGTAGTCCCAAATGCATTCTTGCAGTAAGTGGCAAGAAATAAATTATGCAGCTGAAAAGAAACCAAGATAATCTCTATGTGGTTTAAAGGATCATAAGTCTGGCGCTGACTATACAATCAATGGCACCACTGGCCTATCAAAATGGAGAGATGATTTTCATAATGCTGCATAATGATAAAAGTCTGGCTGATGGCTGGATTTGTCGTCACCTGTGGTTTCTTATACTGAACAACATAAGAAATGCCTCGACATTTTCAGCATCAGCTTTCCAGGTCTTGGCAGACAACTGAGTTAATTATGAGGAAGGTCTAGAAAAAAAATAAATAATCAGGCCCCTCCGAGCATGCCATGAATTTTCTCAGTCAGGGGTTTTTGTGTCATGAAGTAGGAGGAAGAAGCAAATTAAACTCCCTCAAGTCTTGCTGCTGTCTCTTCCCTTCATGTCCTTCAGATAGCCTGCAGTTCATTTAGAGTCAAGCCAGCCCTTGATCATACGCCACACCTTTCCTAGAGCATTTTCACTGGCAAAATAAAGCCATCATTCACTATGAGATGCTGTGAGCACGCAGCCATTATTGCAGGTTTGCTGCAATTTCAGGTCCTGAATTGGTATTCCATTTCTGCAGGCCAGCCTCTGGCAAGGTCAGCCCCAGGATTTCCTCTGTTCCTGCTTTGTAGCTATAGGGAGACCAGATGAGCCCCCCCCAGCCTCACTCTTTGGTTTGCTTTTAACCCCACACACAGCTCCTCTGAAATCAACCCATGCTGGAGGAGTTCTCAATTAGATTTTCAATCAGCAGTTGAAAGCTCTTCAGTGTATTCCTCCAAACCCCGAGTTATCTGACACTATTTACAATCAAGGAATGAACTCTGAAGGCCTGCACATCTCTCTGAATGACTGCCTCTTGCCTAAGATGAGATATTTAATATTCCTTTTCTCCCTGGAGCCAGTAGACTAAAGATGAGGAAACAATGACATGTTAATGAAGACAAAATTAGAGTGGTATATACTTACCTCCATGAGGTGAAATCTGGGGATTTTTTTCAGATCTGCACAATGCAGACTGGCAGAACCATCAACCATGACTGAGCTCCACCAAATAATGATGACTGCAGAAAGACTGGTGCTGCTTCTTGACCAATACATCTCCCTGACTGCAGGTAAAGTCTGAGGGTACGATTCACCCTACTTAGGCTGTGCTCCATATCCTTGTAATGTTACATAGCCAGTTCTGCTCTATCTGTGCTCAGTTTCTGATGCTATGGATATGTCACCAGTGGAGACCACCTTCCTGCTTTACTCTGTGTTTGCCTACACACTGCCAGATAAAATATCATAATGTAGAAAAGCTAGGATTTGAGTCATTTCTTGAGTAGCACTGCAACACCACTGAAGCATTCTAAAGTGACTTTCACACATACCAGAAAGCCAACATAGCTCTAAGCCTCTCACATATCAGCTTAAAAGCATTTCCTGTGGTCTCCTCATTTCTTTTGAGAATATCCTGTAAGTGATGTACAACCAAGGAACAAATACAATTTCTCAGAGTGCTTAGTTTTCACTTTGGCACACGCTGTAGTTGCTATGTTCCAAAGACCTCGTGGGAATTTCATTATCCCCAGTCCTACTGTCCTGAACCCCTTCATTTGATTCATTTGAAATTGGCTAATACATTCAGAAGCACAAGACATACACACAAACACATATAGAGGATGTAGCAGTACAAACTACACTGGACCAAGCAGCTGTATGGTTTTAAATCTAATCATGTAAGTTGATATTTAAATTAGCATGTATTCCCAGTCCTACCTGTGATAGTCTTCTGCTAAAACTGTCAAAGAGTCTCCTGCACTGATTGTCTCAGCAGTAGGTTTCAACTCATTTATTTTCTCTTTTCTCTCTTTGTGGGGCTTTTTGCTGGGTTTTGTTTGGTCTGTGTGTTTTTTAATGTGACTGGTCTGTCTCTTCATGGGATTCCTTTTAGCAGCTAAGAATGTCACTGCCAAGAGCCAACTAAAATGCTAGGAAAGTCTCTTAGAGCATCTTCCCTCTGCTTCCTGAGTGATGCTCAGTGTTTGCCACAACTGCCCATCTGTGACAGGTCCCGGCACCCTGACTTACGTGAGGAATGGATAATCATGTCCTTTGGATCAAGGCATAGTAAAGCTGAATGCATTTATTCCAGCTCTTAATGCCATTAATTATTAGACCCTATTACCATGAATCAACTTCATCCCTCTCAACCCTTGTCAAAGTGTCACCTTCCACTGGAAGGTCCGTGTATTATCCTGGTAGGAACCACCAGATATGATATCAAGAGGGTAAAATAGCACACAAAAAAAAGGGAATAACCTTCTGAGAGTTTCTGATGAGGGTGGGGGTGTGAATAAACATTGGAATAACCGCTGCAAATAACAGCCAGATCCTCCTTTCCCATACAGACTGTCTTTACCTATGGGTTCTCTTAACTTTGGTTATCACATGGATAGAACAAAATATAATGTCTCCACCAACATTAGTTCAGCTGACACCAGCTAAGGGAATCCTAGTCCTTTTTTTAAAGAATTGGCTAATCTAAACTTGCTTAGCACTCCTTCAGTTAGAAGAATTACACCATGGAACTAGAAAACAAATTGAGTTTCATGCTTAAGATCTCTGCAGTTCTCAGAAAGAGGGAAAGACATAGAAAAGACAATTTCATAAAGCAAAACTTCCTAGCTTCTTTGCCCAATAAATATTTTTTCCTAAGAACTAATAGAAAAACTTTTATCTGATCTTTCATAATTGCACAGAATTAACCTACATTACCATAAAGCCCAAACTCTACAGGAAAATGAACTTCTGACAAAGCAGTCTAGATTTTAACCCCAGTAATACATACCTAGAGGTACCTTTTGGACTCCATTTAAACACATTTGTCAGTCATCATGAATTGAAAGGATGAAGGCATTGAATTGACTTTTAACAGTACTGAAGGCTTGGGGAAGTGTGGGAGTTTAAATGATAGATGCTTTTGGTAAGAGGTGCATCATCATCATCATTCATTTTATCAGCCACAGGAAAATGAAAAATTTCACAGAAACCCAACAGAGATGATAGTTTAATGGTCTAGTAGGATGTGTACCACAGGAGCCCGAAAACACAAGGATTATTTAAACATGGAATGATGAAGATGACCTTGTCTTAATCAGGAAGTCAGTACAGCTGCATCCTGATGCCAAATGTAAATAAAAGCAAGGCAAGATATGCAGTGAATTATTAGGATTTGTTTGTCTGTATCCAGCAGTGGAAAGTAAAGCACAGCAGGCACTTCAGACAGTGAGGAGTCACTGATCCTTTCCTAAAACTCTTTTCTTCTCATGACAATTTTGGATGCACAAGGATTAATAGATAGTTTTGTGGTGTTTTCTTCCTACTGTTTAATTACCATACTGTAGTTCCAGCATTTGTAATAAATCTGGGTATTGCTAAAATAACTGCAAACACATACTGTAGAAAATTCATATGCACTTATTTGTCTGATACGTTTCTTTCTCTTTTTTTTCTTTATTTTTTCCTTATTCCTTATACTGTAGATGTCCATGGGATTAAGTTTGTTGGTTAACAGTTCAAGCAGGGTTTTGTGCAGGTGACTGGAACTATTAAAATGGACATTTTGCAACCTTCATGTATAGGGGGGAAATAGAATCAATTCGATATAGTATCTCTTCAAAGAATTAGAGGAAAAATATTCAAAACTCAGATCAGTTTCCCTCCTCTCCTATATCTGTGACACACATATAATAGAGCACCACCCACATTTGTTTTAACAGAGAAACAAGAATTTGAACTTCAAGGAAGCTTAAAAGGTGTACTAGAGATACTCCCACAGAAAGAAAACCTCAGAGAAGCTAATCTAATTTTATGTTAAACTCCACAAAATGCCCAGCTTTAAAGCTTTATTCATCAATTTTTCATCAGCAGGAGGGTATAACTGAGAGGTAGATCCACAGATTTCAAAAGCATTATGATTTTCAGGTCCGATCTCTTCCTAGCTCCATTCACATCACATTCTTCAGCACATCCAGCACTCTGGCTGAATAACCACTTTTTTTCTTATTTTCTTTTTTTTTTTTTTTAAAGAAGGCCTTTAATCTTGGAAGAATGACATTAGCATCTCCAGCTATTGAACAGCTTGGGCAAAATATATGCTGACTCTAGAGAGAGTGAAGAATGAGTTTTCAATGAAAAATTACATAAGACTGTGGTTTGTGCATGGGCAGAAATAATTGAAATGCTTGGATTCTGTCCATCACTTCTCTATTGTCTTTCATAGTGGTCTTCAGCATGGAATAGCATTAGGATTGGGTCATGGTTCCTATCGTGGATGAATCTATTCTTACTAGCACTTGCAAACAACCCTCGAGTTCATAGCTACCTGAAACCATCCTGGGGATTTCAAAGGGAGTGTCATCTGTGATATAGAATGCAACAGGGCAATTAGATATATGTAAAACTTTCCCCATAAACCTGTAGAGAGTGATTTCTTCGGGGTGGCCAAGCACCACATAATTAAAGATCAGCTTTACCTGTGATGCATTGAGATCTTCTTCCCTGGTAGGAGATATCAACAATGAACCAGAGGTCCACATCAGACCAGGGCTAAACAAGATTAAAACTTCTAGGAAGAAGGATGCAGGGCAGTAGAAGTCCGTCCACTTACTGGCCTTTTTCGTCAGTTAAAAGCCTGACCTGGAAGAGAGCTCCTCCAAGTGTAGACGTTCCCCACTTCCATCCCCACAGCGGCTTTCCTAACAAGTTCTTTCCTCATCACAAGTACACTGAAATGGCCCCTGTTTTTCCCTTATTATTATTTATAAAAGAATGAACTGATAATCAGAAAAGCACTTCAAATAGAGTAAGGGCAACAAGAACGTGAGCCTTTTTAGGAAAGAGGAAAGCAGAAAAATGTAACTTAGTTGAATCTGAACATCCTAAGAAATCCTAATGAGTGGGGGAAAAATATCATAAAGTTCAAGTAATATGCTCAAGTATCAAGGAACAAGCAATTTCTTGGTGGTCTAATGTCAAGGCACTGACTCAGCAGGGTTTTGAGAGATCTCTGAATCAGACAAGAGACATAATAATTGTCATTTGAGAGACAAGTGCTCTAAAGAGCCTTGAATAGAAGAGATTTAGATATTGACAGGAGATGCACAGAGAAATCCTACTGCCTGCAACAGCTCCAAGGCACAGATATTTCCTAATCAAACTGTTCAGAATAATGCCATAAGCTATGTGAGGGAACAGATTGATAAGCAGCACAGATCTGAAGATTAATGATACACCTCTAACCACGTAATTGCTGCTGAGTGCAGCAAATCACACCAAATATAGTGAATACAACACAGTGTACTTCCTGGGCCTTGAGGTGCAGGGAAAATACCTCTTCTGTGCCCCGTACATGCTGGATTCCCAGATCAAAGCCAAATGCCTGTTTCACGCTCAAGACCCAGTCAAAAGATGTTGCCTGTATAAGGGTGATTCCTCACAGAATAGCAAAGCAAATGGTCCCTCACTGGGGGTTACCTGATCCCTAGCAGAGGTGTGTGGCTGCAGTGGGATACAGAATCCGAAGCAACAATGTTGGCTTTTTCAGTGTAAGTTTTTCCTGCCCTGACTTTGGTGTTTCCTCCAGCAATCTGATCATTACCATGAATCCACCTCTCCACCTGTGCCACCAAATCACAAGAGATGAACAGTTCTGGAAATACCCCGACCTCTGTAAATGCTGCTTCTCATACCAGAGGAGTGAATGGCAGCATCAACATTGCTCTGGAGAGAAAGCAAAGTTCTGTCCCATACACGCTGTAACAATTTAAACTTGACATGGGGTCTGATAAATCCAGCCTGCAGTTCTTACCTCAGGGCATCCAGCTGGGAAATGGAAGAGATGGATCCAGAGTCCTTCAGCAATATATGGGATGGGCTAAACTGCTGCTCTCCTCTACCAAAAAAAAGGAAGGAACTTTCTTATGGCACAATTCAGTGAGTATCAGGAGGGTTATAGGCAGCTTTGTCTCCAGGCTAAACCTTGGCTTTGGGAACAAAACTGACAGAAACCATAATTTTATTGCCACAGTTTGCAATACAGTGATGAATGCTAAATGATGACTCCTCACATTCAGGTGCTGAGAGAGTGCTTTAGTTATAGTACCTGCCTGTTCTTTTCTAGGGACCTAAGAAAAATAAATGTATCAGTAGCTACTGCTTTTAGTGCAAATACTCTCATTTGTGTTTCCCTCATTTTCAAAGCATTTCAGAGACAAGCAACGGTTAGATTCAACCTACAGGTATTCTGTGTAGATTGGGTAGACTCCTACAACACAGTTTGCCTTGGACTTCAATCTTCAACTAAGACTCACTGCATCCTGGATGATCCAGAGAACTTCCTTGCTCTGACTCATGCAGCTACAAGGTATCTCTAATTACTGAAGAACTCTAGCCCCTCTCACATAAAACTCAAGAAACATTTAATTCCTCCTGGTTCCTCCCAATACACTTTTGTCAATGTTTTAGACCACCCTCAGAAAAGTTACTGCAAGACTAATATATATAGATGCAGTGATTTTATTTGCTACTGCACTGTTTTATGAGTGTGTACTGCAGAGCCTAACTTCATGGCAAGAAGATTTATGGTGTAATTACTTTAGTATATTATTGTACAATTTGCAACTAATGGAAAAGAAATTTACTGGCTACACTTCAGCTGTCAGAAAGTCTGTCTGCAGAATGTTATGAGAGTGGAAGGAATATGTGCTTCTCTCTGTGAGTGGGAATGTTAAATGACAGGCATCGCTTAACCTGATCAAACATTTTAAATTCCATCAGCTACCCATATCATAATAAGTAAAGTTTCCCACAAAGAAAATTAATTATGCCTCATAAAGGGAACAGAAACATTTGATCTTAAGAGGTAAATTAAAAAACTGCCCAGCACACCCACTTCCAAGAGAGTCAAGCCCAGTCAATCATCTTTCTAGCCAAGCATAAGAACTAAGAATTCCACATCCTCTTTTAATTGCTTTAATTGGCAGTGTTTCCCAGTGGACTTACATGTTTCACTTGGCCTTTTTTCCCCCCATGTTGAAAAAAATGCATCTGATTAATAATCATGTAATTGGATTTCCAGTTCAATGATTAATGTCTCACATCCAGTACTTAATGAAAAGCAAAAGCATAGACTTGTCTTTGCTTTTGACATAAGACCTTTTTGATGGTGAAAACTTCATTCATATCAAATGTTTTGCAACTTATACTTCTCAGCAACTTGCCAGAGCTGTTCAAGTTAGATGCCTGGTAATAAACATCCCTTTTATTAGAAGCACAGAAATTAGAAGCATGAAATTGAATAGAGGAGGATGGAAGAGTTCAGTAACAGTTTTCAGAGGCCCTAATACTCAAACAATTTAATTTAGTAGAAACCCTAACTCTACTCCCTTGGAAATCAAATGAAAATTTCCTGTTGCAGTGGAGATGAAAAAGTTGCTGCAACCTGATGGGCATCTAAGCCTAAAGTGAATTTAGCTTATATCAAATCTCAGTGAATGTGAAAAATTTTTGTTTGCTCCTTATATTTGGAAGGGACAGAGGGACTAATGCAGAGGTGGCAACTGTCACTGCTTCTGTTCCTTTCCCCAGTTTCTAACCTTTGCTCACTGTGTTTGGACAATGCTAGTTGATAGCTATGAACTCCTACTAGACTGTTGTTATACAAGAGGTAACATAACATGTCCGTATCCATAAAACTTCCCTCTACACAAACCCAGTCAGATCTATAAAACATTAAAAATACAGAATTACCTTTGTTCCATGTTGAAAATGCACTGAAAGCAATGCAAATTTGGAATAAGGATAAGTCATGTTTCCATCCAGGACTGTGCACAGTGGGCAGGCCTCCATATCCTCTACTTCAGTCTTCTTCCTGGACAATTTAAATACTTTAAATTTTAAAGTTGAAATAAGGCAGAGTATGGAGCTCCATAACCCTATCCACTTCAAAACAAATCAGTGGCAAAGTTTTCAGTCCCAAATATATCCAAAAAATCTTTAAAGTCACTTTAAATACCCAGCTATCATCTCATCACATGCTCAGCTAATGGGAGCTGAAAACACTTAAGCACTACCTTATTCTGAATTGAAGTATAAAGATGATGGTCTGCCCTTTGACAAAGTCATCCCCCTACACAATGAAAAGATGCGCATTGTCTTCTCTAGTTCTCAGTAAGGACCCTTCAAAAGACAGTGAAGTGTTTAGTTTGACTTTTTATTGCTTGTTCATCAGTCTCCAACTTTCTGATCTCTTCCCACATGTGGGCTGTGGAACAGCAGTCCTCTATCCATTCCCTGATGAGATGAACGCACCTACACAGGAACAGAGACAGTCCAAAAATACTCACTGAGGAACTCAGCCAAAAAAATATTCCTAGGTAAATTAATATTAGACAATAACCATAAAAATAGCAATAAGAGTGATAACATGGTGTTCAATTCTCTCTGGGCACAGGTTTGTGTATTCCCTTAATATATACTGTAGACATATTTCATTAGGATATACAGAGGTGACTGTACTTCTACAACTTCTTGTCTCTTCCCACTGTAAGTGAATTTGATTTCATGGCATTTTTCTGGAGCGGGATCATAACTCATACAGAAGGCACTATGAAGCTACAGCACCCTGCAAGGAGAGACGGGTGGGCATTGAGGCATATTTTAGTTCACACCACACATTGCAGGCACTGGAGAGCCTGTGACCCAGGACAGTCCAAAGGTGTGTAAAGGACAACCTGCTCTCTTATGTTTGGTCCTATTCCTCTGCTGCTGCGGAACACCAGAGTGTTCAGAACATCAGCCTCCAAGGTCACATCTACCAACATACACCTCTCATCACTACTCCATCAGAAAAACAAAATTAAATTGTTAACCGCCTCCTTGTCTGAATTTTCCTTTGCATAAGAAAGGCAATGGTACTACTGTCTCTTCAAAAATAACGAAAAAATATTCCTCTCAAATGTTTATGCAAAGTAAGAAACAGCTTTTGTGGCAAAAAGGAAAATATTCTGGAGAAAAGGGACTTATGATTATACAGAATGCATTTTTTGCTCTGCAAAGCCAACCAAAAATTACTCGAGCCTGGTGGCTGAGGCCTGAAACAAGTCAAATAATTCCCTGACTAATTACAATCTTAAAAGTGACTTAGGGAAGGGTATTTACAGACTCATTATAAATCCCCATGGCTCTATAAACTTCACAGTGATGAGCATTGGCTAATAGATGAAATTCTTGGAAGAGATTGGATTATTAATGTGCACAACAAGATAAGACCACACCTTTCAGCTTCCAGGTCTAGGAGACAATTATGTGCTGCTTTTCTCTCCTTGCTTTCACCCCAGTGCTCGGGTTGGTTTTGGGAGAGGGAGTGGCTCTTTTCCATGCTCCACTGAGCTGGAGGCAAAGAAATTGTTAAGGACCATAGACCCTCCTAAAGGGTTAATTTCTGAAAAGCTGCCAATCACTGGGAGGCAGCCTCTCATATATGCAGTCTTCTCTGCTTCCTATGAATTTAAATATGGCTCTTAAAAATATCGTGTTTGCTGGTGAGTAGATCTAAATAATCTTGCCCTGCTGAAATTATTCACGCAACATTAGTTCATTGCTGAGCATTACACTAACAAGCCCTGTGCAAAGATAGGGAATATCTATGTATGGCTTATCGACTGGAATGCCAAATACCTGAGCCTTCTACATTAACAAGCTGATGAGTACTATTATAGTAATTATGTCAAATAAACCAAAGCTGACTTTGAATCTCTGCCTACAAAATGAGAGCCAAGAACATAATGATTGATGAAGTCTGCTGCTGTGCTGAAACTTGCTCTGTATTAAAGCCCTGGTATTGTTTGGTTTTGGTATGGCTTGTAGGATATCTCCAATGCCAAAAAGTTCTGCTTCTTCCACAATGCTGAGCACTCTGTCTAGGCAGGGGTCAGCTCAGGACATAGAAATGGGGTGGCAAGTAGAAGGGAAGCTCTGTCCTTGGTTGTGGTCTTCATGCTGATGTGGCTTCTGACCCAGATTTTGAGGGTAGACCATGGTCCCCATTTGCCCATACCTATCATTTGCAGGTCTCCACATCTACACAGCAAAGAGGTACACATATCTTTTTCATATTTGCTACTTCCTGGACTAACTTGGGCTGTGAGAGTCAGAGGGGACATTTTCTGCCTGGGGAGAAGAAACAACTGCCCTGTCTTCATGAGTTCCCTCCTGAGCAGGCTGCCTGGGAAGCCAGCACAGCCTTTGTACAAGCTCCATGAGATGAAGCCTGGAAAGATGAGGAGTTACTGTATCTCTTGACCGGAATGGCTGTGTCTCTTTTGGTGAGCTGTACCCACAAGGCAACACGGTGCTCCAGAAGGAGCAGCTTTATTCTCATCAAGGCCAATTTACCAGGTAAGGAATAGATCTGATTCATACGTACCAGACTGCTGTCTTCAGGAGTGAGGGATGAAGACAAAGCTTCCCTCAGAAGTGTGTTGGTGTAATTCACACCAAAAAAATGGGGTTTCCATATACTTTATCATCCTACATGCAGCTGTATTTTAATTTCTGATAAATTATTTAGTCAAGTAACTCCAAGGCAGCATATATATGCTATCCAAGAAATTCAGTTTCCCCATTAGATGACTGTAGCTTTATAAACAAAGTCTGTCAACTAAAAATTATCACTTTAATCCCTTTTTTATTATCATTCTGTTTTCCAGATTGCAATACTGAAGTCCCTGCTGTTGCCTTTGTGTTTTATCTGTCCAGGATAAGTCTGATTCATTGCAGACAGCCTTTCTCCCTCATCTCGCTCATGTTAAACAGATGCCAATAAGTAGCAAAGGAAATTCTCGATCTGGACAAATGCAAACCAGATCTGACTGGCTGTCTTCCATGAAGTTCCTCCTGCAGATTTCTTCTCCATTACCAGCTTGATAACAGGGGATGACCTGTGTCTCAGTACATTGGGTATTTGCCAGTAGCTGCAGGGTCAGTTCCTTAGTAATCTGAAATAAAAGATTAAAACTGCCCAGGACTTTTTTTTCTTCCAATGTGAGGACCTGTGAGGTCAGATTCCTTATCAAAATAGACTAACACGTTTTCATGGACTTTTCTTGCATTGGGATTATCTTCTTGGTCTTCTTCTCCTGCCTATCCCTCTGCTGCTGAGCATCCCCTGTGTTATCAGAGATCTGCCTGGCAAAGTGATCCACTGGTAACAACTCTTTGTTGAAGACAATACTCTCAGACAGATCCATATGCCACGATAAATGGAGAGGTTTGAGGTATTCAAAGGGACAAACTGTCCTTTTACACTTCCTTGGGCTAATGCAGATAACCAATAACTTGTATGAGTTTATATTTTTAAAGAGCATTAATGAAATCACATTAGCAGCTTGTATGAATATTGCTGTTTGGAATCAGTATGCTTTTTTCCACACTAAACTTAAAATATTGTTTTGAAAATAGACTAGACTAGATTAGTGGCATAAGTGAAATAGCATAAGTGAAACCAAATTCAGACCTGCATAATTCTGAATTTTGCTGAAATTGTATTTTCAGTCCTTTGTTTCTTCTTTAGATCACACTCTAGATTCCCTTTGTGCTGTTTTGCTGCTGTCCAAGGGAAGTGAATGCTGCATTATTTTCTGCATTACCTGTACAAAGGAGAATACGATACACAGATATGTAATTTAAAATCAGGCAGGGCAAATTTTTCACTGATGCTTCGTTCCTCCTCTTTGGTATGTACATTGCTTCAATTGCAAGTCTGGATACTGGCCAGTGTTACCAGGATCCTTGCAGATTTTCTTTACACGCTTAACTGACAGAGACTGGATTCAAACAGAAAAAATATTAGCTGTGAGCCATTTTTCACTGTCCTCCATGGAGTACTTTGGGAAAGCAAGAGATGTGACTATATTCCCCAAAAATTTAGCAAGGCTTCATGACCTGCAACTTTCTCCTCTGTTTCCAAATCACTCCCTTTCATAAATCTCTCATCTTATCTGTCCAATACTTTTATCTTTTAAACAATGTACTTCCTTCCCCTTTTCCCAATGCTAAGAGTGGTCTACATTAACACCACTGGTCAATGAACCCACAATGATCTGAGATGGCAATCTCATTCACACACATACCCTTTGCTCTCTTCCTATAGCAAAACCACAGTCAATCACCAGCCCATCTTCCCACAAACATCCCCAACTCCCCAAAACCCAAGGACAAATGACTTTTCCTAATGAGGTCAACCATATGACTTGTTTTTGACAATGAGTCATCATCTGTTGCATGTCACCTCTCCCCATATCTCCCTCTAAACCATTCCTTGAAGTTATTTGAGAAGTCTGTCCCGGAAAAAAAAAGTATTACAGAGCTGGCAGAAAGGCATTAAATTGATTTTCCAATGAAAATGATGGCTCTGTGACAACTTAGCTGAAGGTCTGCTGTGGTATGTTTGCACAGCACTTTGTGCAGCAGAGCCAAGACCTATTTTAATACTAGATAGTAATGTGATCAAAAGGATGGGTAGCAAGACACAAAATGTTGCTTGGTTTCCGTCATTTTTCCAGCCTGGTAAAATGCCAGTTACTGCAGGAACCCCTTTTCCTTTCTATTGGTTCCACACATCACATATATGATTATTGTATCAGTAATATTTATCCTAATCCTTCTGGGAAGCATAAAGCAGGTTCTTTGACATGTTATACACTCACCACAAAACAGGAAAGATAATGTACAATGCTTCTTTGCTCCAGCCTTGTTTAGTTCTTATTGCTCTCTCCGACTTTATGACCTTCCCACACTACATCCCAATTGAAATTCAATTGCAGCTCCTTTAAGGCAAAAAAGTGGAATCTCTGGCTTTGCTTCTGTACTAACTCTACTACTCCCCTATTCAGCCCAGCTCCAAGAAAAGGTCTTTCCCTGCACTGCCATGCCAAGAGACTCTATCAACCAATTTCCTGTCTGAGCTGAGTGGCTAACACTGGATTCCTCAGGAAAGGTTACAAAACTTCCCCTTAGAGAAGTTTGGTCCTAGCGACAGGATGCTAGTGGTCAGCTTAAACATTCACATACAAAGCTAATGGAATTAAGGACTATCTGCAGTGTTTAGGAGGCAGCAGGCAATACGATGAAGAAGGAATCAATGAGATGCTTAAAAAGCATCTTGGACCACAGACACATTTTCTTGTTTTTAAGCATTTGTTCAGTTCCTTTCAATAATTCATGCCAAGGTGATCATCCTCAGAATTTGCACAGCCAGAAGGGAGGAGGATTTTAACATATACAACCTGAGCATCATGTTCCAAGTATATATATTTTTGGTAATTATATCCCCATGAAAGAGCATGCTTTTTCCTTCCTGAAGACATAGTTGTCTTCTGAAGAGTGATTTTCATATTGTCAGCACAGCCTTATCCAGATCCTGTGCTTGGGAAAGTGACCAGCCACACTAGGACCAAGCACCCAGTGGTCTGGAAAACACGAGCATGCTTGGGCAAAACAGAAGACAACCAGACAGGTTCGTTGTCTGATGTTCCTTCTTAGACCAGCAAAATTTGACGAGATGGAGCTGTGGTTGATAGCACTTTATTTTTTAGCATGAGGTGGATGCTTGTCAGCAAGCCCTCAAATTAGCCTCAGTTAGCCTGGAGTCCTCTCCAACTGCCCTATTAAGAGCACAAATCAAAGCTGCCATATGCTGACACAAGGGCTGACAGCCATGCTACAGCACAGCTGAACTGGATTGGACCTTCTAACACAGCAAGGCTGTCGCAAACAGCAGCCATGCTATTTCCCCAGCACACTTTTACAAAGTCTAGTAGTTTGTGTCCTGAGCACACACAGGCTTTCTGCCCCATCACCACCTTACAGCAGGGAGTCTAGCAGCAAAACTCCCCTAAACGTCATCACCTTTGCTTAAGGTGATGTATGTAACTAAGCGAAGGCTTTAAAGGGAAATTTGAAAGGCTCAGATTACACACTGTAAAATGAGTAATATGCACTTATGCACCTTAATGGGACTGCCAATGGCCAATTTGTTGCACTTTAGACCCCTATTAATAGCCAGGCTCCATGGGCAGCTGAATAAAACACACTTCCCCGGAGTGATATAACAGCGAGGGAGGGCTGACCAGGGATGAATCCTGTTTGTCTGAGTTGCTCAGTAACGTGCAACTACTCTGTAAACATAACAATTGTTATTGCTTCATCACTTCCTTCTAGACTTATCTGTTGCACAAAATGTTAAGCATATTGACCAGGTGGTGCCTTTTGTGATATGTTTGTTTTATTAGTACACGGTCTTGAACTAATACTGCGTGTCAGACATACCTGTCAGATAAGCGACTGAAAGAACTCAGCATCTGGGACTGAGAACTCGGGAGAGGGAGGGAGGACAGGAGGGAGACGGATGCATTTCACTGCAGATAAGGAGCTGCAATTACCATACTCATGCAGAAGGCAGGGACAGAAGTGGCTCACCTTGTGGAGGACATATTTGCACCCATTTTTCTCTTCAAAACTAATCTTGAAGTACCAGGCAGGTCCCATTTCAAAATCTCCATTGTTGGGGTTTTTCCCCCCCGATAAAGGTGCCATCTGCTTTACCCTGTGAGGCTGTCTCTGTTAGATGAGACATTTTGGGATAAAACTGAGCTATCTCTCAACAGCTTATCCCTAGCCCAAGACAGGCAAGTGGGTAAACTTGAAGAATTTCTGTCTGTGAACTGTCATTGACAGTACTAACACCAGGCTGGCTCTGCCCTAATAACCATACTGTGGCCATTTCCTAAAGCATCCTGGGTTGCAGGCACCCAAACACATGCAGATTGCACATACTGCCTTACATGGATTCATTGCTCTCACAGAGCAGCAAGCCTTGGGCTGATGCAGGCTCAGGCATGTGCCCAGACAAGCTTAGAGACTTCAGCATGGTGAAGGGTTGATAAAGTTCACAGTGGCTAAACTGAAAAGTTACAAAACAGATCGGAGACACACTGAAAAGCACGTGCTTGGCACTGACCTCTCTGTCCTGTGGTCCCACCTGGAGGGTCTCCAAGGCACTTCCCAGCTGTGAAGCTGTGAGGGGAACTTGGCATTCTCCAGCAGCTGACTGGTCTTCAGTCTCAACCCTCAGCCAAGGACCAGGTGGATCCAGCACCACTCTGAGGCCCTGTGGGGCTTTCTCCAACACAGCACTTTCTTCACCCTCTTCCTCAAGACAGACTGCTTCTCTCTCACTCCTGCTGCTCCTACAGCTTTCTTGCTTCAGGAATGCAGCTTCAGCAAGCCCTATATGGCAATGGGGGCTGAATCCCCCAGACCTCTTTTCCCTAAATGTACACTGCAAATGGGAGCACAGCAAGGGAAACCTGATGTTGTTCTCAGAGGCTCTCTGAACTTATATTGCTCCTGTGTTCCAGAACTAGCAAACACTTTTTATTTTAAATAACCTTCTTGTCTGACACATATTTTAGAGCCCAATACAACGTGCAGTTGTAAACGATTCTCTTTGCATGGCCACCGAGTTAGCAGCCAGAGTGATTTTTCTCCATCCTGTGCCTCCGGTTGCCTACAGCTAGCAGCCTCACCCACATTCACTCACCTTTACCAGTCTGAGGGCTCAGTTTCACGTATCTCCAGCAGAAATTAAAACTGAGCTTGAGCAGAGCATTTCAGTGGGGAACCTCATGACTTCTGTTTTTGTGGCAGCTTGCTTCTGTTAGGAGATGGACACGGAGACCACTAAACTCATTTCCCATCTATCACTAAGCCTCTTGGTAGGAAAACAACATTCCCTAACAAGTGATAGGGAACGTGCTCTCGGCTCATCTGAATGCAGCTGAGGCTGAAGTTTGATGCTTATTATAAACCTAGCACAATTAGCACACAGCCGTCAGGTCTGTGATCCTGCAGCATCAATAACTCCCCAGCTTTTCCCTGGCTTTTCTCTCTTCTTTCTCCTCATTTTCTTTTCCTTCCACATTCTCCAGCCTTAAAAGGCCTCCTGGTTTTTCTTGTATTTCTGACTGTTCTGTTTTTCTTTATGAGGGATTTGCCCTCCTCCTCTCAATTCTCTTGGCCATTCCCCATCTTTCTCATGTGAGCTAACAAAACTCCTGACAGCTGCACTTCCCATCTTGTGTTTTGCCGTCATCGTCATCTTGTTTATGTGTGTGCATGTGGATGAGAGAGAAACCCAGCCAGCCTAGAGACATGGCTCCAATGCTACACTAATTGGAGGTGGAGTGAAGCCCTCCATCTCTCCTTACAGCAGCTGCTACCCCGAGGACCGATGGCCATAGTGTGGTGACAAAAACCAAGCTCACAGCCCCCAGAGTACCTGGGAGAGCCCAGAGCTCTGTGGTTCAACATGCACATTTGCCACTGGATTTGCTGAAGCCATACAGCTGCACTTCTCCCCTCACAACTCTGCTGTTGATCTGTGCTGGCTTTTAACTTTTATAGCAGACAGCTGTGCTCCGTGAAGAGACTGGGCAGGATTTAATCAATAATTGTTAAAAAAATTGTCCATTTTCTCCCTTATTCACTATCCAGACTCACAGCACTTTTTTTTTGCCCTACATGGACTGGCTGGTGTGTGCCCTCTTGCCCTGAGATCCACACCAGTAGCTGTACCACTGGTGCTGTGCCAGGGTCAGATGCTCTCCCATATAGACCAAAAATCATAACTGACAGTGATCTCGGACCAGCAAGACTTGCTATTGATTTATATCACTGGTTTTTAATAAGAATAAATACTGAATCCTACAAACTCTATCCATAATCCATTACCTCAGAAACATCCCTCTCTCTTTATGACTCAGCATCTGGTAGAGAGCTGAATCCAAACTTCTATAGCATCACATTAAACCCTTCTCCAGAATAATTTCTTCATGTATTTCCTAGAACTGTATAAAACCACAAGAGCAGTTCCGTAAAAAATGCAATAATTCAGGGTATCATAGCAACAATGGTAAAATATGTGCTTCCTGCTTATGCATTTTGATTAAAAAAAAATATTCACAAGGCATCAGATGTTTGGAAAGAAATCCATCTTGTGGTTTGTTAATCAGAAGAACAATATACTCTGGACTACTGAGAGAGGTAGCTTTCAAGGCTGAAAGGCTTGCTGAAAGGAAGCTGCAAAGACCCTACACACATTTGTTAGCCTGATATTTGATGCTGCCTATCAGTAAACTTTCCCATCGAGAAAGCGCTTAAGCACACCCTTAATTTTAAGCATATGAAGAGTGGCGTAAAATTCAAGATGAGCTCTTGTGACCTTCAAATTGAGTCCATTTTTAATACTCTTAATATCTTTAATTGCTGTGTTGGAACACAGCTCAGAGAAGTAACAACATACTTAAAAGCTTAATAGCAGAAGAGGGTTCAGTGCCTCTCCTCTCCCCACCATCTCCTTGCTCTGCATCTCATTCAGTCCACCCCTGGGACCACCAACATTCCCTCCTCCCCTGGGCTCTTTCCATCCACTTTGCAGTACTTTCCAAGACCTTACCTTCCCACATCACACTGTTCTTGTAGCACTGTGTCCTTGGTCTTGCTCCTGGCACTGCGTCCTTACTGCTAGACACTGGATATGTGTAAAGCCCAAGTGAAAGTGCCCACGTTAGCACTTTACTCTCTACTCACACCTCCACATCAACACTGCACACACACTTCACCCCACCATAAGCTTACTGAGCACAAACCTAGGTGACATCAAGGAGCAAGTGAAATGGAAAAGGGTACAGTCTGTTGCCACTCAGAGGCATAGTGAACATGGGCTTACCGACCACAGAGCTGCTGACAGTTGCCAGGAGACATCTGGAACCAAAATTGGATGACTTATTGACAACCCTCAGAAAATCATACCGACCACCACACCTCAGGAATTTGGTTAGGAAGTTTCATATTAACTCCTTTTTTTCTCACCCTCAAACATTACACTGACATTTTGTCTTTATCATAAGCACATGCACGTGACATCCCCAAGCACGGCAATGTCTCGCTTGAGGAATGGCAGTATTCCAGCTGCTTTTGCATAGTTTATCAATTTTGGTGTCACTCTGGAGCTCCAGGTAAAGTTGTTCCATGATCTTGTAAATAATCTATTACAAATTATTCTTTGTCTGCATGCAGGCAAACAAATGTCTCTCACACTGCAGGTACTGCTAACTCTGCTGAAAAATCAGCAGCTGGCTGTTGACTTTAGCAGAACAATCAGCACAAAGTATCAAAAGGTGGATATGTCTCTGTCCAGCCACGTGGCTCAGTCAGCATGAGGCAGATGCATGTTTTTATGGTATGTCCTTTTCTTTGCAAAACAAGACAGTTAAGGACAGGATGCAGTCCTTGAGGCATGGTGAGCAGAAGAGATCTTTTTTGTTCATCAGTTCTTTCAGCTTCTGGGAGATCCACTGGAACACAGTATCACCAGAAGGACACGTCTTTTATAAATAAGCAATGGCAGACCAAAAGTAATTGAATTAGATCCCCAAAGCTTTACTAAGATAGATGATCCTTGAAAGTACAGCTAGGATATTAAACATAGTGAAAGTATAATTCTTAATTTCTAGGCAACTGTGAGAATAGTTACCATCCTTTTGGGAGTATTGTAGTGACTACAGCGGGTAGATCTCTAAATGAGACAATATTTCCTTTTATATTGCATCATTAAGATAACTGATTCTTACACCCGGCCAAATGTTTCATATAACTCCTTCCTCCCTTTTCTAAATGTGTGCAATTGTGAAAGAGCAGCACTGTGGGGATTTGGTGGTTGTATCTCTTTATGAGTCTGAACTGTGACATGGAAGACTCAGTGAGTTTATTGATTTTAATTTCTTATATTTGGGATTTATCTTCTCAGCTTTTACTTAACAGCTGAGGAGACTCACAGTGTTGATACAGAAATCTGGCTACCCAAGGGCAAATTTCAGACCTCATTTCTTCACCTACACATTTATTTGTTTGCTTCTGGATGGATACCAGCCTCCAGGCTTTGATCAAGAGTGGCTAAAGGGTACACTCTGTGAGAGAGCATTCCTCTCTCCTGGCCTCCATAGCCAGAGCGGAGAGTAGCAGAGGCCTTAAGTGGATCTCTATAAATATTGGAGGAAAAGATCAGGCATTCCCTTTGAAGATCTTTTGTTCTTGAAATCTAGATTCTGATCCCTAATTTAAGCTGAAAGCCCTGAACCACAAGGCTTGCTGCAGGGCCTTCCAGGGGGTAAAGACATCTGACAGAGGTTGCTATCTGTAGATGGCAGGGTATTTTTTTTCCCAGGAAGACAGCCAAATGGCCCTGAACATAAAGGGAGAGAGAAACTGAGTGAGAAAAATCTCCTTTTCAGGCTGGCTTCACCATTGTAGTAGTGAGGAAAAGCTTAGAGGATTGCTGGTTTAAACCAGAGTCAATATTTCTTGGGCCATTTCAGTATAGGAAGGAAGGATTGTTCAGCCATGTTGATTTCTTTCCTGGAGCAATTAAGGACGAAACTAATAAAGTGCTTTATGACTGAGAATTTGTGTGGCAAGGGGAAGAGCTAGAAACAATAGGACAGTATCTGTCATCTTTGGAAGAGCTGTTTTCTCCCATGGCTGCAGCAGCAAATTTTGGTGCCAGGAGGGCAAATCTCTGTCAATGATTTCTTGTTCACCTTGGACCTCTTAACTACTCTTTTTGCCACGGCACTGTTTTTATCTTCTTCAACTTCCTTAACATCTATGAGACAAGTGTTTGTACCCTATTGTGTCTCTACATTCCAGGACACCGAGCCCCAGCCACATGCCGGACACTGCTGCAACCTTCGGTACTGCTGCCAGAGAGAATTAATGGCAATACGTTGCTAGGGGCCACGAACTCTAATCATGACTTCCTTACTTGACTTTCTTGGTTCAATAACGCAGGGAGTGATGTAAGCCTTTCTTTAAAGAATTATCTCCTTTTTTTGCCTCCTTTCATCCCTCCACCCTCCCTTCCTTTCCCCTCTCTCTTCCAGTACTGCCAAGCTGGACAGGGTGTTACAGCTTTCTCCAGCTTCTGAGATAGAATCAAGACCAGTCAGCTGCATGGCAGGGCTACGTCCAAAGCCCTTTCCCATTACCCCCATGCAACGGGCCAGCATGCATTCATGCCCAATATGGGTGCTACAGGGGACTCATTCATGGGCTTGCTTTTTCCTACTGTGGGATGCCCTTGCCCAAGTGCTGTGTTTTCCTTGGCACAGCACACAAGACAAGAAGGAATCTTTACATGGAAATGTCTTCAGCTATCAAAAACATTTCCCCATGCACATGTCCTTAGCAAGAGATCTACTGCATCCATAATTGTACTCAGCACTTGGAATGTAGTGACGTCTCCACATTTCATGACCAAACATAGTCTTTGCCATGGCTTAAGGGTAGAGTAGGCTCTAACAGCATTAACCTATGGTCTCTTATCTGCTGCTTTCGTCACACTGTCCATTTGTATCTATTTGGAGAAGAGTGTTGTCTGCTGCTCGTGATGCCAAGCTGCCTGGCCAAGATTTGCTGTATCTGTGGCATTTCTACTCTTCTCCTTTCAACTTCTTAGGCAGCAGTGGAGCAGTTCTTTGCTTTGTGGTTCTCTCCTTCGCAACTCTTCTGATCTTGCACAAGCCATTCCTAAAATCCATGAATGCTCATTGTAAGCTGGTCCTGAGGATGCTCAGTGCTCCAGCTTTCCTTTCTCCCAGCGACCATTTAAATGAGGATAAGCCACTGTTTTATCTAGTGAGATGATAAAGCACAGGGGTGCAGTACCCCTAACTGAGACCAGTGTCACAGTAAGCCTATTGTAAGAGTTGCCAGAATGAGCTCTTTGTACAACTACTTCAGATTAATCCTGGTATTTGTGAGTACTGAAAACATCCACAGCATGTTTTAATCAAAAAAAGCACAAACAGTTCTCACTTAGACTGGGAGTGGAAATTATGAAAGTGATTTCATCCCTCCATGTCTAATGCAGGCTACGACAGACAGAGGAACCATGGGGAATACTAATAAAATGGGATAGAAAGAGATCAGAGCCTTTGCTGCAGGGAACGCCTGACCGCTCAGTTATCCTTCACCCCAGGTTCCTCTTGGGATGCTGAACAGGAGTTGTTTGCTTTCACAGCCATGATGACATACAGGTCTTCCCACAACCTGGTCATGCGCTAACTCTTGTCCAGCTCAGTGCTTCTCACACATGTATGCCTTCATTTGGGTAAAGCTGCTTCAGGTGTCCCCTCCCCTAAAAGGGAGATCCCTCTTCCCAGTACCAAACTGCATACAGTCGCTGCCAATGGCTCTATTACATCTGTGTGCCCACTGCGCCTGCTGACTGAACACAGATGCAAAGTAACCTTGTAGCACAGGCATTAATAAAATCAAAATTATAAACCAAGGGCCTTCACCATTTTCTTTTTTTTCCCCTACTCTGTGGATTTAGTCAGGATGGTTTTTTGGTTTCTTCCAGAAAGTGTAGCTCAGCTTGAGTTGTGGATGAACATCTTAATTGGACCCGCCAGATTAAGATTTGTCTCTGCTGATTATCTTCTAGAGGGGATAAATTAGTCCTTTAGTAGCCCCATGGTAGCTTGGCTAAACTGCTTACTGTGCTGACTAAATTCATTCAGTTACTTTGATAGCTCTCCACTATATCGTGCAATATAGATATAATTCAAGACAGTGGAGCATCATTAGCCTTTAATGATTGGACTTGAATCAGATCGTAGGTGGGTTCATGGGCTGCAGTCCAAGAGAAGCAATTTGCTCCAGGCATCTCTGCAGAGAGATGGAGGCTGATGAAGGGAAAAGGGGCATATGATGCTGGGAGATTTTTCAGAGGGGCTTCAGGCAGAAGGAAGAAAGAGGTTTGGTATCAGAGAAGAGTAACAGCTGAGGGCTGAACAAAGAGAAAGCAACCACCATCAGGAACATTTCTACTGCCCAGGAGTCAGGCATCCTAGCATCAAGCACCAGTCCCTTTTATCATGCTCTCAAAATACTCCTGAAAGAAGCTGCTGTGCCCTGACAGAGCCATGTCCCTGCTTGGGTCCTGCCTGAGCACACCAAGCCCCGACCTCTCTGCAGATGCTAAGCCCCATAACAAGGCTGGGGCAGCCCGGAGGATGGAGCAGAGGATCTGCACTCCAGGAAAGCCTTTTCCCTGCACTACAGGACCAGACCAGAACTCAGGTGGGAGGTGTATTTCAAACACTGTGCATTGACAAATAATTGTTTAAAGAAAAAAGTTCTGGGACATAAAAATCTTAGGACAAACAAATAACCCACTAGTACCCAGCCTGAGAGTCAGTCCCTTGCTATCAGATGCACAAATAATTATTTATTTAACCACTATTTTGCCCTTTCCAACACTTACTGTGCTCTGCACTTCTTCCACTTTCCAAGCAGGTTGCATCCCTGAAGCCCAGATCCACATGCTGCTGGAGAGGAAATCTTCAGTCCTGGCTCCACCTGCAGATACAAAAAAATGCTTCCAGGCAGAGGAGGCACAAGGTACAAGATCTATTTTGCAGGTTGCCCACCTGAATCAGAAGGAAATCAAGAGGATAACGATACAGGTGATGAGCCCCACCCCCTTGTGGAAGGAGATGTGCCAGGGGTGAGTTCAATTCATTAACACAGCATAAAATAAACCGCTTTTTTTCCTGCTGTACTAATTTTTCTGCCAGATTAGTGACCTGAATCAGCACAGAGAGGGTCCTACAGGTGCCAGTGCTTGCATAGATACATGGCAGGATCTTAAAGCTTGGATTTAAGAGGCAAGAAGCTTAGTGAGCAGTAGACAGCAAGGAGATGATCTTACGCCATTTATGGTACTCTCAGCCCATAAAACTGGTGAGACAGGGATTGTACTTCAGCATGTCCGTGCACTTCTTGATCTGTACATGCGTCTGTAGAAAAGAGAATTTATAATACAGCTGGAGTAAAATATAATCTGTGATCTGTACAACAGTGTCTACTTAGGAGTATAATATGGTTTCTACAATATATAGAGGGGGGTGGTGTGTGTGTCTGTGTGATCAAAGGTATGTACAGGAGTTCCTGGATCCTGCAGGACCAGTGACCCTTGTGGATTGCACATGGCTTCTCCCAGAAGTCTGCTTAACACCTGCTGGGTTATCTCTAGCTGAAGTACGAGCTACTATAATTTTCTGCTCCTTTGGTTACAGCCAAGTCCACTGGACACAGAGATCCTCCAGCCTTTACAGGAGATGCCTCTCTGGGACCTGATTAACACCTGGCAGGGCTGTGCTAAGCCTGGTCTCCTGCCTGCCAAGGAAACTGGCTGGCAGAATCCTCTGCAAACACTCTCCCATAGTTGCTGCACTTGCTGACAGTGGGAGAGAGCTGCCTCGAAGATGCACATAGGAGAGCAGGCTGGCTCTTCAAAACCTGCTCAACATGCTCACGCAGCAGTGCCAGGCTGGCCCAGGGTGGATGCCACGGCCACATGGCTGGTCGCATCGGAAACCCAGCCAGCAGCTTCCTCAATCCCATTTAGCCTGGCTCATTTGGGAATGAGTCACAGCCTTGGCCATGGCTTTCCCCTCTTCAGAAAGCATGCACATTTGTCACTTGCTGATGCTATGCTTAGAGATTTTTTTTCTTTACAAGACAGTGAAGCATATGGTGCATCACTGTCTGACCAGCTGGCAGCTTCCTGTGCCTCTGGGAATTACTGTATCCAATGCTTTTAGAGCAGGTATTTGTACTACTTTTACCTGCCACTCTCCACAGTGATTAATTCCTGCTTTCAGGATTTTATTTTTACCAGATTACAAAGATCACCTTGCTTTGAATCCACTCCATCTCCTGGAAACATGTCAGAAAGAGTAGTATGGGTTGTGTTGTGTCTTCTTTGACTATTATTATATATTAAAGGAAGATTAATTATAATGACTCTGCTTGTGGTGCAGTGAAAGGACTTTCAGTTCCCTTAATTTAAGGTACTTAAGACTACTCCTCCTGTTGTATCCTGTGTTTGGATTATTTATATTTTTTTTCTTAAGTCATTTTTCCTCCTGGTGCAGCCTGCTGGGTAACAGCCCTGGAGCTGCAGGCTCACAGCTGCAGACCTGCTCTCCCTCAACTGGTACTCCAAAAGCATCACCTAGGAAGGACGACTGCCAAAGCGTGCAGCCCTGGAAAGAATGTGAGGTGCTTCCTCCAGGTCCAGAACTGGGTCCCATCACTGCCAGCAGTGCCAGGCTTGAGCAGAGATGTACATGGGCAATTCAACACAGGCAGGGGAATCCAAAATGACCCTCTGCCAGGCAAAAAATCATAAAGAACCTGAAGGGAACTTATAAGCAGGAGGGGATTCAACTTTTTAAAAGGATAGACAATGGCAGGACAAGGGGAAAAGGATTAAAACTAAAGGAAGGAAGGTTTAGATTAGATATTAGGGGGAAGTTTTTTACAGAAAGAGTGGTGAGGTGCTGGAACAGGCTGCTCAGAGAGGGGGTGATGCCCCGTCCCTGGAAGTGTTCAAGGCCAGGTTGGATGGGACCCTGGGCAACCTAGTGTAGATCCAGGCCTGACGTTGGTGGCCCTGCCTGTGGCAGGGGGGTTGGAGCTCTATGATTCTTGGGGTCCCTTCCAACTCATACCATTCTATGATTCTATGATAAGTGAAGAACATGTGCATATAGGCTTGTCTGATACTGAAATGATATGATACATATTCTTGTACTGCATGATCTATAGGATATTTCAATAGGGTTTCAGCATCTGGAAACAAAACTCCAACAGAATAGTTTTCCAGTACTTTCCAATGAGGCACGTTCTTGCCCCTACAAGGTCCCTACGCCCAGTATCCTACAGCTTGATCAGAAAGGATGGTGAATTTACTTCAAACCCTCTGTTTCTTGATACATTCTAATACTGGCAGTTATAGGCTTCTGCTCATCTTTATTAAAAAAAAACTATCGAAAATTTGAAAGTCGCCTAAGCACAGCCATTATTGCTTGGCTGCTTGCCATGTTAGACAGAAAGGGACTCAGAAGGGAAGACTTGAGCATTGCAGTCACACCAACAGGAGATATCTGTCCAAGGTGTAAACCTCCCTGAAGACAACAGCAATACATCATTGGTAATTTAATCTATTTCATCACTCGTTTGGCATTCCTCACAGCCACTGGCAGAGAGTTCCAAAGGACTCAGTGCTGACCCAATTCTTCCCCAGTCTGTATCAGCAGTAGCATGCCAATCAAGGACGAAGTGGGAAGGAAAGCTTTGGAAAATGCCGCCACACAAATGGAAAACCATGGAAAATTCCTAGTTTAGGTTGATTTCAAAAGTTGCCCAAAAAATCTAATGTCAGCAAGCTTTCAAATTCTGATGAAAAGCAGTAAAAAAAAAAATCCTACCTGATGGAAGAAGAATATATATATATTCTTCTATATAACTGAAAAGTCACTGAGATATAGTAGCTTCCAAGTCAGTTACTGCCAATAAAGCCTGTGCAGTTGACTGCAGAGTATCCAGGATATGTTATTTTATTTGTTGATGTTAAAGAAGAAAAAAAAAGTCCAACAAATTTGGAGCATGGCACAGAGAGAAACTTCCTGGGTCATAAAGTCCAGACTTCTAGTATCCCAGGCACCACATAATTGACTCCTTTTCATCTGAGTTATCTCTGGCCTTCTAGATTGATGTGGAAAAAATGTAAAACAGGAGAAGCAATTCTAGCAATCAGAAAATAAAAAATGACATGTTTTCTTCTGTATCATAAACAAAGACACTTTAGCAGTGGGAGCAGCTGTAAACATAGAAACCTGTACAACAGGTAAGGCAAAGACTGAAGTGTACTGCAAGGTTTGTGAAGGTGTATGTTGTAGTCTCAATACGCCTTTATCACAGGAGAGGCAGAAAGTCTCCTGGACAGAGGAATTGAAGGAGAGAGCCATGGGCTGGGGGACTGTTTGGTACCTCACCCTGACTGATTTCTCCCCCTCCTGCCTGATGGGATGTGAATACTCTCCACCTACAGAGGAATGATCTTGGGTTTGGTCCACAGTGGTGAAATGCTAAGTTTAATGTAACCAGAGTTCCATTGGCAGAGATGGGAACACAGCTGTATCCTGCAGGGTTAAACCATGTCTCTGGCAGAAAGGGTCCAGAGCTACTCATTCACTGCTTTTGTCAAGTGGTTTAATATCTATTGCAGCAGTCATCATCACCCATCCTCTCTTCCTTCTCCAGCAGTGTCCACTAAGCTGCCGGGTTGTGTTTCCATTCAGTCTTCTTCCCTTCATCACCTATAGTTCTGGGCAAACAGATCTGGGAGGTTGGCTCTCCTTCAGCAGATGTGAAAATCAAAATCTGGTCTCTCTCTTGCTGATGAGCTGGTGTGTGTGAAAGGACACACTGATTATATTGTTGTATGTGAAAAGTCCAATATCCTACACCAGAAGGAGGTTCAAAGCTCCCAATGAAGAAGAGTTCCCAAACCAGGGAAGGCAGATGGGTCCTATCCTTCACCCTTTGCAATGTTTATAGTAGCCTGGGAAATTTCCTGGGGAGCTTCCCAATACTGGGGGCCTGACCCTCCATATGTATTAAATCAACTCTAAATAACACTTGGGCAATGAGGTGCTTATAAATAAAGTGCTGCAAAATGAAGCTTAAATACTGTCGGTTGGTGGTGAAGGCAAAAAAAGAGGTCTCTTGGGACTAACCCCCAGATCACATTGTCATTCAAGAAGCAAATCTTGTCCTTAAAAAAAACAGCCTCCAGATTTTTCTGTGAATCCACAGCAACAAGGACCTGATGCAGTAGAACACAGAAGTCTATTTCTGGCTGTGAGCTCTTGGTCAGTCCTGTTGACGCTCAAGATTCCTCCTGCCCACTAGCAGCCACGCCTGTGGAAAGGCAGCTCCTAGGACTGTGAGCTTGTGCCCAGCCACAGGGGCAAGACCAAGGCCAGTTCTGTGGCCCTCTCCCTGCTCCCTGGAACAGAAATGGCAGGCTCTAACGCTTGATCTCTCTGTCATGAAGCAGTGGCCTTGATTTCCCATAGATTCCTGCTAATAATAATACCAGGATGTGCACCTGATAATAGGGATTTGTCTTGGATATTGCTTGACATGTTTAGAGGCAGAGAATGAAAAAGCTGGCGAGTATATTAATAACCTTGATCTCTTCACTGTAGGAGGAAGAAGTTCATGTGAAGCTTTCTGCCTCAGAAAGCCTTTCCAAACCTATGCACAGGAAAAGAGAAAAGGCTATTTTTAAATACATCATATTCTTAAAGAGAATCTTGCCTGGAATAGACTGAGCTTTGGAAACCATTGTTTAATCTCAGCCTAATAGATAAAGCATTGCTTTGGGCTTTATGAACACTGGAGTCCGGTGTCTTTGCAATAAACTTTGCACTGCTTGGGGCTTTTGATGAGAATTCATTTCCATAAGTTGTTCCTGTTAAGCTGGTGTGTCCATGTGGGAGCTGACAGTGTCTGCTTTCCAGCCCACGGGGGAGATGAGAATCAGCCCCATGTCTTTTACAGGAAGGGAAGGAAAGGGAGAAGCACTAGCAAACTACATGAGGCAGAGGGAATTGATTGCAACCAGCTAGATATAATTACATTGTGGAGGACATTTAATATTTCATCTTGATCTTTCCTGTATCAGGAGAGTAAAGAAAATCACCACGCAAGGGAGAGAGAGGCTGCAACTTCTCTTGATTTGAATTGTAAATTCCCACAAGCAAAACCACAAGTTACTTTCAGACAATCTGTACTGCTGTTGCCTGAATGTATGTGACCCAGATTGCAGGGAGAACCAGAAAGCCACTCCACCTGCTTGGAAACAACAGTGGCACTAAGCCACCATGGCAGGTCCCCAGCACAGCAGGTATTTAATCCAATTGTACTAATGAATTTCTCTCGTCCCTTCACTCCTGGGTAGCGACAGACATCCTGGCACAGGGCGCTCTGGTTAACCACTGCAAAGAGGAAAGAGCTTTACATCCCACAACCTTAAATGGCTCTATCCTCAAAGCAGGCCTTTCCAACATCACAGCACGGGTTTTGGTTATGACTGGTGTAAGTAATGTGTGCCCATGTGGGAAGAGAGCTACTGCTCAAGAAAGGTTACAGCGTTGAAAGGAAAAGATGAAAAGGTAAACAGAGACCCTGGACCAAGGTCAAACAGAAAAACAAGAGGTAGGCCAAGAACAAGGATGCTCACTATACTAATGGCATATACATACATACACAAGGCAGCCCATCCCATGATTATCCACCAAAAAAAGCACACCAAATCCCAGTGAAATCCCCGCCCAACCTCCACTGCCTCCTACTTCTGTTGCCTGGTCCCCAAAAAACAGGCCATACCTTTATGGTATTGGGAGAAAGCCAGAGGCAGCACCTAGCAGGAACAGAGAGGAGGAAAATGAGGACAAGGCATTAGCGAGCATCTCTACACACCAAAAAAAATCTCCTTATTATTCTGACTGGACCATCTTGTCTAGAAGTTTGTCCTACTACCACTGAAATGCAACTCTGAGATGGACCAGAGCTGGCTCGAGCCACAGCTCATATCAGGGAGGGAACAGTTGCCCCAAAGAGCTCTATCTTTCCTGCAGCCTAAAGCTGCCAATCCCCACTCCATTTGCCTCGATCACTTGCACACTCACTCAGTTCACTGTGATCCAGCTCTACACATTAATTATCATAAAAGAGGGGGAGATTTACTCATGGCTCCAGATGATTAATCAGCTAGTCAGGCATAACACCACCCATGCTATTGTAACTGTAGTCAAATAATAATGTTATATACACCACAATCATAGCTGTCATCAAACACAGAGGAGCCTGGCAGTACAAGCAATGTCGTCTCTTCACAGTCTTCACAACCCAAAATTATCTACAATCTGGAGTAAGTTCTTAAAGGCAGCTCATGAGATAAGGTCGCAGCACACAGAAAAACTAGAAACAGACCAGTGATGGACTTCAAAATAAAAGAGGTTTTACACACAGCATGTGATCACAAGGGTGGGAATCTCTTTTATCTGTGGTTTTCCTGGGTGTAGTAGACAGGAGCTGGTCTCAAGGTCAGCACACTACAAAATGTTGTCATAAGCACTGTCCTGCTCCCCACTGCCAGGACTCATTCCCCCAGCCCTGAGCACCCTAGGGCACGAGGGGGAAGCATATCCTTACCTACCACCTTATGGAGAAGAGATGGTAAGAGGAAAGCCAAGCTCATCATCACTCCATGCACCCAAAACCTGCTCTCAATAGTGTCAACCACAAAGGGATGGAGCAGCGATCCAGAAAGAGAAGCTGGTTTTCTTGGCCGATGGCGCTCTCAAAATACTCCTCACCATTCCTTTTGTTGTCTACTCTGGTTTTGGAACAACCTGTCAACAGTCAAGACAGAGAATTTGACAGAATTTACTGGCTTTGCATCCTTCTTTATAGCTCTTCCTGGTTAGCTGTGTGTGTACCCTAACCCTTAGATAACCTCAGCAATTCTCTTATCTCACTGCCCTTGTCGCTTAACTTATCGCAGTGAAACGTCCCTGTTAAATTTTCCGTTAGCCCTATTCAGATCTCAGGCCAAAAAGGGGAAAAGATGACTCCCAGATCCTACTCCCCAGAAGCCACCATGTGCATTTTTTGCCTCCCATTCTCCATTTCATACAGAAGCAATTTCTCCTCCAGCTTTCTAAACTAGCAGCTTCTGACAAGGGACTGGAGCACGGGATCCTGAAGCTGGGCTGCAACCAAGAGCAACTTTCACTAGCTGTATATTCACGAGTGATCACAGTCTGTATTTACTGGGGGTGGCAGATGAGAATTCCCCCAGGCCAGGTCCTGCACAAATATACTGACCAATAATGCTGTTCCCAAAGCCATGCACAAACAGAGGAAGCAAAGGCACTGTCCACCCAACAGCCTCAAACCTCAGCCCCTCTCAGACTCCAAAGCTGCTTTAAAACCACTTGTGCACTCACAGAAAGGTCTTAAACTCATTATAAATCTCCACCAAGCCCCTGAGCTCCATCTTACCACTCAGGACAGGTTAGACAAAGAATATTTGGCTATCACTCAAACTCACAGGACTAAATTTTACATCCTAGCACTGAAACCCAAAAGCTTAATGATGCAGCCAGAGCCCAGAAGATACGATATAACATAGAAGCAGCATGAGAACTTACAGTCATTACTCCAGCTGTAAAAAAAGTGCCTTTTTTTCCCCAGTGCATATTTTGCCCAAGGCTGGCATTGTTCGCTTGTTGAGCAGCTCTTTGGTGGTCTGCAGGAAGCTGATCGGTCTTCTCAGTGGGGCAGTTTTAGTTCAGAAGGGATAATTTAAGACAAAGGCTATCAGCCTGTTGTCCAGCTTAACATAAGTGGCTGAGCCTGCTCGGGGGCTGCCTTCCAGTGGAATGAGTAGCTGCTTGACACAGACATCTTTTCTCAGCTAAGTAATGAGCTGCATTGATTTTCCTCAAAAAGAAAATTGGACTTTTACAAACAACACAACAAGCTGCTTGAGTCAGGATGCTGCTGAAATGATCTTGTGACCACCACGGGCTCTTGCACTTATCATTAAAGAGAAAGGAAAAGTCTGCAGGTTTATTCTGCAAGGGCAGGTTGCACCAATTAAAAAAAACAAATCTCCCTTCAAGTACATTGGGCAAGTACCAGACTAACATGCCCTGCAGGGACTGCTGACATTCACCCTTTTGGAAAACAGCCGCCCTAAGTGTGCAGCAAGAGTCCACATCTCTCCCTGTGAGGTCTCTCTGCAGGGATCATGTGAATGGTCTCACTGCTGGCTGGACACTTCTCCAGAAAGCAGCACAGAGCTACTTCATTTGGACCACCCAAGAGCCATCTGGTACCTCATCACTGTCAGTCTGGGCAACATAACTCTACGGGCAGAACCCCTAAAATGTCTCTCTCCTCTTTCCCAAGCCTTTGAGCATTTTGGACCTTCCAAGGAAGTCTCATCATATGGCAGAGTCCATGGGATTGTCATCTCCACTTAAACTAAGCTACTCAGGTCTGGCCAGCATAAGTTTAGTTCTTATATCCTAAAGCTTAAAATAATTAGCTCTAATCTCCATTTCAGTTCCCATACTTACTGCACGTTCTTCAAACTGATCTGACAGGAGAAAAATATTCAGCCAATTTCTAAGCTGTCAATGGAATTGATTCCTGCCTTCATACCTCTCCAAAGGTCCTGGTGGCCTTGCAGCTCTTTTGACCTTTCTGAAGGACACAGGCCACCAGCACTAAAGTTTTAGGTTGGCTGGGAACTGCCTCTTTTTCCTGCAGCACACAGGGAATTCCTGCCGCTGCCATCACAGTCACTGAGGCAGGACTGGAGGTGCTCCCCATCCATCATGGAGATCATGATACCTGCACAAGGTGCTGAGTGAACCCTTGTTCAGCACTGAGCCCCCCATTGCTGCAGCTGCACAATTGCACCAATTGCGTGAAGAGAGCATCATCCTGTGGGCCATGGAGGGGTGCAGGTCCCTCTCTCTCACTCTCTCCTCTTCTCCCCACCTTCCATCATCCACCCACTGTGGGTACTTTTGGCCCAACTTTGTGCAGTCACACTCACCAAGGAGCAGTGGCTCCCAAGCACAGCATGCTCAAGCTGCAGGGCACTGCATTTACAGAGCTGAGCCCCAAAACTCCTCCCCTGAAAGAGGAACAGCCCTACAGGAATGAAATATGGGAGTTCCAGTTCCTACAGCTAAGCCACCACCTTCTTAGTTTCCGGCAGTGAGGGAACAAGCTGAGGGACAGCAGTTTAGGGAGGAGCAGCTCCTCAGGTAAACACCACAGAGCCACACACCCAACCCCTGGCTGTGTGCACCAGCACATTCGGGCTTGTCCAGACTCCCCATCCCCTCACTCTGCTCCTCATTTGCTGGGGCAGAGCATCCATCTCCCTTACAGAAGTTGCAGCTGAGCTCTCTGGTGTGAAAGGATGGGTCAGTAGTAAATTTCCATCCTCTGCCCAGAAGGGCAGAGCATCTGAAAGAAGAAACACAACCATGACATGACAGGTGGTCTCACATGGTCGGGCTGCCCCCAGAAACCCAACCCCAGCAGGGTTTGCATAATGCCTCAGCCCCCCCAGGACCACCACATCCTCAGGCAGCAATGTCAGTGCAACCTCCAATTCCCAGCTTCATGCTCCAAGTCCCCCAGGAGGCACTGCCAGTGCCACAGCAGGCAGGAGGGTGGTGGGGGGTATTCCCTCGACATCCCACTCCCAAGGCTTTGCCATCCACTGCAGTCTCATGCACCCACTGTTCCCAATGGCCCCAAAAGGCCACCCACGCAGCCACCAGCTCTCCAGCAAAGCAGAAGGCATCTTCAACCTCGCATTCAGCTGTGATAGGGCAACATCCAAGAGCCTGACTGGTAAATGCCACAGCATCCAATTACTCCTTACAGCTTGATTCAGAGATCAAAAGACACCTGATTCTGTCTTAAATTATATCTGTGGACTCTGGAATTTAATATTTATGGCAATAATTGCTCTGATCAGGCATGGACACCTGTAGAAACCCACTAGGCAAAAAAAAACCTTAGCCAATGTTTGCAAAATTAGAAAACTAAAGAAAAAAAAAATCAACAGCAGTAAGCTCAGCAGGGACAAGAAGTGTTAATTTTGTGTTGGTAAATGGGAATTACAAGAAAATGGAAAATAAATAAAAATGCAAATTCGAAGTCATAAAAAAGTCCAATTAAATGAAGTAGCTGACATACTTTCCTGTATCAGAAAGGAATGCAATTATAATCACAAAATAGGCTTTTCTAATGTTTTTCATATCAGTCATTTTTGTGTTTTATTTAGTGCTTTATAAAATATGGAGAAATAGTACAATCTCTCTTATTATTTAGTTTTAAAGGCATGAGGGGAAGAAAGATTTACAAAACCTCCAGCTTATAAAACAATATAACGTTTTCCTTCCTAACAGGATAAAGAAAGATCATGCCAGTAAGCTGTGAACTTGCCAGCATTGGGAATGGTCAGCAAGATGCTCTTACCAAACATAAGGATGCATTAGAAGAAGCTATATCTGAGCTAGGTTTGAACAAAATAGCTTTGGTGACAGGCATAAGGAAGGTGGGCACCACGTTGTTGCAATTGTTCAGCTCCCAGCAACCTGCCTGACCCAGCTCCTGCACAGTGCATTGTCCCCAGGTACTGGCAACAATTTGGTGTGCCCACCCCAGCCAGCATTTGTGGCTGAACAGCACATGGAAAGAGGGGTGAGGGACTGAGAGGTGATCAGTAGCTCAGGGTAAAGTATGATAATCCCATTTTTCCAAGGATTCCTCATTTACAGGTCATCTTTCCTTTAGTAGAGACCGTGTGTGTTTGGTGATGAATGAGTTTCTTTTGATCCTGTTCAGGGAAGTAACGGGAGATCTCCAAAGCTCAGTCTCACACTGCCTTTTCCAGGAAGGGGAAAAAAAAAAAAAAACCCAGTCAACAAATTTTGCTCTCTGCCTTAATTTTGAGATGACTTATGTCACTTGACCACCTTCACACCACCTGACCTCCTTTCTATAAACAGAATAAATGCAGCAAAATCTCTCCTTCCCACCTTCCTATCATCCCTTTAATAATTCTGCAGAATTAGCCTGAATGCTCTGATTATTTTCCACTTGCATTAATCATGGCCAAATCATGCCAGTGGAGGAAAATGCACAGCCTGCTGTTCCCTCTCAGCACCCTCCTCTCACCCTGCTCTCAGAATAGTCTCAGCCTGGAGGGCATCCTGTCAGTGTGATTAACAGCGTGAGGTGAGGAAGGGAAGGAGATGGGAAGATGAAGGAAAAAGTCCTTTCCTTAAAAGTTAGACGTGGCTTTTGGCTTATCACAGCAAGCAAGCAAAACCTTGAGAGCATCCTGCGCTTGCAGCCATGAGCTTCCTCAGCTCATGAAATCCAGACAAGTGCATGACTAACTGCTGTCATCTTCCACAGTCTTACCCCAGTCCCTGTCCCAAGCTCCACTCAAAACTTACATGTACAAACATTTGGTGCATGAGAAATATCTGCCAAGTTTCCTGTGTTTCAGTTGTGGCTGGGCTTATCAAAATATCCAGTAAAGGATTAATAATTTATGAAGAGCTGCAAATGGTCGACCTAGTGCCATAAATTTGATTGGAGCCCACCACAGCAAAAGGTAAGAGGAAAGCAGACCATTCCTTGATTGGATTCCTGTGTCCCAACTTTACAGCTCTACAGAGCAAGCATTCACCTTGGAGCTGGCCAGGAGGTTCCTGTCACTACCAATCAAAAGAAAAAGGGTGCTTAGAGTGATTCAACTTGCCTTAATACAGGCATCTAAACCAGGTGGAATCCATTGAGCCCTGGACACATCTCCAAGGAGATTCCTAGACCACCTTTTTGGAAACCTTGGAAGACCATTACCTGCTTGGCCTGGATTCTGGAGACAAAATGAAACAGCATATGTCTAATTTAGAGCTGTGAATGTCACATTTCAGGCTTGATTTGGCCATCACCACTCTCTGCAGGGAGGCAGCTTGTGCTACCAAGCAAGGAGAGAAACAGAAGCTCTGATCCTCAGCCTGTAAACTCCTCCAGAGAGGATCCCTGCTGCTGGCTCTCCTCCACAGCAGCTGCTGCTGCGTCACAAGAGTAGGTTCTGCCAGGAAGATTTTTCCATTTTCCTTTTCTTTTGCCAAAATCTTTGAGGGCACTGCCACTTTTAAAAAAATAAATAAATAAAAAATTGCATCAGATACGAGGTGGAGACAACCTGGCTGAAGGATTGGGTGACAAGGCCAGGAAGCAAGCAGTTTGTGCTGGGCTACTTCCAGGTGCATCCCGGTCATGCCACACATTAATAAGCTGCGACAGGCATAAAGATGGGCAAAGGTTTGGCTGCCAAGCCAGCTGCTTCATACACAGGGACAGTCACTGAGAACCTCAGGAGCACGTGTCTAGTCCCTGCCTTTGCAGAGCAAGGCTACACAGTAGGGACCCAGAAGGGGGGTAACCCAGAGTTCAAATAAAAAGCTTTCAAAGGCTGTTAATGCAGCTGAGCACAAGGAAACATGAGCTTCACGTCCCGCAGCTAAAAGGTTAAGGTGCCAGTGCACGGCTGAGCACCTAGTACATAATGTCTGAGTTCTTCCCAGGCAAGCATAAAAGTCTCTCCTCCTGCTGGGAGTGTCTGAGAGAGGTGAAGGCAGGGCCATGCTGAAGTGTGTTTTGCTGGAAGATGTTCCTCTTCCTCCAGCCTGGAAAGCCAGATCCTGCTAAGTCTTTGCAGGTGCGGCCCACATACGGTGTCACAGCTGCTTAGCACTGTAAGGGCTGCATCCCACACCTGAGGAAAAGTTTGCGCTGTGAGGTGGATCGAGCCAGCAGCAGGTATGCAACATGGCCTGAAACCTCAGGCTTGTGATGGTTCTGTTCCCTGGGAACAGAGACATGCAGCAATCTGCTGTGACAGCGGGTGGCTTGAGGAGTATTTACCGAAAGAGGGATTTTCCTCCCCAACATGCCCAGAGCAACGCAGCCGGGCAAAACAAAGCGATCACAAACATTACACAGTGACAGAACCAAAACACGGCACAAGAAAAGCACCTTCTGGTGTTGTTTTGTTGGTTTTTTGGGGAGGGCATCCCAGCTGGGTTCTGAAAAGCTCGGTTTAAAACAGCTAAAAGAAATACTGCAGCTTCCTTCCTGTGACAGTGATCAGGGAGGTTTTGCCTGAAAAAGGTCTTCAGTACTGAGGACTTCTCTTGAAGCCACCCAGTGTACAGGACATGGGATGTTTCAGTTTACAAGGTCTATTTAAGTCCAATGAAGGTTAATGTGTTCCTGAGCAAGTCGTCTTGGAGACCAGCCTAACAGGCAGCAGCAGATAGGTGCCCTGCACCTTCTTGCAAGGTGAAGAGTTTGTGTTGCCCACTATACTCAACCCAAGGGACTTGGTAGACCTAAGTGCCTGTCCCTCTCTGGGCCACCTTACAGCTCTCTTGGTCTTAGGCATCACACCAAAGGATTTGTGTAATGAGCTAACAAAGGTGATAAAAGCTGAGGTCCCTAGAAATCCCCTTGAGAAATGTACCTGACACCCACTGGCCTTTTCCATTAGATCATGCATTGCTGACTGCTGATGTGATCTTGACCTCTTGGTCCCATCATGACATCATCTGCACTTTCACACAGGCAAAGGCAGATGAACTGAATCCCATCAAGTAGGTCAGAGATAAAAATTTTACCTCCACAAACATACTCCATTCTGTACCTCAGAAAGCCTCCAGTGCTCCCCAATGTAAACGCTCTACAGGCTGGTGGCCATACTGCTTTCTCAGTGCTGCGTTCTCCACAAACTCTGTTCACAAAGGTAACAGGCAGACAGGACTTTCCCTGACACACTGTGTAAAGATGAGATGGCATCAGGCAGGGCTGGAGAAGCGTGTGCTCTGTGGGGTGCATGTTCCTGTACTACTGCCCGAGGTGGAATGCTCTCATCAGTACATTTCAAATAAAACACCTTCAGGTTTGTCAGATCCAAAGGAAAAAAAAATCCCCCTCTAAGCTTTTAGAGGGAAGGCCAGAGGATTGCTGGATCACTGCTTGGAAAGGTTGGAGCAGAGCTTAATATTAGATTAGATGGAAAACACTCCAAAACCACTTGTATGCTGTCTGAGTTAGTACCAAAGGGTACCCTGCAGGTTTTCAATCATTCGCAGGGCTTGGCACCAGCATGGACGTTTGCAACCTGAACTCGCTTTGAACATAGTGTTCCCAGCAGCTGCTGCAGCTGCTGGCTTAAGAAAGAAACTGCTTGAAAGGCTGAGGCAAAGGCACGTGTGTAAAGCAGAGAAACCCACCTCATTGTTTCTGCAAGATTTTCAGGACAGCAGAGTGACAGGGCCTTAAACTGTTGAATGGAAAGACAGCTCTGATACAGCCTTCTCTTGCCATTCCTTCTTCTCCCCATTCCTTGATATTGTTCCTGCTTCTGCTTAAAAACTAAAACATTTTTTTAAAAAAACCCAGAAGTTAACAGTGTGTGACTCCTTTTCTTGAGCATGTAAATACCATGGCTTATGGGAACCCGTGGCTCTCCACATGCCATTCTCCTGATTCGTAGAAACTCTTACATACTCTCAAAACTCTTCCCAGAACTGTGACTGAAGATGGTTGCCAACACGGCAAAGCGCAAGCCTGCAGATCAGCAGCCTGTGGGCAAATGCTGCTGCTCACATCCACGTTTCCCTCCAAAGCTGGTAGCTTTGGATTCTGTGCAGCCTGGTTCCTGCTGTGCCTCAGAGAGCCTGCGAGCACAGCTCCTGCCTCCAGTGAGAGGTCCCCATCCCTCCTCCTCTGAGCTGACAGGCTGCATTAGACCGTTCAGAATCACATTTGGTTCTCATTTTCTAACAGACCTCCAAGAGAATATTTTTAGAAGAAGCTATACTGGTATTTGCAAAAAATAGCCTACTTTGCTTTTATCCCAAACGGGGTCTTTTCCAAGTCTCTTTTCCTACTTTAGTCATATCTTTAAAGCTGTTTGCATTAAACAATCCAATTCCAGAAGCGCATTAATCAGACCCTCTTTGGGCTCCTATTGCACATGCCTTTCTCTGTGTCACAAGGCAAAACCAGTCAGCTTAGCCATAACCTATTTCCCTTCCCCAGTAGAGAAACCCCCAGTCTAAGGACCATACAAGGGTGACAGCAGGTTCATTCAGCCCTTGCACAGTGCCACTGATGTCCATGCATTAAGAAGAGGTTCCTAAGACCTGCCCACCACCATGGGGAGCCTGCCCTTACCAGTCCCTTGAAAGTTAAAAGCTGCAGATCAACAGCATGGTGCAATCCATTGGACAGAAAAGAGCCATCCAGATGGGCTGGCTTGGCCAGGTGCTGACCTGCCTGCCCAGCTGTGTTACTGGGAGGGGGGCCCTCAGAAATCCACTTTAGGAATAGTTTTCTCTGCTTGGCTATGTTTTCAGCTTTGATGGAAGTCTGGCAGGGTGAGCAAAAAGACATCCCTGAGGGCTGTGGGGACTCTGCTGCCTGCTGGCAATGAAGCTTGAGGCAATTCAGCAGCGCAGAGGTGAGCTGCAGAAACACAGACAGGTTTATATGGGTTTTCTTAGAAGATTCCTAGAAAAAGGACCTGGTTTTTATGAGGTGTTGCAACAGCATCCAGAGGCAAGATGAGCATGGGGTGCTGGTGTGGAGCTGTGGGCAACCAGCAACAATGAGAACATGAGAGCAGAGTAAGGCAGGGAGCCCCGGGGTCTGGCTCCTTCTCCAGGAGTTTGCAGGTGCCCCTCTGGCAATGCTGCAAGCATCGGGGATGCACTGAACAAGGACCATCACAGTGGGCTCCTGCAAGCCCCAAGTCAGGGCTCCCTTCCCCACCATCTGTGGGGCACAGACATGCCTTTCCTGGGCAGTCAGGGACAGCATGGCCCCATGAGCCTGCCCAGACCAGGGCTGCCCTTCCCCAGCATCGGAGCTGTGCTCCTGCTGGCAGCAACCAGAGGGAAGGGCAGGAAACCGAAAGAGAAACCATGTGTCACCCTAAAGAAATCAGAGGACACTGAGATTAATTGCCACCACACCAGACCCACAGATGGGCAGCAAACTCCACATCCCCACATGGTCCCAAGAACCACAGCAGAGATTAGCAAGGGAGTGTGCAAACATGCCCACACAGCCCGAGACCCCCCACCCAGGAGGTCCCCAGCACAGGTCTAGCATCCCCTCTGCCAAAAGGCTGGCCAGGCATTGCTTTATACCAAGCAGAATAAGATCAGCTTCCTGGTCATGCTAAGCTTCATCAACTGGCCCATGCTGAATTATTTAAAACTATCTTTTATTAATCTACCACAGCTTTTTTTCCCTCGACCTCTAGCAAGTTACTTAACCGCTCTGAATAGATGGCACTAGCTTCATCCCCACACGATGATGCTGGGGGTAATGAGAAGGACAAACCACTACTCTGCTACAGCTTCTGAAGTGTTTCCAATTCCAGTGGACCACTCTGGTCTCCTGGATGCCTAGACCACTGGATTTACCCTCATGCTTATTGGGAGGTGTTGTCTACACATGCAGATCGTATTGCTGGGTTATGACAATTCTTTGATTTGGAAAACTCCTGCTAGGGTATTGTATGTACTTTTAAAACAAGCTTAGAGTACCAAAACCCAAATAAACACTGGCTAAAATGCTGCCAGTGCCAGCACAGGGGCTAAACCCCAGCACTGAAAGGAACATGCTCCCAGCCCACCCACTTCCAGTGTTTCTCATCACCCATCCCTAGTCCTCTGGGATGGGCTGCCCACAGTACCACACTGCCAGAGAAGGAGATGCCCACTTGGGAGAGCCCAGAGCAAGCTGCTCTGAAGTCCCATCCTACCAACAAGGGATGTGGCAGAAAGCCCCTGCATGGGTGCCAGCATAATCATCTGTGCCCAGAAAGAAGCAGAGGTGCCAGTAGAAGAAAGATTAAGGCCTTGGGGCTCAGGCAGCTCTGGGACTGGGTTCTGAGTATCTACATTTGAGACAGAAGCACCTAAATGAGGCTTAGGCCATCAAAATTCCCTCCACACACATACAGGGTTCAAAAAAATCTCAGGTTGAAAAGGAGTTTGGGAAATAGTCTAATCCAGTTTCTTGCCTCAACCTACCAGCCCTAAATCTTTCCTATCCCACCTTCTGCAAAGTGTGGTCCAACATGGATGCTGGGCTTAAAGATCAGAGACTTCAACAGGGCTTCATCGATTTATTCCTGCTGGGGAATTGTCCCCAGCCATTCAAAGTCTTCTTAAGAGCTCACACAACTTCCACAAAGTGGGCACATCCTATTAGTTATTCTTCATTTGCCTTTTTAACCCCTATGTTGATCACTTCTTAGAGCATGCAAGATTTTCAGAGCAGGGACATCTCACGTGGAGATGGCATGACCCTGAGCATGGTAGCAAGCAGGGTCAGACACACCAACTAGCAAAAGAAGGAGCAGACTGAGTAAAGGTGCCCTGGGGACAATAAACCTATATATCCCTCTCGTGCTTTAATTGGCTGGAGAGAGGCCACCACTGGCCATGTCTGCTAATCCAACGGGCTTTACACTGCAGGAAAACTTCTAAATAATTGAAGTAACCTTGTGCTAACAAGTGAAACCATATCTACTCCTGCAGGAACAGAGCGGATTTATTTGTCACACTAAGTTATAAAGCAACGTCAGGCTCTCATAGATAAAGCAAAACACTGCAACATTGATAAGATATCTGGATTTAGTTTATAAATACAGCATGAGGTCTTCTCTCTTCTCTAGGGAGCTAGATCAAACCCTGCCAGCACACAGGCTGACAGGGTCTCCAGCCCCAAGAAAATCTTTGGTTTGCCCAAACCTAGGACCCTTTTTTCCAGTTTCCACTCACTGGCAGGTGGATTTTGGCAAATGAGACTACTTCTAGTTAAGTACCCACCTCTAAGGCCAAGCAGCTGATTTCTGACAGCTACATACAGAAGCTTGGTCAGGGGAAAAGCATGACCAGGATGGACAGCAAGGTCCTAATACTTCCAAAGTTGATTGCCTACAAAAAAAGTCAAACCCTGACCAAAGGAGAGTTGTAGGGAACCACAGAGGGAGAGGCAAAACTCATTCTTAAAGGGCAAGAACAGATGATAAATAATCGAACCAGCACAAACTGACCAGCATGATAGTGACAGGGCTCCAAGTAGCCCATGTCTGATTTACAAGACTATTTGAAGTTTACAATGAAATTCCAGATATTCTGGTTTATCTCTGGCATACTCAAACTGCTGCAAACAGCTGAGGGCTGAGAGCTTCATTTTTCTGTGGCTTTCTTCCTCAGGCCTGACTGAAAGGGAAATGCCAGCTTCATTAGGTTTTACTATCTGTTTTCTTCCCCAATTAAGCCACCACCACCCATGTAGGGCACAAGCCTGAGCTGAGCACCTGCAGCTCCTGGGGAAGTAGCTTTCTGCCTGCCAAAGCTGGTACAGGATCTCACCTGCTTATTGCAACAGCATCTGCCCCTGCCCCAGTTTGCAGCACCACTGGTGCTGCACGGACCAGCTGAGCATCACATGTCTTTTGCTACATGAGACTGTACTTCCATGTCCCACACGATGCCACTGATCACATTGCCTGTCTCCTCTTGCTGCTTCTCTTGCAGCCTAAAGCTGTCCACTTGTCCCCTAGGAAGTCGGGGTTGCCCACCAGTGTCTCGAGTTCACAGCTGCTCTCATGACTGGCAAAGTGTTTCAGGTTTCTGCACATGCTCCAGGCATGGAGGCTTCCCTGCAGCTGGGCTGCAGCCACGGGGAGCCAGGCATAACCCTTCCCTCCTCATTGCAAAGGCAAATGTTTCATGACCAGGGCACAGGTTGAAAAACACCCACAGGGATACTAACATAAAAGGATTTAAGTCCTAAACCCTCAAGTGAGTTTGGTTTTAAGAAGTGGGACAAAAGTGGAATTCCTGAGCACGGATTGAGCCCCATGCCCTTTCACCACCACACAGGTCACACAAAGACACAGTGCCCAAAGAGCTGGTGAAGACTCAGCAAACTGGACTCACCTGCCAGTAGGACTTGGGGACAGGGGTCCCTCCCCAGATCTGACGGGGGAATACATGGGGGCACCAGCCAGCACAAGTGGTGGGGAATTAGCTGCCCTCCTTCACACAAGATGCCATTTTTCTACAAGTTTTCTTCTTCTTCAGGATGCAGCAGGTAATTACTTTGTATAAAGCAACACTGTTGGTTTCCCAGTTTGCATTCGCCTGCCCACTGCCCTGGGAAATTAAAACTGGGAGAAAACCCTTCCCTATGAAACCTCTTTCCCAGTTGGGGATGAACGTGGCAGGACAGCAGGGGTGACAACCCACACTGAGGCGGTACCTGAAGTCCCCGTGGGTTGTGACTGAGTAAGCCCAGGAGGAGGAGGACCACATTCCCACAAGAGCTGACAAAGACAAGGGGCCCAGAGTAATTTAATTCCTATCCACTGAGGATGGTCCCACATAGCTCTGGTCTTTGAAAACTCTCTGGCATTCAGAAGGCATTCTAGTGTTACTGCCCACATAAACACCCACTGGGGCTGCTATCTGGGGGGCAAGAGGGAGCTAAATATTTAATTTCAGTCTATTTCATCAAATATTTAATCTACTTAATATTAATTAAATCTGGGCCTGAATAAACAACAGCTAAATTTCACCTCTTCCTCCAAACATCGATAACTTGAACGTGCCAGTTTATGCAATCCCAGTTGAGACGGTAATTAATAAGGGTCCAATCTATATATTCCTAGTTGCTGGAATTACTTGGTTACCCTAGCCATCTGGGTTGGATTTTGTTACATCAAACATTTCCATGCCCTGCTTCACCATCTCTCATTTTCCATTGACTTAATCTGTATCCCCACAAGCACATACCCTCATCCCACACCCAGACATAGCTAGTTCTTCAGTGGTAGGAATCTGTGAAGCTGGAGTGATGAGAAAAGCCATTTTACTAAGGGGCAATAAACCCCAAACCTGTCACAGGTGGATGTGGCCGATGTGAATCTTCTAGTGCCTGGCCCACCCTCCTGACACTGCGGCGCATCCCAGACCATCACCCATCAGCACAGCCAGGAAAAGGCATTTCTGGGGACAATGAGCAACAGCTACAACAGGAGCATTTCATTTCCACTGCAAAGGATTTCAGACAGTTAACACCAGGCTATAAAGGCAGCTGCCACCGTTGCATCTGCCACTACAACCATCTTCTTTTACTACAGAAAACCCTATTTGGATCAAACCCCATTCATACCAGTCGTACCAGCCAGAAACACAGTTCCTAATTAGCCCCAGTAGAGCCAAAAGTGATGAAAGATTGCCCTACATACAGCACTACTTACCTTGCTTTCCTCACTGCGTGCCTGGTTTAGCAGAGCAGCAGTTAGCTTTTCTTTTCCTCTCTGCTGCACTGTTTTAAAACCATCTTGCCCAAACGCTGACCGCTGCTGATGAAAGTAATTACACTGCAGTTCAAAATCTATCAGATGCATCTTCGTTATCCTGGGACAGCAACACCAAGGGCTTTAGGATGGTAAATCTTTCAATGTCAGCATGTCAGATTACTCGGTTTAAACTGGCCATTTTCACTCTTCTGGCCCCACAAAATTTTGAGGCTGACTCGAAAGCCACAAGATATTTCAAAAATAATAACTTTAGGATTACTTTAAATAATGCAGCTGAAGTTTAAATCAATTGGATTGTTTAAATTAAATTGGATTGTGCTGACTTTACAGGTCAAACCTATAAATAACCAAGAGAAACAAGGGGACTCCACTCTCTTCTCCTGTTGGCCAATTCGTTGAGCTGGGTTGTGTCATTGCTCTGTATTTTGGGTACTCCTTTGGGGGACAGAAAAACTTAGTAATGCATTTGGGATCCCCTACAGAAATGTGCTGTGTCTAGGGAGTGGCACAGCAGAGCTAACAAACAGGGAGAGGCTGCGTTGGTGCAGCAGCAATGGAAGTGCCAGGCACAGCCATACCTAAATTAACAGGAAGCTCATTCTGGCAAACCTTGCTCAAGGAGCCATTTCAGGTCAAATATCTGCATCATGAAACCAAGAAAAAACTCACCTTTACACGGAGAGACCTGTTCTGGTTTAACCCAGCAGACAGCTAAAACAACCACACAGCATGGAGCTGGATCCCCAGGAGAGTAGGACTGTGGTGGTTTAACCTGGCAGGCAGCTAAAACAACCATCCAGCCATTCACTCACTCCCCTCCAACCCCGGTGGAATGAGGAAGAGAATTAAAAAGAAAGGTAAAACTCATGGGGTTGAGATAAAGACAGTTTAATAGGACAGAAAAGGAAAAATAAAATAATAATCATCATCAAAGCAAATGATGCACAGCACAACTGCTCACCATCCAGAAATGATGCTCAGCTAGTTCCTGAACCACACACTGCCTCCCAGCCAACTCCCCCAGTCATATACTGAGTATGACATCATATGGTATGGAATATCCCTTTGGCCAGTTTGGCTCAGCTGTCCTGGCTGTGTCCTCTCCCAGCTTCCTGGGCACCACCCACCTTCTCCTTGGCAGCTGAAAAGACCTGGACTACTTAGCAACAACCAACACATCACTGTGTTATCAACATTGTTCTCATCCTAAATCCAAACCACAGCACTCTACCAGCTGCTAGTAAGAAAATTAACTCTACCCCAGCCAAAACCAGGAGACCTTATCACTTGATTACCCAGTGATAATTGTTAGAAGAGGGGATGCTACACCAGGGTGTAAATCAGTATCACAGCAGCCGAGCTGAAGAGGTCTGTTGCTCTCAGGGTCTAACCTTGCGCCTTTTGGTCTGCAATAGGAATCACATGTCCAAATTTTCCTGGTGGTAAAAGTTATCCAGGTAATAAAAGGCCAGAATTCAGTATTTCACTCTTTAAAAAACATCACTCAATTCAGAAAAGCCAAAGGTTGGCTGCAGTCTCTTAAATAGTCATCTACACATTTATTTTTTCACTCAGGGAATTTTTCAGTAACACCTTGAAGTTTCACTCTTCAGATGACTGTTTTGCAAGCAGCTCCACACATGCAGATGAAGGCAAAGCAGCCTTCAGCAGGAATTATTTTATCAGAGATGTCCAGTGGTGGGAAGCTCTCTCCTTTTTTCTGCAGCGAGCAATTGAAAAACAAACAGGGAAAAAAGCCATAAAGTCATGGTCTGGCAAAAAAAAAAAACCCCAGCCTTTTCGATCAGCAAAGCAGCAATCAATTCTTTCATGCAGCAGTCAATCTACAAACAAATGTTCCTCATCCCTGGGAGCAAACCCCACGGCAGGTCACACAGCTCTGCAGGACCTCAAGGCTGCTCCTGCAAATCCAGTGCCCCAGGCTGGGCCTAAACCCATATGGGCCAAACACTGGGAGCACTGGGAGCGTTGCACACTGGGAAGCAGGGATGTTTAGGTAAGCTTGTCTCAGCTCCTGACAAACCCTGCCCACCCCGTTGCTCTCACACAGAGCCAGCTGCTGGCTTTTGACTCAAGGCACGTCTTTTGAAAGCCATCCAGACCTCCCAGCACAGAGCATTGCTGAAGGGAAACACATGGTGGTGGAATTTCGGCTCTAGTGCAAAAGGCGCCGCTGGCCCCAGGGAATCCCTGAATGTCTAATGACCCCAAGCCTCCTGAGAAGGGTCCCTGTTCCCTAAAATCTGCCACACGCCACTCTGAGCCACGGAGGGAGAGCAGGACCTTGGATCCAAGCCAGCATGGATGGTCTCTCCTAACTTAGCCAATATGGAGCTGACCATCGCTTTAACAGACCAAACCAGAGTCAGCTTAAGCAGTTTTAAGGCAGTTTAAGTCAGCAGGTGAACACCTTTACTGACAGGCACCTATGCTCAAGTGAGGGACTTGCCTTTCTGCTCCCTTTTATGGTTTGTCCTGAGGCCTCTTCATTGAATTTGGGTGCTGAGGCCCATCTCCCACCCCGATATTCCTGTTTGTGAGATGTTGCTCTCACACACTGCTGGTCCTCTTGGAGAATGAGCACTCCTGGGGACAACTCCAATGACCAAGAAGGTCCCCCAAGAAGGAAGGGATGTGGAATGATGAGCTTGAACATTAGCACCTCTGCTCAACAGCTGCCAACATTCCCTGCCCCAAAACAACGCATCTCCTCCTGTTTGCAACAAACCTCCCTCCTGGGACCTGCCATGGTACAACTCAAGGAAGACAGGTTTTATGGTGCCCCAAACATCATCTCCCTGCTCAGCCCTGGGGACATTTGGGAGTGCACTGTGGCCTCATACAGCATTACTGCAGTGTGACCCTCACCTGGACATCCCAGGGCTCAGACTACAACCTTTTCTGTTCCCAGGGGTCAGGATCTGGTGCTGGAGCATTTGTGAGCTGGCAGTACTAGTGGCTAATGCAGGGGGTGGGCTCCACACTAACGCTGTTCTCTCTTCATCCGTACAGCTTAGGACAAGGCACAGCAATCACAGCTACAAATATTTAACAAGCCACAGAGATGTTACTGTCAACCAGGTGCAGAGAGCAGTTCAGAGCAGAAACAGTGAGACAGCTCCAAACGTAGCTGCCTGCCAGGGCACTGGCTGTAATAAAGGAGAAGTCTCGGCAAGCTTTGAACTTTTCCAGTGGTGAAAGAACAGGGAATGCTAAGAAATAAAATAGAGACCTTCAGCTGATGAGAGCCACACAGGCAGCAAAGCCAGCCAGCCAACCCAGAGGGAAATCCCAGGGCAGTAGGTCCAGCAGCCCCGGGGCGAGGGGATGCTGGGTGGGACTGGGGCTACTTACGGCATGAGACGGCTGATGGTCATGGGTTGAAAGCTGCAGAGGTTCTCCCAGGCCTGGGAAACGCATTTTGTGTGAGTAGAAGGATTCAGGCCAAGTCTATCCCCCATTGGAATGTCTTGGAGAGGCTTCTGTGTGACCAGCTCTGTGTCCCCCAGGGAAGGGGGACCAAAACCCCACAAAATACACGTCAGCAGGCCAAGGGCAGGCAGTCATTGGCCTCTGCAAGGACAACCCTGCTGCTCGCAGCTCGTGCCTGAGGACATTTTGGGACACATTCCCTTACCTGACATTTTGGGACACATTCTCTTACCTGAGCCACTCAGCATGTCCCTGAGTGACACCTTTGGGCTGTCCTCAGGAGTCCCCATGCAAGGGATGGAGTGCAGGGTCACCCCACACAGGAGAGCTGTGGAGAAACCCCTCATTAGTGCCCCCATCAGTGGCACCACTGCCCACTGTTCCCCGTGCCAACCTGGATGGCTTCCATGGCTTCCTCCCCACTGGGGAGGCAGGCCCACCTCCTTGTCCTCACATCGTTAACTTTGCAGCCCCAAAATAAAAGGTTATAAAAATCAGCCAAAGTTATTACATCCCCTGACATGCCATTTGCATGGGAAGGAGCTGGGAGCAATGAGGCAGTCTTCTCCTGTTGGGGAGGCATTCAACAAGGGGAAGGGAAGAGCTGGGCATCAGGAGCAGGCAGGGAGGTGGGACTCAGCCTTATGGCAAGATGGGACAGGTACAGAGGTGAGCAGAGCTGGACATCGCTATAGCAGAGCCAGAGGGAACATCCCAGCAAAGCCCAGGACCTCTGACTCAGAGGCAACAGGGCTGGTCCTCACCTTCCAAAGGGAATGTGATGGTGGTTTCAGCCCAGCACTTCCACTACACATCCCACAGTGCCTGGAGGTCACTGCAGATTGGACCTGCCCATCCCCAGCAGGCACAGAGGGTCTGGGACACAGCTGAAACTAAAATGACCAACAATTCAGGGAAAATGAAATAAAGGCCTGAGTCAGAAGATGGAAAAGGCAGCAGGATGTTTGAAGTTCAGGGAAGTTCACTCAGGTAGTAAAGCCCACGTGTAAAACAGCCCCTTGAGTATTTTCTTTGACTGGGCTGCACTGTGAGGACACAAGGTTTTGAGAGACACACAACCCTGGAGCCCTAATTTCAGGGGTTTTGCACCTTACTTTTACTTTTGATGGAAAATTGGGAGCAATCAATCATTTCAGCTGTGCAAAGCTTCACTAACTGAAAGCTCACCAAAGCCCCAGTCCCCCAGCCCCAAACCCACCAAAACACTGATCTGTACCAAAGAGGTTTGGCCATGAGGACATCAGACAGTCGGAGGGATGTGGCAAGCATAACCAGTGGCTGCTGGATTACCCCCTGCCCCATGGTGTCTGCTTTGTAAGACCCTCCAAGGCCAAAATGGCAAGCTAAGACCAGAAGACAGACAGCAGGACACACTACCCAGATCAAGCCCTGCTGGCTTGCAAAGGCCACTATGGGGTAACAAAGAGGTTCATATCTGGGCCATCACCAGATGCCCTACACCCAGCACTGATGCCGCTTGCTAGTCCTGGTCCACTGCCTGGCTTGCCAAGCACCTCTGGCTTCAGCTTTGGGGGCAGAGTGGCACCATGAGACCAACAGCTCCAGCACTGAGCTTGCTACTTACTTTCTTACCAAACAAGAAGCAAAGCAGGGAAGCTGGGTGACTCCAGGTACCCCGACAGTGGAAGACCAGGAGCCAGAGCTCCCAAACACATGCTCCTGGGCAAAACAAACCACACACTAAAGCACTCCCAGGATCTGTGCCTTGTGTCCCATCCCTGTCCCCACACCCACCACCACCACCACCTTTAGAGCTACCTGGCACTCGTGTCAAAGGAGGAGTCCAGCTGAAACTGATGGCAAGTGGATCCTGGTGTCCTCAGGGAGGCAGGTAGCCACACAGAAACAGCACGTTGGTGGAGGGAGAACAATCCCCTGCCACCCTCCTGCAGTGAGGGCATTGACAGCACTGGTGTAGTGGTAAGCAAGCCTAGCCAGCTGGCTCTTGGGGGCTGGAAACCAAGTCCCACTCAGATGGACACTCCTGCATGTGTCAAGAAATATTGCCTTCCAGCCTAATCGTTTTTAATCCCATCTGCAACCTAATTATTAAAAACCTTCTCAACTCAATAGCTGGAAACGCTGCACCAGCCGGGCGTCTCCAGCAACAGAGCCAGGCTGCATTTCCAGGGAGCAAATCACACCCTGAAACCCTAAGCTCTTTTCTTTAAGAAACACGTGAATGCTCTTACTGTGGCATGAAAGCAGGAGGGGGGGTGGCGGGTGGGGGGGGCTCTAAGCAATATCAAGGACTCATTTGTTATTACGCCACTGCACAATGAACCGAGCCATTGTTCCCTACCTGGGGTAACAACACCTTTCAGAAAACACGAGTGCTTTTCCCAATGTGCTCTGTTAAAAATGTCAGGACCAAAGCTGCTGGAGGATCTGTGAACAGCTGGGGGGGAAAAAGAATAGTAAAATAAAGCAGCTAACAGATTATCCAGAGGTTTTTCCACACTTGATCTGTAAACACTCTTTTATTTAATAAAAATAATCATCCATTATAGCAAGTTCTGCTCACGGGTTGGTTGGTGTGGTTTGTTTTTATCTTTGACAATAAAGCACAGTTTATTTGCTTCCCTCACCTCTTGAGGATTCGATTCTGAAAATGCGAGTGAATGTAAACATTGCTCTCCAGGTCCCGAGACGCATCCGGGGACCCTTGGAGTTAATTACAAAGTCAAAAGAGAGAGCAAAATCAACAAAACACTTCCCAAAAGTAAAAAGGTATTTTTCTTAAAGTCCCTTCCCTGTGCACCATGCGACTCCAGAGAAGGCAAATCCATTTTACACACAAGACTTATACAAACTTTGCTTTCCCCGAACAATTTCTAAGACTCATCAGTATTTGATAAAGCTATTTTCATACCATTAAAAGGCTTGCAGGCTCATTTATTGTGATGAATCAAATACTTTTTCCTTGTAGTGTTCTCCAGAAATGTCTTCATGGCATAAGGATTAGATTTGTTCTGTCCATTTTTGTACGTACGTTTTTTTTAGGAGAAAGAGCTCAAAGACATTTCAGGCAAGGAGTGGAAAAGCAGTACTGACTCTCTCTCCTGCTCCAACCTCACAATATTTACACATTTCTTTTTTTCATTGCTTTTTTTTTTTTATAATATATATTTTTAAAAAGCTTAATTACACTATAAAATACTGGAGAAACTGTCAGTTAAGTTTCCCATTTCAGAGTTTTGCCCTGTATAAGACTGAAAGAGGGATGCTTTCATATTTCCTAGGAAAAATGAGACTGGCAGATTAAAAAAAAAAAACCCAACCCTGAACTCTTGTCCCTTAATTCATAAAGGTGGAACAGCCTCTGTGCACAAACCCCCTCCTCTTCTGCAGGAAACCCCGTAGGAATTAAACCATCACAAATCAATACAAACGAGATAAGATGATAGATGGAGCTTTGCTATTTGCTTTGAAATGTTATCTATTTATGGTTGGAGGAGGGGGAAGAAGCATGCAGGCACTGAACACATTTCAGTGCTGCGGTGTGGTATAATATCAACCGAGATTAACTCGTGGGGGAGCTTGGCTGGATCCCAAGCTTCACGTTGCTTGGGAAATAGCCTGTCGCTCCATCGCCCAGGACGTCCCTGCCCGCACAGCAAAGCCACCGCTCCGTCAGGGTCTGCTTTAATGAGTAACGAGAGGGCAGGTACTGCCTCAGCTGTACTGTATCACAGGCAACACAGAAATTACATGGAATCAGGTGGGATATAAAAGAAAAAAAACCAACAAAAATAGCCAGTCTGGTGAGGTCTGTGTTCCTAAGCTTTAGAGTAAAAATAATAATAATAATAAATGACCGTATATCAGAAAGTTTTGACAATATTATCAAACTGTCAGGTAGGGGTAATGGCTCTAGTTGTTCAGTGGTTTCGAGTGAGGGGGATTTTGGGATGGGGAGAGAGGGGCTTTAAAGGTATCAAAGATAATTAAAGCATTCACAGTTTCGAAGCTGCTTGCCTTACAAAAATTAAGACATTCAGATTCAGGGATACAATACTGTATTTTACAAGGGGATAAAATTGATTACATATACAACAGGAAAAAAATAAGACAACAAAGTAAAAAAGCCAACACCTCTAGGGTGGCATACTCCCTCTTTGCTGTTCACCTGACGGAGCTGCACGCTGCTTGTCTTTAGAGTCAAACTGAGCAGTCACGAAAATATCCACTGAGAGATTCTGGCAAAAGAAAAAAAAAAACTAACAAACTAAACCAAGCAAGTAAAAAACCATCCTCCCCTGGAAAGCCGAACGGCACGGCTTGGACTTCCACTTGCCTGCTGCTCCTCGCTGCTGCTGCTGCTGCCCGGCATTTCCATAGGCTCATCTTGGGTTTTAAAGGCTTCCTGCTCACAAGCCGAAGGAAACCATCCCATGCAAGCACAGCCCAAGACAGCCGTGCCTTATTCTCCTACAAAGTCTTGAATTAGTCCTGCTGATAGCAAAGGGTCCTTCAAACAATCCTTTTCCTCTCTATCCTGCAGAGGATCCTTTTGAAGGCCCGTCTAAAGTCGTGGTTGAAAATGGTATAGATAACAGGGTTCAAGGAGCTATTGCAGTAACCGAACCAGAAGAAGAACTTGAAGAGGGTGTCGGGCACAGAGCAGCTCTTGCAGACAGCCATCAGTGTGTAAGTGAAGAAGAAGGGGAACCAGCAGATGACAAAGACCCCGATCACCACCGCCAGCACAAAGGTGAAGCGCTTCTCCCGGTTCTGCCTGCCCCTCCACCGAGACCCTTTGGTGTTCCTCTCCTCCTCTACCTTCCTGGGCAAACTGTCCCCAGGCTTAATCTGGCTCAGTTTAGTCTTGGTCTTTCCCCGCGGTGGTTTCTCTGACTTCTTACATTGGTTGTTCTCCTGGTGCTCAGAGGAAGAGGTCTCCTCCATGTCTATGCCATTGACCTCTCCTTCCTGCCCACCGCCACCTCCTGCTGCCTTCTCTCCGTTGAGCTGAGCTGTGGCTGGCAGGTTCTCCTTGTCAGTCAAGCCATTCTGCCTCTTCTCAGGGCGCTCTGCTCGCTTGTTCGGTGGTACCCTGGTTCGCCTCTTGGCTATCTGGTAAATGCGCATGTAGACCAGGATCATGATAAGGCAGGGGGCAAAGAAGGAGCCGATACTAGAAGAGATGATGTACCACTTCTCATCATTGATCTTGCACCCTGCCACCCCCTGGTCAGCCTGCTGCCCACTCTTCTTCTCTATGGAGATGAGTGGCGGGAAGGAAATGACGGCCGAGATGACCCAGACGATGAAGATGATGCACTTGATGCGGCGCGGGGTACGCTTAAGGTTGTACTCGATGGCTTGCGTGATGGACCAGTAACGGTCCAGGCTGATGGCACACAAGTGCACGATGGAGGAAGTGCAGAACAGGACATCCAAGGCCAGGTAGATCTCACACCAGACTTTGCCAAAGTACCAGTACCCCATCACCTCGTTCGCCAGGGAGAAGGGGATGACCAGTGTGGCCACCAGGATGTCGGCCGAGGCTAAAGAGACCAGGAAGAGGTTTTGGGGGGCCTTGAGCGCCCGGCTGGTGAAGACAGCGATGATGACCAGGACATTGCCAAAGACGGTGAAGAGCATGAGCAAGCCCGCCAGGCTGATGAGGGTGATGGTGGTGTGCAGGGGGTACGGCGTGCCCCAGCCCGGCCCGGCACCGCTGTCGTTGAAGGTCCCGTTGGTGCCGGGAGGCAGGTAGCCCTCCTCCTCCTCCAGCTGCCGCTGGTACTCCATGGAGGAGGAGAAGAAGCGGCCCCCCTCCGTGAACGGGCGCTCCAGGTTAAACATCAACCCCGTCTGCGTGGACACCCCCGCCCTTCACCCCCTGCCCCACCTGCGCCGTGACCGGCTCCGCGGGGCTCCGCGCTCCTACTGCGCTGCTGGCCTGGGCGGGGCTGCGCGGCGGCCGCCGGGGGGCTGCGGGCGCCCGCGGATCATGCTGGTGCGCTGCCCGCCGGGAGCCGCTGAGAGGGGGCGCGGAGCAGCGCGGAGCTGGGCCGGGGCTGCAGCCGGCGGCGGCTGCTCTGCCTTGCTCGCCGCCGAGCCTCTTTATAGCCCCGGATCAGGCCGGGGCTGCCGCGTCAGCCCCACGTGGGGAGCTGCCCCCGGTGCGCGCACAAACACACACACACACACACACTCACAGAGACACGCACCCCGCACACCCCCCGCCCGGCACTACGCTCTTCCCACCTCCCCGCCCCTCCCCATCCCTTCCGCTCCCACTCGGACACACGCACCCCCGGCCCCGACACACCTCGCCCCACGCACACTCACCTCACTCAGGGCTCACGCCCGCCCGCTCAGCGCATACGCACGCACACCGCTCGGCCCCTTCTGTATTTTGCACGGCCGCTCACACCCTAGCACCTCACAGCCCTTACGCACCCCCAGCCTCTCGACCCCCCGCCCCACTGTCTCGCCCAGCCCGGCTCCCCACCCAGCCCATGGCGGGAGCGGCTCCCGGAGAGAGGAGAAGCCCCGCGGCGCAGACGCCGGCGGGTCACAGCCGGGGTGGTGGTGGGGATGCGCACGGGGCAACTGAGGCAGCGGTGGCAGGGTGCGTGTTCGTGGGAATGGGCTTGCGGGGGTTGGGAGGGAGATGCGACTGCCGTGTAGGCGCTGGGCAGCCGCGTGGCTCCAGGCACCCACCGCGGTGCGGCTGGGACGCTGCTCCTGCCGCCGCCGCCGCCAGCCCGGGCCGCGCTGGGGTGGAAGCTGCTGCCCCGTCCCGCGTGTGGGCACCGACGGGCCCCGCCGCGGCCGTTCGACTCCGCTCCGGGCGCTGGGTGAGCCGCCGTGCTCGCTGCGATCCCCGAGGGCAGCGGCTGCGCGGGACTGGGCTCTGGGCTCCCGGGCAAGCGGCGGGGAAGGAGGAAGGGGGACGGGGGCACGGCCGTGCCGCAGGCAGCGGGGCGGAGAGGGGGCCGGGGAGGCTCCCCGGGCAGGGCGCTGCCCGCTCCGAGCTGCAGCCGTGGCGGGCGGCGGCGGCCCCGGGCAGCGCGGGGGGGCAGTGGCACCTGCTGGCCGCGGCGCCTCACTGCACCCACCGCCCACCGGGCCGGGGCTCAGCCCCAGCCTTCGCCCCACCGCGGGTCGGGGCAGACCCCCGAGAGGGGTCGGGAGGAGCCCCGGCACCCCGCTCCGCAGGCAGGGAGACTCTCAGGGGATGTAGCCCCCACGAAGGGGAGGATGGGGCAGCCCCCACGAAGGGGAGGATGGGGTAGCCCCCTTGCTGCTAGCATGCAGGCCTTCTTACCTCGCAGCTCCCATGAGACCTCCCATCCCACAGCCCCCGGCCCCGCGGACTGCCTCCTGGGGCCCCGTCATTGCCTTCCCCCTGCTCCCCACTGGCTTTCCCAGCCCCACAGGCAGGAGAAGAAAGGGAGGCAGGCAGCAGGCCCAGGCAGGCGGCAAACCCCACACCCTGCCCCATGGGATGCCCTTGCCCAGGGGAGCATCCCCAGGTGCTCCCCCAGCAGCACAGAGGCTAGCATCATCCACCTGCGCTGCTGCAACAGCAACACAGGACTTTTCTAGCAGCAAGAGAGCAACAGTGACGTACCTGGTAGCCCATCCGGCCCCCAAAGCTGTCAGCTCTCAGCATGTACAGATTACTCACCTGTACGGCACACGGACTCCAGCCCTTATCCTCTTGTTCATGGTCTCTTCTCCCTCATTTTCAGATGGCTCTAACGATGCTCACTTGGTGCTCCAGATTCAGGCAGCTCGCAATTAATCGCTGTGCTGAACGCTCGAACCAATGAATGTATTCCCTCTGCGAGATGGAGGAAGCCCTGTCATCTTTGTCCCTGCACCACACACCGTGTTATAAGCCAGGCCCAGGAGCAATGACGCCCAGGAGAGAGGGAGCAGGAGTGGGAGAGATGGGGTCTGGGAGCCAGAGAGCACAGCCTCCGCAGCTGGCACAGGGCCAAGTGTGGACAATGAGGAGCAATCCCACTGTTTGAGCACAGGAGTGCAGGACCTGGTGTGCCTGGGGAAAGGGCAATCTGCAGGGAGTCACTTAAAGCCTGGAAATTGAACCCAAGATGACAGGCACACAGGCACAAAAGAGTACATGTGACATGTAACCACAAACAATGGAGGGACTCACCAAAGTCAGCAGCAAGGCCTGGCGGGAGGTTAAGGAGACACGACTCTGACCATCTTCTGCCTTCTGTTCATTGTGGGGGACCTGTGTGCTCTGCAGCAGGACACATAGCTCTGCCCAGCCATGGGTCTTGCTCTCCCTCAGATGTGGGACCTGCAGGGGCTTGAGATCACCCCTGGCAGAGGCATCCTTGGTCACTACTTGAACGGAGGTACCTGGAGAGAAGGACAATGCAGGCCATGCCCTGCCTGACATGGATAACCCCTTCTCTGACCAGTTGGACCTCGGCTGTAACAGTGCACCAGCACTCAGGCCACAATGGGCTGTACAAGACATTTCACACCAGACCTAAGCCAGTGCCTTTCTGGAAACACCCTGCAGGTAGGGGGCAGGTGTAAATAACAAAACATGACCAGCCACCTTGATCTTCTGTCTCATTTTGTGACTGGATACCCTCAGTCCACCCGAAGCTAAACTCGGCCAACAACATCGTTCCGGAGTGACCACATTGCAAAAGCAGAACCACTATCAGGGCCGTTTGCTGGCACAAAGAGCACAAGGGGGTCATACAAGGCCAAAAGCCCTGAAGAACTGGGTTTTTTCCAGAAAAAATGCTGGACAGAATGCTCTCTGCAAGCAGGGGACAGCAGGAAGGACACTGTATTCATCTCAGAGGAGAAAACCTGTCTCATCAAAGGCGCTTTCCTCGCACCGCTACCATCACGGGCAGGACATGTCTATGATTTTGTTAACACCAGAAGTGCTCAGCGCCTTCTGCAAAGTGACTCAGTAACACCAAGACTCCCCTTTATTTTCTCAGTGGGTCAACTCATGGATCTGCCCAATTCTTGAGATGAAAGGTGGTCAGAAACTGCCAGGGCTAGCAAGGACTCCTCAGATCTTGCACAGCAATCTGTGGCAGACCATGTCCTACAGGATGGCTTTTTTCACGAGTCTGCAACATGCTCGATGATAATTTGTAATATCCATAAAGCCTCAACTCCCAGAGTCCTGGGATTGGGCAAGAAACTTGAATTTACAGGCCCTGGAAGGCTGTAAAGAAAAGCTTAAGGGGTAAAAAAACCCAGCTAGTAAACAACATTTTTCTATCAATCCCCTGGCATTTTCATCGAGATGCTCAAGTTTTGAATAGGTGGTGCTGACGGCATTGGTACAAGTTATAAAGACTCTGCAGCTTGAACTCAGTCAACAAGACGAGACAGCCAGAAAAGAGCCTGATCTCTGGTGGCATCGCGCTCCGAAGAGCCGCAGGAGCCTGCGTTTTCCCCAGGAAAGCAGCCTGGTTTCTCAGCAGAGCCCTGCAAAGAGCCAGGCTCGCGGGGACAGCCTGGGCACGCACTAATGAGTGAGGCTGAAGGCTATCGATCCTCCTCTGACAGCTCCCGCTCCACCAGCCGCCGTCCCGGGCGGGCGGCAGTGCCCTTTCCGAGGCACGGCAGCAAAGTTCGTGTTCAGCGATTGTGCCTTGAGCGTGTCCCTTGCAAACAAGCTGACCTTTACTGCTGGTTTCAGGTCATTAATTAGGCATATCGCTCCCATGTTTATACACCTCTTCCGCCTGCTGGCTCCGGCATCACTTCCAGCAGTGCAGGGGAAGTCGAGACCACCCTCCCCTACTGCTTCTTGGGGAGAGGGAGCTGAGAAATGTTCGTGGGGTCTCGGGGCTGCTCACAGCACGGAGCGCTTCACATACAGGGAAATACTCTCTGGAAAGAATCGCAACGGTAATAAGGCTGCAAAATGTGTGTTTTGAACAAGCAGCCCCAGAATTGTTTATTTCCACAAGAAGAGTGAGATGCTGGCAGGAAAAAAAAAAGTAACAAGAGCTGCTGAAGGACCCAGACTTGCTTTTTGGACAATCTGGTTCAGGGTTACAGAAGGTGGACAAACCTGAAGCTTGTTCAGGGTACAGGAGGGGGGACTGATTGAAAGGGGCAACCACTAGAACAAGGCACAGAAATTGCTTCTCAGCAGAAGCTTTTGAGAGCAGCTCTGGGCCAACTTGACACAAGCCATCAAAAGAGGGAGCCTTGGGTTGGAGCCGCGGCGCTCCGTGACCAGAGGTAAACAGCAGTCACAGTTTGCTTTGTGTTAGGAGACCTGTGGTGTGCCTGTTTGCGCTGATCTCAGTATTTGCATATCCATGGCAGAAAGCCCTTGGTGAAGCTGTGGATTTTGATGGTGCTACTGGGTATATTTGAATAAATCAAAGCAGGGTGTCTTTCAGGGAAGATTTGCATTAGTAAGGGGGATCCCTTGGGCGTAACACACTGAAATCCCATGGTTTGTGACACCCTGTGGACTTCATGGCAGCTTCGAGTTGGCCCGTTTTCCTCCAGGCTTAGTGCAAGCTGGTGGAGGTGCACCCAAGTGACACAAAAAAAAGCTTTACCTCTTTACTCTGTTCACCCCAGAAGGAAATGAGCACCACGGGAGTGATCAGGGGAAAAGGCAGAGACCTTTTGCAGGCAGGCCTGGCATCGCTGGGTGTGTGATGGTGCCACTGCAAAGTAATATAAAGTTATACAGCAAGCACACCACCCATTTCCAGGGGGTGTGTTCAAATGCTGTGATTAATTTTTAAAATAAAAGGAAAATAAGAATTTTTAAAAATAGTAATCAGAAACATCTGGCCACCCCTCCAGCTGCTATTGGACCCCAGGCACCATTCCCCCTGCACACACATTCAAGCCCACAGCCCTTCCTTTCCCTATCTACTGCTGAACGTGCGAGTTTGGGGTTTGCTCTTTCCATACATCTCACAGCAACGGCTCCTGCAGAGCCATGTTTTTCAACAGAGTTTGTCTGGACTCAGCTGCTGGATGTACTTTTCCGAGTTATTTGAATAAACCAGTAGGAAACAGAGAGCTGTGACAGCAGTCTGAGCTAGCACCTAATCCCCTTGCGAGCAGGGATGCTGCTGCGGTATCAGATGTTCAGAGGGGAAGGAAAGGAGGCACACTGAATATTACCTATGGCAGCAATTCTTCACTACTCCCAGCTGCAGAGAGCTGGCTCAAACCAACACAAGATGGATCCCACGTGCCCACCTGTTCCTCTGGTCGTTTGGGGCTTTTTTTGCAAACAGCTTGGGAGCTCTGCTTGCGTTTCTTCAGCAGCTGCCATCCAGGTTGCCTACCCTGTTCGGCAGGATTTTAACTGCCAGGTTTGATTGCACAGCCCTAAACCAACAGCCAAGAGAAACATTTCTGTGCTATGGATTATTATAGCGTGGCAGAGTCGGAGGTGAGGCTGAGACACTGGGAGCTGTGCTTAGGCGAGCCGCTGGTTTATTTACTCATTATTTTTGCTCCTTTGCTTCTGTCTGGTGTCATGGTGGCCTCTCTAACATTAAAGGCTCATTTCAGCTCTGCAAGAGGAGTGATGCACACCAAGAAGTCTCCCCAGCTGCTAGTGGCCTTCTGCCTCTCAGGCACTTCATGCCTAGGGAAGAGAGCAATGCGCATCTTCTCCCCATAGCACGCACAGGTACATACACACACATGTTCCTCCGTGCCAACTGCAGATGAGTATTTTTACACAGCCCACTTTTCTTTATCCAGTTCACTATCTGGGAATCCTCCCTACTCGCTGCATCCTGCAACGTGGCCAGAACTAAGCACGTGTGGGGCCAGCCCTCAGCACTGGGGAACAGCTCTGTCCCCCTTCCCAGGCTTCCCATTCTGCCAGCTCACAAGACTGATCCCACTGAAATTAGCCAATAATGGCAGAAACACAATAAAAACTAAACCAAACAGCCCATGGACCATTGCTAATATATTACAGGGCCATTGCATACCGCTCACTCAGGGGACTGACTCACTGCCTCCCACAAAACCTTTTACCAGACTAGGATGGGCTTTTCCATATGTATGGGACCATATAACCAAAACACAGCAAAACCACAGCCAAGTCCTCCCAGCCCTGCCCAAGGGACGGCAATACCCCGCCTTGGGCAGTGCTCCCTCTCAGAGGTCACCCACACGCAGCCCTGCTCCAGTGGGCACTCCCTGACCTGCTCCAGCACAAAGGCAGATGGATCCCCTCCACAGAAACCCAGCGAGCCATAACTGAGCCATGAGCATCACCGTGCTCCCTGGGGCCCATCAGCACTCCACCAGCAGCCGCTCCCACCGGCCACACAGGGAGCAGTACAGAAATGACCAGAGGGTTTTTCTAACCAGCTTTGCAGGAGGAGCAGGTAGTCCTGGGCGTGTGGAGAGACATCTAGGCTAGCATTCAGAAAGGACAGAGGTTGGGCACCACCAGCTTTCCTTGTACCCTTCCCTTAATGAAATCAATCAAGTTTCTGCAGCTCAACTAGTTACCCTTCGTCAGCAGAGCCGGCTATGTTTAAGGCAAAATTGAGGCTGCCTCACTTGAAAGCATTTAATTTCCCAGTTGGGAGAGGTTAACATTCAATTACTCAGCTGAGAAGTAATTCAAGTTCACTCCCCAGGGCCCAAAAGTGTGTGTCGGCCCTCTCCCCCTGCCCATTCTTCACTGTCTCCATCCAAGACTGACACAGTGATGCTACCTTGGGGTCAGGGGCTGCAGTATTCATTCAATCCCTCCTACGAAAGCAGAAGTGCCCCAGGTGAGCTGTAACTCTCCAGTTTGCTGCACATCCCCAGCAAGCTCCTTTGGCACGGCCAGAGTCAAGTTTCCAGCAAAACAAATGGGTCTGAAAAGAGAGGGTACAACAGAGAGCAGCCGAGCAGGGGATGAAGGTTGCAGCTCCCACCCAGCAAGGTGTGGGCTTCACAGCAGGTTCACATCATGGTGAGAAAGGGGGATTGCATCATACATCCCCTTCAAAAACCAGGTCACAGTAAGCTGTGACAGCAGGAGACAGCCTTCCATGCACACTTGCATCAACCAGGCTTGCTGCCTGCGTTTAGCCCGGTTTGTGTCTGAATGGATCCAGGGTGGCAGCGCGAGAGTTAAAAAGATCAAAGAGCCAGGGTGGCAGCAGCAGCTCTCCACGGCTGAGCTGTATAAAAGGTCCAGGGGATAACTGCCTGAAATTGCCGGGTTCCCAGAAAGCAGAGCACGTCAGCGTGGTTTCCCAGGAAGGGAGGCCGCCCGGGAACGCAGAAGACTTTCTGTTTTTCCCTTACTACGTATCTCACCATCTAGTGGCAAAAGCAAATAATGCTGAGCAGCCATCCAGGAGCTGCAGCTGACTCTGGAAGGAGACCTCTCCTTGCACCAGCTTCTCCCAGTTACCTCCCACAGCTGCCTGGGCTGGAGACACAGAGGACACAGGGGAGCACGCGGCACTTCTCCCAGTCCCAAATCATGGCCAAGGCTCCTCTTCACAGGCTGATTCCCATGCAAGGACCTTCTGCCCAACTCCTGCCACCTTATCCCTGCTGTCCCCCCACCCCAGCTGTAACCCACAGGCTGCTGCACCTTCTCTCCCCAGGCACAGGTACCCACCTCCCAGCCTCTTGCCCAAACCAGCTGCCTGGCCCTGGAGAAGTGCCAGCCCCAGCTCCCAAGGGGACAGTGAGCGAAGACAGCTGCAGAGGAGCAGCGCAGGGCACCCTTGGGTCTCCCAGTGATCAAACCCAGCTCAGCTAAAAGCACAGGCTGAGCAAAGCCCCAGGAAAAGATGAGTGAGCTGGAGGCTTTCCTTCCCTGGCCTCAGCTGAACCTTTTGCCAGGACTGCAGTGAGTGGAGATCTAGGTATGTTGGGAAGGGACACAAATACCTTCAAGGAAAAACCATTACTGTGGGCTCAGCCCAGAGTTACATATACCTGTGGTGCTGGGGAGGGCTTGCCCTCACCAGCTCTCTGGAGGTGCTTTCTCCCCACGCTGCCCTTTCGCCATCAGGCCATGCAGAAGGGGACATTTCTGCTGAGGCCAGACCCCCTTCCCACAACCCAGCCACATTTAGACAGGGCAGAAAGGTTTGCACGTGGATCTGCTCTGTGGGAGGAAAGGAGCAGAGACCTGCCTGCGCAGAGGGACCTCCCGGAGAGGAGAGCTGGCAGAGCGGGTACAGCCTCCCAGCACGGCCAAGGGCTGCCCTGCAGTTGAACTCTGGCTGGCAGATGGGCCGACACCTTCCCGGCCTGCGTGACGATAGCCAGGCGAGCAGAGAGCTGACAGAAGTGTTCATCATCCGGTGGGCACAGGAGGCAGGGTTCTTCTCTCCAGGGTTTCCATCCTCACTGTGCTTTGCAGATCCTGCGTGCAACGTGCCGCAGAGGGAAATCCATCATCCTTGCTGTGCTCATTCCCTTGTTGCCTACAATGCAATTAGCCCTATGCAGATTGCAAGGTACAAGGCTGGGGTTTTTTTTCCTGAGAGGCTCAAATTAAGTTTAAACACCAGCTTTTGATTTATTTGCTTATTCAGCACCATCAGTTGCTTTTCAGCAACACAAAACAACTCTCTCCCCAGGAAACATTTATCCTATCTGGGAATACTTTAGTGAGAGTGGTAACGCGTAATCAGGACAAAGCACTTAAAAGAAGGCAGGCTGACATACTAGAAGCTGAGAGAAGAGGTATAATAAGGTATAATATGTCTCCACATGTGCTTTCTTAACTCAGTGCTTTTTCCTTTTCCCTGGAAACATCATAGGTAGCAAGGGAAATTCCTGCCATACAAAATTCAAGGGCAAAATAAACCCACATCTTGCCCTGAAACGTCACAGAGAACTAAAGACATACCAACCAGCATTAATCTATGCTCTCTATTCCTTCTTTTTTTTCCCTGAGAAGCGGTTTCCAACCCCACACAGAGCAACGCCAGCAGATTCTTCCACTGCAGTTCTGTCTTTGAGCTTGGATGAAGGATACTGCGGGGCAGTGCTCTCAGCAGCACAGGATGCCATCACCTTCCTCACAAGGCTTGATGTCTGTAGCACCCTCTGCCACTCTGAAAGCAATAGAGGGGAGGGAAAAAAGAAACCTTTGCTGCTTTGCTTACAGGCTCTTCAGCCTGTCAGCACCAGTTAAATGCAAGGGCAGGAGGACTGACAGGGAAAGCAAGCTGGGAAACGCTGGAGCTCCCCTGCAGACCTGCAGAGCTGAACCCACCCTGAACTCATCTTTCCACTTGTGGGGGCCAAGCTGTTTGCTGGGTCACAACCACAAAGAAGCAGGAATTGGCATAGAGCATCCGAGTGTTACTGGAGGTGTGGCCCCACTGCGATCAGACACATCGAGAGGAAAACAGCACAACCGAAATCTCAAGACTCGACAGTTCCCTTTCAGTTCAGCTAGGCTAAAAATACCCCCCAAATTCTCAGAAAGGCAGCTCATTGCAGGCTTCAGCTGCCTTTGATCAACGGCCCGTCAAAACTGTTTTGTTGAGCAGACCCTCCTCACCACCCAGCAGTCAGGGTGTATGGGATCAACCACCAGCTCAGGTGCTACCAAGGAGGGTTCCCAGCGCCTCCAAGCATTAGGACACCTCACCAGGCCTGCAAAGTCCTCTGGAGTTGAAGTCACTGAAGGTCACCATTGATTCCTCACTACAATCCAACGTCAGTTTTCCTTAAGCAGGACTAGAGATGGGAGTGGTAAAAAGCAATTGTAGCCATTTTAACAAATATCTTAAGAAAATCTAAATGTTTTTAATGTTTCTGGTGAATTAAATGTCTGCATGGAGTAGGAGTGTAATTTTCTCATTAATATTTCACTAACAACTTAATTGTGGGATCATATGGGTTTTCCTAAAGCAAAAATGCTGAGCATTATTAAGCATTACACATCAGAACTGTGTATGGCACCCCCGTGCCACTTCAAACACCAAGACATTCATCCTTATTCCTAAATGGCCCACAGACCTGTCACATAATCAAAATTATGCCTGTTTGAGTCTTGACGCACAACCCCAGCCAAATCATTGTCTGGTAAGTACTCAGACATCAAAACCCTTCACAGGGACTCAGACACCACATAAACCCCTGGTTGCTCTCTACAAACCAGGTGTCTGAGGAGCCAACAAAGAAGCTGCAGAGCAACATACAACTGTGCCACATGCAGCAGATCCATCTTCTATGTTTCTCTCTCCCAGCCATCTTTTCCCAAATCCTGTTTTTTCTCCTGGTGTCTCTATTCTGCAGCAGAACTAGAGAAACAGGGCTCACAACCGACACAAAGCAAGTTCAGAGGAGGAACTGGGCACACCGACAGGTCTATGGACCGGATGCTGCTGGTCCCACATTGTCTCTTTGCTCTCCCTGCCCTTCTCCACTTCAGCTCAGCCCAGTGTGGGAAGCACCAGGGTGAGATAAATGGCTGTTTGCAAAGAGAGACAAATCTGAAGTAGGAGATGGGAGGTGAGAGCACAAGTGGAGAGAACGAGATCAGACACTGCAAGAGCTCCCAGCAAAATCCCCAGGCGCTGCTGAAAAAGCCCCTCCTCCTCATGGAGAATTCTGTTACTTCCAAATACGGTTCTGTTTTAATGTGACATCAGCCCCTCCCCAAAATTTCAAAAGCTTCTTCTGAAGAAGCTGTGGCCTGGCTCCAGGACCATCCATCTGGTGGAGCCACAGACCCAAGAATCTTGGCCGTGCTCTCCCGCCTGGCAGGCTGTCCCTGGAGCTGCGGCTGGCTGTGGGCTATCAACGGCACCAACCAGGAGACACTGGGGACCCGCTTACCACATCGCTCAACCTGCTTTTAGGGAATGTCCTCCAGTGCCTTACACCCCTTCCTGGCAAACCTTCAGCTCCCTGGTGCTGCTGGGAATCTCTCCTGGTCCGCCACACCAGAACCTGTCACAGGCAGCTTCTTGGGAGGCTGGAAGTGCCCAGCAGACCTGAAAAGAAGCATTTTACTTGGAAAAGATTAAGAAGCCTGAAACCAGAGCTGCCTGGCTGACCAGCAGCTCCTTGCACAGCTGAGTTTGCTGCCCTGGGCTATGCCGACAAGGACAGAGCCTTTCAGGCTTCTTAGATGTAACTTGCCACCCAGTTAACATACTTGGCAAGGACAGAAAAAAGCTGAAGGGCATCCAAAAATCTCGGGCCGTGCAGAAGGACGAGCTTCACAGCGTTATTCTCACCATGGCTGATTTCAAACAGCATTTTAAGACTTTCAAGGAAAAATGTATTTCCATTAAAGCTGTCCACGTGAGGTTTGGAAATCACTTCAGGTGGCACAGCTCCAATAGTGCAGGCCAAAAAGCAAACCAGCTACTAGGTCAAGAGAAGCAGCTACCAAACTACAGCAAATTAGGGATTCATTAGGAGTCATAACAAAGAAATACTTCACCAAGAGAAAGGAAGAAAGACAGGGTTGTGGGAAGAGCTTTTAAAAGGGAACACTTGTGTACAATTTTGCAGATAGCATCTCGCTCAGAGGCAGTGGTGTAGATTGATCTCTAAAGACTCTTAAAAGGTTTTGCAGTGGAAAAAAAATAGTTGCAAGGCATACAGTCAGATCATTAACTGCGCAGCCCAGGCTGCCAGCTGCTCACTCAAATACTCCAGATGGCTCCTCCTCTAAAACAGCATCATTTGATCTCTGTAATCGAATTAGCTCCCACTCCTACAATCCTAAGTGAGGCAAGGCTTGTAGGAAGAGATGATGTATTTTATTTGACCGAGATGGCTTGAGAAAAACAAAACAAATTAGCTTTCAAGGCCCTCTGCCTCTTCTAATTGTATCACAGCTAACTGTCCCCAGCCCTTTAACACCTTTCTTCTGCCATTGCCCACCACACACAGTTGAAGCATCAGCTATACTCCATAAAGCTGCCCAGGGCCCAGATTTTATACAGCATTTGCACACTAAATGCTCCAATGTACAGGAAGGACCTAAGTCAACAGCTTCCCACCAGTGGAAAGGAGGACCTGTGGCTGGAGAGCAGCACTGGGACACACAATATCCTGAAGGACTTCTCCTGGATTAATTACACAAGCATGTAATCTGTCTCACCAGTCACCCAAGACATTTTTTGAGCCTTTATAATGCAGCCTGCAGGACACAGGGTGTCAGAAACAAGACATTTTCTTCACTTCTCAATTAGAGCCAACATGCACTGTTGTTCTGAGGGTGGATGCTCACTTCAATGATTTGAGCAGAAAGTGGTCATCACCAGAAAGGCCCCCCCAGCCCCAGGGACTGCTGAGCTCTAACACAGATTATCAGTAGGATGCTGCTTTTGCTTTCTTTTCTTTCCTCCCTGCCCGCCCAAACTCCCCCCAGCTATGGGAATTTCTTACACAGCTTTCTGCAAAGGCTTCAAGGTCTTCACTGTCAGTCTTCAACGTCTCTTCCAAAGAAACACCACCACTAGAAATTTCCCAATGTTTTCAGAAAGTGTTGGGCATTGACAGTTCAAAAGACCAGCTGAAATACTCAAAGGTCACAGCTTCCAAAACTATGCACTGCCACCAGCACGGAGTCCTGGCATTATTTAAGTCAGCATACTTACATAGAATTTCATATTAACCTTGTTTCTCACACCTAGTTGTAAGAGATGACGAAAGACAATTATAGCTAATCAGAGGAAACAATTCATTACCGAGGTGGGTGCCTTGCATCTGAAGCCTAACACCCTGTCTGATCACTGCCTAGTGGGATTACTCCTCACTGGAGTTTAGTGCTGAACTTTATCACCCACTCAACTTTAATTTTTGTAACAGAGCTGTACTTTTGTTTCACAAGCTAGAAATACACAAAAAATAAAATAGCTATCTAAAGGCCATGAATTAGGAAAAATAAATCAGAGCTGGGACTAGAGAGCTATGGAGAAAAGCAACAAAAATTATCACAGAATGGAAGAGGGTTTGTTTGAACAGAAGCTAAAAAAAATTAGAAGTCTATGACTTGGAGAAAAAACTGCATCTTTTATGAAAAAAAAAAAACAACCCAACCCTCAACAGTAGTAAGCAGCAGAGGAACAGGAAAACGACTGTTCATAAATTTCTCAGAATATAAGAACTAAGAGTCACCAAATGAAATAAGGTGGTGTGGTTTGAAACCAACAAAAGGAAGTACTTTTTCACCCAGCACATAATTCTATTGCAGAATTATAAGACACAGGATGTTGCAGAGGCCAGACAGACAAATAGATTTAGAATTTTTAAAAAAATAAAAGAAAAAAGCACTTTCTTTTGTGAATTTGACTGCTCTGTCAAGGGCTACTAAATGCAGTGATGCAGATGCTGCTCCTCCTGGGCAAGCCCCTCAAGCGCTGGTTGGCGAGGTCTGGAGCAGTGTGTCCCTGTTATGTTCCCTACACACCTGCGGCTCAGCCCTGTCACACCAGGGAGGGATGGACAGTACGCGGTCCAGCATCACCCTCGTGATGAGGCTGGCCAACTCCTTAGCTCTCACCTCCCATCTCTCCTACTTACAGTGACAGGGATTGACTCAAAGACAGATCTTTAGGCACACTGCTCAGACCCTCTGCTGACTTTAATCACAGCGATCTGGCGTCAGGACAGAAGTACTCATATGATTATTACGGGAGTGACTCCTGCGCACTATGAGAACCTGTTCTGGTTTCCAAAGCCATCAGCCACCCCAAGTACACCAGTACGTAGGCTCCTTCTCGTCACCTTACCCGAGCTGCAGAGGCCTCACTGTTCTGATTTCAAAGGGCAGCAGCATTTTTGGTTTGTAGGACACTACAGAAGCACAACCTTCTTGGAACAGCAGCTATCACAATGAGCTTTACTGAGGTACAAGACATCAGTTCAGAGCTACGTCACTGCCCAGCAATGTTGTCTTTCAATTAACCTGGACATTTAAATCTTTTAATAGGCAACAGAGTCATACAGCTACTTTAATTTTGCTGTTGTTGAAATGCATCTTACACTAAAATCCAAGACTTATTTGCCCTTTCAGAGATGAAGGGCTGGTGTTATTTCATTATTTGCCCTACTGTACTGTAGCAAAGTTGCAGCAAAAGATTTACCAACATTTGCTTTATCAAAGGTGTCCAATCTATGTGACTGAGTAAAGCAGCTACTGTCATGCAACTTTAGAAGTTTCCAGTAAGTGCTATACATAAAAATCTGTACTTTGCTTAGAAAAAAGTTAACCTTTTAAAAAGTAATGGGTATAGAAAGAGAAAGCAATTCTTGACAATTTCAGGCACTGCAAAAGTACAACTCACACCCACATCAGACTAGAAGTACTAGAAAAGTTGCAAAAGACTCAGTGGCATCTTATTTACAAATATACTATTTATAATGAATGCATTGATACAGAATGACTCTTATAAAAAAGCAAGGCAATCTTTTATATAGACATAACAATCAACATTACAATAATTCAGATTAAAAGTACAATTTTGTAGACTGTTTACACTCTTGTTTAGCTTTTAACCACAAAATTAAGTGTGGTCTGGTATTTTTCCACAGCAAAAGTCCTGTGCAGTCCTGGTTAAGACCTAAACATCAGAATAATAAACATAATTTTCTGATCTTTGCTAACATAAAACCAAAAACCGTTTGTAGATACTATCATTTGTTTGTATTTGTCCTTACTGTGCCTTGAAGTCTGTGTTGTGCAAATTACTGCCAACTGCACATTTCTAATTTCTAATTAGAAGCTATTCTGGCATGCCAATTTGATACAACTGAGGTGTGATACTGACTACGTGAAAACTCTGAGTTGCATCCAGATATGAAGACTTCCCTGATAGGGGTTTGTCCTGATGCAGAAATTTAATTTATTTTTGGGGTGTAAAAAAGAAGGGGAGGGGGAGGTGGGGAAGAAAAGAATAACCTCTCAATAAAAGAAAAATCAAATAACAACCTTTTCTAATTGTTAAATGATAAGTATTTAAAGGTATTTTTCAAACTCCCAGGATAAAAGATGATACTTGAATTCCAGGTGACAATGGCTTTAAGTGCTACCCAGCTAGACAGTTTGAATACTAATTTACTAAATCATGTACATGAGCAAACACGACCTTCAAAGAGCCTGAACATGCACTTTCTCACACTTCAGCAAAAGATGGACAAAACTGCAGAGAAAAACCTTAAATCCAAGGGAGGCACTGAAGCAAATACTCTACAACCCAAGTCTCTTTCAGAAAAAGGGTGTATGAATTTCAAAGTTTTACAGTAGCATCTGGCAAACAGAAAGGTTCCAATTACACAACCGTGTGACCCACCTTTACATGCAGCATTGCCACTGCATTTATAGTAGACAACTCTGACAACGAAGGTAAATATGGGACAGCCAGAGACAGAACATTAATGGGTTTATACTCAAGGAAATAAATCTTGCAAAGAATTACCAAACAACTTTGCTTAGTAAATTTAAATGCAATTGTGACCAACATGAGTCACAATGGCAATTATTCCTCCTTTTCCTTATTTAACAAATCTCTAACCTGCTTTACACCTTACCAGACTTCCATAATACCGCAGAGTCTATAGTAATTTAGGTTGTTGAATCAAGGCGTGAGTCAGGATAGTGTCTTTGTGGGGCATGTGTATATGTACATATTCTTATGTACATAGGCACAAGACATACAAAACTGATTCTTTGTCTATGGGCAAGCAATCGAGGTCTTGATTTTCACCCCAAAGTAAAGATTGTCAAGACTTTTCAACAACCCTTCTAAATTATCCCCCCAGTATGGCAAGGGGAAAAAGAGATTCAATACAAGTATCTGGGAATCACCTGTTCCTCCATCTCGTTTTCAAAGATGCCATAAAGAATTAATTTCTCCACTTTGTCAGTGCTTTCACACATATATAGGTACACTTAAACGTATATGTATGTATGTATACATACATTTGTTTGGGCAATGTTCTTTCCATTCATACTTTAAGTGATCAGGCCAAACAAAATTCTTGAACATGTACAGGCCAGCATGTGCGTCCAACTAAGGATTAAATACGAAGTAGAAACTGCAGTCCAGCATCCTTGGAAACACAGAAGTCTCTTATGTCAGGATGTAAGACCATTTTGAACGCTGGAACCAGTTGGATTTACATGGATCTGTGCATAGATTTGGATATAAATCCATGCATGTGCTTATATGGATTTATATGCATCTATTCCCAAACCATTAAGTATTTAAACTTTTGGGTAATTTTAAAGAACTTTGCCAATTCCTCTGAGTTGCTTTCTCCTGTGCCAGAACTCCCCTCATGCTGCTTTTATTTAAATCTCTCCCGAGACACTGAAAAAATAAGTGTGCACCTCAGAACGTATAAAATTCAACTCCTAGAACAGGGCTCAGGATTATCTGGCATTGCAACAACCATACTAGTACAAAGATAGTTTTGAAAAATATCCTGGGTTTAATATAGTAATGAATTAAAACATAGCTTTATTTATTCCTGTAAGTGTAATGAAAAGAATAGTTTGTTTTTAAGCGAGTGTAACAAGCACTATTTTGGTAGCCAACTTCTCCACAAGAATTTATGGCAGAGGGAGTCAGCTCCAAACACACAGTCATTAACCATGTACCTTAACAAGGTGAATAATCAACATATTTACAAACTAAAACAAATCCAATCCCATCAACTCTTACAAAAGTGGGATTGAGGAGCAGACGGGGAGTGAGACCAAGATGCTTGATAACACAAGGGGTCGCCACTTTTGTTTTAAGGAACCTTATTAATCAAACCAGTTTCCCCTAGTGACCTGAGGGCACGAAAATGGATTTAGCAGTATATTCCGCAGTTAGATTACAGTCTTGATACTAAGCATTTCAGCGTCTTCATATTTTAACAGCTTAATGCCGAGAAACATTAACTTCAGGCAGAACTGTAAGGAACTAGCCTTTCATAAACTAAAGTATAAACTGAAAAGCTACAGTAGATGTAAAAAAAAAAGAAAATAAAAGGAGAGGGAGGGGGAACAGAGCGTGAGAGAAAGAACAGAACATTACTTAGTAAAATCCAGTGACATCTACAATAGTTTTACAGCATGTTTAAGCCCTCTAAGGTTTTATATCTCCACCTGCCTTCCATTAAAACTTGTTAATGAAAAGACGTACGAGAAAACAGAATGCAAACAGATCAAGGCAATGTATCTAAGTAAGTGTGCCTGAAAGGCAGAAATAATATTTCCCAAACTTCTGCATGTGAAATAGACTGATTTGGTTTGGTTCAAAAGGTACAGTCTTCTAAGTCGTACTACCCCAGCAGCAATTCCCATGAGGATAAACTGGACAGTTCTTGAGTTAACCATGGAACGCAACCACCTCCAGTTCCTACCTACCCTCCTGACAAAGGACAACTGGCCCAACAAGTGCAGCAATAGTGTAAATCTCCCTGAAGCATCTTCTTCTGCCTTACAGACAACCGAGAAAGCCGGGATAAAACTGAACGCCCGCTACTTACAGTGTTTCTCTTGAGCTACTAACATCTATGCACAAATGAAAAAGGTGCCTCTTTTTTAATCGATCGGTTTAATACTGAAACAGATAGGATGAAGTTAAAAAAAAAGAATAATCAAGATACTGAACTGACTATTTTGAAGCAAGTGCCCCAGCTGTGGGGAAAAGTGCATTTAGTTCAGCAGCAAAACAGCACAGTGTGAAGATATTGTGCTTGGACACAGAAGTTCCATAATGGAAGGAGGTACAAGGCAAGTCAAGATATAAAACCATAGTACATTGTTAACCAACCTTAAAACTTACATATATTGCAGTGTTTAAAAGTAAGACACATTCATTTATTGTACAAGGACTATAAGGAATCCTTAAAATTGCCTGTTGTAGTTTATGATTCAACATTGTAATAAAAATGTACATATATATTATTTCCTTGCCACTTCACTGTACTGCTGGACCTCGTGGACCTGTTACTTCACAAAATGAAAACCGCTCTTCACTGAGTATCCTCAATGTTTTTACCAATCTGAAAAGTTTTACTTGTGCTAGAAAAGACCAACTGCAAAAGGCTCAGTTCAGATATGTTATGCCTGCAACTGATAATTCAGGGAAGCAAGACTTGGAATTCAAGCTTTTTTTTCTTTTTTTCTCCTTTTCTTTTGTTTTGACTGCATCCTTTTCACCTGCCAGTTGTTCTGATGAGTATGTTTTTAGTATACAAACCGGTTGATAAAAATTCATCAGCAGAGGCATATAAACTCTAGATATGATTGATTAAAACAGAGCAAATCAGAATAAAACAAAATCCAGTGATTTACTCTGACTGTAAACAATATAAAAACACCATTTGCTTCAAATCTCAAAATAAGTTAAAAGAAAATCCCAACCTCAGGACACATGACCCTTTTGGGTTTTGACACAAAAAAAAAAAGGGAGGAAAACAGAAGAGTTCATTATATAAAGGTTATACATTTCTCTTAAATGAAAGGAAATCTAAGCAAAATTTAAACTTTTAAGTTCATTGGCAATTGCTTTAAATGAACTGGCATTTCCAGATTATTCAGACAACTTCCATCGAATTCAGCAAAGAAAACTTAGACAAGCATTTTTACAGAATAAAAAAAAAATCTAAATGGCTATGATTCCTCTATTAGCAGAAACACATAATGCAGTCTTAAATTTGCCTTTTTATATTATTTATATATTTATATATATATAATATAATATAAGCCACATATTATATTATATATACATATACAGACAATTACAACATTAATGCAGTTTGTATTTTGTACAGTGTATTGGACAATCCGATTAGCATCAGACCATGGCACGATATGGTCCCTGCATTTTTAGGAACTGAATGATGAAGGAGGGTCCTCCTGCAACAATCTGAGGTGGAAGGTGGCTGAGCGGGCAGTTCTCAATACTCATTATTGACAGTTTGCTGCAAAGAGCCAGCTCAAAGGGAAGGCTGTGCAGATTGGGGTTGTCATTCAAATACAGTTCTTCCAGGTTCTCCAGTGTACCTGGTTAAAATAAAATAACACAAAGTAGTATTTTTGAATTCATGCAGTTTATAACTTTCAGACAGAAGCTCCAAGCCCATTTTAAGCTTCTTTACTCTGTAGAATCTCGACTTGGTGACTCATCTGAACTATTTTCAAGCACCAGAACCTAAGCAAGAACTGATATGCTTTAGTTTCCATGTAAAAATATCCACTACTACATCTCTTTTTGGTAAAAACTGAGTTGAGAATACGCAGAATAAGAGAACTGAGAGGGACTTCACCATAACTGTTCAGGCAAGTGCTTTGCGCTTGCAGGCAACATTGAATTGCTATCTAGTTAGAAGGGCCTAGAAAATATTTATAGCACACAGTATTATGTATTATCTCTATAAAAATAGCTTTGCCATACCTTTTATTTAATTAGAACACATACATTAAGGACCTGAAGCTGTAACTGTAGTGCACCATGGGAAGAAAGGGGAAGAGATCTCTGCACAGCCGTGAATTTATTACACAGAACAAACCTTTGTGAAAAATGCCTCCTGAATTCAAATTTTACAACCTGACTCTATTATAGGCACTGTAGGTTAACCAGAAGATGGAAAAGATATTAATTTTTCCTTTCTTAAGACTTCCATTCCTCCACAGCAATCAAATATCAAAATTAATATATATCTTTGAAATACAATCCAAATGTACACTCCTCAAAACATTCCCCATTCTCTAATCTTCTACACCATAAACTTCTCCTATAACCTAGAAGACTTTCATCTTTCACAAGAGAAAGCAGTAAGATAGGCCTCAAGGGATGGAAAACCAGCAGAAAAGGAAAGGTTAAGAAATAACGGGAAATAACTTATAACTTTAGATGAAGCAGTCACATCTGAAAATACTAATACAACACATCTGATCTGTTAACCAACAGTATTTTAAGTTTACATACATTAATTCTACTGTTTATTTCCATAGCATCCAAACTCTCTACACTAACTTATGAAACAAGTTACAATGCTCCAGATTTAGAGTGTTTTAGGCCCTTCTCACACTGAGACACATACAATATGAGCAGAAGCTGTAACAACTCCTCGCGAAAGATGCTGGGAGAGACAGACCATGTCCCAGTCTTCTCTAGCTGCACACCTCGCTGTTTGCACATTTTGCTTTGTGTGGCTTCTTCCATCTTTTTTCCTCCGTAATGAGCTGTAACTTTAAGATTTTAACTTAAGTGCTCAGAATCATGTTCTGGAGATACTTGTGACTGACTGTAAAACAAACTGGGGTTCTCGGTTTCAGATGTTCTGAATCTCATTTACTCTGGATGTCTCACGTAGACAAAAAGACTCCTATTCCTCCCTTTTTTTCTGTAGACTTCCTCCTCTTCACTTCCTTTCCTTATCAAGGTGAAAAATAATAGGGTGGCTTACAAACAGAAGTGGGCGCAGAGGGACTATCAGCAGAAACACTTCAGCTGTCTATACCTTACACAAGGTTTTGCCTACACCATGCAATTACAACAGGATTGGTGCATTTCTGACAGAGTCCTCTCTCCAGGAACAGTTTTATGAAGTTGAGTTACTGATAACACACAACTTGAAGGAGAGAAAAGGAATAAGGGTGGGAACAGAGGTGGCCAGCAGGGACAAGGAGGTGATTGTCCCTCTCTACTCTGTCCTTGTGAGGCCGCAGCTGGAGTCCTGTGTCCAGATCTGGGGCCCCCAATACAAGAAGGATGTGGAACTGTTGGAGAGGGTTCAGAGGAGCCATGAAGATGATTAGAGGGAGCACCTCCTCTACGAAGAGAGGCTGGGGGAGCTGGGCTTGTTCAGTCTGGAGAAGAGAAGGCTGCAGGGGGACCTCATTGCAGCCTTCCAGTCCCTGAAGGGAGCATACAAACAGGAGAGGATTCAACTTTTTAAAAGGGTAGACAATGACAGGACAAGAGGGAATGGAAAGCTAAAGGAAGGAAGGCTTAGATTAGATATTAGGGGGAAGTTTTTTTACAGAGAGAGTGGTGAGGTGCTGGAACAGGCTGCCCAGAGAGGTGGTGGATGCCCCGTCGCTGGAGGTGTTCAAGGCCAGGTTGGATGGAGCCCTGGGCAACCTAGTGTAGATCCAGGCCTGAGGTTGGTGCCCCTGCCTCTGGCAGGGGGGTTGGAACTCTATGATCCTTGGGGTCCCTTCCAACCCATGCCATTCTATGATTCTATGATACTATCACTGTTCCAAGTTAGTGGGTGTTGGGTGGCTTTCTGCAGAAGAACTGCAAAGCGCTAGGCCATGTGTTCCACTGCAGTTCAGCAAGATAAAGATCGTACCCTATAGAGCTGTTCCTGCGGCGCATGCTCACATCAGGTTGTGTATATCTACAAGTTTCACATGAATATTGTGGCTTTTACTTATGAGCACAGTAGATGCCTATCTTCTGTGTCAGAATCTGCTTTGGTTAAGGCTTGCTGCATAAATCCAGAAAAAGGGATCTTACCAATTTCCTCAGGAAGGTGTGTAAGAAGATTCTCTCCAAGCCCAAGGTGCGACAGATTGGTAAGATGACCGATACCTCTGGGAAGGGTGGTCAACTGATTATTAGTCAGAACCAATTTCTAGGGGGAAAAAACACATTTTGAGAAATTAACTTAATGACTTCTGTGTCAAGTGACAGTAAGTAACATGATACGCAAATGAGAAATTCACAGGTTCTACTCTCTAGCCATTTGATCAAAAATTTTCTACCCATCAACAAACATTCCAGACCTCTATTAAGCACCAGCAAACATAAAGTAGCAGATAGTAAAATACTTGCCTGAATTTTAAAACTTTCATGAATATGACTGAAACAAGAGGCTATTGCCCCTTATGAGTGGCAGTATTGTACTCATCATACAACAGTTAAACTCTTCAAAATCTGTTTGTTCAATACTAACTGATACATCTGGGGAAGAATTAGTGGGGACAGATTGCAGACAAAGTTGTGCTGTGCAAGATTCTTAACTTTTGGTTCTATGTCAAGTCCCAAATAGTATCCCTCATCAAACTAGCTGTAATTAAATCAGCATGGTGTAAATAAGAGACACAAGATGTTTATCTCAGCCCATTATTATTTCACCTGCAGATCCTTGAGGTAAGCTATTTCATTTGGCAAGGATTCCAGTTTGTTTTCCTCTAAATCTAGCTCTCGGAGTTTCCGTAGATTTCCAATTCCATGGGGAAGTTTCTTTAGTAGATTGTTTGACAAGATAAGAACCTAAAAAACCCCAAAACCCAAACACACAGAATTTCAGCACAAAATTTCACACAGTTAGTAAATCATAATGACAACAGGATCTTTTTATATTTTCAAGCAATGAAGTCCAAGATTAGCCTAACATTCAAATTATGGAAGCAAACTTAAAATATTAGACAAGTAATCAGTGATTTACATTTTTTTTAAGTCTTTAATGATACATAGGTTTATGACAGACTAAGTTTAAATATTATTTTACATAAAAAATGTAGAACAAAGCCAAAGAACACCTTGTTTCTTCAAATGACCACAGCAAAACAATTTATTGCTGGACTTTCCTATCATTTTGTTATCCTTCCTTATAGCTACCTCATAACCATATTTGCCAAGTGGTTGGCAAGTCCTCTTTAAAAAAAACTTAATCCTTCCTTTTCACCCTGTGTCCCTTTGGTTGGGAGCAGCAACAAGTAAACAGACAGGTCAGAGCACCTAAACAGCCAAGCTGCACAGATACCCACTGCTTTTCAAAACAGTCTCCTATCACACACCCACCCCTACCTACCGAGTGTTATCCTCTTGTTTTTCTTCTCCTTTCTAAGTTGAATTATAAATATCCCAGGTTCAAGAAAGGTACTGTTATTTGCAACGTCATTTTACACTAGTTATTCATTATCCCACAAGCAAGTTAACAAGCATTACTACACCAGCATACCGTTTTTCCTCCCAGAAAGTCTGACACTCCACAGAAACAATCAAGCCTCAAAACACAGTGAGCAGCAAGGTAGTTAATTACTGATTAAACAATTCTATTATCCAGCTATTTACCAAGGCAGACCAAAACATGCGGGTGTGAAAGAGCACCTGACATGGTGCATGCACAGCGCCCTGCTAAGCCAGCCAAGGCTGCAGATGCCCAGCTTCTAACCAACGCCAGCTCTCAGCAGCTTCATGTACACAGAGGCACTGAACGCAGGAACAGAACAGAGAACAAGGCTAAAAATCAAAAGGGAAATTCAAAACCAGTAAAAGACAGCATCTTAGCCTTAGCACAAGCAGTATTTTGGTGGCCTGCCTTGATGCACTACAATGTACAGGCTGAACAACAAGAATAGTACCGTTTGAATCGCGTATCCAGAAACAAAAGCAGGAACAGAAAATACACACAGTGCAGCTGACTTAGCACTGCTTGTGGGAACATTTGCTTTTGTGTAAACACTGCCCAAATAGTTCTTTGTATTTGATTCTTTAATTACAGAGAAAAAAAATGCTAACAGGTCTGCAGACCGTGCAGGTCTTCAGCTTTGGAGGCAGCAGATCACCAGCAAACCCGGCTGTTAGAGGTTACTGGCTTGTCAGTCACGTCATTCACAGCCACAACTGGAAGGGAACAGGGCCACTAAATAGCTACTACTCTGCCATATTGTTTTTCTCCCAAATTACAGGATCTATTAATTATTGAGAGCAGTGGTCACAGTGGTAATCTGCAATTTCAAATACACCATATGCTATTGTACTTAAACAGATTTTTCCCAGCAACTCACAGAGCTTACCAAGTCCCCTCAGCTGCCTGAACAGAGCACCTCTCGACCTTTATGTCCCTCCAAGGCAATAAAGTTTTGTTTCTGCTGATGGTACCGTAGGAAACAGGACTAGGGGACACAACAGGTACACTTCGCAGTTTCAACCTACAAGTTCCTCCCCCTCAATGGCTGAGAATTCCCACCTGGCTGCCTAAGAGGTGCACAGAGCTACATTCAATCCACCTCTGGCTGCAGACCATTTCACTATGTTTTTCTGATCCTTTCTGTTTCCATGCTGCTCTCTCCAGGAATTGAACTGAGTTCAGTGCCATTTCATTCACAACAGTAACTTTCTGTTGAGAAAAATTTTCTTTCTACATAGTTAAAAATATATATGTAGTTAACAGACACAGACACTCACCTAGAGCCTAAAGAAAAACATTCAAAAAGCTGTTGAAAATAACCATGTACAGATGCAACACATCTATTTAAATAGCATACATACACACACAACTTTATTTGGCTTTATTTGACCCCAAAGTAGTATTACTTAAACCTGAAGTAGAAAATGCCTATTTGAAGGAATTCAGTCAGCTGTTGACTTATACTCTTCTCACCTCAAGAGAAACAAGCCCAGATACATCCTCAGGGATTTTTGTGAGCTGATTAGTCGCTAAGTTCAGTTCTACCATACTAGTCCAAGTCCCGAAGTCCAAGGGGAGAGAGGTCAGCTGATTGTCCTGTGATTTAACATATCAAACATTTAGGGGTCTGCACTTGGAAGAAGTCAGCAAGGCATCTGAGAGATTGAACAAACTGCTTATAAAATACTTCATATCAAAACAGACAAGCAAATCAGCAGAATAAAATATTGATAATTGGCAAAATATTTTTTTAATTCCTCAAAATACAGTAAGCTAGAATTACAGAACTGACTCTGTGTTACTAACACAAACTGAAGTGGAAAAATTATAAGTCCATAATTCAAGATTTCATATGTCCCAGTAGCTAAAATATTTTTTGTCCTTTCTTTGCTGAATACAATGGAGGGGAGTCAGAAGGACAAAAAAAACCAACCCAACAAAAATCACAACAAAGCTTACAAAGGTGCTATCAGCCACGCTGGAATCCTAACAATATAATAGATTTGCTTCAACAACAAAGATTTTTAAAAAAACCCTCCAACCTCTCCTCTCCCAACCAGTGGAAGATGATGATATAGTCACAAAACAAAGGAAAGATGTTACTCAAGATTCTGGCTACTTTGCTGAGCTGGGACACAGGGAACAGCCAGAAATACTTCACAGCTCAAGTCCGAAAACAACAGGTACACACTATTTGTTTTCCCAACTCCTAAACCAACAAAACAAACCAAAAAATAAGAAAAAAGAGAAAAGGGGGTGGGATGGGTGGGGAACAACACAAACACGCAACACCCAAACCGCCAAACATACCACAAAGGAAATACATTTTAATGGTTCAGAGTAAAAGCACCTGAAATTAATCTGAGCATTTTACTGCTCAAAAATTTACTGCTACAATATTTGATCTGGACCAGACTCTGCAGAAATCTATAAAAGGGCAAAAGGAGGTCACACGAAGTATGACCTGGTAAACATGCAAATTTACAAATGGGTACAAGATAAAAAATGGTCTTAATGCAAACTGAGAAACCATTTGTGTCAAAAGATATTCTTAATCAGCTGCTGGGCTTAGCTACTCCTCAAACATTTTGTGTTTGTTTGGGGTTTTTTTTTTTAATATTTTAAGAACTTGAAACAAACACAGTAATAGAAAAATGTCATCTCTTTTCCCTAGCTCTCTTCATGCTAAGTGTACACAGCACAGCCATAAAGGTCCTTTTTCTGTGTGCTCTAAAACTACTGCAGAAGTCTACGGACTTAAATTCTCAAAGAATATATTAAAAAAAAAGATATTCCACAAAATTTTGGTTTTAATCTAAGGTGTAACAGTAGAGGGGGAGAAATAAACTACTTTACATGCTCATGCCTCATTTGAATATTTGAGAGCTTTGCAGCCAACTTTGTTTTCATGTTCAAATTTGAGCAAATATAAAAGCTTAACTAACAAAACCAAAGACAGTAACATCTTGATAGGACATTTTTAAACAAATACAAAATTGTTTCTATACAGAAGCAGTGTCAGCTTCAGCACGATAAATTCACTCCTTATATCATCAAGTTTCCCAGAATTTGTGGAGCAGCAAACAGTGCTCCTCATTGATTTTACACACAGTAGCATGTTTCTGTGCCTCACCTTCATGTTCAGCTTACTTAATACTTTAGCTCTAGAGAAAATTCCAAAGGGGATTTTATTGATGCGGTTGTGCTCCATATTGAGAGAGTAGATTGTGGAGAACTGGGACGGGCCACCCACGGGATAGGACTGGAAGCAGTTCCTGGCCAGTGTTAAACTAGTCAGTTTGACAAGGCTGGATAAAAGACCCTGTAGAGAAAGAAAAAAAAAAAAACACCACCCAGGAACTTAGGACAGATTTATTTGAATACATCTCTTTTCCCTCATGGGTCTAATTAGAAATGTTTTCCCCCCTCAAGTCCCTGCACTAAGTAAGTGTTGCAACACACAAACCAGTGATAAACTTTATAGAACTTCCATCAGTAACAATCTCTGCTCACAGGCATCAGCCTTTACCTTATTTCCCCCTTTCTCCTTACATCCTGCCAGATACAAAAAACCAAAAAAGGGCAAACATACCACACTTAAACACACAAGTTTAGGAGGTTTTGTAACACTGTGCTCCTCCAAAAGGATTTTTTTTAATAACACATTGCTTTGGCTTGGGCAACTCCGAAGAGCTCAGGCACAGCGGCTGGCAGATGCAGCCAGCACTGTGTCCATCCTGAAGAGAGGTCCCAGTTTCAGCTAATGCCACCCAGCTGCAGCTCACAGAGTTTGGATGCCTACTCAAAGCTGAGAGCAGGGACCAAAGAACTGCTTGCACCATTTTTTTTTTTATAAACTGGTGTTTGGTATTTCCCATACAAAGCTTTGTTAATACAATAAAAGTTGATAAGGTGAACACATCAGGTAGAAGGTTTCTTTTGGGCTGTAGCAGCTTCAGATAATGAAGCAGGACACAGAAAAAGAGTGGGAACATAAGGTTTTGGAATTTTTTGGGGGTTTTTTTCCTGTTTTCAAAATATTCCTAAAGAGTTAATACACCACTGCCCTTCTCTCCCTCTTAAGAAATAAAAATCAAGAAGCTTCGCTGCCCATTGAATCCAGAGTCTTATTTCACTTTGCATCTAATTAGGTTCTACAACCTCAGCAGCACGGATCTCAGAGTGTATCTGTTAGTTACGTGCCAAGCACATTGCTCGAACTGTGGGGATGAATAATGAGATCTAAATTACTGCTGAAGTGTCACCTTTGCTTATTACTATGCCAACTTGAATTCAGCCCTATTTGCTTAAGTATTACAGAAACTGGAGATTTATGCGTGGCTTTACATACCATAAATAATGCAACATCTCCAATCAGGAATGAGCAGTAAGAAGATAGTGATTCCAACCACATTCCTAATGCCAGTGTTTCTGGATTGCAATTTCAGTGCTGTACTTGCTGTAAAAGCTTTAAGAACATTGCTTTGGTCTTTCACCAGGAAAGCTTTGGCTACTTTTCTAAATAGTTTATTACTGTTATTGTAAACAGGATTAATCAGGGTCTTGTCTACATGTCAGGGCTAAAACTTTAAGCACTGAAATACAATTTGGGGGGGACATCTCAGCAAATACCAGTGCAGCAATTGTCCTCATAAAGATAAAATAATGGATCTTCAAATCAGTATTAATCTAACCCAATCATTAACTAGTATAATCTTTGATGAGGAAATGCTGCTTCTAGCTATACTTTAATTAACAGATATTCTTTGTCCTGAGCTCCGTTACAAACATGCTTTTATTGCTTCAAATGGATCATGGCATTTCAAAAAGCCATTTTTGAAGTCTGCTTCCATACAAAAAATATTAAAAATATGTTAGCTAATACACTCTAATAGCCTAGAGTAATTAAACACATTTGAAGGGAAGCAAGAGAGCTTTGGCAGGACAAAGAGAACAATGCTCTTATATCGGTGAGAGCTGTGACAGCGCTGCCTTCTCCCAGCCCATCCTTTTAAGATAAAATATTTATTAGGCATTGTGTCAGCAGCTTCAGCTATGCTTTGAAATTTCTAAGTTTCTTCTACAAATACAGTTCTTTGTTTTATAGCACAGAATGTTTTACTTTAAACAGATTATAGTATAAACTATACACTTCTGTAAGGTAGCAGCTTAAGCATTAACATACTGTTGGCAAATATATGTGAAGAAGGCAGCACAGTTGCAAAGAGTTTTGTATTATGACTGAACATATTTTAAAGCAAGTAATCATCCCTCACATTAGCTTTTTTGTAATTATACTGTAGTTGCTTTTACAATATGTCTGGGTGGGGTGGGCTAACCTAGCTCTCATCTTAAAAGCAGCCTGGTGGCTTTCAGTCAGTAGCATTGTCTTAAATGATAGTTTTGCCAAAACATTTATTAAATTACCTGTTTTCAGTCTATCCTTGTCAAGTGTAGAAATTTATCTGAAGGAAAGTACTTACTTATTGGACTTTGTTACTATGAATGCTTTGCCTGACTCAAAACTTATTTTGTTGGTTTTTTTCTTCTGTGCATCATTTCACACATGTGTCTTTAGATACATTTGGAATAATTTCATGTTTTCTTTTTCTTTTTAAAAAACTTCAGAAAGCAGTTTGCATTATCGTTAAAACAGAATAGAATAAAATTCTATGTTGTGTTCTGAAGCCTTAATCTCCAAACAGTTCTAAAGCCATGGAAGAAATATCAAGATAAAAATCAATCACACGGGAATTTTTTTTCTGTCATCAGAGCAATTCTGCCCATGCTTCAAATCAAACATTTTCTCTAGATGTTTGCTAGCACCAACTGCATGCTGCTCTGAGCATCTCACACTGCTACACTGATAAATCAGTCTCAACAAACTAAGAAAAGGAAAATCAGGTTGAAATAGTTTCAATCTCTGCAGACAGGAAAGCTGCATTTAAAAAGCGGTGTGTGTATCCAACTACTGCAGCTATCCAGGACTGTGAAACTGGCCTCCACAGGGGAACCTTTCAGAGAACTCTAGGGAAGAAGTATAGAAAAACATATGGATGTATAGGGGACTAGAACTTTCTGCCTCTCCACCAGAGAGCTTGCAAAGCACTGTTCAGGGAACGTGTTACTTGAAGAGACTGACAAAGTGGCTCCAGAACTCCTAACTATGGATATTTGCTTGAAACAAGGGAGACCAGGGTAAGACAATCAGGTGTAGCAAGTCTGTAAAGCAATAAAAGAGATTTCTCTTTCTCCAATGATCCTTGAAGAGTCACTGGAAATTGGAAAATTATGCAATTTTTTTAATTTTTCATAACTGACAGAAGGTGTGTCAAGGAGTTACCAGACAAGAGCTCATTGCTGGCAAGAGCACATTTTTCCACATTAAAACAAGAGTGCTGAGGCCAAGTATCTGTGACAAGCTTTACCCACTCTCTTAAAGTTTGCTCTTGCCTCAGTGAGATAGGAGAGAGATATCTCATTTTTCTACTTCCATGAAACAGAAACACTGAGAAGCTCTTATCTAGTTTGAATGGTGGGAACCCACCAACTCCTTATTTAAGGTTTTCTAAAAACAACAAACAGGACAACAGGACAACAAACACAATCACGTGCATTGCTCCTACTTTTGACTGAAGTTGTATGACATCAGATCTTCAATACTAGACACACCTACTAGGTACAGAATTGCAGTATTTCACACACATGTAAATTAAAACAAAGGGTGTTCCTCAGAGTTGTGATGCAAGATGAAGTAATTTCACATGTTCCAATCCCTCTACAAAACACTGATGCCTTACAACACCACTCCCTCCCAAATCCACTCCCTCTAATTCTCACCTCTGGTAAAGTAGAAATGTTGTTGTTCTCCAGGTTCAGTTCATCAAGTTCGCTGCATTTCGCTAAAGACTTCGGAATTGATGACAGCCTATTGTACCTCAGGCCAAGACGACTGAGACTGGACAGATTTCCTACAGGTAGGGAACAATTATCAATCCATTGTTAGATTAACACAAAGGCACAGAACAAGGTTTGCCTTCTGATTTTTCTGTTGGCTCACACTCTACTGCACTTCAAACTTTTCATATCATGAAATGGAGCCATCATCCCAAACCAGGAGATTGACAGGGTACACTGCTTTCCAACGCTGAAGGTGACCATTCAGTAGAGGTACATTATGCATATTACATATTCTTCTAAAGTTCTGCATAATATGGTAAGCAAGGCAGGCCTATGTCCTATTGTAGAAGTCCTTCTATCCTGATCTTTCTACCAACAAACAATTCTGTCATTTCCCAGATGCCTCCAAAATGACTTTTTAAAAGCATCATTAACAACAAGACACTTGTTGCCAAAATTTGGGCACAGATCACACAGCTCAGGTCCTGGCAAACCCATTTCCTCTCCAGGGAAAAAAAACCTTTACCATCCTCCAAAAGCAACAAAGTCTTTAAAAAGTGGTAGAAAAAAACCCAAACTTCCAAGTTTTCTGAATGATGCTAAAGGAAAAGTCTGGAGGAAATCCACAAAAATCTGGACAATAGCACATGTAAAAACGTTACTGAATATTGCCAGGCTGACAGTCCCAGTTGATATGTATTTCTGTCAGGAAAAAAAATTCATGAGAAACTTGCAACTTGAAAATTTCCCCATCTGAAGCTCACTTCAGCTCCAACCTTTACAATCCAACAGGAACTCAAGTCCAAGATCAACTGCTTAAGGACGTCTTTGAAATACACAGTGCTGGGGCACTTAAGACTCTCCTACAGGTAGTAAGACCTTGAACCTGACTGAAAAGTCAACTGGCAAACAGTGTGAAGAGCAGTGCCTGACTCATCCTTACCACCAGAGAACATGTCTGTGCGCGTGTGTACATCGCACCAGTGGATCCTGTGAACAGATTCACGCAATCACTCAGCCCCTTGCAAAACATCTGCTATTTTACAGTCATTTTTACAACCACTCACAGCACAAGACATTTGTTCTGTAAATTGAAGTACCAGAAAGACACATCAGAAATGTCAGATTTAACAAATGGCAGCAAGAATAACCAGGGAAAAAAATACTTAAAGGATGCTGGGAGATTAATATGTACAGTGTAACTAGTCAGTAACTGAAGGATAAATTAATGTCTATACATACCTATTTATACAAAGGTTACAGGAACACAACAAAGGGAGAAGCAAATCTAGTGTATGACATATGCTTGGAAGTAAAGGAAAGAAAAAATAAAAATAAATGAAGAATGAAAATTAATAAAAATGCTACAATGGGATCTGCTAGCCAGTCTCAACAAGGAAGTGGCAAAATAGCCCCGTCTTGAAGGAGTCAAAATATACTGTAAAAACTTGGTCAGAATATACTGTAAAAGTGACCCTACATCACCGAGTAGCTAGGAATGTAGCTAATAAAATTTTTAAAAATTTAAAAAGAAGGGATTTGGGAATACCGTATGATTCACTGTAGTTACTAAGAATGGAGTAAGCAGTAAGGGGGAAAGAAAAAAAAAAAAAAAAAAAAAAATCACCCAAACCAGAACAAAAACCTAAAACCAAAATCACAAACAGAAAAAAAAAAAAAAAATATGTAGAACAAAAATTAGCCATGTCTCACAAATCAAGAAAGAAAAGAAGGTAAATTTCCAGTGCATATTGGATATTTAGCAAAAAAACTTCGCAACAAATTTCACTCGGCACTGCCAATAATGAAACAATAGTTAAACCAGCACATAGTCATCCAGAGCTGCCTAACCAGTAGTATTTCCCATTAGGATTTTTATTTATACTTTTTAAACTGCTTTCTTCCTGAGCAGGTACACGATTAGCTTTTGCAGAAGCAGCAAAGAAAGTTTTCCCTTAACCAAAAAAGGCATTTAAAATCCACGGCCATCCATACTGCTCTCCAGTGCACAAAGCTTTGTCTTTTGAGGTTAAATCTTATAGCATGTGCATGCACTAAAGGAAATAATTAAGATCTACTTTGAGCCTGCATTCCACTAGTATCAAGATACACTGTCATCTTTGGTGCGATGTGGCATTGCTGGCTGGGTAGGAAACTGGCCTCACTTCACACGATAGATATCCTATTGCTGGGCACCAGGATTATTAGAATTTGCCATTCTTGGGATGAACAAAGCCCATCCCAGCTGCGTTTCTCTGAATTGTTATTTAATGCTTTACAAACAAAACACATGAGAAATTTTGCACAAAGACAGACATCCACCTCTTGTTCATTTTCACTGCTTAAACCTTGAGCTAGATGCTGATCTGGGTTTTTCAGGCAAAGAGGACAGACAGGGAATGGCTCTAGCAGACAGCATGATGCCAACTGTTGCTTAGCAATGCGACGTCGCTATGCCAGTTCCCAGATTGTGAGCACAGGTTGTATGTATATGGCTCTCTTCCTACCAGCAACATGGCATTTCAGAAAAACTAAACAAGGCAGCCATTAGAGAGAGCCCAACTGTACCATAATTTCCCAGGAGAGAATGACACACGTTGGCTATCCTCGTGGCATTATCAGAAAGGAGGCATAAATACCAGCTCCCAGTAATTTTTTTTCTTATCATAAGTAGCATTTCTCAATAGAACTTTTATCACTGTTTCTCTACTAGTTATCTTTCTCCTCCGTAGGGAAGGCACGCAAAAGCATAATAAAGGACACATCCTGCATGTACCACATTCCCTGTGTTTTCACACACCACAGCACTAAATACAATTATTCCTGAGAACTGCGATAAAAGCAGCAACATTTCAGCTAGAGCATCACCAGCAGCACCTCTCCCACTGCTCCTGGAAAAGCTGTCCTACACCCACCTGATGCAGGCAGTATGGGCCGCCACCTCATTTCAAGCCAGAATTTATTTATAGCAAATTTATTGCCATTTAGTCTTGTGTCAACAAGACTCTGACATCTTTTCATGCTCATTAGAGTTCATATTCACACTTCACTGTGAATGTATCACGGTGAGAAACGCTTATCAGCTTTTATCTTCACATGCTGGAGAGCCAACTCTTAGTCTCCTCTTCACAAATTAGGATGAGCCTTCTACCTCTTCCCTGTGCTACAAAGTATATCTTTAAAGAATACCCAGAGTTTTAAAACTTAGGAAGGTCAGATTTAATGCCCAGTACAATGATGTTAGTATTTGCTTCCATGGTTGATGGTTGTTAGCCAGGCAACTGGCTAATATGCTCAGGCCACCTCACGGGCTCTGAGCCCCAAGTGACAAATTCTGGTTTATAACAGAAATAGTTAACAGTTGCTAAACAGCAGCCTTTGCACATTGCACAAACGAAAGTGACCCCACTTACAGCTCCTGGAGCTCAGGATTACACAGCTGATACTCATACTCTGAGCCACTTTACCGTGCCCGCACCCATCGCTTCTCCAGTTCAGCTGCTGGTTCCTAAGATGGTACCATATTAGGTATGCTGCTGATGTGGTTAAGTCTAAGAAATAAGGCGAGGAAGGTAACAACTGGTCACAATCAACTCAGTCATCAGGATTGTTTGTGGTTGCACTTTTCTCACTGTAACCATACCTCAGCGGTTCCTCGAACACAGCCCCTCGCAGGTAGAGTGACTCAGAAAACACAATACTGGATGTTCATGAACATGACAGTTTAATAACCACAACTGACAAGCAGACACTAGCAGGAAAGGCAACAAGTAAAACCCCTTCCAACTTGGTTTCTTATGGAGCCCATTACAATAAAACCCTTGTGAACTCACCTGCCTCATGTGCTACTACTTATAAAATTGCGATACTGAAGCCTGTCTAAGCCCTAAACTCAGGCCAGGCCTAAGAAAGTCACTGCAAAAATTGGTTTAGTTCAACTTTCTGGCATGGACACTCTCAGGAACCAGACTTCACACAGCCACCTTGTCTCAGGTCCACTGTCTCACCAACAAAGCATACTAAGCCTATCAGTGGGCTCCATGTTGCCCAGCCTTCAGGTCTGAAGCAACTTAAGTGCAGAATTCGTAATCGCTTCACTGGAGTGACTGGCATGTCTCTCTCAGGCAGGGATAGCTGGGTAATTCACACAGAAAGGAATTAAAATTTACTTGGAAGCATGCAAATACAGAAACATTAAAGTAAACTCTGTTACAATAACAGGGACTCAAAATAGATGATTTAAATTAAATTCTTTTAATAAAGGTACCTCAAAAATACTAGTCAAAGAAAAAAACCAGGTGTTTCACCACTCCCAAAATGAAGGGAAAACTGGAAATAAAACAGAAGCCCATGCATACAAGCATCACACTTTTCAGAAAGATCACCTGAAGTGGTTCTTCCAAGTAGGAAGGATAAATACCATCTCTTTCTTGAGTTAAAACAATCTTTCAAATTCCCTATCCTTAGACGAAGGGTCATTACTTAGCACAAAATATTATGGCATCATTACTAAAAGACAGAACTATTAATCTGGTTTGTATCACTCAGTTGATCAAACTAATTTGTATCAAGATCAGTTGCTTTCTCCAAAGTAAAGCAGAAGCATCACATCAATTTAAAACTTGTCCACTAGAGAAAACTCTTCTGCAGAAAATCTTAAACACACAAATTGGACTTACAAGAGCAGTGCACATCATAACCCATGAGAATGTAATCAAAACTACACGAGCCTCAGCATGCAGTAGACAACTGCAAAAGCTTGCTACAAAAACCACAGCACTAAAGAAAGCATTTCTTATGGTCTGACTTGTATAGATATTTTTACATTTTGATGTGACTAAACTGTACACAATGAATAGCCACCTATTAAACACATTTTATATTACCACCCATTTCATAGAGTACAGTTCACTTGATTTAAAGGATCTGCTTCTAAGAAAGATAAATTGCTGTTTTGCATACAAAAAGTACCATTTTTAACAAATAGAACGCAAGAAGCACATCCAAAATTAATTTAAAAAAAAAAAAAAAAAAATCAAACAATGTCACTCAAAAATCCCCATACATGATTTAAGCTTAATACTATAAGGTTAATGAGATGTGGGGTGAGAGTAACAAAGGTGACAATATGGAAGAAAAAGCCAAAAGAGTTTTGATGAGTATGTTACAAAGCAGGTGGGACTTAAGGACCTTAAAAGAATTGAAAGCTGTGTAGGAGAGACTAGACAAGCTAGAGCTGGCCAGCTGTGGCTAGAGATTAAACACCGCGTTCAAATACTTCAGCAGTGCTCCCAGCCTAAAATAGTCAGAAGATGCCTGTATCACACTTTGTACTTAGAATACATTCATTTTTCCAGATGTTGGCCATACTCCATGACAATTTTTGAACAGTTTCACAGATTTTTAGGTGAAAGGAGCTGTTGACGTGTTAAATCTAATCTCTTGTCAGAAAGCAAACCGTTTCCCTTGATAGCCGTGGGGTAAAACGAAAGGCTTCAGATAAGCCATTTTAACATTCAGCTGCATTCCACAAGCAAAGGCAATGCCTGCCAATGTCCCACACCACAGGAGAGCAAAGCGACTGGTCCAGCAAGACATCCTGCAAGTGATCTCAGTGAGCGTGTTGCAGAGGAAAGCAGAACAAAACCCCACAGTTGTTACTCAGCTGATCTGGGAGCAGCTCCTTCCTGAACCAAAGCCTATAGATGTGTATGAACGTAAATTAACGTCATCGATCAATCATCCGAGAGAGGTCAAATCCTTTCTATAACCTGCAGGGGTAGAACATCCCTAATATTTAACATGCTGTGGCTAAAAGCTGGAAAATACGGAATGGGGACAGAAGGGTGATGGGGGTGGGAGAGCAACCACTCCGGAAAACTGCAGAAGAGAATCCCTCCTTATCATTGCTACTAACTACCAAAGCCAAAGTATGAAATGTAATTATGCTCTTTCAAATGCAAAGGTATAGTTGAACACCACACAACGATTGACTTACAAAATCTGGACTTTATTGGTTTAATGGTAAAGTGATTTTTAGTGTATTTTAATTTTTCTTTCCAGACACCAATACATCCTGGTATGTATCAGGCCAGTGTGGAAGGCAGATTCAGGCTCACAAATTATATGAACAGGATCCATCTTTTCCTGTCCTGCTCAGAACAAAGTGCATTCATTTATCCTCTTTACACAAAGTCTAGGAACATTCCTAAAATATCATTAGAAAGTTATTTTACATAAATTTAAAATTAATCTCTACCACCCTTACTGGTTTAAATGCCATTTGAAACAAGCAAAGAGATTCCCATCTATTTGCATTCTAACAGTATCAACCCAAGACAGGTTTTATCTCATTATTTCAAAATTAAGGCTAAGGTGTGACCATGTCAGCAGTTCTTTGTTTTTCAACTCTGATTCAAGGCCATAATCATTGCCGACTGCATGTGTTTGCAAGATGCTGCCCAAAATTGAGTGAGAGAAGCCCTAGTATCTGACATGCACCACAGACACACCACCTGCACAAGGCTTAAGAGCACAAACTCTTAGTGATGTGTTTCTGAAACTAAGCCATGAAAATTCAACTTCATTTAACATGCGTTCATCGAGATGCATGGAACTAATAGGCCTGCTTGTCTCGATTCTGATGTGCTCCTTTGAATCACTCTTCCCTCGTGCCTCCTTCTTACATAAAGAAGATAAGATTATGGGCTTTTCCTTTCTGCAGTATCCTGAAAATACTGAGCTCCAGTTCTAATATAGCTGTACATATCGGTCTCTACATCTAATTACTGTACAATGGTATGTGTATTCACTAAAATAAACTGTCCCTATCCTAGTCTTACCAGGAAGAATATCCATCCAAAATACAAATTAAAGGATATTTTCACAAACACAGATCAAATCAATAAACTCAGAATTAATAAGACAATAGAAGCTAGGCTGACTTTGACAGAAAAGCAGTAAATATGTATTTCACCATATCAGGCTTGCACTGAAAATTTATTTAAACAAACAACAAAAGGAGTTATAATTAGCTGAAAATGATACAAACATACAAAACCACACCGCAACAGAGTCAAGAGCAACAGTTGGGACTTATTTGGTACTATCAATGAAAGTGTTGCATTTTATCCATTTCATTCTTCATGCAGTTACACAAAGCTACTGAAATTTATTTCACTTCAGTTTTCATTGGTACACTTTTCAGTTGACTATTTAAAACCTTCCTGTAAAATTAAAGCTTTATGTAAATGTAAATCACATTATACGAACAGTTTACACCTAACTGGCAATGCAGAAAAAAAAAAAACACATTAACCTTTCCTAAGTGATAGATGTGTTTAATTTTTTAAGTCTGCCCTACTATGTAGAGTAATCAGAAAATGTATAACACATGAAAATACTTTTATAATTTTAGCTAATTAAGGAATGTGAGAATTATTGCTCTCAGGCTAGAGATCTACCTAGCATTTTTTTCTCCAGGAGGAAAAAAGGAAAAAAATACCACACCCTAACACAGCAGATACCAAGAGAAGAACCTAAGAAAAGGGAAAGCACAGCCTGAAACTTCCCCAAGAGCTGGGGAGATTCAGCAGCGTGTGGCTCAACAGCTTCCCAAATTTAGCAGCAACTGATACATGTATTTTCTGCATAATTGTCACGTTGCCCTGCGAGCTTTCAGCATCTACAGCAACCTGTGCGAACACTGACACCCAAGCACTCTCTACCCATCACATGCAGCACAGTCTGCTTGCTACTGGTTTGCGGTCCACACCTCACAGCTTTTTGCTTCATCCCTCCCGTTCTGCCCTTGGAGGAGGCAGCAAGCAGTCACTTCCCACTTACTCTCTCCTGCCACTCACAATCTTCTAGCCAATTTCACTGCATTATATTTACTAAGTCTAGACTTGAAGCCAACAAGAACCAAAAGCTTCATTCCCTTTATGAGACCACCAGAGAACCATCAAAGGCTTATAACAGACCAAAAGAAAGGCTTATAAGAGACCATAAAGAAGAGGCCGAGCTTATTGCAATTGCCCAATACTTGCAGAATCTGATTTTAAAATGTTTCATTAACAGCACAGTCCAAGGACAAAACCTTAGACAAAGCACTGAACGCTGATCAGATCTCCTAGTAAGACTATGGAAATGGCCTTGATCCTGCAAATAACTGAAAGCTCACAGGCCCAAGCACTAGGCCACCACCTTAAATTTTAAGAATACGAATGCCACCATCAAAGCTGGAGCAGGAGCCTAAACACTTTGATTCATCAGAGTGGCCAGCAATTAGTAACACCAAACCCATCTGTCATGTATAACATCACCCCTGAGCACCCAGGGAGCTGCAAATGCTCTGCTGGGTTCTGTCAGGACTGGCACATCTATCAGACGTTTCAGTATAAGACTTATCCAGTTTTTGCTAAACCTGCTAAACTGAAAATACCGTTTTAACGTAGTTCCACTTTTCTACAGAAAAGCCCTTGCTCGGACGCCAGGGTACTGAAAGCTGCCAGCCCCAGTTTCTATAGCCTGAGCCGCGCCAACTACTTGCGCCCGGTTCCCATCACGATGCTCATGCTTTATCAACTGCACGTTTTACAAGCACAGCAGTGCTCTCAGAAATACACTGGGGCTAGGCAGGTTAGAAGCCTAGTCAGAGCATAATTTCAACCAGCAAAAATGGCCCAGCTACCCCACATATCTGCTTTCATGAGGGTTACGATTTCAGTTTCTGTCGCAGCGAAGGACAGGGGTACAGATAGTGTGGCACTTTGAATATGCCTCTCATTTTCTTAGCTATCTCTTTGGAGCAGTGCCATGTCAGACACTGGAAAGTGCGTCCTGTGACAGGATTTTTTGTGCTTTTAAAGCATTGTTTTGGAACATTTACAACTGACTATTCTTTTTCTTATTAAAATGCCTGTTGCCTTAAATGTCCATGAATACTGCACACATTTGACTACAAGCAAACCACACACGTAAACACACAAAGCTAGAAAGTTACAAAACAAATGAAGAATCTGATGTTTTTAAAAGCTGTAATTCTGTTGAATTTCCTTCTCAAGTGTTTCTATGCTTTTAAATAAGAAATCATGAACACATTTGTACAGAATGCTAAAATTAAGAGTTCAAAGAGGGAACACTCTCAATGTGGCATCTGCAACACAAAATTTTCTAAACTAGTTTGTAATCCAAAGAAACACTTTACTCCACCCAAATCTGCTTTCTCTGGGTCTCAAAAGTGCAATTATTAATCTACATGGCTTGTTCTTCACCTTCTTTTATCTTTTGGATATATTAGTAGGCCAGCTACGTAGGCAGAGATAAGACATTGTCTAAATAAAAGTAGATAATCATTTCACCCAAAACCACACAACACCATGGGGGTAGGGGGAAAATTTGCAACTAGAACACTAAGCTAAAATCCTACTATGATTTTGATTTTAGACTTGAGACTCTTGGAATGCGCTAAGCCGTTCCACAAAGCTCATTTTTCTTACAGGAAGTGATCTAATGTACAAAGTACTTTACAATTTTCAATTAACAGAAATACAGATATGAATGTATTAAGCCAATATCTATAAAGCAAGACATTAGGTCACTTCCTGACAACTAATATCTAAAAATCGACATTTGTTACTGCATGAAAGCATGCTTAAACAGTGTTTGTTGAAACAAGAGCTTTGTATTTTTACAGAGTGGGTATATTGGCTCTGCAACCTCTGTAATCATTGCTGATGCATAATCCCTTCCCTGCCACTCCCCTGCATGTCACCCTCCAACATCCCTTCCTCACAGCTCTGGCACATTTCAGTACTGTACTGCTAGGTAGAAAACAATTTTGGGTTTTGTTGGGGTTTTTTTTAGTTAGAAGGTTCAGAAATCCTTCTGTGGTAAAACCAAAATTTGGTTAGATAGTTCAGCAGTGAATTTAAGAGCATTTTTGTAGGTTTTGGGGGGTTTTTTTTGGAGTTGTTTTGAGTGGGGCAGGAGAGAAGGTAGCCTTTTTTAGGGGAGGGGGAAATGAAAAAGGAAGAGGGGGGTTGTTGTTTTTCAAAGCATCCTTTCTCAAGAAAAAAAAAAAAAAAAAAAGACAAAACTCTACAGGCCTTTATCAAAAGGGTGTCGGTGGGGGGAGATGGGGACTCGGCAGCAATGGAAAGTCTGTTCCATAACAAGAGGCTCATAGCACATTAAATACTTACAAAGAGACAATGTTCCTGGTGTTTTTCGTACGCAGTCTGGGACCCCCAGCCCAGTTTGAACTGGGGAAACATTACCAGAGCTGCATGTTAGCATCCTGAAACCTGGCAGGGTGCAAATGTAGCCAGAAAAGTCAGTTGTGCCAAACACTGGGTAGAAGAGACAGGAACCAGAGCGAGAGATGGAGAGGCTGGAAGAACCGTCCCGCAGCCGCGCCAAGCGACGCATGCCAGGCGGCCACGCGCCATTGACTCGCTGGGCTCTTCTCTGTACTCGGAGTCTCTTGCTGAACAATCCTGACCACAAAGCAAGCTGTAATCTACAGATCAAGCCGCAGCTTGCTTTAATGTTGAACCAAAACTGCGATGACTAAGAAACAGAGCCAATGTTGCTGAACTGGCTACGGCTGCCTTTTCTGTAACATGCATAAATGTAGGTTGATCATTATCATTTAAGCTGGAGTTTAAAGTTTTTCCCTTCAGTATTAAAGTCTGGCTGTTTGTGAACTATGTGTAGCACAAATAACGATTTCTGATTTTAAGTTTTTAGTCTAGACAGAAATGCCCAATTACTAAAGGTTGGTCAATATAAACAACAGACAGTTTCCACTGGAGCAAAAACTGAGCCAGTGCAAGTGGTTTGTTAAGATATATAGCACTGATGTTCATCTCAGATGAACATGCAAAGGGACAGCTATATACATTTAAAAATAAGTGACTTCAAAAAACTATAGAGACAATGCAATGGAAAAACAAAACAAAGAGGCAGAAATCCAGTCGAACCAGGTATGAACCTGACACAATACCAGCCACCTCAGCTTACCTATTTCTTCAGAAAGTTATTGTAAGTCCAAACTATCTTGATTGCACAGTCAGCAATTTCATATCTATCTCAAATGACTTAACTGCCTAAGTAACTCTCTGCCTCTCCTACCCAAAGGCCTTTCCTTGTAAGCACAGTCTTGCAGCATATTATAAGTAAGATTTTTGTGGTCCTCCAAGGGCTCAGCGACTGTCAGTCCCTAACTGACAACCCAGTAAATCATAGTTGATTCTTGTGCAGAACAGTACAACAGTGGTGTAAAAGCCCTGACAATGGAAATCTAACACTTGGTTAGAGAATTTTTCTCATAATTAGTACTTTATCCAGATAATACACTTCCTAAATATGACAAGTACATCATACATAAATTTTATTTAAAACAACTTTCAATAAGATGTACAAAACAGCTACAAAAATAAGGGCTGTGCTCATGAATTGCATAAGTTATATTCAAATTCCAGATGAAACGGGATCTCCAGAGTTTAAAAATATCATCACTCCAGGAAGGAAGTTTAGTTCCAGTGGATACTTCATCAATGTAAACTCTGTCCAGGTCAAATTTTCTAAACAAAAAAGCCACAGTAGCTCCAGACTCAACAATGTACTGCTCTAAGAAAAGCTGGAGGGTTGTTAAGTGGTTCCTCACTCTCCTGCTCATTCCCTTTACCACGCGTTAAAATACATTAACAAAAGGTTCAAGAGAAATATTAAGTGATAACGCTCATTCTTCCAAGCATGCTCTGATGACAAATAAGAGCTCAAAATCACAATGGCCTTGTTTTTTGTCTTTTTAAATCACAGCATGCATCTTTCTCTGCCATCTGTTTAAAACTGATTTAATTAACTAGGAAAAGTCATATTTTGTTGTTTCATCCTGTATGAGATTCTTAAACCAACTAGGACAGTGTTTATTTCAGTCTTATTCCCAACCTAAGTTGCAAATTCTCTGTATTTTATTAGAACGTGGACTTGGAAGGGCTTTTTTTTAGTTGTTCTATGAAAACACATTAAATACACAGAATAAATTTAAAACATTTATCTTTTTAGTTCTATTTTTCTTAAGCCAAGGAGGTAAATTAAAAATGTCTGCTGAAGTATTATACTTCAGCTAAGCGTCTTCTAGCCTTTTATTCCTTTATATAGTCAGTTTCATTACAGAATGTACAAACAAGCTGTAAGATATTTGTTCATAACCACAAAATACCTTAAATTGGAAAAGGGTTTTTTTTTCCCCCCTCATTATAGCTCTCATTCTCAGATGACATCACACTCTGCAGCACAGCTAGATTTAATAATGTAATTCAGCAAGCCAGAAACTACATGTAAGGTAATACACACTCCCCTTGCTTTTGATCTGGAGTGTGAAGTCGCCCTGAGCTGAACACCAGTCATTCTCCAGTCACCAACCAAATACACTTTCTTAAATTTGTTCCTCTTACTGAACATTTTGAAAGTGTGATTTATTTTCTCTTCTCCAGACTCTTTACATACCTATGGTTTCTGGCAGGTCCAAGAGCTCATTGTGCTGCAAGTCAAGGTTGGTGATCTGCATGCAGCTTCCAATCTCTTCTGGAAGATGTTCAAGCTGATTGTGCGCTACATCCAGCGTTATGAGGTTACACAACTCACCTAAAAGCACACAAGAAAACCAAAAACATCAAGTTCTTTAATGTATAGCTCTAGACAATGATGTCCACGCAGAGATCAATACAATCAGATTTTGGGATGATCTGAAAAAAGCTATTGCTACCATAATGTTAGAAATATAAAATAGGACCTTACAGAATCATAATTTCATCTGTCAGATCTAAAAACCTGATCAACACAGGTTTTGAAAAACATAGATAAAGCTTTTACAGAGTCTCAGAAGAAATCTTATTTATTTATTGATTTTCTTCTAAGAGTCCAATCTATTGAATACAGACACCTCACACTTGTTTCTGGCTGTCCATAAGTTTAAAACACCACAGAGTAAAAGTGGACTGTATTGAGTTTTGAGAACTTGAGATCTGTTTTTATACCATTACTTACTTTCAGACACAAAACTGTTGACAATTAAGTGACATCAAAATTATTTGGCTGCCAACCTAGATAATCCACCAGAAGTTGAGTGCTATTTCTAATAATTTTTAGTCATCACCAAAAAAAGGCAACATATAAGTAAACTGTAAACCTATTTACACAGAGTATTATATTTTGTACACACAAGCAGAGCTACAGCAAATAAGTTTGAAATAAAAGGCTTATCTGTTAAGCCTTAAAAAAGATTGAACTTGCTTAGAGCTGCTTTACTCTGAACCAGTTAGTTCCTTACATTTACACACTAATTTAACAGTACAGCTAGGCACAACTCTGCATAGTTTCTCCTATTTAATGCCAAATATATTGTATTCTGAGCAATAGCTTGTTGGATTTAAAAAACAATTACATGTGTGTGCATGAATACAGGTGTATGCATTCACATTTTTTGCATCTGATGAAGGTGTAATTCATGCAACTAAGTTGAACAGTTCTATCCAGTAAAGATGAGGTCACTGTATTTGTGTATAAGAGCATGACTCAGCAAATTAACAAATTTGGAAGAGTAGCAAATTCCTTTTGAGGAGCAAATGTCTATTTTTAAGCTTCAGTGTTGTTTTGTTTGATACATTCCTTTAAGGATTTTCCTACAGGCCTGCAGGACTAGCTTGGGCAAGTGCTGACGTGTAGACTGACTACCCATGAGATCAGCAGATAATCACAAATGGTGATGTAATAAATCATAAAGTATTTATGAATTCAGACTCTGTATTGAGTTGCAGGTGTCATGTAGCCATAATTCTTACTACAGATATCACAAAACAGTTCTGAAAGGCCATGAGAAAAAAGCCTACCCCAAAAGCTACATTATTCTGTTATTCTTAGATTATTAATATGTATCTTATCTCCTGCATTTGTTAACCTCAACTGGAATGCTTTTCTAGAAACGAGGCAGATAGAAATGTTGAAGGTTGTGCTTAAGCAGCTCCTCCATCACTGTGTGTGTGCCCCTTCTCCTAAGTCATCATTGAAGTATTCCAGACAACCAGAGTCAACAGTCAAACATGCTGCATCCAGCCCTTCATAAACCACTCATTTCAATACCATTAATATGCAAAACAAAGCAAATTTAAGAAAAAAACTGAGCCAGAGTTAATGTTCTGTGGTAGGAATGTCTTTCTGCTATTCATGAAAATAAGCGGGCAAAGTGTAGAAGGCAATAGGAGGAGGAAGAAAAGCTTGAAGATGACTTCAAAATCTCTCCCTTTAAACAAACAAACAAACAAACAAAGAACCCCACAAATATTCAATGAGGTAACTCAAGAACCTTCGTGCACTTTGGGGCTGTAGTTTTCACTTTGATTGCTGTTTTCATTTGTTTTCACTTCAGACCTAAACCAATGATGTCAAGTTTGAAATGTGGCATAAATTTTATTTCATCACACTGATTTCTCATTTACTTGACTCTTCCCACTCTACATATGCTGAAGTCAAAGAAAGACTTGGGGTTTTGCAGCAACATTTGCTGCACTTCATTTTTGCACCTGCTGAAAACTTTGACAACAGCAAGCTACGTGCCTGAAACAAGTATCTCACTAGCTAATTCTGGGGGAAGAAAAAAAAAGAGATGCCTGTGTTTATTTAGCCAGCTAAGGGCAAGCTAATGCTGCCTTCATTTGGATAGCCATACTTAATACTGCTACATGAAAGATGCTGGCATTATTTTTAAAAGCAACACTGGCAAACATTTAATAAAAAATTTGGGTGTTAAAACAGATTGAGGACTGCCAAATAAATTTTAGACTTTAGAGCAGAAATCAAGTGAAAGTTAAAGCCGTATCTTAAAGGCTTAAGGAAAGCAATTTCAAGAGATACATTATTGAGTTTTTCGTTCACATTACTCAGTAAGGAATCTCAGTCTTGGATGCAATAATGCTTATGATTTGATATCATTTCTTTTTTACCACTAACGGCAAAAGGAGTGGGGAGGTAAAGTGCTGTTGGCACCAAAATTCTTTCAGTACTTCACCATGTAGTACTGAGACTCAACACAGAGAGCATGCAAGTCAACAAAAAGCACTCACAGTACATTTCTCCTGTTGTTCTCCATAACATATGGAAAAAATTCTTACATCAATGTCCTTTGCAAGGTGAAAAATGCATAGGTGATATGGTGGAGGGGCATTTCCACATGCAAAGGTGCATGGAGGCCCAGCAGTGGATGGGAGAGTCCAAATATTCATTGGACTGTCCCAGGAGAGCTGTCAGCCCCATGGCCAGTGAGAGAACCATCATAGGAAGTACATGGAAAGGCTCTCCAGAGCACCTCACAGAACGAGAGCTGTTACTGCATATCAGGTGTGAACACCTACTATGGGGTGCAAGGAAGAGCAGTTTGGAATGGTTAAGAGCTGCTACGGGATCTTTAGGGAAGGGGACAGGGAGGAATCGATGTGGTTTGGGAAAAATACGTATGGGGAAGAGGGAGACATCACAAAATATAAGGGTCCAGTCCTTTACAAACCAGAGTTGGTTGTGCCCTGTGGCCAATGAGCACCATCTGCCCAGTCTTCTCTTTAAACTCTGAGTATTTTCCTGTATGAAAGGCTCTCTGTGTTCATGGAGGTCTGAGCACCAGCAACACTACAGTTAACCTGACCGACACTACAATAACATCCCAGTAGGTGGGACCAGACCCACTCTGGGCACGGAGAGCACGCTGCTGCCACGCCAGCACCTAGAGAACAGAAGCAGCTCTTTCACCAGCCTACTGACAGCAGTGCTTTGCCCAGTGAATGGATGCACTGTCCCCTGCACTGCTGCACAACAGCAGCTCTTTCAAATATTATGCCAGGATAAACACATGGCATAAACAATCAATACAACAAATAATGATCTGCAAGAACAAAGAGGCCAAACCAAAGGCCATCTGCACAAGGCTGTTCCTAGGAGCTGATGTAAAGCCCGCTTGTTTCAGCAATTGAAATTGTCCTTCTTGTTGCCTGAACAGTGGCAACTGTATGGAAAGAAACGCTTCTCAAAGATTAAAAAAAGGTGAAAATAAGTTTCATCAAGATAGAAATGAAATCTGGTGGTTTTTCTTGGCCAGGTTAAGCAGTATATGGAGGGCAAAGAAAAAGTTTCCCTAAAAGAAAGATTTGCTCTGGTACAAAAAGGAAAACAGGTAATGAGCGAGGAGCTCATGGTCCTAATCATACTAAAAAAATTAAAAATCAACATTTGCTCTTTTCTGGTGTACTACATAAATTTTGCTGATCATGCTTGTATCTTACCAATTTAACAGCAATACGCCAGATCAAAATCAGCCTTACCCAGAAAACTGTTTACAAAGTAAAACCCATCCCTGTTCATCATGTGGACAACTCCACCATCACTTCACTAACAGGCTGTTTGAACACTCAAAAATCTCTGGAGTAAGGCAAACACTACTTTAAGGGAAATACTAATCACAGGTAAAATGAACTAACTCTTTTTACTAGAAATAATGTCCAAAATAGACAAATCTTAAGCTCACTGTAATGAATAAAGCATTCTCTCTCAACTATGTGCAACTGCATTGAGGGGACAAGCATCTTCAAGACAATTAGAAAAAAAACTAGGAAGGTGCTGGGGCTTGGGGTAGTTTTATTTTGGAAGGTTTGTTAATACTATATTGCTCTGTAATTGCAAAGCAAAAAAAAACCTCAACAACTGAAGCTCAAAAGTCTGCCAAGAAAACAGACAGAAACTGCAGGTACTAGACAGCTTGACAAAAGATTTTGAAGTAGAAGTAATGCCCATATATCAAACACATAGAGCAGTTTATAAATAATCTTTGCAAAACAGTTAGTTACACTCTATTATGTAGTGTTTCAAAATTTGTATTTTAAAAGGTTCTGCAAGATAAAAAATTCAGACAAGTCACACACATTTTTCAGATAAAACAGTTTGTGAAGATTCCCAACCACCTTCCAGTTAAAAACATTACTAAAAATACAGCTGAGCGTACATCTCAACAAACCTTAAAAAAAAAAGCTGGGGTGAGCAATCACCTCACTGTTCTTCTCATATGCACTGAGACTAAATGTTATAGTATGACAAAGCTAAATATACCTGCTGAAAAACCCCAGCATTATGAAATGACTAATATTTTCTGCATAATGAGGCAGAATTTTAGTCCCATTACAAGGCTAACCTTGAAAGCCTGTTATGACAAGAGGACCAAGTTACATGCCCAGACTTACATAACTCTGAAAATTCTTCTTGGCCATTTAAAAAACAAAATACAGCTTCATTAAAAAAACAAACCCAAAACCCACACAACCATAAAAAGTACACACAAAGTAACAGTCAGGTAGGGAGAAAGTATAGGTCAGTAGGAAAAAGCTTCAGCATCTCCAGGCTTCAGCGTCTCCTACCACTAATTGACTCGGTGGGCACCACTCTCGAACAGCAAACACGATTTGTAATATCTGTTTTCCACTGGATTAACTCTGTGCCTGCCCATGCTTAAGCAGATTGAAAATTATGAAATCCTTCACAACATGATAAATCCTGGGCCAGATGACACAGCAGGAGGATCAAGGCTCTTACGCAAAGTACAAGGAAGAGAAGAATGCAAATATTAGTGGGACTTCAGGCTGGTGTGTCAGGATGCTGGTTGTAAGAATAATTTGTAAAGAATAATTATCTGAAATCAGCAATGTTGGGAACAAGTTACAAACAGTTCCTATAACTTTGGTAATTATTCATCTCTCAGTAGGTTCTCTGCTGACACACACACACACACACACAAAAGAGTTTAGTTTGTCTATCCAGCTCTTTGGGATAATTCTCCTGAGTGTTTTTTTTTTTCTAAAATCAAAACAATTTTACTCACACTGATGCACTCAAATCTCAGAGAAACAGCCAGCCTGCACAGTTTGCTGTGCATTACCAACTGCCTGAAAGAACAATTAAGCAGTCAGAGCTATTTTGAATTATTACTGCACAGCTCTAAGTTACACAGAAGAGTTACTGAGTAGAAAGAAAGCAATTTTAATGTGGTCACAAGTGACTTGTGTACCAAAGCTAAAATATTCATATAAGTAATAAGGTCAATAAAATATTCTGAATTTGCAGAATGCACAGCAGGATCTAGTTGTGGGAACCACTCAAAAACACAGAAGCTAAGCTCAACTGAAATGAAATATTCAAAGTCTGGTCTAAAACAAGCTTCAACAAGTTGTAACAGTAGAACACTATTTATTGTCTATAACTGAAAGAAAGAAATATAAATAAAATTAAAAACATGTTCAAACAACATTTTAAACATGGGAAACATGCAGAAGAAAGTCTTAGCAAGGGCTCAAGGCAGGATTTGAGATGGGCCATAGAATAAACCAACAGGAACCCCGTAAGTGCCAAGAAAAAGGCAAAGCCTTGCACCTAGAAAGAACGAACTTTGTACAGCCTCACACCAGCTGGTGAGGAAACAGCTCTGCAGGGAAGGACTGGGGGGTTTGTGGTGGAGCTGAACCTGGGGTCACGTCTTGGATCCTGTCCATTGTGAGCATGGAACAAGTATGCCTGCTCTCAAATACTAAAGGCTAACCACCCACCCAGCTGCTGTAGCAAGGGCTGCCTAAGGGAAGCAGCTCAGCACTTAGAGAAGTATTCAAACAGTTAAAATAACTGCAGCATTGATATGTATAATAGGAAAAAAAATTTAAAAAAGAAAAAAGCTGGTCTTCTAACAAGCTGACAGCATTTACTGGCATTACACTTGCAGCAACATCCCAATACACTCCCTGCAAGTAGATCAAAAAGGCAAGGCTACTTAATCATTATCCTAAAACCAGTCTGAAGAAAACATAATCAAGAGGAATTTGACTAGCTGACAAACTGCATCCCCACAAGAGTTTTCACAGGAATCAGAATGTAGACACCAAAGCTGAAGCTGGACAAAAATCAAGTTCTTCACCCTTCCTACAGCCCAAGAAAGCTGCCAGAAGTGCATCAAATAAGCAGTCATTTTCTCTGACTTTTATGGAGCAGCGCATATGTATCCATGCCTGTATTTGTTCCACTTCTGTTCAGAACTTAATGCTTTCATCACATTAGAATACAAAAATATAAAAATATCCTTAACCATTGTGTTTGCAGAAATGAACATGTCAACTAAGCCCAGGAGCACAACTTGGCTTCCTTCAAACTGCTGAAACAAAGTTCTTAGACACAAATAATGTAAACAAATATTTCTCTGTATTGTCGGTTCTGCTAAAAAAATAAAAATAAAAAGGGAAATGAAATTCAGAGCACCACTGAAGTTTTGCACCTAGCAAGTCATTTAACAAGGAGGCACTATATGCAGCATGGAGTGAGTAGACATGAACTAATGCAGCTGCACACATCTGGGTTGCTGTCTGTGCTACTGAAAACCAAACAGGTGCAAGTGTTATGAAAAAGAGTTTCAAAACAGTGAAGAAACCACAAATGATCTAAGTATTGGGTAGCTGGGGGAAGGGAAGAATTGAAGAGAGTCTCAGAGACATTCCAAGTCTGGTGTAGGCAGATTCCTTGAATTGCAAGCTAAAAATATTTCCCTGGCTGAACAGCCCTGACCAGATTCTCCATATAATAAGAGTTGCATTCACAGACAGAAAACACAATATTTGGACTCTTAAGAAACCTGCAGAAATTATGCAAATGTAATTTCAACCGTGTTGACAATATTATTCCTATTTGAGCTGTGTGTACTATGAAGATAAAAATATCCAAAGTTGCTATAAGATGCAACCTTGTCTTTGAGAAAACAACTTGCTTGTGCAAAACAGTTCCTTCACCACAACATGGAGGAATGCAATAAACCTCTTGTACAAGAAATGCAAAAGGCTTGCTTAAGTAACAGCCTGCAAGCTGAAGCATTTGCTTGGCCTCATCCCAAGACAGTTCCTCTGGTTTTCATCCTTCCCATGCTGACTGTCTGACTCAAAACGTTTGCATTCTTCCATTCTAATCTTCAAGTTTTTGATCTGACTGGAATGGACAATTTACCAGATATGGCGATGAAGCTGGAGTCCACCTTGCAAACCCATTTCCACAATCATCCCTGCAGACTGTGTTTGGGAAAAGCTTCCACATTGAAACCCTTCCATTAAGGTTTCATTCCATAAATGCCACCAGAGATTCAACAGCCAAGCGATCAGGTAAGTTCTGGTTTTGAACTTGGTACGTATACATATTCAACATCTTTATAACAGTGATCTTTTAGTCTAGGGCTGAGCAGCAGTAGAAGTTTGCTGATTGATACCATGTTATTCCTGACACTAAGGACAAGGGTAGAGGGAGAAACTGCAGAGAAACTTCACGAGGATAACTGCCAGGGCAACAAAATGACAGATGAAATTAGGTATATAAAATATAAAGCAATATGGGGGACCAGAGACCCATATCTAACTTCACGTATGAAGTGACAGACTTCAAACAACCCATCAGCATTCAGAAGCAAAATCCAGAGGAATGGTATGCAAATCGCCAGTGGCAAGGAGATAAGAGTGACCACTGATGACCTCTGAATGCGAGACCTTGAGTTCATCTCAAGAACAACATTCACAGCAAGCTTGTGGACCTCGCTATGGTTGCAAAGTGTTTGCAGGAGTTTAAAGGAAAGAAAACCGAGTCTACTGAGAATTACTGAAGAGACAAGCTGTACCATACTCAGGAAACCCCTGATATAAAAAGAGCTGGATCTGGGAAAAGTAGTCAGGTTAAGCCTCATATATGCAATTACCCTGTTTATATGCAGATGTTTGCTTAGTCAGAAGCAGGGCACTGAGCAAGATGCACTCTGACAATTTATCACCAGTGTCAAGTAGGAGGCAATTTATAAGTAAGACTAGGTTCACAAAGCACAACGTGGAGTAGCTCTGCCATCAAACAACTGGCATCAATGAATTCATACCACTACAAATGAAAACATAACAAGTAATCGCTTCAGGAGGGCGGGGCTGAGATGATGCTCCCAGGACTCCAATAAGCTACACAGGGTTTTGTGGAACAAAACATGGAAAGCAGGGAGGGAAAGGAATAAAGAACGATTCTGAAAATATAGTCTGATGTGTTTCCAATGGCTTTCTGCACAGTAATCCACCCTTCTTCCAATCATGTGCAGTACACTTCATAGGCTCTTACACAACATGAGCTAGCCTACCTGTGAGGTTTCACAAGCAAGCAGCAAGAAGCCAAGCTGATTTAACAGCTCAGTGTGGGCAAAAGCAGTAGTCCTGCTCTCCCTGCTCCAGTTGATGCTCTCCCACTCCTCCTACTCCAGTTCCAGTCTTAGCTGAAACTTACTGATTTCAACTAACTGAAGTAACAGACAACAAAATTAGCAAAACCATTAATATTTTTCTGTTAGTACTAGTGATAAATCAGCTCACCAAGGAACAGCTCGGCTAGGAAGCTGTGAGGAGTAGATAGATACTACCCCTTTCAGCATCACGAAGCTGTTACACTTTTCATGAAAACTCCCCCTAATTCAACTACTCTTTAACACAGCTTCTGGCTAAACATGCAGAAAATGGATTTAAAAAAACCCCAACAACAATAAACTTTGGAATATGTTTTCAGTTAAATCACTTTTTGAGTCATTTTAGATTTGTTTGAATAAGATCTATTTATATTTGAAAATACAACAATGCATATCAAGACTGCAGCTTACTATGCAATCTATTAAAGTAATTTCAATAATGTAGAAGCAATATGCAAGTTGCTGGAAAAGTGTTAAGAGAATTCCCAATAAATTGCTAGGTGCAATGATTTGCTAAGTACCTAGAGACTTAATTTGCCAAATTACTAAAATACTATCTTTGTTGAAAGTACAGATAACATTTTCTTCATTTTTTGTTGGTTTGCATAGTTAGTTCAGTTGGGTAAACTACTATTCAAAATTAAGAAGCTTTCTGAATATCAAAAAGACAACAAATGTTATTCTCATGATCCTATCTATTGTAAGGCAACTGGAAGGGAATGGGAGGTATTGTGGTTCTGAAGGGGAAAAAAAAGACCAGAAGCACACACATCTGTTTAGAGATGATAGGTAATAACACTTCCTCTTTCTCACTAAAACATTTATTTTAAGTGCAAAGCAACTTTTCCCCCAGTGTAGCCACCTCATTTAAGTTTGTGTTGTTTAAATACTAAAGACAGTTTAAAGCCCAAAATAGAGGCAAACTTTAGATTACTTCCCAGGAGCTCATGGCTGGTAGCTTCTTCACCTCTTCTAGGTTTTCCTCAAGGCAATACTCACCCAACAGGTCAGTTGTTTTCAAGACATTTCCAGGACCACTTAAAAATCTGATCAACTATGTGCCTTGCTAACAACATTAAGTGTTTTATCTTCACTCAAAGTGCTTTTAAGAAATGTTTTAGAGTTAGTTTCAGGTTCCCTAAAATGAATTTATTATCTAATAAGTATCAATACTGTATGCTTGCACAGCAAGTGGTAGATGTTTTAGATGAACATTTATAGAAACTTATTTTTAAATTACACGACCAGTAGTATAGTTTCCACACCATCTATCAAACAAGGAACACTACCACAAGATTGGAGACTAACAACTCAAGATTTAAGGTAAGTGAAATAAAAAGGGGAGGCTTCAGATGACCTCACAGGAATCTATAGGCTATGCAGACCAACAAAATTTGCAGAAAATATCAACAGAAGGTATTAAAGTAAACGGTATGAAGAGAGAGACCAGGTGATTTGAAAGTTATCAATAAAATGTTAAATAGGCTTGGCATACAGTTAACAGTTTTCTACAAAGATACGGAAGATCTAGTCAACCTAGACTCCATGAAGATGTCTGATGTAGTAGCATGCAGAAAATAGCTAGGAGACACAGCTGACTAGTAGATGATGTCAAGATAGCCTAGGAATTGACTACAACTCACTATGAATGTAACAGGACTAAGCAACCTATCAGCTTGGATAGAGATCACCTTTCCAAAAGTCTTTAAGAATTCACCTCAAGACCAATCTTATACAGTGTCTTCAGCAATGACTTGGAAAGTAAGGGTTTTCTAGCAAGCTAGAGGCAATAGAAGAAACAGGTAACTAAAAATAATGGAAACTGGATGACATTTGGTAGTGTTAAGAAGGGTGTGTTTCTAACAGGATCACAGATTGACCCCCAGCAGACAGTAAGAACAGAGAAGACAGAGTTCAGGTGCTTTCAGTGATCACAAGAGCGTTTGTATGGCAAGTCTAACATAGATGCAAGGACAGAGTTGTCTTGCCCAAAGAAGTTGCAGATGCCCCCTCCCTGGAAGTGTTCAAAGCCAGGTTGGATGGGGCATTGGGCAACCTGGGCTCATGGAGGCTGTCCCACCAATGGTAGGGGGTTGAAACTAGATGATCTTTGGAGTCCTTTCCAACCCAAACCACTCTCCAGCACAAAGACAAAAAACTCTCATCCAGGATGGCATATTCCAACTAACAAGCATGCCCAGCAGATTCTAAACATAAAACAACACAGAATATGGAAAGCAGGGTGACAGGATGGAGACTTTTTGACAGACCAGAAATTCTGGTCTGAGTAATGGACTGGGAGATGATATGCCTCTCTCTGCACAGAGAATAGATGAGCAAATGTAAGCATAAAGGCAAACTGATGCATCTAAGAACAGTAGAACACCACCAGCACTAAAATCAACTAGCCAGACATATTGGGTGTCAGAAGAAAAGAAGGGCCTCAAATATCAGGGCACTTAAGGCTCCAGAAACTACCTTCAATTTCTTTCAATAAGAGCAGAAGGAAAATAAACTTTACAAGGCTGGAGACTAAAGATTCCTAGAAAAGTAATTAAATGCAATGATTGCTACAAATCAGGCGACCCTTTATTTTAAAGGAGCACGGTCCTAAAGTTGTAAAGCCTTTTAGAATTATACAAAACAGGTATTCTGTGTCCAGTAGTAAGGACAGCCATCAGGAGTCTCTAGCACCAGCAACTTTAATTTCTTCACACTCAACACTGGCTCCTTGAGGGAACAGTAGCAACATCCCATCTTTCAAACTCTGGGGGTTTAAATTTTCTTTTTGTCCAGGGCAGTCTTTTGTAGCACATTTACCTCCAAAAGAAAGGGCAAAGAAAACCCAGGATTTTCCATGTAGTTGCATACCAGATTAGGAACATGAACACATCGTAGCCAGCTACTGCAAGACTTTTCCTTGCTGGACAAGTCAAAGGTTTACATAAGCTTTGAATTTTTAAAAATACAAACAAGCACAGTAGCTTACCATCAGATATGGGAGCCTTAGGCTTTAGAACAATGGGGTATTTTTAAAAAGAATTTTAAATGCTCGGCATGATACTGCTTTGTAAAAAGATAACGGCTTCATTTTACTTCCTGCTTTGTGGCAACAAAAATTTCTGTGTTACTTACAAGCTGATAATATAAGAGTGTTTGCTAGTATATTCTACTTAGAAAATATATTATAAACATACAAGGCATTAAAATCATTGGAACTTAAAAGGCAACTCTTTTTAAAGTGCACATGTAAAATGTAGAGAAATAACAAGCATTTAAAGAAACACAAGTTCCACTGGAAAGTAAGAAATAAATTTCTCAGCAGTTTCATTTTTTTAACTGCTTTCCAACTGAAATATTTTATCCTTGTATTAGAACAAAGACACATGAAAGTGAACGAGTAGAAATAAATTACAAAAGTGAAACTATCTTGTCCGGTTTTACTATTTGAGGAAAAGGGTTTAAAATGCCTGTTCTATATGTTTTGGCAGTTAAAATTATTTGTGCTACTTACTTAGGAATCCTTTAATTAATTTATTTTTCAGCTGATGCAATTGCAGGCAGCTTAGAGAAATTCAGTTTGATTAAAAAAGGATGCTGTGGAACATAGCAATTTGCCTTCGAAAGTCTTCATAAGGGTGCCAGTCATCTCACATTTGTGCTTCTGAAATGCCTCCCACAATGAGGTGCTGACCCGTAACTAGGAACACGGGCATTGTCACAATACAAATAGAGGCACGACTAACTGCTGGATACACAGGCAGAAGTAGTTGATGTTCTCAAGCTAGGGTTTGATAAAGAACCAAGAACACGGCCTGTACGTGTATCAAGACAAGAATTAAAAAGAAATAAAATACAAAAGAATGAAGCAAGGCATGTATCATCCTTCATGATGGATATCTATTAAATGTCTCCATGAAACTGTTACACACGATCTCTTTCACGACTACTGTGAACAAGTAGTCTTGAAAGAAGTTGTATACTTTAATGTACACTTAACCACGGGAATTAAGCAAACAAAACAGTTAAAGGTGTTCCACAGAGGCAGTAACAATGTCTGCACCTACCAAAGGTTTCTAAAAGACAGTATCAATACCTCACAGAAGGTTTTTTCCCCTCACACACCAGTATTAATTTACATTTATGCAGTACTATCCCCAGTTGAACCTCGGAAGCTGACTCTTTGCTAGATTACATTTAATAACGGAGCCACAGAGATACCCAGGTAAAGCACAGATAAGTCTGTAAAACAGCTCAGTCAGCTAAATTGGCCACAATTTCTTCAACATATGTAGAAACACAGAGCACAGTGGGGGTTTTTTTGCAAAAATCAGCCCCGTGGTTTCCAGTACGATTCTCTGATTAGTAAAAGATTCAAAGAGGTTGTTGGGCTTAAACTGAAGTGTCAAAATAGGTCAAAACTTTAATTCCTTATTTCTCCCCAGGGAAATTCCCGGGATTGATGAGATTCTCAGGCCAGCTCAAAAATCACATGGATCAGAAAACACATCACATTAGCCATTTAGTTTTTCCTAGCAAAAAAAAGTGTTTCTGTGACTTCCAGTAGAATCCATTCTGGAAGCAGCTACAGGGAACCAAAGGCAGAGACCAACAACTGACAGCCTCACTACGTTTCTTCACTCCTGTTACCACGTACAGAAGTTCTCTGTACCGGACATTGATGGTAACGTGATTTGCAATTTCAGACATGCCCAGGAGTTCCTGCCATCAGGAACATGTTATCTTGCCTATCTAACACATCAAGGTGCAGGAGAAAGGCGAGCACAGATAATCTGGAAAAGAACTACTAGGAATTCAAAAGCGTTTCCCAAGCTTTGCAAAATCAGTGAGTGCAGGGGCCAACTCCAGTAATACTTAACGTACTTGCAAGCACTGGGTAGGTTACCATGAGAAAACCCACATCAGCTTTTAAAAACAGGGCACAGGAATTATTTCTTGCAGTGTTTAAGGACTTTTGTGAGTTATTTTCCCCCACACTTGAAGAAAGTCAAAGCAGTTTAACTGCATGTGTTCCCCCTCCCCCTAAAGGGAACTAAGCTATGCTTAGTGATACATAATAAAAACACCACTGAAGACAAAACCTCCCTTTTATGAGGTACATACATTGTTCAACTTACTGCTTGAGAACAGCGTGAAAAAGATGTTTCCCATGAATCAGAATCTATTAGGAACAACTTGAGAGTTCTTGATATACAGCTATTCCAGCAAGTTTTTTGCAATAAACTATTTAAATTAATAAGCCACTTTCATACTATTTCACCATCTTTCAAACTTTCGTAACAATGTTTGTAAAAACAATTATTCATTAAAAAGAATCAGCTATGCCTACAACATTTGGTCACTTTATATTAGGTCCACATATTAATATATTTATTACTAATAAAAGGTAGAGGCTTTCACAAATGATTAACCTACATTATTAACTGTGACAGCATCCAACAGCTTCCTCATGGTAATAGCATGTAGCTACCCATTCTACCTTGTATTACCACCATGGTCACACCCCTCTAACCTGACCATATTGTGTTTATAACTTGCAACAGTTCATAAATGATTTATGAAGAAATCTTAAAATGAGATTTGCCCTTCTATCTTTTTTTTTTAAACCATCTGGCTCTGAAGATGCCTTGTGCTTTCACATATTGTAAAGATGAAAACAAGATATGTTTGAGTTTAAGACAAGATTTTAAAAAAAAGGGCTTTTGCTGTTTTTAAAAAAATATATCCAAGGTATTGTGGAGTCTCCATCTCTGGAGATACTCAAGACCTGTCTGGAAGCCTATCTGTGCAATATGAGCTAGGAAGCCTGCTTTGGCAGGGGGGTTGGACCCGATGATCTCTCAAGGTCCCTTCCAACCCCTATGACTCTATTGATTACACATAGTGTAAGCTTACATTGCATTACATAAGCATAATTTTATGAAGTCTAAAATGGAGAAAGGCACCTGGAGAAGTGGCAGTTTGTATATACTTAACTGACCTGCAAAATGAACATAAGCATAGAATTAAACTCTCAGCGTAATTGCTTACCAATTTCAGCAGGTAGTTGCTTGATTTTGTTCTCTCGTATGCTAAGCATGGTGAGCTTTGACAAGTTTTTGATATCCTTTTCCACAGTAGTTATACGATTAAAGCGTAGGTAAAGCGTGGCGAGGGAGCTTAGCCTGTACACCACCGGAGGGATTTCTCTAAGTTTGTTATGCCGCAGGTCAAGCATGCGCAGTTTCTTCAAGTTATCGAGAGAGTCAGGCAAACTGGTGAGTGAGTTCTCACTCAGGGCCAGTGTCATCAGGTTCACGAGACAGCCCACCTCTGCCGGTAGGCACTGCAGTTTGTTACTGTACAAATAAAGTTCTGTTAACTGCGTTAGCTCTTTGATAGCTGATGGAAGCATGTGTATAGATCTCTTGGACAAATCCAAGCGCATTGAATTCTCTTCCCGGCATTTATTTAGCTCTTTGATCACTTCAGCGTTGCTGGATTTTTTGCGGGTACCTGTGGCTGGATTAGGTCTTTTTATCGTATTGTCCACTGAAAAAGCTACCCCAGGCTGCGTGCTACTGGAGTCCTTCTTTCCGTCTTTGGCATCTTTCCCTTTGGTCTTAGGCTCCTTTTCTTTGCTCTCTTTCCCAAATCCTCCAGAGGCTTTGGCCTCCTTCTCCCTTTCTTTTGACGATGGGACTTTTGGATCCTTCTCTTTACAGTCCTTTTCTTTTCCTAGATTACTACTCATGGTGACACAACGTTTAGCAAGCACCACATGAAATCCGTTTCTGAAGTTCACAAGAACAATTCACTGCTGAGGCGACAATGATCCTTAAAACATGCAAGTGTTGAACCAAGGGAGGAGCTTCGGAGGTATAATACCCATTTGCTACATATTGGTTCTGAAGGCACTCTTTCCTAATCCTGGTATCAGGAGATTCAACTGTAGAGATTAAAAGGTCAAATGCTCCGTATTAGTATTTCTGTAACACAGAGAGAAGAGAAGCTGAAGTGAGTGTGAGCATAAAACTTAACTTCCAGTTAAATCTTGAACGTTTCTACATCAAGCCTGTGCTTGCTAACTCAAGTTAATGATTTGTCCTTCTCTTCAAATGTCAATGAAAAACCCAGAGCTAAGACAAAAATACTACACATGCTTCTCAGAAGACCCACTGTGGTAGAAGAGCTATAGTAATTCGTATACACGAGATAAAAAAAAATTATAATTCTTAAACAGAACACTGCCTTCAGCACTACATCCGAGTCACCATCTTAGGTCTTAGCTAGTCCTTAGCACAACACCCTGGTCATCAACATGAGTATTCTCTCTCCTCTCCATGCCCAATCAGTCAACAATGATCTGCCATAATTTTAAGTGCCAGCCTCTTCAAACAAACCTGTACAGGCTTATTCTTTCAGGAAAAAAGTGCCTTAATTTGATCTACAAAGAAATCTAATCCGCTATAGTAACCTGAACACTTTGCCTCGAGATCTCCCGACCGGCTCAGAACCACAGGTCTGTTTTTAACATGGGGCAGAACGCTGTCACCAGATTCACATGATTTGATTTTTAACATAAACCTATCAAAAAGTCAACAGAAAGCTCAGAAGAAATAATATATTATGCTTCAAGAGAAGCACAATTATGGAGGAATTTATCATGACAGTAGAATATAACATATCTTTAAAAAGTACCGTGAACTTTTCCCCCCTCAATGAGTATAATACAGCCTAAGAAATGAACAGATCTCAAACCTATTGAGCTCCATTTGCATTTTTACAAAATCATCATGCATCCTAGAAAGCATCTTTGCTTCATGTTTCAATTCAAAACACGACATGCCTAAGAACTTTGCATCTGAATACTCTGGAGAGGTTTTGGAATGTATCTTTGTGGAAGAAAATAAATGGCCGATTAACAGCAACAATAATTTCATGTCCCCACATTGCTCTGCCTTGTAGCCTGGAATCAACTTCCCTTTGCTACGCAGCATTCACTGAAGAAGAAAGTTTGCCTGTATCTCAGACTACCTCGCTTCCTCAACCACATGAGTCATGTTAAAATACTCCTAAAGCCTCCACAGGAGCTGTCCTGACATTCCATCTTCTGCACAAGTTCATAAAGTTCATAATCAAAATCAATTATATAATATTTTGCATACTTAAGCAATCAACAAGTACTAGAAACACATTTATTTTTTTAAGAAAAGCTCAAGTAACTATCTTTAATTGCACAGCTATGCTATGTACGCTTACCTTCAAGTACAAACATGTGCTTGGAAAACACACAGGAGCACTTTGCTCAATATATTTGCTCACATTAAAAAAAAAAAGAAAACCTATTTAAGGACAGTAAGAAGGGCAAGCCACTTTACCTCAGTTGCAAATCAAGCTGTTTATTAACAAAGCTCAAAAGAGAACCTCCCCCAGGAGGTGGCTTCCAGTCCTTTACCCCCATTCATTGCTGCTGGTATCACAAAGCATGTGCTACAAATTCCATAATAGCGAAAGACCCTACTGCCTCCAGTTGCTGTGTTCTGGACAACTCTGCTGGTAAAGGACCAGGGTTATGTGCTAGCAGCAGCAACAGCTTTTAACTGACATTTTCTCCATCGCAGAGTTCTCTAAAGCAGCACAAGCTGGTTGCTTACTACATCCTTAAGGTTTCCACCCAGCTTTTACACCATCCATTAACCTGACCTATTCTCAAGATTACCAACCTACATTATGCTGTAAAACTTGTGCTCAGCACTGTATAATCCACATGCTTGTAAAACTCTGCCAATGAGAAATATAACGACTCCAAATGCAAAAATCCAGCTGACTAAAGGGTGGTAGCCTGAAACGCCTGACAATTTGGTTTCAGTATGAAAAGCAACACAAAGAATTGAGAACTAACAGAGTTGGTTTCTCAGAAAAACTCAAAATTTAGAAAACTCAGCCATGTGGCAGTGCCAAACAGCTACTGCTCCACATCCAGGTCCTACAGTGCAAAATACTCAGAGGGCGGCTGCTGCTCTCATAAGCTTTCAACTTAATCAAATTTAGGACCCACCAAGAGATTTGGTTTAGTTTCTTACAGGCACTGCAGCTGAAGCAGGTTTTGAAGGAGCCTCAGAAAGGAAAGCCGGCTGGAGATTAGTGCTGCGGGAAGCAGCTCAGTAGTGCAAACGCTCCAAATAATCTGCATGCATTTCTCTGTCTTCATTAGCAATTACTGATGAGGCATTTTGCTATGGAGCTGCATGCAAACGGATGGAGAGTTTGTTCCTATAAAACCAAAATTTAAAACCACGAGGGGAGGTGCCCTCAGTGTAACTGTACCTAAAAACTGGGTGTCCCTGAATCAATACACCAGTTCAACATTTCACTTTCTGATAAGGAACAAAAATCTTGCCTGCACAAAAGAAAGTTCAGACCAATACAGAAGGTCATGACCAGAGACTGCAACCTCCGCTCAGCGTTAAAGGTGTTAGGAGGCAGTGATGGGCAGGGAAGCTGCAGGCAGCCGTGGGTTTCTAACACGGGGAGAGCAGAGCCAAGCTCCCAGTGTGGCAGGCCTGGAAACACACTCCCTGTTGAGAGCGACAAAATGGTTAGATGTACTGCACCCTGATCATTTTTACCTCTTAATTACTGCCCAAGACTGTGAGATGTATTTAAAATTAGTTTGAGAAAGCTTAGCCTCTTTGTTTCCAAATAAAGTAATTATCTAATACCTCAAATAACTACAACCAGCACTTCTAAGAAGAAAAAGCCTGTGATGAGGATTTCTCCAGACAAAAGCCAACGCCGGGGGAAGCACACTGAAGAAAATGCCTCAGCTGGCACAGCCTCACCCCTCCAGAGTCTGAGACACCCCCCTAAGGCACCAGCATCTCCCTGCTCCCACTCACTGGGGCTGGGATTCCCAACTGCAGAAGGCTCCCTCAAACAACTTCCTAGGCTGCCTCTAAGTACCCCGTGATGACCTTGTAACAGAGACAACCCAGGCCTTAAACAACTAAATGAAACTTACCCTATTTTATAAAGTTATAAAGTGTTTTGTAACTTTAATACTTACCATCACGTTGTCTCAAATTATTTTTAACATATAAGCATGCAATACAAATGAGAATACAGACTTGAGGCTCCATGCTTTCAGTCAGCAGGACTAAAATCTTGCCATTTCATAAATTAACGACCAAGTTTTGAGACAAAACTCAACCACACATAGCTGCCCTGAACTCCTTCATCCTGCCAACATGGATACACATGAAATTCTCAACTTCACGGAAGCAGCTCTCCAGAGCTTCTCTTTGTATCGCAGATCATTCAAGCTAATGGGGTTACTTGCACACATCAAGTTAAAAGACTTATGTAAACTTTGGGAGGACATGGACAGAATTGCATATACTACAGAGGAAGCTGAATATGTTTCAAAAGGTTATTCATATTTTTCAAGCCCTTTTGGTTAAAGGACAAGAGTCACCAACAATTCTAAACTGCAGTCGAACAAGCATTCATTGTATCTCAAAAGGAGAGCTTCTTTTAGAGATATTTTTAGCAAAAGGAAATTCAGTGAAATTAGCCAGATCTGCCAACTACTTCCATTTTCCAATGCTGTCCAAACTGCCTTCCTGTCAATATTAATTGACATAAAAACATTTAACTATTATGTGCTGAAGAACCTGGAAAACCAAGTAAGACTCTCTCATTCATATGCTGCACCAAGTAAATAAAACTTTTAGAGAAGTTAAAGAAACCAATCTCTTCCCTGTTACAAATATTATTTTTAAAGTAAAATAATTATTAAAAGCTATAAATAACCAACATCAGAGTTCTCATTCTTTCCTCCTGATGTCTGGTGAACATACCCCAGATCTATATTTTTTTCTGTCAATTGTAACTGACAAAACTTCAGAAACACAACAACTTCAGCCTAAATTGTATCACCTTCCTAAACCGCCTGAAAAAGAGCAACACATCGATCGTGTATATTTTACTGATTTTTTTAAAATATGTACAAGTAACTGAAAATAGATTTCAGTTCCACTGAACAATAGAACCCAAAACATTTATGCAATAAATGTTTTATAAGAGACACACTAACTTAGAAGTGCGATTCTAGGAATAATACTAAACTAATCACCTGCAACTTGGTACTATAAATACTGATGCTTGCTGGTCCTTATCTAATGCAATATGAGGCTTGAGATAAAGGATTTCACCCAACTGCTATTCAAAGGCAGCTGTAAAACACTTAACTGTCTCCTAGCCACTACTGAAGAGCAATTTTACTACTGCTCCAGAAAAAATCCACTGCCAATATTACTTCACAGCTTGCAATTGAGGGGAGGTCATTACTATTTTTTAATTTTGATTTTACACAAACAAACGTGCAAGCCATTTGCATGCAAGCTCCCTAATGAAATGCCAAATCAGGCAACTGGCACCAGGGCTGCACCAGTGCCAGGGTGACCAAACCCCAGCCAGCCAGAAGGAATGGCCAAAGCTCACCTTGTTGCCCAAGGTCCCACTGCTAGTTTCACAGCATCTGCCCCGTGACGATGCCCCCCAGAAGAGGCCATTCCTGCATGACTTACCAGCAGTCCCTCTCTCAGAGGGTACATTACGTGTCTTGTGTCTTGCAAGTATGTTTCCTGTATGTTCACAGAGATGGCTTGAAGAAGAAATCATTAATGGAAATAAAATACTATCCCACTGCTGAAATATTTCCATCTCAAGCAATGAGGCTAACTAACCTCAGTCTTTTCTGCCAAAGGAACATCATCTTGGCACATCTTCTTACAAAACAGTCACTTTACAGCTCCCCTTAAACACTTACTGGTTCCTGTTCTGTGTTTTGCGTACTGGAACAGACACAGTTTCCAGTATTCTGAGCATGTGAAATCTAAAGCCTTATTTTCACTAGAGCCTAAAATGTTGCACTCAAATAAAACAGAATTAAACTACTTCTGTAACGTAGCAGGAAACCTACAGGCCTATATTTGAAAGGAAAATCCCTTACTATGTCTATAATTGGAATAGGAATGTTTTTCCCCTTTGTTCTGCATTTCTACTAAACCTAACCCAAAGGGCACACACCACAGCTTGAGCATTGCAACCCAAGTAACAGAAAAGGATCACTCCAAATACTAAACACATAGACGAAATAAGGAATTGGCTCATACTAGACACTTGAGTAAGCAGACTGTAATTCCCCTACGTAGCAAGAAATAAAATGTTTTGAGATGTCAATTCTGATCTAGGATGCTGTGATTAGTCAGACCTAAGTGCCCTTTACAACAAGGCAGGGTCCAAATGCTATCTGGTAATGCAGCAACACCTATTTACAAACAAACAAAGAGACAAATCTACCATTTTCTAAGCATTTACCTTTTACTTAGTATAGCATGGGATATAACAAAAACATTTCATACCCCACTACACCACAAACACAAAGACATCGATAAGCAATGGATGAAATTTAATGTTTAGTCCAAGGAGCTGCAACTTTCCGTTCTCAATGCCACGTATGCAGGGGAAAAAAAAAGTCACTACTTTTATTTCAAACCCAAAACACTTAAGCCACCGAGTCACTTGCAAACAAAGCACATTCTCTCCTACAATTTACTAGCTTCAAACATCTGACCTACAGAGTTTTCATCTGCGTAAGTGCATTTCAGCTTCTGCCACCGCAGCCACCGCAACCCAGCTGGGAGCAAAGTGCTGAATCAGTCACCAGGCAGTTGCAGGGCTCCTCCGAACACAAAACCTCGCTCAGAGCTACAGAGGCAGCCATCGCACCGCCACGGATCAAAAGCATCGCCTCATCTGTCTCCACGAGAGCAGTGTTCCTGAAACACCCCAGCTAGACACTTTCTCTTCCTTGGGAAGAAAACTCCTTTATTTCAGAGTACAGGATGGTCGATAGCAGCAGCATAATCCCTGCCCGCGCAGCTCAAGCCCGTGAAGGTGGGTCCACCAGGAGAGCCCTGAGAGCCCTCTAAGCCCTTTAGGATGTATCTTCATCTGCCGTAGGACTGTCCCCAAGACCCTTCCCTGCCTGCTTACTGTTTCTACAGCGGCAGAACAGCTGAGCATAACCCAGTCTGGCATTCGAGCAAAACCTAAAGGTCAAGGGGTCAACCAAGAAAAACATCAGACCAAAGAGACAACACCTAGACCATTTCTGAAGGCTTGCTTATGCTTTCCTTGTGGTTTCTTACATCTACAGACACATCTGTAACTGCAGGCACCTGATTACAAACCTACATGCAATTAAAGCTGCAGTTACTATAAATAAATGTATTGGTTTCAAGTGTCTCCAGACACTTGAACTCTCACCACTTTGTACCTGCAGAAGCAGACATATCTCCTAGTTCATCACCAGCTTCCGACACAGCCATGCCCTTCCACAGCAAATGCACGTGGACATTACTGCCCGTTGTGAGGCTTTTGGATCCATCTTTTCATTCACTGGACTCCAGACTGGCCACTCTCTGGAAGTACTGCATGGCGCCAAATGCCAGGTCACGTACCAAAGTCCAGGTCTATCATGACAAAAAGGCTCCATGCCAGCGGGCAAAGACACCTACGCCTTAAGTTCCTAGGGGTACAAATAATCTTTTGTGCCCTGCCTTTGAACTCACCTAGCAAGTACAAAAATAGACAGACAGTGATTCATTCCATGCACTCCAACATTGTTTTTATGAAGAATTTTCTCTTTTTCCCATTTACTGAAAAAAAATAAGAAAGAAAACAACATTTCTTGCCAAAGTTATAAAACACCGTTTCAGGTTTCCACAGAAGCAGGCTCTGAGAGCAAGTACAAAGAATTCTGCTAACTCCATGTGGCAGCTTATTTTAATATGTAAAAAGGTACTTTCTGCATGTGTGGTCCCCCAGCATGTACCTTTTGGGCTACATGTCTCTGTTTCCATGGTAACTCATCCTATCACCAGGCTGTGTAACCCTGCATAATACATGAAATTTGAAAATCGTAACTTGCTGGATGAAACAAAATTTCCCAGTCTTAGTACAGGTCCTAATATCTAGACATGCCTAAACAAAGGTTGTTCTTAATGGATGCGTTAGCTTAGGAAAATCCAGCTCTCTCATTTTTGTGACTATACAAATTCTGCACCAAGAGTGGAATATGACCTTCCACGAGAGCAAGTGCTCCAATGTACCCAACACCTTCCTCTGAACAAAGGTCACCTTCCTGTAGCAAAATCTTATTTTTCTCTATAAAAACACCCTTCACTATTACCACCCCACAGCACGCAGGCACCACCATTCAGATCCCTCCACAATTCCAGTAAAACAAGGAAACAGCCTGCAACACACAGTTTTGTTACAAACTGGATAGAAAGTGGCATTGGTCCCACCTAAGGTGACGATGAAAACTATAAACAAGCATCGAATATTTTTCTTTTACTCATCATTTTCTCTGAGGAATAAAAACAACATATCAAAATAAAACCAACAAGAGACAAAAGAAGAATGATGGGCAGGAGAGAAAGTAAAGACAGAAAACAGCAACAGAGTAATATATATTATCTAGTAATTGCCTAGTATCTATATCATCAACAACTTACATTACATTTATCCAACAGAAATTGGAACAAGCCACATACTACATCCCATCTCAGGCAAATCAGCCATTGCCCTGTTACTGCTACGGTAGCACCCTGCCCTAGCTTCTACCACCAACACAGAATTATCTACAACAAAGTAAAAATATGTTTATTCTAGCATTTCTCTTTATTTCTTTGTCTGCAAATTTGAAGCAGTAAGTTTGTTTGTCTTCTTCAACATGCTTTTATGTAATAATTATGACCATTTTGCAAAGTTCAGTACTGGATGACTCTCAGTCCCTTGAATTTTCTGACCATAATTAGTGACTGTGTAAGTCACAAGATCCCCTTGCAGCTATGCTAGGAAAAAAGCCTAAGCCTGTCTGAAAATCAACTTAAAACATGCTTTCAGTGCAATTCTGAACACGAAAAGGAACGATGGCTCTTTACCTTCTATGTTCTAGCAGACAAAGCCACAGTAACTACATGTGGCAGCTCATCACTGCACAATACCTGCCCCCTGCTCAATTCTTTTTTTTCTCTATCTAAGCTTACTAGCTTACTAGTTCTTGATCTTCAGCTAAAATGAGAAAAGCTTGGATATATTTGTTTTATCAAACACCTAGTTGAAATATAACTAATGTATAGAAATTGACATTCACAGTAACACTTTCCAACTACCATACACGAGTTTAGAAGTTATACAAGTGTTTGGTAAATTGCAAAAAAAACCACCCCATATTTACCCACAAGTTTTCAGTTATAAATCTCCTCACTTTTAGAAGTTGTTAACATATTTTGCATTTACCCTATTCTCAGAAAATAAGTATCTCCTTTAACAGATCAGCGTTCTTCACAGAAAAAAGATAACAACCATGATCAGAATCAAATTTGCTCCAATTTAAATGTGCATTTCACTTCATCACAACTAAATTAAAAAAAAAGAAAATTTATTTGAAAACTGCATAATGATCAGCTGGAGTTGTTTTCTTTGGGGTGGCATATTATAACAAAATTTTACATTACATATTTTAAAATTACAGGAAACCAAAACAAACACAGAATACACTGAATGAAAAATAAAGATCTACACATCTTCCCGCACTACTGCATAACCAATGGTTGTTGGTTTGGCTTGTTGTTTGCTTGAGGTTGGGTTTTTTTGGGGGGTTGGTTGGTGTTGTAATCTCACCCTTCCCGATAGATGCATTTTACCTGATGAAATCAAACTTATTCGGGCCAAGTTAGAATATAGATAGAACAAGAAACCACTACATTTCAGATAACTAGATGCAAGTTACAATACTCTCATCTCTTTTTCCAGCAAACATTTGCCTCAACATGATGTGATGGACCACTTCTGCCTTCCAAGTATTCTTATTCAGAAGCAAGAACTATAAGCTGCCAAAGAGAAAGGGTGTTTTTGCTGTAGTATGTGTCCGCTCCAGCTAGATTCTCCTTAGAAATCCCTGTGGTGGTTAATAAGGTTAACTGCATTCTGCCTCCCCAGATCTTCCTGCAGTTTTGACTGGATTTTGCATTATTTCTTCCATTTCCTTACCCTCCTGTGCTGCGTTGCTGCACATGGTTAAACAGCTTCCATGTTCCACCAGACAGACCACCGTCCTGCACCACTGCTTGAGACAGTGCTCAACCACAGCTGGAGAAGCCAAAGCAACTCAGAAATACTTTGGGGAACTTTGTAAATTAACAGCACCATCAAAATGTAGATTCATTACACACCCTGATAAGGGGATGAAGAATAAAATTGCTTCCAAGCCTTTTTCAAAGTTTTCAACTCTTGTCCCCCAACAGCAAAGCAGAATTAACCATAACGATGTGGAACAGTGAAATATTATTTAAGCAAATAGATGTATGCTATGGGTGATTCAGGTAGCACTGCATACAGCTATGTACAGCCAGTGCTCTGTGACTAAGAGTTCAACAGGACTGAAGAAGCATCTCAGCCCTCGCTCCTCAAAGGTGATGTTTAGAAGCCTGAAGGCTGGTAAAAGCACATTGCTTTTTTCACATCAAAGGTAGTCTGAACACCAGTTTCATAACAAATATGGCATTTTTTGGTTTAGATCAGGGACTTGAAATCTATTAAGATGATGTCTGGTGCCACAGTGATTTTCACCACACACATGTTCCTGGCCACTCTGAAACCTCAAGTAAGAAAACTGTGAGGAATTCCTCTGGCAACAAAGAGCCAAGTATTTCATAAACCATGAGCCTGTTTCACCTCTGACTCCTACACACCAACTTCTTTTGCTATAAGGCGTTCCCACAGAGCAAGTCACACGCACAGCGGCTGAACAGGCCTTTCCTATCCAGCTGAGACACCCTCCCACCGTCCTCCCCACCTTCTATAGGGGCACAGCAGCCATGCAGAGGAGAAAACCTCCTGCCTGCAGAATGGGCAAGCTGAGAAACATGGGGAAGAGAGAAACAGGCAGAAGCTGGAACGAGAACAGGGGTGGGAGGCTGGTGGGCAAGAAGCAACCAGTAAGAAACTCCATGTAAGAGTATCCCGGATATAAAAATACTGAGACAGTAATCAGTCAGCAAACACCACTCCTGCTCCTACACGCTGCATGGAGAAGGCAAAGTATGTAGTAATTGGAAATTTAAACACGTTTAAGACTAGAAGCTATCTCATTGACATCTAATTTTGACTAATTTATATTGCAAAATAAATTTTCATAACTTCTTCCAGTGCTTTAATTTAGTTTTTACATGTGTTTTGTTTTCCACCAATCAACATCTGATGCATTAGCATAGAATCACAGAATGGTATGGGTTGGAAGGGACCCCAAGGATCACAGAGTTCCAACCCCCCTGCCACAGGCAGGGCCACCAACTTCAGGCCTGGATCTACACAAGGTTGCCCAGGGCCCCATCTGACCTGGCCTTGAACACCTCCAGGGACAGGGCATCCACCACCTCTCTGGGCAGCCTGTTCCAGCACCTCACCACTCTCTCTGTAAAAAACTTCCCCCTAATATCTAATCTAAACCTTCCTTCCTTTAGTTTTAATCCATTCCCCCTTGTCCTGCCATTGTCTACCCTTTTAAAAAGTTGAATCCCCTCCTGCTTATAAGCTCCCTTCAGGTACTGGAAGGCTGCAATGAGGTCCCCCCGCAGCCTTCTCTTCTCCAGACTGAACAAGCCCAGCTCCCTCAGCCTCTCTTCGTAGGGCAGGTGCTCCAGCCCTCTAATCATCTTTGTGGCTCCTCTGAACCCTCTCCAACAGTTCCACATCCTTCTTGTATTGGGGGCCCCACATCTGGACACAGTACTCCAGATGGGGCCTCACGAGGGCAGAGTAGAGAGGGACAATCACCTCCCTGTCCCTGCTGGCCACCCCTCTTCTAATGGAGCCCAGGATACCATTGGCCTTGCGAGCTGCAAGAGCACACTGCTGGCTCATGTGAAGTTTCTCATCCACCAGAATCCCCAAGTCCTTCTCAGCAGGGCTACCCTCAAGAAGCTCTTCTCCCAGTCTGTATCTATGTCTGGGATTCTTCCGGCCCAAGCGCAATACCTTACATTTCTCATCACCCAAAAAAACCCAAAGTGACAATCCCTAAGATTTCTTTTCCAGGACAGAAGACAAAGATGAAACATGGAAGAAAAAGCAAGGTCTGTTCACCTTCCTATGAAGGACCACCTAAAGCCCAGACCTTCCACAAATACTCCTCATGCTCGTTCCTGCTGTCAAGGAGCCTTCCCCACACAATGCCTTAAGCTCCAGCCTGACACCCAAGACTCCAAATGGCACTGAATTCTATCCTGCTCGTAACTAAGGAGCCTGATTAAAAGATTATTTCACATATACTAAGAATTCTGGAAAATGCATGATAAATTGGGTATCTTCACAGGAACAAGATGTTTTCCTTCAAGGAAAAAAAAAAAAAAAAAAAGAAAACCACTGTTATCCTTTCCAAGCAGATTCTTAAAAATCTGTTCAGATAAGACATCCTTTTTTTTTTCTAAAAAAACAAAAGGTCTTCAATGACATTTTTACTAGAAATAGTGAAAAACATAATTTCTGCTTGCCAAAAACCAACTGGATGATATATTCTTTAGCACACTTGAAATGCTTGTGTATTGCAAAAGTGGAAAGCAGCAGCAACGTTAATCAGAAAAAAGATGTGGAAAAAATTAATCACACAAACTGAATTAAACAACACTGTTCAAATATAATGCAATATTATTTTTATTTAATGCCTTTCCAATAAATTAAAAAGGGAAATTTGGAAAAAACTAAAGAGGCTAGCTTAAAGCCATGTGAAAGTTCTACCACCACCCTAGCAAAATGAAGAAAAATATAAGTTGTATTGTATGCCTCTTTATAATGAATGACTTCCTCACACCTTATTGCCCTTTGATTTAGGAAAAAAGCTATCAATTATAAATGTCCGAGTAACTCAGTAAGAAATCATCTAATTTATTTGTGAAGGTTTAAAAGAAACAGACCAGAGGGCTGAGCTAGACCCTGTGAGCCGAGTAGAGCATCGGGACTGCCTGCATCAGCTCCTCTGCCTGACACAGAGGTGAGGTCTGTTCCCAGCTCTTTGCAGCGTGTTCCTGCACTGCACCCATCCTCCTCTGTGCAGCTCAACAGAGTGATGGAGACCGGATTTTTCCCTTTGATGTACAGTACAGAAGATGAGTATTTCAACCATCTAAGTGACATTCAGACAAGTAGTACAGGTTGAAGTAATCCAGATTATAAGAGAAAGTCTTTTTCAAAACAAGTGTAACCCACGAAGGACTAGACATATGCAGAAAGCACTCAAAGAAGGCACACAGGCTCATGAACAAAGTAGAAGGACTGAACAAATTTTCATATGACAATATGCTCCAGAACAATATGTTCAAAATCAAGGTACTATATTTATACATGAGCACTATGAGGATACAAGGAAAATATCCTGAGATGGTGAGAAAAGAGCTCCTGATCAGTAGAAAAAAAATTAAACACTGGAGAGGTATATAAACCTGTAAAAATAAATAAATAACAAGGAAGTTGATTAACTAATTTTAACAAATACTTGCTACAGATTTGTTCCTTTTATACTCAGCCATTCCCAAAATGAGAACAGCAGTACCACAGGTACAGGTATAAGACAGATGATAACCACTACCATCTCCTTTACAAACTAGCAGAGTACAGACTGCAAGGAACTACAAGCATGACAATGTACAGGAATAATGACTAGAGAGTAGTAGAAAACACTGGCAGGACAGCAGAACTAGAGAAGACCTGGGGAGTAGGACCTAAATTGGTCTGTGCTTTGCAATGGGGCACGGCACCTTCCCTGCATACACTCTCTCTGCAGTAAGGCACAACATGCCAGTGCTGTATTCCTCCATCCTGCCAAGCCTTGCTCCATCCCTCCCCCTTTGCTGCAAGGTAAGAAGCAGACAAATTACATCAATGCTTTTATTCTATGTGAGGCTGAGGGATTAGAATGTGTCTGTTGAAACCTTCTCTTCCCCACCAGCCTCCAGCTCCTGTGATTCTTGGACATAAGGTTGTGCAAATGGGGGCAGTTTCTCTCTCCCCCGCGAATCCTTCCTACCCTTCCTCCATTCTCTGACAATAATTCTTCCAACAGAAGGTGGAGAAGAAGCTGCAATCTGAAGAGCTGAGCATCACTTCTCTGGATCACAAAAATTCCTAACAAATCCAAACCTTCTGTAATTCTTACAGGGGCAGTGAGTAAAGCTCTGACAACTGGCAGTAGTGGTTTAGGATAAAAGTATAATTAACTGCTACAAACATACATTTTAAATTTTGGGTTTTTTAAAAAATGAAGATACACATTAAATCAACTTATATTAAATCAGCATCCTATGGGGTCAAATTCAGACATGATGCAAAAAAGGAGGTTTTAATTTAAGAGTATTCTTGCTTGCTGAAGCTAAATTTGATCTGTGGATGTGAGGATCTACCAGTTGGAACCATGACGGAAAGAGGTTTTAATCACGGCCTCTGCTGTTTGACACATTGTGTGTGCTGTCCTCCAACTCCTAAATTCCTCATGTCAGATTTGTGCAGATGATACTATTTCACTGCTCACTTCTCCCACAGCCAACCCCCAGTTTATTTTACAGAGTAAACAACACTACCACTAAAGCCAGGCCAGAAGAACCCTGCCATAGTCAGGCTCGTTTCTGCAGGCCGCATTCAGCATATGCAATCTTACACAGTACCATCTCTTTCCTACTTCCAGCATTTATTAATAAAATAACATTTTACTTCAAGAGTTTTTCATCTCTCCCCAGAAGAATGTGGTATTTTCAAGGGATGCTTTTGTGGGTCTGCTTCCTCTCTTATATTTATAATCACACCATAATTCTGCAGGAATCTGCTGGAAAATTGCCTATCCTCTCCATCCTTTGGCCATGGTACCAGTATGTCCAGCAAGCTGGACGAGGCTACAAAGTGGGATCTAAGAAAAAGTTCGGTGCTTCAAGCATTTGTTGCCCAAATTAGCCCTTCCACCCCTTCTTCAGAAAAAGGAAGCAAATCATTGCCCTGCAAGGCAATTCTGATCTGTGGGTTGCTAGCAAGCTACGCTGCCCTGCCTGCTCCAGTGTAATATTCCTGCTTGCACGTACAATACATGAAGCTGCTAATAGAGATACAAAAGCTTGACTATTAAATAGAAACAAAAATCTCTAGAACACAACAGAGCTTACCAACTCTCACCACTTGGTAGATTACATTTTCCCCTGTGAATGAGAGCACAACAAAGAAATGCAAGATATCCATAAAAATAACTCCAGCAGAAATGAAACCGAAAAACTATCGGTTTTAAAACAGCCAAGCTTAAAAGGCTTGGGGTTTGTTTAAAAACAAGCCTCACTGTGTACATGTGACCATAAATCAGACTTAGGCTATCTGCACATGGCACCACAACTGCAGTGTTTTCAACGTCTGGGAGAGACCAGAAAAAGCGAGAAGGAAATGGCTGTTGCTCCCTCCACGTTACAATAGATCAGCAAAAGGAAATCCTAGCACCAATGAAAAAGAAAACCATCAGTTCATTAGAGTTTGATCTGAATTTGGAATTCAGATATCAACTATCAGCAACTAATTTAAACTCTACTATAAATCCGGTATACTAGAAAATTGGAATTTTATAGTAGGGCAAAGGAAGACCCATCCCTACAGGCGGCACCTACTTGGGCTTCCCCCCGGATCCAAAATAATTGCAAACAGTAATTGCATTTGATCACTATTTTTGGGATCTTTATTCATTAACATTAAACAGTTCCAAAACACAGGCACAGAACTCAGGAGCAACTCACAATAACAACAAAAATCAGGTTTTGGGTTTCTTTTTTTTTTTAAAATCACTATTTGGTGTGGTGTTAAAGTAAAATGAGAGTGTAAAATTCTACGTTTTCAGTGACACAGTGCTTTTCTTTTATCCTTCACAAAAAGATTCAAAAACTTGCATATAACCTCACACTCAAAAACCAAGCATGAAGCCAACAGAGGACACCTGAATCTTTCCACTAAAGACAGTACAGTAGGAAGACCAGCTGCTCACTGTAGGTATCTCAAAAAAAAATATTAAAGATTGAAACTACTGTGAGAAAATACAGTCCTGGCTGGTTAAGTGTTTTTTTCTGAGTCGTTAAAATCTGTGCTTTCACTGAAACTTAACTACTAAGAAACTAGAAACTAAAATGTTTAAATAGTTTTTCAAGCACTGAATCAACAGAAAACTGCTTTGCTTCAGGGATACATCGAGCCCAAAGAAAATAATTTCCCTAAACACAGAGAGGGGAAAAAAAAATCAGATATTTCTAGAGAGCAAGTCTGTTCCCACAAGCGTGCTTAAGTCTTGAAGTGTTATTTAAAATAAATAAAAAATAAAGGGAGATAAAAGAGCACATCTAAATTGAGCTGAAAAAATACCATCTGTTCCAGTTAAAATTTCTTCCTCACCTATATTATCATCAAGAGGTCTCAATTTGTTCAATTTCTTATTTATTATTTCTAGATACTGTTTCAAATATAAAAAAAAAAATGCATAGGAGACATTAATTCCTCAAGAAGCACCACAAACCATCATAAGTACCGAAATAGAGGTGGGAGTGATCCACAAATGAATTTGGTCCACTTCAAACAGTACAAAGTAATCCTTGGGTTTGTTTTGGGTTTTAATATATATATCATTTACAGTTGTACAATTACAACAGTGTCAGCATATCAGAACACCCCACACTGAAAAGCAAACCTTACAGGCAAATGAAAAGTTTGACTTAAAAGAACAAAATTCCTGGCACTGGCTAATTAATCTACGCGGTGATCACATGTTTAAGCTTTCATATCAGAAAACCTCGTTTAACTTTGTCACTGCTTTTCAGGCTGGGCTGTTTTATTTACATTAGGCTGCACGCACTAGGCACAGTGTTAAAAGCTGCATCTTACTAATCAAAACCAAACAGTCTCAGGCATAAAGTGCCCCTGGTCACACTAGATGAAGAAAAAGGACCATACAACCAGTCCCCCCATCTGACTGATAACACAACTCTCAGCGCTCGCTATCTGTTAATTGACAGCAAGGAAAACAAGAATCCAAATGAATCTTAAATGTTGGAGCTTTGGAATTCCTGTCTCTACTATGGATCAATGTAAAACTCATATTAGAGCAGCCACCTGAAAAGTGGTGAAAACCTGAGTGAAAAGTAACATTTCCAGCATTAATTCTGTCAATCAAGTTCTGCTGGTTTCCTTTGGATAACTGAAAAGCAGCATGCAATTGTACTGGATGAATATATACACACACCTGCAGTACACGTGGAGGAGCCACCAAAATACAACCCCACAAATGGAAACTTGTTCACTAGTTCCTTAGCTTCTCATTACATTCATAAACCAAGTTATACAACACTGAATTTATATAAAAATTTTAAGTAAAATAGATAGCCAAGACAGTCGCCCGTCTCAGCCTCTGATGCTTGAGAAAATTACTTAGGGAGGAAAGAAAACTTCCTCCTGATAGGGAGACAAGGGTCTGAGCAGTCATTTTCCACTCTGTGCTTCCACAGAACCTGAAATTCAATCCATGAGCTTTTACAGCCACACACACCCCATGCAGAACTCTCTCCGTGGCTCATTGTCCTTTGCTCATCACCTCCAAACGCGACAAACGAGTTATGGCTTTGTCACTGGGAAAGTACAAGAGAAAAGTTCAAACCATTACTAGATTCCTATTTAGAAAAAGCATTAGATAACAAGTAGCAACACTCTGAAAGCACTCACATACAAACCTGTGCTTTCCCCCCTCTATTTTTCTTTGAGAACTTTGTATCTCCACATCAATTCACAAACAGATTAACTCAACAGACAATCGCTCCAGAACACCAGTTATCTGGGAGTGTAACTCGCATTGCACCAGGATAAGGGAGCGCAGACAAGCAGTTGCGGAGTCGCTTTCATGCTTTATGCATCATTTTACCCTGCATTGTTTCTGTGTCACAAAAGCCAGAAATTTACAGCAAAGATTAGAGGATCTTATTCTGGAGCATTTCTTTTTGTTGGAACTCTGTGTAGTGTATTCTCACTGTCAATTAAGGGGCTTCATAGATGAGGCAGGACTAAAAATGACATTGTAATAATACAAAATGATGGGGAAAATCGGTAGCTGCAGCTCTAGAGCATACTTTTAGATTACAATGGTATACAACTGATCAGTTGTATATTTTCTGAAAGGCAGCCAACAAGCTGGCTGAAAGAATCAACGGTGTGCAAACTGTGAAAGTGTTCCTGCTAACATGAAGCAGGTTTAAGCCGTTTCAGTAGACACTGGAAGTCACAGGAGTGAAAGCTGTGACAAACAGAGATTTCTTGTTCCAAGACCATACATATTGAGAATATCTCATAAATATTTGCCTAAAGAGACTGAAGTTTTACGTCCACAGTTTATATACACCATTAGCTTTGAAACGGAGAGCTGCTGCCTTTTAGTATTGTTATTAATACGGAGGATCAATAAAGAAATGAGATGTCACATACAGACTACAACCACATCAGGATCCTTTCGGGCAATTTGACTACTTGTTATCATACCACATGTCCAAAGATCTAACACGCTGCTCGGTGTGGCTTTCACTGCAGTAACAGTTCCACATCCGTCTGCGTTGCTCTGCCTTTCACTTGTCTGGAAGGAGCTCAGAGCTCAGGGTTGGGATCCACCTCCGCTTCTCACTCATGGTGAGCTTGGCGTGGGTCACCCGGCCAGGCAGGCTTGCCAAGGCATGTGCTGGAACTGTGTTTCAGCTCCCACCGAGCAGGGAAGGCAGAGCAATCCCATTGCCATTACTGCTGTTAAAAACCTTCCCTGTAATTTCTGTGCCTTAGTTTTGCTGAACTAATGCGAAAGGGATATCATGTATAAAGGTTAATTCAAAGCTATAATGAGGCTCTAAGTTCTTTCTGATACTGTAACAGCAAGTTTAGAAATTACTATGATTTTCTTAGGGCTTTTGAAGCAGAACATGTCACCAAAAGCAAGCATACGTGGAGCAGCTGCTCCAGAAGAAAAAAAAAAAACCCACTAGTTCCTTATTCTCCTCTCTTTTTATTTTTACACAAACTGATTTTGAGAAAAACGTTTAGGTTTTCATTACCACAGGAGGGCAGGAGCATGTAATGCTAGTGCTGATTTCTTCATAGAGGGAGCAGAACAAACAGTGGGAGCTGGAATGCAGAAAGAGCCAAGTCAGAGACCCGGAGCGTGATGAAAATTTAGTCGTACCAGCGGAGTTAACTGCTTGTTAATGAAGGCGTATGCATCCCATCTGCTGGCTACAGAAGAGCTGGAACGGTTTCAAAAACATTCCAAGACAGACATACCATCAAATATACGATGCGAACGTGTGATCCATACTCAAAAGTTTACCCCCCTGACGTCAGCAGGACCAAGTATAGACAAGACACACACAGGCACCGAGGTTGCAGGATACGGACCCCATCCTAGTCACACGTTAACTGTCACTTCCCATTGAGAATAAAAGTCTTTCCAGTGTAACTTGTTTATTCATTAATTCTGATTTCGGGAGAAAGTTCTGGCTTGCACCCAACAGCTAATTGGTTCAATAAACAGCATCTTGGTTTAGAAGAAGAAAACATGATACTACACTGAGAGCATGTAACTGAACCCTTGATATCTGTTTGGGTACGACTTAGGGCTTCTCAAAAGAGCTGGGCTGCAAAGAGCCAGTTTTAAAAGACAACATGCATCTTAAATGCAAGAAATAACTACCAACGCTTCTCTGAAGGCTTCTTACAGGAAAGAAAAAGAAAGAAAAGAAATTACTACTGTAAAAACATGCCTCTTGATAACCTAAACCACAAAAAAATGTATTTATGGATGAAGTCATGGGGAAAATATCCAGGTTGTTGTATGTATGTAAATTACAACTCATGATGTTTAAACTTTTGTTTCCTTCCTAACTAGGCCTGCCACACACAACATGTTATCAAGAAAGCTGCCAAACAATTGTTTGAATATTCCAAAAAGCAAACATGTAGCCCACCATGAAAAACAAATACGACAGCCTGAAATCTGCCGTCATCTGCACATTGTTGAAGAGTTCAAAAGAGACAGAGGGATTTCACCAGAGCAAGGTCTGCAGCACAAACACACATTCCCACATATCTTAACTGTATCATTTATCAGGATAAATTTCCCTTTTCACAGAAAGAATCTAAAATCCTAAATCCCATGTAACTGCCAGAGTTATAAAATTGTCTTTAATAAGAAACAGTTTAGGTTTTACAAATACTGTACAATAGCTGTTGGATTTTTAAAATCTATTGGAAAAGTAATTGCCACAGATTTAGCACGCTAACAAGAACACTTGATCTGAGGCTTCATTTAACCTATCCATCCCTTCAATAAGAAAACTGTGCAAATGACTCCAAATTATGCATATTTTATAGGATTTTTCTTGGCTTTAAACCCTTTTATTGTACAATCATTTCTCTGCAAGAAACATTCACGTACTCTAAGTGCTATGTCAGAAGTAACAGTAAAATGGGTTTTCATAGTAAGCCCTTCATATTCTGCTACGATCAGCATTTTGCAGGACTACATAGATGGATTCCCTGGTAGCCCTTCACTTCCTTGTTTAGGGGGTCACTTTTTTGCACTATTTCTTTTTATAAAGATCTATTTTTGACTGCTGTGGACTTTTGTTTACATATTAAGCCACCTGATGCCTTCAGAAGCCATATAGTTTGCTAGTGAAGTCATTTTCTCTCTGCTACACATAGTGACTCCATGTAACTAAATGCTTCTGAACAGGACTTGGCATTTGCAGAAATCAAGACGACTCCTCTCAGCACGGTTATCCCTTAGAATTAAAAGAAATGCACAGTTCTGCTTTTCTGCAGTGGCTGACTCAAGGAGGAGGGGGAATATAAAAGAGCACAAAAAACCCTCACAATTTCAGAAATACAACAGTTCATCTAATGAAGAGAATAAGGATTACTCAATTATTTCCTTGCCTTGGACAGCTGAGGGTTGATTTAGAGGTTTTTTTGGTTGAGCTGGGGCAGGGGGGAGGGCAGAGAGACAGAATATAGGATTTTTGTTCTACTTTTTTTTAATGAGGATGGAATAAACCCCCATGTTTTGCTGGATTAGGTAAAACATGGAAGGAAAAATAAGGCTAAAGCTGAGAACCCAAACCCTTCCACAGCACAAAGCACTTTACTCAGCACCTGCAGTTGCACTGTATGTACAGCTTTAGCCAATTATCTACAAATGTACTAGGACCTTCGCTGCTGTGCTATCCAAGCTTTAAGTTGCAGTGACAGGCTAAAACAAAAAATGTCTATGCAATGGTTAAATAAAAAAAAAAAAGTGTTGGGGTTTTGTTTTGGTTTTTTTTTTTTGCTTTAAGTATTTTGACACAACAACATGAGTATTTCCTCCCAGGGCAATTATCAATAGACACAAATAGTGCTGTGTATTACAAAACAGATTTTGACCTAACTTTCAGCATCAAATAAAGACAACAGTGTGAAATCTTATTATACAGAAGACTGGACAGATCATGTGCTGCGATGGCACAGGTTACCACTACTGCCGGTCACAGAAGAGAAGCCTCAGAGCTAAGAGAGAGCAAAATTCCCTATTTGCCAAGATTTAGATGACTGGGACACGGGCAAGGAGGAGGAAAAACAAAAAAAGGAAAAAAAAATGAGTCTGACTCCCCGTGATCATTACTGCACTTCGGCTACAAATAAATACCAGGCCCTGGTCTTTCTGGCTGCCACTCAGGTATTTCTTCATAAAAGTAATAAATCTGTTTATTTTTCTTCCTAGTCAACACAACATGCCAGACCCAATGGGTTGTTCTGACCATTCAGACTGTCATGAAACAGCTCTTCAATTTCTGATTTAATACTAACTCCTATTAGGATGGAAACACTGAAAATACAGATCTAAATACTGTATCAAATCCTAGAGTGGTTTTGCCATATTCTTTGAGGTATTGCAGATAATGTTTGTTCAATATCTAACAGATAAGTAAAATCCAAGTACACATGAAGTATAAATATTCTACAATTTAAGGTCCTCAGGTGTCAGGGTTTCAAGACTATTTTTGTTCTTTTACTTAACTTTCTTTAACCTTATATTTTCAAGCCTGCTACTATACTTACTCTAAACTTTTAATAGACACAAGCTTTTGACAAAGTGTTAAAACACTGTATTACAGTAATAGGTATGTTTGCACCACTGTGCAGAATACTTCATAGATAAGTGAATCATCAATCATATTATAGAAGTTTTAAGTAAATTTATGGTTTCTTGCAATACTATCACCGTTTCAGAAACCTGTTTTTGTAACTTTAGTTCCAACAACAGGATCCTTCATATCATTAACCCAAACTACTACTGCATTAATATGTGCAAACTAGTATAAGAGCAACAAGCTACTAACAGCAGATATATAAACCAAAAAAATGAACGTTTTGTTTAAACATACCTTTCTTGCAGCAGTTTTCACAGGCTAAATCATGTAAGACAGAGTGAACCCTAGCATTAAACTATTCTTCTTATTTTTGGGCTACTCTGTTGCAATATATTACCCTTCCTGAAATTTGACAACACATAACAAGGGTATAGCTACAAGAGATTAATTCCAACCTTTAAAAGATAGGATTCTATAATGGTTTTTAAAAGTCCCTTTGCATCTACTAACCACTAAGAGTCAAGTAAGTGATACTAATTGCTGTTCTGTTGAACAACGTTGTAAAGCAAACTTCTGACAGATAGGTGATGGCAATCTGCCACCAGTTCCCCAAAAGTGTCTGCTTTCAGTCACATCGCTGTATCAACACTTTCAAAGGAAATTTGAGGTGATTCTGGTAAAGTTAGTCATAAGTCACCAAATGTTTCAGCACCAAAACAATGGTGGCACAATACTTCACATTCCTTATACCCACGGGCATCTATAGGAGTTCTGGAAATAAATGCAAAGCCAAGCCTCAAGCAAATATGTTTTGCAACCCCAAATATAGTGAGTTTAGAAATAGCTGATGAAAAACTGGTTAAGTTTCGGTGCTTTTTTCTCCCCTCCAAGTGCCTGTATCAACCTGTAGGCTGAAAGAAGTGGGAGACCACGCCAGGGGTAAGTTAAAATTGCACCTCATCGCAAACAGGCTTCGCTATTTAGTAAGGGCGCGCTTCAGAGCCCCTCTCCAAAGCAATACCAACCGCCAAGATGCGTGCTACAGAAAGAACCTATTTTAAATCCCAGCAGTCAAAGCAGCGAGTGAACTGAGATGTGCTGCGATATTTATGCAGCCATTATAATGCAAATGCGTAAGGTATTAGAGAGGCTATTTGCATTGGTGCGCAGCCCCTTCAGCCTGCGTACAATGCCAACAGAAAGAACAATTAGGGTGCATGCATAACAAAAAGCCTCCGACCACAGGGTAGGCAGGTCCACTGAACCGGATACAATATCCACGGGATCAGGAGGGCTCCGTGGAAATGCTGCCTGCCGGATCACTCCGTGCATCTCGCTCATACGTAGAGCACGAAGCACTTGAAGGCACAGAAGCCCGCAGAGGATTAGCACGGCGAGGTAAGAGCCAGCTACAGCCAATTTACGGGGAGCACCAGTGGCGTGATTCTGGGCTGGAGCACAAAGCTCGCTTCCCCAGGGCTGCTGCTCCTCGCTGCAAAACCCCACCACCACCAGCAGACGAGCAGCAAACTTTCGATTGTGCGAAATAAATAAATAAATAACGATCATAAAGAAACAGCTATATACTTTCCTGCAGCAAAAAAAAAAAGATACACTCCAGCACTTTTTGTAACAAAAAGAGAGGCAGGAGTGCAAATTAAGATCTAACATACATCCAACCTGGGAACACAGATTTCTTTTGTAGAGAAATCAGAAGATGTTCACGTCTTTTCTATTTTTTAATGTCCTCCTTAACAGTAAAACAACACTAAAAGAAACAAGTAGATAGGCACGCCAGATTGTTTTAAGAAGTTCTCTGACCAGGCACCCAGACATTTATCTATGCGAATTCACAGCCTCTTAGCATATTCTCAAGCTAATCAGCATGTCTACAACTATAGGATAGGCTCTGTTCTCATATGTAGTATTTCTCTTGTAGAGAAATATAGATAAAGTACTACTTAAACTGCAACGATCTGAAAACAGGCCAAAATTCACTTTTTAGAAAGAAAGTATAGATACTGCCTAATTTCTGGCCAAAATATATCCATTACCTAGAGGTTAATGATGGGGGAAAAAAAATCTTAGTAATTAAAATTCCCTTTTTACCCAGAGACCGTTGTTCTGCTGTAGTGAAGACGCCTTTATTGAACCAAATTTGGTGTCGGAGAATGCCCAGGCATCCATAGTATGTTACGTGCATTTCACAACGCAGTCAAGCCCAAGCAACACAGCAGAAAACCCAAGCAAATTAAGGCCAAGGGCCAATACCGCAAACATTACCTGTTTATTATACAACCTGTTACATTTTATCCCGGTATGTTTTGTAACATAGCAAGACTACTGTATCACACAGACTAGGCTATGTCAGCCGGTACGATTTTAATGTAAACAAAGGTTCTTTTTATCTCTACAATCTAGTTACAACTGGCTGCTTAATCTTGGCTCCTTCACTATCTCCACCAGCCCTCTCTCACACACACACACACACACACACACAGAGAAATATCTCCTCCGAGGTGCAGTTGCATGCAGTAAAAATAAATACAAGGTATTACAGCGAGAGAGAGGAAAGCAAGCCTCACTTCAATTAAAAGAGCATCCCCAGAGCTGCCGCCGGGGGCGGGGGGGAAGTAAAAAGCAACGAGCCTCAAAACCATTTTGGGTGGGAAATGCCACTAGATAAGCAGGGCTGGATGTTGGGGGACGTCACCTGCTGCGGGCCGGGAGCTCCCTACCCTGCACCTTGGCACAGATGGCAAAGCGTGACCCTTCTCCCCCTTCAGAACACGCAGAAGGCACTTTCCCAGCCTGACCCCATCACCACCCGTGAGCGCCCTGTACACACGCACGGGCGTCCTCAGCCACCTACTTCACGGGTGCCGCAGCAGCGGGCTCGCAGGGTGACAAGCCCGGACGGCCACGCACACAGAAACACTTGGGCAGAAACACCCTTTTCTAGACAGCCAACAGCCAGGCAACGATCAATCCAAGGGTTTCCTAAAAGGCAAACGCACAAGCCATCTCCGGAGCGCTTAATTTCTCTTCGCAGGCTAAGAGTGCAGGAAGACAGCTGGGGAAAATATTCGTTGTCTGAGGGAATCCCTTCCCATCACACAAAATTCCTGGAGGAGAATACACCCGTCAGTGCGATGTAAGTGTCAACATAACAAAGGAACGCCCCTCCCAGCACCTCCCGCCTTACAGATCTGTCACGCTGGAAAGGAAAAACTAGACCAGGAACAGCAGCTATTCGCAATCAGCACTGTTCATCAACCCTACCCTTGCCATCACCCCTAAGAAAAAATGTTGGGGATTGTTTGACATTTCTAGAAAGAGCAGAGCAGAGGGATGTGGCAGAAGACAGCATCCTCATTGAGCATTCCTTGGTATCCCTCAAAGGAAAGCTGTGGACACAGGGCGAGCTTTGTCTGGAATCATCTTTCTGTATTACAAGACTACGTAAAAAATTAGTTTTGCCTGATGTACATGTTTTGCCTTGCCACACGTACAGAAATCCTGATGGCTGACAAACATTAGCCTAAATTAAAAGGAATCCAGCTTCAAAGGACTACAATAATCTCCCGTTTTACTCGTACAGAGCAAAGAATAATTACACAGAAAACCAAAATAGTCAAACCCAAATCGTTCAACAGGAATTAAGAGGATAAAAGTGTTACTAAAATTAAAATGTATGCATAGCAGGGTAATAACAAATTCATAGGATACAGTAAATCTTTCCCAAAACCAGGCTAGGATTATATCGAGATCACCATGCAACATATGCCTGAAATATGGCTGTAAATAAGTGTGACTTAATTTGACCACCACCTCCTTTAAGCCTTGGATTTTATAAATAGAAGCATCCAATAATGACTAGTGATTTTTAAAAATGCAGTTTAGATGGTAAAAAGAAGAAACAATAAGAAGGCAAACATGCAAACAAGAAACAGGAAATTAAGACACTGAAGGTAATTACTAAAACCATCCTAATTTCTAGTTGGATAGTCCAAAAAAATCCAGACCAAGTACTGCAGCAATGACAATACACACAATTATAACTCCTTGATCATGAATATTCCTCCTTGAACAGTGTCTGCACATGTGCAGAACTGCATAAAACCCAGGCTTCCCTAACCCCATCACAAATACCACTGTTTCAGAACTTTGCCATTGTTTTCTCACACATGGTGACTTTCCATTCCATCTGCCTACCTGCTCTGAAATAAGCCGGTAAGGTCAAGCAGCCACAGAGTTTCCCTAAACTTGAGCTGCGCCGAATTTCTGCGTAGCTCACACCCAGCAGCAGTTTTAGTCAACACACTTTAGGAGGTGCTGGGAGGTTACTACAGCTTTTTAACCGATTCCTAGGAAAAGATAGTTGCAACTCGCTAAAAACACCTTCTACAGCCACAGACACGCGGGAAGCTGTCACGCTGCTTTCCCTCCGACACCTCTCGGCTTTAAATACTGGGAAAGTCACCTGGCTAGACAGGAAGGCGACGACTTTGGCAAATGAGCTTCTGCCTCTCCTTCTCCATCAGAACTGCCACAATAAATACACCGGGTGAAACAGGAAAAGAGCCTCACGCCTCTACGGCGGGTAGGGAGGGAAAGAGGGAGGGGGACAGCACTCACACAGACAGGGGCAGATGTAATCATTACCCTGAACGCCGGTAATCATTACTCTGTGCCACTACACACAGGAGAAGTCTCTTAAATTTCTCTTCGCCAGCTCTCGGTACCGGGAGCTGGAGGGGAGGAGGAGAGGTGAGGCTGTAAAACGGAGCTTCCTCCTTTCTTTCTTTCTTTCTGTTGTTGTTGTTGTGGCGGTGGCTGCTCGATGCCATCGCCCGGCAGCACGGAGCAGCGGGGCAGCTCTGCCGCCGAGCCCAACGGGGCGATCGGCCGCCCGCGCCCCGCCACACGCAGCGGGCGGCCACCCGCCCGGGCCGGCCCGGCCCGCCCCACCCCACCTGCCCCAGGGCCCCGCGGCTGCCGGGCGGGGCTGCACCCCGCCGGGGCACGCACGCACGCACACACACTCGCCGGGTGCCGGTGCGCGGAGCCCGGGCGGGCTGCCCGCTGCCTCCCGCCGCCGACCCCCCGCGCTGGGGGAGCGCAGGGCGCGCCCCCCGCGCGGTTACCTGCCGCCCGGGCCCTCCCCGTCTTTGTGCCCGCGGCCTCCCGCCTCTCCCGCTGCCGTCCCCGGACGCCGCCAGGCCCACCCCGCCCGCTGTCAGCCGCCGTCTCGGCGCGCCCCGACGCCCCCGCCGGCGGCGAGCCCCGCCGCCACCTTTCCCCCCCACCCCGCCCCAGCCCGCCGCGGCCCCGAACCCGGCCACCCGTACCGTGCGGCTCCGCCATCCTCCCGAGGCGCGCTCGGCCCCCCCCTCCCGCCCGCCCCTGCCGGCCACCGTCTCTGCGCACCGAGCCGTCACGGGACTCCCCGCCCACAGACCTCCCGCGGCACCACGGGGGCGGGCGCACCGAGACGCGGGGCGACCGACCGCTTCCAGGTTATGGCGCCGCCGCCATCTTGGCGGCGGGCGGAAGTGGCCAGGTTGCCCCTGGCGACGGCGAGGCGGCGGCGGCTGTACGGGCACCGGCCTCCCGCAGGCTGCTCCGGCCTCCCGCAGGCTGCGCCGGCCTCCCGCAGGCTGCGCCGGCTTCCCGGGCGGGAGCGGTAGCAAGGCGCGATCAGACAAGGACTCGCCTCTGGCTCTGCCGCTCGCAGCAGGGTCCCGCAAGCCCTGTGGGGTCGGGCCGTGTCCCGGCCACCCCTTAACGCCCACCGCTGCACCGCTGGGCAGCCCGAGCAGGTAGCCAACCCGAACAGGTAGCCAGCCCGAGCAGGTAGCCAGCCCTGCGCGGCCGGGGTGAAACCTTCCGTTGCGTCACCACACCGGGAAGAAACTCCTGCCAGGATCTCCCTGGGTGAGGAGGACGGCCCATAGCTCAGTGGATGACCGGCTGCAGCTCATTAAAGTATTACAAGAAATAGGAACTGCCTTCCCACCAGTCCGGCCGTTTCACTGGCGAGTTTGGCCCCCAGGACAGGCAGGGTCAGGGATTCTGACGTATGGAGCTCCTGAGGAGTAACACTTCTCCCTGCTGTACGCGCGTGGCACAGCCACCCTGCTCTTGCCGCTCACCTGTAGCTGAACTGTAGGGGTTGGAATCACAGAATTGTAGGGGTTGGAAGCGACCTCAAGAGATCGAGTCCAACCCCCTAAGCGCACCCAAGCTGCCTTGCGAGGAACAAGTGGGGCCTGCAAGAAATGGCAGTAGCCATTCAGGAGGTGGCAGCTATACCTCTGCGTAGACAGAGACGCTCAGATGTGACAGAGCACCTGCTGTCAGTCAGCATTTGATTTCAGATGGGGTTTAATAGCAAGCTCTTTTGCAGCTTGTTGTAAGAGATCTTTAGGTATTTTGCTGAGAAAACTTTAGCCTCTTAATGTTAAATTCTTCAGGGGTTGCAGTCAGCTCCCCTTTCAAGCCTAGGTGGATGCTGCACTGCAGTACTAGCTCAACTTTCTATAAAACACATTAAAGCTAGTGGGAGTCTACTATTTGATCTCAGTACTTGCTCATCTGGACTGGTCCCACTGGCTCACGTTTTGAAGGGAACAGCAGGCACCTTACCAGAACCATAAACACGAGTAAATTTGGAAGCTGTTTCCTAGATCAGTTAGTAAATGGTATTTCCATAATCTTTTTTTTTTTACAACTTTTGGCAACCACGGAAGCTAGTTGCAGCGAAACAAGATTATTCATATTCGGTTATCTGGGTTCTGCCGGTTTCCTTTGTGTGATTCTTTGGCCACCTTTTTAGTGATAAATGCTGGACAGCATTAAAAGCAGAACTGGCCTTTCAGCATAATTGGTGAGACAGAGCAGAAACCAGGTGACATTTCCTACTGAGAATATTTCTTACAATTACTTGGTGTTTATTTGTCATTACTACTCAGTAAGAAAAAATATGCTGGGGACAGTGCACTGATCCCCTACAAAACAAGGAGCTACCTTTCGTCCTGCAAAGCTTGGAGTCTGAAAGAATCTTGTGTAGCTTATTTGAACACACAAGGATGTCTACATAAAACTATGTCTTCTGTATTAAAGACCAGTGTGTATTCACCACACAGAGGGAGGATCTCAACGTTTTGTTGCCTGTGTACCGTACCTTTACATTTCTCAGGGGTTTTGTGTGCAAAGTGCCACTGCCTAGTTGCTTTAGCACTGGAGAAGTATGTACAAAGGGTACACGCTACACATACTCTGGTTCTGTCAGAGATGTTACTTCTGATCCCATGTGATTTGCTTTCAAAATATGATTCGAAATCTGAAAAATTGTTACTTTATACTAAAAAAAAAAAGGTTTGATCTTTTTGTGATTAAACACAAAACTGGAAAGCTGATAGAAAGCAGAGCAGGACAGTTGTCACTAGACAAGGAATCAGCCAAGAAATTTAGCTTGATAACTCCATCCTTCTACTGCAATTCCTTAAATACACCCTGTGAGACTAGACCAATACTACAGTAGTACTTGTGCCAACAGTCAGAATTAACAGAGGCAGGATTCATACACACAAGATTTGATTTTAATTTGCACAAATGGAGATGTTAATTTTATTCCCTCCTATGAGATGCTGGAGAGCTCGACTCCAAGCTACTCCCAGCCTCCATCAGCACTGTCTGTTCCCAGTCTGCATCGACACAGACCTGACCTGGTGTAGAAGGTGAGTAGAAGAGTCACAGTCCTTTCAAGTATTAGTTAAGAGCCTCTGCATCAGGAGGCTACACTGACAGGTCCATATTTTGAACCTTATGGTACCTCTCGTTAAGATAGATCCACAGACAGTAAGTCAGAGGTTCCTCAGTGTCAGCTGCCCCAGAAAACCCGTAGAGCTGTGTGAGGGTTGTGAATTACTGCCATTCACACTGAAATGAACAGAAAGGGAAATATAATTAATGACTGTTTCCTAACCTGCATGCATACGGGTTCTGAATTAAGGTTTCACTGGTGATTTTATTTAGGCATTGCCTAACTTTTAAACTTGCACCTCGAAGCTTTGCAACCTTCACAATGCTCCTTGAACACCTGCAGCAATTCCTGTGTGTTCCTGAAAAGGGTAACCCTCCATGCAGGACCAGCACACCTCCATGTGTCATCAACCCCGCTGGTACCTTTGTACACCCAACACGCACCTCCATCCCTTCTACTCACAGAGAAACAGACAACAGCAGCAGACTGTTACCCTCCATCTAGACCAGCAGTTGAGGGGGATGAGTGTTGGAATTTGGATTATTCAGTGGATTCTTAAGACCATTCCTAAGGCTATTTAGTATTTACACAGTTGTTGCAAGCATGTTTCCACAAAGCAATGTGATTTATTAGGAGCTAGCTCTTACACAATGAACTAAAATAAAGCAATTAATTAGTTAAGCTTGCTTAAGCTGACCACAAGATCAATCCAGCAACTTCAGAATGGTCTGTGACTGAATTCAGATACCTTTGATAGAGTAGCCCCACTTGCCTTTTCTTAATTTAGCGGCTGCCAGACTAATGAATTGACCCTTTCTCTCTGTAAAATTTTTGCCATCTAACTACAAGCAAGCTCGCTCTCCTCCCCCAGGCAGGCAGCTGCCGCCGCCTTGTCCAAGGACACTCAATTCTAGTCATATCTGTACTGCGCGCCGGGGCAGACAGCACAAGAGGCAAATTCTTTGCTGGCTGAGCCAACGTGAAGGCCAGCCTCAGGGAAGCTCTGTCCCACATCCAGCTCTGGAAGTCAGGATGTTCCAGTGAGCACATCCCACTGTGCCCCCATCCACTCGCCTGTGCCCCTGCTCTGCCCTGCGTGGGGCTGCTCCTGCAGCTCTCCCCTGGTACTCCATGCCCTTCCCCTGTGCCTGACCTCCACTTTCAGGCGCAGATCACCTGTTCCTTTCCTCAGGCAGGAGGAAATTTGGGGAGGCCTCCAAATTTGGCTCCTCATGCCAGGACCTGCTTCAGTTTTTGGTCTCATTCTTCATCTCACTGCCTATGCCCCTGGCATTCCTGTCTCTTTACACTCCTCTCCTTCTACTGGAGAGCACACTGAAGTCCGTTGCGTCTTCTGTTACTCTCCTGTTGCCAGTTCCTTGCCAGCCAGTCTCAGCATAAAAATACTGTCATCCCCAGCTTCACTTTCTTCATGAATCTCAATCTCCCTCCATCATGTCTCAAACCTCCAAATTTCCAGTCCTCGGTTTCATCTTCCTCTCACCCTCACCTCAGTCTAACCAGGCCCTCCTGCCCCGTCCTATTCCCTTCCCTTCTCGTGAGTTAGGGACTTACCAGAAGTTTGGCTTCAGTCTCCTAGCCAAGGGTTGCAACAGCTTTAGCTGTTCTGGGGAAGAGAGGCATGCTTTGAAGGCTGATGCCACAACAAAGTTCATTTCATTTTGTGAGCTTCATGGCAATCAGAAAAATAAGTGCACGCCTTTGCCATTGCTTTTCTGTCTTCCCCTTGAACGTCACCTTGGCTCCACTGCTTTTATTATGAGTGGCTGACAGGATCCATCACTTTGAACACAGACACTGCCCCACCAGAGCAAAAGCTTCTGCTTGGTGTGAGATGCTGTTGCAATACAAAGAAGGATGCAAAGAAGGGGAACCTCAAAATGTGGTTCTTGTTGAAGTGCTACAGTGTTGCTATTTTTACTGTCTGTTCCTTTTATGTGTTCAGAGTCAGGTCTGCTTACTTGAGTGACACGAAATTACTTTTGCCTTTTCCTGCAGTTGGTTCTACAAAGCAAATGTATGATAAAAGGACCGAGTTTGATTAAAGTACCTGTTCTCAAAACCAAGTAGCATGATTTAGGGTTGTAAAACTATCATGTAAAAACCAATTCTGGTCCTGCCAGCTTCAACTTTCAACTCATTAGCCACCTATCTGTGTCTGTCAGGCTGTTAGCGATGTTTTGAGCAGACTTCCCAGGTCTTAGAGGAGCTCTTCCAGGTGGCAAGGCAGGACACACTAATGCTGAAACAGCACATCCAGAATGCTGTGCATTAAATTATTTTCTCTTCTTTATTTGTATGCACAGAAACTTTTTCAAGTATGTGCTGTGTCCTAATTGCCCCAGGGCCAGCAGCTCTCTCTTCACTTTAGTGCAAGGGGATACTGAAAATCCAGCAGGCTATGGAGCAAGCTAATCTTCAGGTACACAAATGGGGAGTCAAGCAGTTCAAACGATTTCTCTTTCAAAGTCGACATTACAAACAACAGAAACAAGCAAGACCTTTTTCATTCCCAATAGACAATACACTGTATAGTTTTGGTGTAGATATGCTAGACAGGACAGTATCAGCTGTTAGAAACTCCTGCTTTTCTCTACAGTGAAAGACAGGGCAAATTAAAGGCTTCAGTTGTCTGTATTCGAAAGGGGAGAAAGGCTGGAATGAAAAACTCAGTTAAACTGAAACAGATGCTGATTATTTCAGCTCCAATCATGCCGTCCCTAAAGAAACCAACCTTTCTTGACTTCATTTCATTGTTCTGGTGCTCGTAAATCCATCTCTGACATCCCAGGGTAACTCAAAAAGACAAGGCAGGATCCAACAGGACGTTTTTACTCTGGTGGACCAGCTTCTCTTAGCTTGGGTGTGCAGCACACGGATTTCGGTAGGCAGTATGCCTACCAAGGACTAACCACATCCAGGACTAACATAACTCCCAAAACTAAGGGGCAAGAGGGGATGGGTACTCACAAAAATTAGTTTAAATCTACAGAGGTTGAGCTTCCTCTGTAGTCAAAAAGATAAGCCTGTGCTTAGGCACTCTGAATCATATTCTGAAGAAATCACTTTTTCCATTGACCTCACACAGACCCTGGGGAGTTGAGCTTTCCAAGGGAAAAGCCACTTCCTCCCCAGGAAAGTGCTTTCAAGCCGAAGTGGCTGTGGATTCACCAGCTTTTTACGTGCCGCACTTTGCTGCAGGACTCCGATGCTACGCGGCTCTGCACGCCTGCAGATGGTACAAGGCATCTCCTACCAGCATACCTGTTCCACTTGGCTTCTGTGTCAGCCTCCTAAAACTGGCTGGCACCAACAATCTGGCATGGCGTGGCTTTGATTTCGTTTGCACTGCGTGTCATTTCATGCCTTCAAAGGTCGTGAAGATTAGTACAAGGCTGACTGGTGTGGCACGGTAGGTAGGAACGCCAGCGTGAAAGCAGCCCCAATGTTTCTCTGCTGAACTTCATACAAGGGCAAATCCTATGTCCATTCTGTGTCCTCTCTAATCTCCCAGTCCTCAGTAGCCACAGAAGCGTAGCAGTGTGGCCTGTCCTTCAAAGAGAGACCAGTTCTGTACTGTTAGCACTGTTAGCTGATAAAGGTGTGAGGCATCTCCCACAATAGCCAAGAAAGGGGAAAGGTCTCTGGCAGCAGTTGTCCCACAGAACAATTTTATGACAAGATTTTTCTTAAGATTATTGTAAACAATTCAACTGTGTCCTAAAAGTGACTGGGAGTGGCAGCACATCCATACTGAGCTGTGTAGAAAAGCCAGCTGCCCCATGCCCAGGCAAGTATCGTTGCCAGCAGGTTAACCAAGGCCACAGGCACGAGCAGTTTTACTCAGGATTACATCTTGTCACTGCTGCAAACTCTACTGTCTGAAATGTGGAAGAAGATGAGGATCAGCTGAACAGGAGAGTCCCCAGGAAAACAAACAAACAACCCTCATTCACATCCTCGTAAAGAGAAAAAAAATTCTTTAAAAGTAATTTGTGAAGGGAAAATTGAGTTGGAATAAAATATTTGCCTGTTGGTCTTAATAGCTGCAGCTCTGCTATCTATTTGCTCTCCCTCTTCCAGACTGCCAGCAGGGATTGAGTGTTCTCCTGGAGCCAGGGATGGATTTCCTGAATGGTGACAAATAGCAGTAAAGCCTGAAGTCAATTCCACAGCGAAATCATTATCTAAATTGCTCTTTCCTGCAGGAAAGAGATGGATGAAATATAAAACAAATCAGTTTCAAAAAACTATGAAATGAGTAATCTCACAGTTCAGTTACAGGAAGTGAAAAGCACCACCCCAACAATGATGCTGGCTCGGTCAGGGAGCCAGGCGTTGCAGGGAGTGCACCTGTAAAGGAAAACTTCAGTTGAGGATTTCGCAGGGAGGGGGAGAGCAGAAATAAACAGCAGCCTCCCAAGCCCCTGAAAACTAAATAAATTCAGCTGCAGAATCATCTTCAAGGAGAACATCATGAAACTCCTGCTCAGAGATACAAGAACCAGAGCACAGCGAGCGTGAGCAACCCTGGTATTCATTAACATTATGGTGGTGCACTGGAGCCCTGGTCTTAATCTAGTGTGCAGGGTGCTATGCAAAAATGAGTGTCCTGATTCAAAGCCTGAGAGCTAAGTGTAAGACCAGAAAAGTGACACACATTTATCACAGATGCAGGGAGCATGAGGAAAGAAAGGCAGTCAGAGCTGACATCCCAGTAATACTCTGAAACAGATGAACAGGGATGGGGCTAGGGAAGGACGGGTTTTGAAGAGGAAGGCATTTGACACACAAGAAAAAAAGAGAGCTGGTAGACAAAAAAGAAAGAAGTGACACAGACAGAGCGACTGGCTAAGAACAGTCCTGCATTGTGAGGACAAGGGCTTGGTTATTCAAGAGTTTTCTTTCCCCCTCTTGTTTCTCAGGGGGAGGAGCGGTGTTTCAAGGGATAATAATACAATCATTTGACTGTGTTAAAAGATTTATGGCCTGACTTTACCATGTGTTAAAATATTGATTCTCTTCCTAACATATGCTTTAGATATTCACATTATTTTTTCTATACAGAAGACTGACTTCTGCATACAAAAGCTGGGACTTCATAATAGGATCCAGCAATGCTGGGTAAATACAGAGTGATGTAAGTGAAGCACAAGTCTCAGATTTTTTCCACTCAATTAAATAAAGATAGCAAGAGAGACACTGAGCAGTACGTGGCGGTGAGAAGCTGGAATAATTAAACAATAATTTGACAGACGGTGCATTTACGGGCAATTACAGCATGCCTCTGCTGGCACTTGAAGGCACAAGGCCAAAGACTTAAGCGATTCAAACCACACAAGTAGAGGAGTAACCTCCTAGAAATGCCAGTTTAGAGCATCTGGCCTGGGAGCCCAGAATGCGGCTTAAACGCAGCGGTAAGACAGGCAGTCAGGTCTCTGCATTTACCCGGCATTACTGCTAGAGACAGAGCAGGAAGAGCAGACCATCGAAAAGCTGCTGCTGCATCCCTTGGATAACACATTTCCAGGCACTTTTGCATACACAGCAGTGAAAGGCAACTCTACAGCTTGAGGATACCATTGCACCAGACAATGACAGATTTAAAATAAGTATATTGGGAAAGCTCAACTAAAATAAATCACTCATCTGTCAACTGCCTTCCACAAACAAGGACTGGGTTAAACATCAAGCTATCAACCTTCAGGCTCTGAAGGCATTTGTGATTTCCTCAGGGAGTCACACGAGGCTTTCTGTTCCCTGCCTTACCCCACCCAGTAAACCCAAACCACCTTCCTCCCCCTGCCTCTGAAGAAGATGGGCTCCCTGTCCCAAGGTATCACTCAGCAGCTGAAGGGGACAACCACGTGAAATCTGCACATGTATTTCTGAAAGCATCCGTATGCATTATTCAACACACGTCACAGTCGTGCTGGTACACCACATTTCTGACCTCATCAGCACATCCAGGGGTGAAACAAGCTCTAGATTTTTAGAAAAGAAGAGAGAGCAAGCTTCCTGGAAAACAAACACAGATCGAGTGTTGTTGACAGTTTGAGAAGCTTTTAACAAAGTATTTACTTAGAACAGAAAATCACCTTCAAGATGGGTAAAGTGGCTTTATTTTTAAACAGCCTGTGTCTGGAGCTATGTGATTATATAGGACTCTGAACCAGATTTTTGCTTTTAAGGTAAGGACTTGATTCCAGACTGTCTTGTCACATGGAAAAAAATGGAAAACATGAACTCGATAGGCTCAAAAAGCAGAGTGAAAATAAAAAGCATTTAAATTGTATAGAGACAAAAAACAAGCCTCATAAACAAATGGGCTTGGCAACATTGCTTCACCTAAATGCTTTTTTCTTCTACTTAGTAGATGTTTCCCAAGACTTAAAGTGAGTGTTGGTTTGTATCTGCTGGGCTTTCAGCAAGTAGCTGCCACATTACGAAACTCTCTGGATTCCAGCAATGCACATCTTCACTGCCTGCTGCATCCAGAGTATCTGGGAAGAGGAAAACAAGCTTATCTTTTATAAAATTATTGCTGGTTTTGTGGCTGCCAGGCTTTCTGCAGCGTATGAGGATAACTTGTTTGTGACATCAGTGAAAAAAGGGATATCCAACTTAAGAGTATGTTGTTCTTTCCATGGATACCACCTTCACACCTTGACAAGTAACACTGGGATTTATCCAAAGGCCAAGACTCAGGACTTAAGGAAGCTGCGTGCCACAGGAAAATGGGATCATTATGCTGTACACAAGGACAGTCTTGTTCAGCCACATGTGGTGGCAGCAAGAGAATGCACTGTCCTAGCATGGTCCCACTGTAAGTGCACAGTGCTTTTCCCAGATTGAAGGGGTTTGGCAAAGTATTTCAGCTTTCTAGCTATTTCTGACAACTAGAAAAGCCCAGGACAGAAATAAGTGTATGTTCAAGCACATGTCGACCCCAGAGACAGAAAATGGCAAAAGCTAGGGTATAACTACTCTTTCCTCAGCAGAGAAGACATCTCCCTCATCTGTCCTCTTTCAACAAAACAAGGGAAATTAGGTCCTCCGTGCCACACTTTCCCCTCCTCTCAACTATGACTAACACCACTCTAGTGAATAAATTACTTAAGCCTTACTCAAAGCTAAGCCCATTCCTGTTTTTAAGGCACTTTGTAAAGTACGATATTAAGTACAATACAAGCTGCAGACAATGCCCAAGACTCCTCTCTCTCACCCAGTCCTGAAGGTGATAACTGGTTTGGGTTTTTTCCGAATGGAAAGAGATGTCTTAAGAGCACATTTACTAGAGACTGTCAAAACCAGTCTCCACAATCACGCCTGTCCCAGTGCTATCAGCTTTCTAGACAGGCTGCCAAGCTGGCATTTGACTAGCCAAGAAAATAGATTTAGCACACAATGCCAGATTCCATTTCTCAGTCACTAAAATGCTCAAGTGACAAACTGAGTTGACCATTGTTTCTTATCACCAAGCAAACAAACTCGGTTGGCAGGAAAACTGCGCTTGGAAAGCGACTCCCTACACGACCAAGATGGGCTCTGGCTGCTATGAATGCCAGTCCTCACACAACGTGGGACTCCAGGTGGTCATCGGCACTGTGAAGGACACTGCCAAAAACACTAGCCTGCAATGTGACTTCAATGTGTTGCTTTCAGTTTATCTGCTGTTGCTCTGCAGGCCATATTCGTTACCACAGGAGTAACTGTTGGTTTCACAGCACAAGATTTTCAGTCAACAAAAGCAAGTGTAAAGTCTTGCACCTGGGAAGGAACAACTGTTTGTATCAGTACAGGCTGGGGGATGACCTGCTGGAGAAGAGCTCAGTGGAGAAGGACCTGGGGGTCCTGGTAGATGACAGGTTGGCCATAAGCCAGCAGTGTGCCTCGGTGGCCAAGAGAGCCAATGGGATCCTGGGATGCATCAGGAGGAGTGTAGCCAGCAGGTCAAAGGAGGTGATTCTCCCTCTCTACTCTGCCCTGGTCAGGCCCCACCTGGAGTATTGTGTCCAGTTCTGGGCTCCTTGGTATAAAAAGGACAGGGATCTCCTGGAAAGAGTCCAAAGAAGGGCTACGAAGATGATTAAGGGCCTAGAGCATCTCCCCTATGAGGAAAGGCTGAGTAAGCTGGGACTGTTCAGCCTTGAGAAGAGAAGACTAAGGGGGGACCTAATCAAAGTTTATAATTCTCTGAAGCAGGGGATGCAGGGGGAATCGGCCAGCCCCTTTTCAGTGGTCTGTGGGGATAGGACAAGGGGCAATGGCTGCAAGTTGGAGCATAGGAAGTTCCGCACCAACATGCGGAAGAACTTTTTCACAGTGAGGGTGACTGAGCACTGGAATAGGCTGCCCAGGGAGGTGGTGGAGTCTCCTTCACTGGAGATATTCAAGACCCGCCTGGACGCCTATCTGAGCAATATGAGCTAGGGAGCCTGCTTTGGCAGGGGGGTTGGACCCGATGATCTCTCGAGGTCCCTTCCAACCCCTACAATTCTGTGATTCTGTGATTCTGTGATAACTGGCTGTCTTTTACACTTTTACACTCATTTTTAGCCACAGCCATAACTAAGATGCAGGATCAGTTTTTAAAAACAAATGACTTCTCAAATTACTGACCTGCAAATTTCATGTACTGTTTTAAACACCCTGGTCTGCAAACATTCACAGTCTTCATAAGTCAGTCTCTAGTCCTTTCCCTTCCAATCAGTATGAAGTATTAATTGGCACATGGACTAGCACACCAGACAAAAAAGTTTTTCCCACTGAAATCAGTGGGAAGTCTTCTGTGCACTTCAAAGGGAAGAGAAGGATGTCCCAAGCAAGCACGTCCATTTTACAGCCTCGTCGATGCCAACCTTCTGACCTGAAAGTGGAAGATGTGAATCACAACAGAAACGGGCCCGCTTCTGAGCCGCCCTGGACCAAACCACTACTGTTATCTTTGGCTGACTCCACAAAAGGCAGGAAGGAGGGGACCCACTCTCACCCGCTGCAGGTTCTCTGCTGGGCCTCCAAGCCAACAAGCAGGAGAGACTTCATGTGAGGTGGAAGTGGGCTACCTGAGGGACCATCGGTTTCCTACTCTAGGTTGCCTTAGAGGAAAAAGGAAATAGTTCTGGAACAATGCAGACAGAGGCTTTAAATAACCAGCAGAGAGGTGCCGCTTACAAGAACTTTTAGCACAGTCTCCCAGCAAACCCAGGAACGCCCTGGGATCCCACAGCTGGCCGGTCCACAGCAGAGGGAAGCACGCAGCCAGCAACTGAGGCAGAATGGAAGAGAATGATTAGCAAATATAATTTTTTCCCCTCATTTTATTCACCAGCGGCCATTCACCCGTCTGACGCGGCAGCCAGAAGCGAGCTCCCGACTCGGAACAGTCAGCAGTGCTCACCACCTGCTGAGCAGGGTGACGAACCCACCCTGCCCATCCCCAAGCAAAGGCCCGGGCAGGCAATGAGTGCGGGGAACGCAGGCAAGCTCACGAGCAAAATCTAAAATTACAACACTCCCCGGCCTGGGGCATCGCACAGGCGCGGCCCGGGGCACCGGCCTCCACCGGCCACCACCGGCCTCCACCGGCCTCGGGCACACGGCGGCCGGGCACCTCCGAGCCGAGCGGCAAAGGATCCTCAAAGCGCGAACTCAGCGGCGGTGAGGGAGGATCTCAGGCGCCGGCTGCCCAGGCTCGGCTTCAGCCCTCCGCGTCTGGAAAGACACCGGCCTTTCCTGCCGGGCGCGTTGTCAACAGCAGCAGCCCGATCCACACAGCGAACACCGAGGCGCTGCCCGAGAACAGGCACACGTACGGGCTGCCCGAGCGCGGCTGCCGGACGGCGCCTGCTGCGGGGCTCCGCAAAGCCGCAAAACCCAAACCCACCGCCCAGAACGAGTCCTAGAGCCCGGACCTGGCGGTGAGGAGGAGCACAGGCCCGGGAAGGCGGGGGAGCGCCGGCTGCGCGCCGCGGGGCAGGGCGAGCCCGCGCAGGTTTAACGGCGCCGCCTCGCCGAAAAGCCCCAGCGCGGCAGGGAGCTCCCGCGGCCGCCCCACTGAACCCCCGGCGCTGGAGCAACCGGGCTCCGCGATCCTGCTGGCCGCTGCCCACGCAGGGCGCTGCCCCGCCCCGCGGCGGCCGGCCGGGATCCAGCAGTCCAGCGCCGCTGCCGGGGCGGCCCCGCTCCCACCCCGCCCAGCTGCAACTACAGTTCCCGGCCTGCACTGCGCGACGCGAGGGCCACACTTCCCTCCCTGGAGGTGGCCGCCCAGCTCCTTCCGCGCCCCCGAGGACTCTAATTCCCAGCATGCACCGGGGCCGGCCGCACCTCCGGCAGTGTGCGCGGTGCGCCGGCAGCGAACGTACCGCCCCCCGCACCGCGCCTGCGCGCCGCCGTACGGGAGCCGCTATGCCGGAGGGGAAGGCCGCGTTCCGGGAGGTGCTCCCCAAGCAAGGTACCGGCCACGGGCGCGGCCCAGCCCAGCCGCCGGCCCGGCCCAGCCCGGCCCTGGCGCTCACGCACGACGCTTTTCTCCCCTTGCAGGGCAGCTGTCGGTGGAGGACGCGACCGCCATGGTGCTGTGCAAGCCCAAGGTGCTGCCCCTCAAGTCGGTGTCGCTGGAAAAGCTGGAGAAGCTGCAGCGGGCGGCGCTGGAGGCGGCGCGGGCAGCCGAGGGGACACCGCCGCCCCCCCAGCCCTAGCGCCGGGGAGGGGCAGCGAGGACCGTCACCCGTGGCGGTCGCACCCGCGATTCCAAGGTACCCGCTTTGTAACGGAGCTTGCGGATTAAAGGCTGGCCGAGGAGGCAGGAGCTGCTGCGGGACGGGGCTGGGGGGAGGTGGAAGGCTCCTTCCTCGGCGCCTGGCCGTAAAAGATGCAGAGTTCAGCGAAAGCGGCTCCAGGCCCGGGAGGCGCTGCTCTAGGGCCGGGTACCCCGTCAGGCGGGCGAACCCGAGCCTGTGTCCGGGGCTCCAGCAGCTACTGCCGGAACGGGGAAACCTGGTCACAGAACTGAAGTAAGGGAGCGGGAGGGGCTGCTGTCAGCCCGCCCCGGATCTGTCTTGTCCTGGAGAGCGGCCGGGGCAAATTTGCGCCGTACAGACACACTCCCACCACCTCCCTGCCAGCCTGGACCCCCCTACGCAAGCCACTTGTTTTCAGACATACTTGGTAAACACTTACCTCCTGCAGACAGCCATAGCAAAGGCCGGTATTAGATGCACAGCTTAATTGCACGCACTTCAAAGATTTGAACACAGTTAAATTTGTTCTGGTTAAAAAAAAGGCAGAAACAAGAACTTCACAAAAAATATTTTTAATATGCTTTACCAGAACTTTTCACTTTTCCAGTTTCATAGAAAAAAAAAGACAAGTTTGGTACATGGGGCTAAAACCAACCAGTGTTCTCCCCTGAAACAGATGAATCAATCTTGTCACCCAACTCTGTTTTTCTTGGGCTCTTTAAAACAAAGAAACAGCTAATTTTTCCTCCCAAAGCACAGTATTTCTTCAGCAGCAATGACAATAGGATCACAGCAGCTTAACTTGACCCTTCTCTAAAGCTTTTTATGGTGACAACACTGTCCTTGAAAGAAAAGAGCGGCAGTCAGACAATGCAAACATGGAATGATTAGGTCATAAACATATGGCACATAAAAAGATAGCTTATCTGAAGGCACCACCACAGCAGTGGCCAGTTGTTCTACTACATGCCCAAAGAAGTTTTCTTTCTGAAATTTATAAAACTATTTAAAAAAAAGATTTGTACCCAAAACATGTGCTTTTTAAAAAAATATGAACTGTGCTAAAGCAACTCTAAGATTTTGGTATATGTGTACACATATATACATACACACACCAAAAAAGCATGCGTGTTTGTATATATAGAGATAGCTATTTTCCCTTTAAACTTTTAAGGCTTCAGGAGTTGGTTCTCACATTCAGTAGCTTTCTAGCTTAAGCCGACCTCCATCTCCTTCACTCACAAAACGCTTTCTGCCCCTGGAAGAAAGAAGAAAGTATCTTTTCAGTAATTTCAACATAGCATCACTTGTGTATTCTTACTTATCACTGATAAGAATCTTCTTTTGACCTTGGGGAGTCAAATATAAAAGGTGTGCAAGCAATATGAGCTGACATGGTCCATCACTGGTAAACTGCTTAAAATCCAGCTGAATATTATATCTAGGTTTATCTGCAAAAAGTTTTTCAAAATCCATGTTGTCAGGTGCTTTCTGTTTTGCTCACCTTGAAATGCTCACACTTACAAAAGATCCTAGATTGAAAGCCTAGGAATGGTGTTTTTCTACCCAAAACTGAAGTATACAAGCCAAAAATGCCTGTCAATGTATTCATAACTGACATGTGATCAAGCTTGTGTTGCAGTAATGTCTTAACCCTCCCACACCCTGAACCTGCAAAACATTCAATACTCAGTTTTAAGTCTAAAGTCCACAAATAGAGGCTTGCTTTTGATAAGACTGACATTTCAAAACCTGAATTTAATCACAAGCTGTCCAACTGGTTTAAGCAGCTTAACACAACACCCAAACTGAAAAAGATCTAGCAAATAGTATTACCTAGGTGTAAATTGTGAATAACAGCTTTAACATACAATTTTAGATTTTACAAGTATTTCCCACAGGAAACAGAACTTACAAATCATACTGTGACCAGTAGGGAGAGAACAGACTACTGATTAGCTACAGCATTAATTATGCCACAAGTAAACAATACCAAAACAAGAAGCACTATACCAACCACATGACAAGGGATCAGGTGCATAGAGCTTATGCCACATAAATGTCCATTTCCCTTTGACAGAAACACTGGGATTGGTTGTTTTATCTTGGAACACTTCTCATGCCATTCGGTATGTTTAATCCAGGGCTTAAAAGCAAATTTTTTCCTCACTTTTTCACTGTAGCTGACAGTTTTCTACTGTCACCTGCATGGATCACTGGCAACTCAATTTTCCATCTCAGCACTGCACTGACCTCCACCAAGTGTATCAGCAAAACAGAGGAGAGGCAGACCTTCATCCTCTGGAGAGCACACTGGTCTGCTGCCTCGAACTCCCCAGAGGCTTATTTTCCTCAGGTATTTATCCCAGCCTTCAGGTTCCACATCACTGCAGTGTCTTAATAAACTTTACCAGCACCCCCCTGTTTCTCCATCCTCCCAACTTTCCATTTTCAATCTGTGATTCTTTGGTCCCAAGGTCCTGCTTTCCAGTGGGGACAAAACGCCATCCCTTCACGTATCTACAGTGAAACAAGTACCTTGAAGGACAGAGGTCTCTCAGTTGTTTGGTGATTATTCCAGCCTGAAAACATTCCTCTACAAACCGCTCAAGCACAGAATAGGAGTGTGGCACATCCAGGTTAATATCTGGGATTTCACGGTAAACTCGTTCATAGCCCTGTGGTGTTCAAAAAATCATAGAATAAAGAGATTTTTATATTACAAAGTTTTTAATTACCACCTTGCACTCAGAGTGCAGGGGATTGATTTCAACATTTATTTCACATATACTATGGACAACTTCAACAAACCTAAAGCAAGGCAGCTGCAAACTAGCAGAAAAGGTGTAATACCAGCCAATACCATGGTATTACACAACTACCCACCTACATAGAACACCAGCTGGATTTTTAACTTCTTTAGCAGCCAGAAACCCCAACAGTACAGAATGCCTGTATCAGCCTGGCTGCTATCACATGGGTAGTAACACTATGAAAAGTTAATTTTTCTTCCATGTAAGTAGACAAAATGGGGTCATAAATCTTCACAACAATTTATGCAGTAAGGGAAACACTGGTGACAACCAGAGATGACTTCAACACTTCCCACCAGCACACAAATCTCTGTGGTACCTAGTTTGCCCTGGGACAGAACAGTCCTATATTCATACCTAGTTTCCTATATTCATATATTCCATAGTTTCCTATATTCATACTAGAAGCAAAGACATGGATGATTCCAACTGTGCAAAATACTAGCTGCTCTAATTGACATTTCTAATTAGGTGGGTCCTTATTGTACTTCAAGTATGGAAAACTACTGGATAAACAATTATTTTTAAGAAAAATGAAGCTATATTGTAGTATTTTTAATTACTAGGTTTAACCACTTAATTGCATAAAGCAGTTGGAAATCTCTGAAGATTCAAATATTCTGTACCTTGCAGTTCTACTGCTCTGAATCCACCTGTACATCCAGTACAAGCACTGTATGTGTGTCAGCAACAGAATGTTTGTATGGCATACAGAACCACCATGGGGAATTTAAAAAATAGCAGTCAGCAGTAGACTACAAATAGTATTTAAAAGGGAAAAAAATAAGCAAATTCTGGGACACCTTACCCAAAGTTTTCTACGTGCTATTACTTACTCTTTTCATTTGGTCCATAGTAATGACAGAAGACCTCCAGAGAGATTTCAACAGATCCAGTATCATTTTGAAGGTCTTTTCTCCAGTTGACTCCAAAACCATCACAATGGCCTAAAACAAATCATGCAAGTCTTTTAATGAGACCAGAGACAGTGGTTCAAGTATGTTATGTAGGCTTACAATGTGCAAAAAGGAGTGAACGTATTTGGAAAACCAGAAAGGACTAGAGAGTGAAAAGCACTGCCTTTCTGGCTCAGCTTTGAGAGCTACATGACTAAATCCATATGGCTGCTGCAATACAGATGGCAATTAATTAATTTTGTGGAATTGATTTTGAATCTATGATTATTTTATATCTGTGATTTTAGAAGAACGAAGTGTAAAATCTCCAAATCACCACACCCTCCAACTAAAAGGGCTCTGCACTTTTGTCATGAAAGAAATTTCTAAAAGTTGCCCATTTACTGAACAGAGATTTCTGTTGATTGCAGGTGTTCATCAGTGAACAACCATCTCTCAATCTGGCAGATAAAAATAAAGAGTACAAATGGGAACAATCTCCCAGATAGAGCAAAGATCTTTCTCTTACAGAGAGCAAAGATCTTTCTCTTACAGAGTCTGGTTCTGAAGTATCCCAGAATTGCACAATGCACACACTAATGAGCATGCAAACCATTAATTTTACATGAAACAATTTAATTATTCAAATAATATCAAAGCTCTCAGCTTGAACCTCGGATTCCAGTTAGGTTATTTGCATGTCCACATCAAACCTGTTGGTATTATTGACAATTATTAATGGGACTTTGATTGCTCCTTACTTCATACACAAGTTCATGGTGAAAATGGGGTACTTCCAGTTCCTGGAGGCAACGTTCAACTTCCAGTGCATCTCCGGAAAGCAAATACTCTTTCAGCAACATATCAATCTATTGAATTTTAAAACAAAAAAGCCCAACACAAATTAGATATAAATTAGAGAAGCCATCAACTGTTTTGATAATCTGCGGTCAACCCAGCAGCAAGTCAGTTCCTGAAACTCGCTACTCAAGTTTTTATAAATGTAATTAAGACCTTATCAGCAAACTGAAACACAGTGTAAGCCAAATGCCTCTCCATAACATTAACAGACACACAAGCACTAAAAGCACTGCCTTGCAAGATTCATCAGAAAAGGTTAAATTTAATCATACCCATATTACCTTGTCCCCTGAACAACTCCTATCTTCTGTTACTCTCAACTTCAAAATTGTAACATGGCCTTTCCTTTAAACCTGTCTACTTCACAGCATGGAGCTCTGAACATTCCTGTTTCTTCCCCCCTTTTTTTTTTTGAGTTATGGTTTTAAAAAGCAAAGCCAAAAAAATAGTAATGGTTTATCTAGTTCAGCCAGTTTCATCTTGGCTCTTTTAATTACTTCACTATTTTATATTGTAAACTCTTAAAAAGCTAAGTGCTTTAAGTTTTGCTTAAAGCAAAAATAAATGGATGCTTGCAATACAGAATATGTACTAGCATGTTCCCAGCACTGACAAATCCTGCAAAATCAACAAAATTATCCACGAGTTTTTAAAAGTTACTTTGTGTAATTTTTTTTTTTTAAAAACAAAACAATGAAGACAATTTTGCTACAGCATAGAGATATCCCTTTGCTCCATACAAAAAAAATACACTTAGACAAACAGTAAACAGTAGAGAAGAACTTTGTAGAAATCACCTACCTCTTTAACAAGGTGTTTCACAGACTGCTGGCCGCCTCCGGACCCCCACACGCTGTCTATACGCTTTCCACCCTTTGTCATGCTCAGCAACACAGTAGCTCGGTCCAGTGCAGCTCTAGAAAGCAAAGTTGGTGATTTTCAAAAAGTTATTAACACAATTTAATGAAAAGGTATTGCTAACTTTCCCCATGGACCAAAGGGTATCTCTAACTTTCCCCACACTTGGCCAAAGTGGTCAGACCCCTAGAAAGAGGTCAAGGTTAGCAACTCCATTGGGAGATGTGGATAAAGAAGCCAGCAAGCTTGCTCCCCACATTTTCTTTCTCCACCTTCCCACTTCTGGTTATACCATGCTAGGGACAGGTAACAATACTGTGATGGTGTAAGAACCTGAAACATCCTTACAAGGAGGAACTTAGAATTTTTTTACGCAGAGATGGATTGCATCCACGCTCCTCCAAGAATGCAGCTTGGCACATGTAACTCAAACAAGAGAGTCCAGAGTTGCTTCCACACTTAAGAACAGCTGAAAGATTATGTTTGGGTCTAAAGAATTAGGAATTTTTTAGAATTTAAACCAAAACAGCACTTCAGGTGGCAAACAGGTAATTGCAAAAAGATGGTGTGAACTAGAGAAGCTTGCTAGAAGGAAAGGAAGCCATCCAGAGGGATCTTGACAGGCTGGAGAGATGGGCCCGGGTGAACCTAATGAGGTTCAACACTGCCAAGTGTAAGGTGTTGCACTTGGGCCGGAAGAATCCCAGACATAGATACAGATTGGGAGAAGAGCTTCTTGAGGGTAGCCCTGCTGAGAAGGACTTGGGGATTCTGGTGGATGAGAAACTTAACATGAGCCAGCAGTGTCCCTCTCTACTCTCCCTTGCGAGGCCCAATCTGGAGTCCTGTGTCCAGATCTGGGGCCCCCAACACAGGAAGGATGTGGAACTGTTGGAGAGGGTTCAGAGGAGCCACGAAGATGATTAGAGGGCTGGAGCACCTGCCCTACGAAGAGAGGCTGAGGGAGCTGGGCTTGTTCAGTCTGGAGAAGAGAAGGCTGCGGGGGAACCTCATTGCAGCCTTCCAGTACCTGAAGGGAGCTTATAAGCAGGAGGGGATTCAACTTTTTAAAAGGGTAGACAATGGCAGGACAAGGGGGAATGGATTAAAACTAAAGGAAGGAAGGTTTAGATTAGATATTAGGGGGAAGTTTTTTACAGAGAGAGTGGTGAGGTGCTGGAACAGGCTGCCCAGAGAGGTGGTGGATGTCCTGTCCCTGGAAGTGTTCAAGGCCAGGTTGGATGGCAACCTAGTGTAGATCCAGGCCTGAAGTTGGTGGCCCTGCCTGTGGCAGGGGGGTTGGAGCTCTGTGATCCTTGGGGTCCCTTCCAACTCATACCATTCTATGATAATGAAAAAGGAAGTAAGGTGCTATAAAGAAATCTCAGATCCAGTTAAGCACCATCCAGCTAAAGAAGGAACAGTTACACCAATCCTCATACTGTGGGCTAGCCCATAACAACTCTATTCACCAAGATTTAATGAGCAGAAAAGACTGGCCAAGAAATAGCAAAGGCAGCAAAGCATCCCAGGTGTGCATTATGTAGGCTATGATCCTTCAAATCACAGGAGACATCTGCAGAACTGACAGACAATTTTCACCAATTCGAGCCCTGAAGTTAGGCAGCCAGGTATTTCCCTTCTGAAAGAGCCCAACTATCATCATTACAAATGGAGCTTTTAGAAGCTTCAAGGTTTCAGCACCTCCGCATCAAGCCTGAAACGTGTGCTCATGGGGGAAATGTAATAAAACCTGCCTGGCTATTAAAATGTCCCCCTTTGTCAGGAACTGGTCCTTCAGACTTCTCCACCCTGACATGGAGAACAATTTTACTTCTTGATGAATAAAGCATTGCACATAAGGTCTGGGAAAGCACTGCACAGGCTTCAAACCTTTGTAAGGCAAAACAGTTAATCCCTTGTGTATTTCACAACGTATTTACAGCAGCTGTCCTGATGCTATATTTACTCATTAATCACATTAAAGCTCTTTCTACAGACAAAACCTTCTATAATCACTTCTTGTTTCAGCTCATTTTTTTCACCCTCAAACATAAGCTGGACAACAAACCTGACAAACTGAACTCAAATGTATTAACTCATTTTTCAGGCACTTCAAGTATTTCTCCTCTGACCTGAGTCTGGATTTTGTTGTTTACTGGCATTCTGAGTTTCTTTTTTATAATTTAAATTTTTAAAAAGTTATAAAGAACCACATGATTTTTATCCTCATGTCCTAAATTCCTGATCATCATCTTTGCCATTTGGAACAGAAAAGCTATATAAAATCCCAAGTTACCGAGCTTGGACACAATCCACAGTGCCTTTGTAGCCATCGATGTAGGTGTTGCTGAGAACCCCATCTCCAACAGCTCTAGCAATAAACTGGCCCACCAACTGCAACAAAACAGAAGCATTTTTACTTAAACCTTGAATTTCAAAGCAGTTCTAAGTAGACATTTACAAAGGCCTTGGTTTTCAGATTTTATTTAAATGAGCCATCTCAAAGTAAAAACACAGCCTGGGAAATTGCTAAGGGATGAGACAGCAAGACAACTTACTCATATTTTTCAAAATACAATGTCTATTTCAGTTTCCTTGATTGATTTTAGCCAGGATTTAAAAAAAAAAAAGCATAAAAGTTTACAAATATACCTGTGGTGCCCTGGGAGAATCCAACACCAACTCAGGTAGCTCTTTAAGCAGTCTATCAAAGGACTTTTCCACATCATTCTTGCTTACTACTGTCCCACAAAGGTCAGAGATAAGCTTAGATGTCATTTCTCTGTGACTAGCCTTCCCTTCTAATGCCAAGGAAACAGCCAGCACTGGCACACTGTATTTCATTTCACCAAGGTTTAAATCCTTCAGCATCTCCTAAATAAGATTTGAAAAACAAAACAGATTAAGACTTTGAATTTTATTATATAAATATGTATTACATAAATGTTAAAAATGCATAAATATTTATATGCTTATAATTATATATTTACATACATGCTTCTGCTCATGTAATGAACATAACTGCTTAGGTATTCTTACTGCACTTTTCATGCCAACATCTCTATACACTCATTTATAGCTAGTGCCTGGATTCCCTTGTATGCTAAAAGGAAACAGTAAAAAGGCATGAGACCTACCGACACTTCATTAGTATCTCCATGTTCAAAATACTCCTGTATGATTGGTGTTAAAGTTTTTTCAAATGTTCTTTCATCCAGAGGCAAAACTACTGTTTCATAGACACAGTTCTCCTATTTTAAAAGGCAACAAAAACATATACATTTATGTAAATAGTACTGTCTCTTCTTACATTTTATGCAATGCTAATAGCATCAAAATATATCTTCTAAATCCTTAATGCTTAAGTCATGGTAGTCAAGTGTTCTCCCAGAAAAGATCAGATTATGTCTCTACCATTAAAGCGTGGATAATGTTGCCTAAACATTTACTCTTAGCTGAATTTCCTGTTAAATGATGGTAAACCCTCCAAACTCTGTTCCTAGGGTTCTGCGGACACCACGGCAACAGAGAGCAAGAGCCTACGCACTGCAGGGAGAGCAACAGAATCTGCTGAGCCAGCCCAGCCCAGCAGTTCACTGTGCCACAGCACAAGATTTAACTTCCAGCATCTTTCCCTGCAAGTGGCACTCCAGCCCCTGACAACAAGCCTGCCTCTCTTCCCTCTTCCTTAGTGACTGCGTGACCAGAGAGGCAACAGCACGTACAAATCAGAAAAAAGGCATTTCCAGAGTATTTGTGAGTGAAGACATTCCCTAAGGGGGAAAAAGAATCACACAGCAACTGCCTCTTGTATAACCTGATCTGCAGGGTTCCAGCACAACCAGATCTCCCCACTTTAATTCAGTTCCCTACTCCTCAGGGTCTACAGAAGTAACATTCAGAGCAAAACTATGGATCACAGAAATACGCAGTTTTCCAACTAATGTTTACTGGAAAAAAGCTTTCCATGATCAAGTAGTATAGCAGAAGCCCAAAAGCCTATCCTTCCTTCACATCAGTCTCCATTTAAAACCTTAGAAAAAGCTAAGCATACAAAAGTTCCACAGAATAGTCATTCTTCATTAAACTTTCTTTGTGCACCCATCAGCTTCATTTTTAACTGGTTTCTCTGTTAAAGTCTTGAATTGCAGGTAAAAAAAATTGTCCTGTAAGGTTTTCATATCCTCTCAGCCTCTGCTCAAAGGACATCACCATCACTCTGCTTATGTCATACAGAATTTACTTAGATTCTTGCAATTATATTGATCTCAGACTTTAGTAATTGTGTCTGTAATCAGTTATTTCCTTTTCTCAGTGATTTAATGTTATAAAGCATGCTTTACCCAAGGAGCTTTACTTTCCCCTCCTCCCCTGCTAATATGATTGTAAGGTACTATCTTCTACATTGTATTCTAAATAAATACACATAAACAAAATATCCAGGCTATTGACTCTGCACTAGTTTGAGGTGTTTATACCAAGTAGATACAAGACACTGGGAAGGTTGTGAATACAGGGAATAGAAAAAAACATAAATGATACTGTCCCAAACTAAACCCCCAACCTGAGGAAACTTGTGTTGCATTTCTAACATGGTGCCTGCCTGCGACAGAGCAGCACTGCAGCACTCTCCTCCATGGGAACCAGGAGCGAGTAGTGAATGTTACACCAGTTGCCTTTAGCCAGTAATCCATTCTTGAACATAAAAATGAGCACTTAGTACAGCCAAGCCGGCTGACATTCACATAACTCACAAGGTCACCCTTCCATTGACAGAAGCAGCATCAAAGCAACTGGAAATAAAAAAGGAAATAACACTGCAAAGAAATTATTTGCCTACCTGGTCATCATCATAATTAGGATCTTTGATATCTACTTCTTCCACATCATACACTTGACCTGGTGTTCCCCAAACTCCTTTACCACCTGCTCCACCTGGAAAAATAATGGACAGTAAGCAAAGACCACCATTTTACAAATAACATTTCTGAGTTCAACCCAACAGTCTTTCACTTGAGTGATGTATCACTGCTTATGCCCACTTCCCAGCTCTAACAATATATGCTGAAAAGCATGTGTTTGTATGACGTGTTCCACTTGAGCAACTAGTCTTTTCACCACCTTCCACTAAGATACCAGAAGCAGTATGAAACTGCATCTTCAAATATAGCCATGCTTTCAAGTTTGCATTATTAACAATCCTGTGAACTACCAACAGTTCAAATATCTGTATTAAGTTTGCTAAGAAAAGGTACTTGCCTTAAAGCCAAAAGTTAATTAATGATACATGTAAAAATCTTCTAGTAAGAATGCCACCTACCATCTAACACAAGGGACCAAATCCCTGCACAGAGACTGTGGTTTATGAAAATGATTCCCAGTAGAAAAAAAAAAAATTACTATGCTTTGGACAGAATCTTTATCATGCTACTGTCTTCACCAAGCTACACCAACCTTTCTTTGGTAGACCTCTTCCCTTTCCAGAGCGGGATCGCCTGTCCAGGAGTTTCCCCTTTGGGCTCGTTGATACTAGTCCAATCTTCAGTGTATCTCCATTGTCGCTAACAGAGTCTCCTCTCCCAGAATCTCTAGAAGAGTTTTTCCTCAACCGTCTCTTTGCTTTAGCATTTATTTTGGCTTCAGTAATTGAAGTTGCAGGAATCCAATTTCCATTGATTTCAGTCTTCCGTTCCTCAGACCCACCATTTTCTTCATCCCCAGAAAATGGAGCATCACTCAGATTCTCAAGTTCTTAAAAAGGAGACAAAGCAAAGTGTTTGTTATAGTTAAAACTAACAGTTTGTTAGAACAACAAAACACACTGCCTTTTCAAAGTATTTCAACAGTGTAAAGGCAAATTATGTTGTTTTTAAAGTATGTCTACACATAACAGTAATAAGGAGTTCCTTATTCCCCTAGACAACCTATCCACAATCTAAATGGAGCATATGTCAAGCACTGGAAAGCAAACAAACAGACAGTTTATAAACGGGTGACGTACAGAAAACCCCACCCTTCTTAAAGAAAAACTATCAGAAATCCTCAGTGCTGTAAGATCTAAGTGCCCAATTCTCACTCCACCCACTCATCTCGATTGATAAACAAACAAAAATTGCCAGGGAGGTAAATTCAGACGAATTCCTAAGTCACCAACCAACACTCCCCTCATTCAAGAAATTCCAAACAGCTCACCAGCTGTAAAATCAATCATTCAGACTTACAAGCATACAAAAGCATCACCATTTTTTAAGTTGGGGGGGTGTGGGTGCTGTTTAATACAAAGTCTGAGGAGTTTGGTAATGAAGACTTAGAGAAGAAAGTCTTTGAAAACAATGTGGTCTCTCTTCTTTATGAATTGCCCCTCACTGTAGCTTCTGCCAAGATTGTTTTTAAAATGGCCATGGTTTGTTCCCCAATACGATCATATCTAATAGATAACTGGCTTTGTTTCATACTCAACAAAAGCCTCTCAACTTAAGGATCTGTAAATGCCTGTAAGTACTTAGAAGTGCAGTAATTTTCACTCTTGCAGGAAGCTAATGCACATTTAAAATTTTCTAGTCTTATTTCACACAGGTAGGGTGTCCCCCACCTGAGCTGTATGGTTCAGCAGAATGTCTTACTGCAAGCATTATGAGCAAAAGCCTTCCTAAATTCTTCTTCCTGATCTTAACTCATCAAGATAAAAAAAGCACCTAGGGACCCATTTACACTCTGGTTAGCACCCTGGGAGTCCTTATAATTTGGAAAACACACACAAACAGAAAAGCCACAGCTCTCTTTTGCACAGCCCTTCTTTTCTTAAGGACTCAGCAGTGTCTCAAAGATAGAGCCTAGAGTCCCAAGCCCAGGAAGCACACACAGAAGCAGCTGTTTTCCCAGCTACACCAAGCCTGCTTTACAGAAAAGTTCACTGCCATAAATTGGGAATATGAGTAATATTTTAATTTGTATTTGAACTTAGCTGACAGTATTACTTCACCATCCCAACACATTCTAATTTGCAACGTTCATTTGACAATACTTCTCAGAGATGTATTTATTAAATTAAAAACAGGCTCATGAAAGCTATTTTGAAAGCAAAGTGCACTAAACCAAAACATTTTCAACCTCAAAGTTATTTACCCATATCAAAGATGATACTATACTACAAAATGAAGAAAGTTTGATGCAACTGCCTCCTTCGTGATCAAAGAAATAACATTTAGACGCTGGTGTTCACAGATGTGAATGCCACCACTGCACAGTAACACAGCCATTCCACTCTAAACTTCATCTTTCCACTCATTACTCCTGCAAAAGCATTCCTTTTATGCTTGCAGCAAGCTAAAAAAGAAACACATGCCTCACGCCCAGGAAAAGATTCCCCACAGCAAGCTTTCTCATCTTGTCTAACATTTTAATAAGACAATGAGAGATTTGCATAGACCTTGCAGAGGGGGCAAAAAAGCAAAACCAAACAGAACAGGTTTCCTTCCTCTCATTCCCCAGGGAGACCCCATCAGCACAATCAGCTCATCTCAGACACATGAATTTAAATTCTTCTTTGTGACCACTCTCCCATGCATTTCTCCAGGTTAGACCTGCAGTCTGGCTGTCCAGGAACTACACTCTTCCATGACCACTTCTTAGCTTCCAGAGAAAACGGCCAACAATTAACACAAACCATCTTGAATCTGACAACTACTGATAAAAGGGGAGGCTGCAGTCCAACCCCCTCATACAATCCTGATCTGAGGTTTAAAACTAAAGGAAATCCTCCACAGGAAACATCCAACCCATAAGACTTCGTATTTCTCACTGCACTACAGAATTATTTTTTTATGTAACGCTATTGTTTCCAGCTGCAACCTTTCTCCACAGTATAACCAACTGGCTTTCCTTTACCTTGTTAGGCTGAAAAAAAATGGTTAAACAGTTCTTCTAGTTTTCAACAATTTTCTAAAGTAGTTTTACAAAAAGTACATCTAAAATAATGCAGATCTTCCTTTCGGTTTCTCATTTTTACATTTACACATGCTGCACTAGTGTTCTATAAACTTTGAGACTTTGCTTACTATATATTAAGAAGTTATCCAGATTTATCTTACTACCCTGCTATTAAGCCTAGCAGGCACACTTGAGATTTGTGCTTTTAAGGTGCTACCTTAATTAACAAAGCATTCAGCAAGTACTTACCTACACACAAATTTTGACCAAAGTAGGTCAATTTAGATATCTAGCAGTTTCCCACCTATTATCCAAATGTAATTCTAAAATGCTGAGAAGCAATGTATCTTCTACATTAAACTAATTCTGGTTTAAAATAAGAGGTCACATGGAGCATGCTGCTGTTTCAACTGCATTACATACCAACTCAACACATACATATATTAAAAAAACATTTTAAACCTACAAATATTCTTTTGTGTAAAAAGGTCAGTTCAGATCACTGCAACTTTTGGAAGACACAGAAAACAACATGAACTGTATTAATTTGACTAAACATCATAAAAGACATTTGTAGCATGAGCAAAACAGTCAGTTTCAGGGCAGTCTCTAACATATGTTCAGTAAATTTTTCCCATGCCAGCCTACTTCCAGACAAGCCTTTCATCATTTATTTCCTCTAAGTTTAAGCTAAACAGCTACATAAAAGCAGAATTTGTACCTCTCAAATACACCTACAACATATTTTACTTTTGAGCTTATTCTTTTCTTCACACCAGCACTACTGGAAGTCAGATGGTAAGAATCCCAGAGCCACTATTATCAAGTTAAAATAATGATGTTAATATTTCTTTAACAAATTTTGAAATCATTATCATGAAGCAGGATATTAAGATATATAATTGGAAGAACTATTGTGTAAATTTTTAATGAAGGGGCTTTTATAAGCCAGTACTGTTAAAAAATGAACACATAATACAATTTTTCTACAGAGAACACTTAAGGTCAGATAAGTTTTAAGTAAAAAAAATACTGAATTCATTACTTACCTACTGGGGTAATATAGATCTGCTGCTTCTCTATTTCCATTGTTGCTTAAACAGAACTGACTGTGAAATGTAAAGTCTTAATGTTTTCCCTCCAAGACCTGAACAGAAACAGAGAAGCTTAGAAGAAAAGCACTAGACCAAATCTTAAAGAACTGCAAAGGCTTTACACTCAGAATACAATGCAAAAATAGCTAATTATAACTTGTAAAAAAACCAAACCTATCAGTAACCACTGAAAAGTTCCTGGGAAGGTAAACGATGTAACACGAAACAGCACCACCCTCAAACTCTATCAAAGCCTTGATGTCTGAGCAGCTGTCAGTTCTGTTGCTTATAAAGGAGGCACCAGGATAAAAGCCGTTATTTTAAGAGTAAGAGCCCTCCGTGTGCAGCTTTTTTTTCATTGATAAAAGTCACCTCTATCAACTTAGTCTCTCCTGTTTTGCAAAGTGTTTATCACATGAGCGAATGACTCCAATGTCCTATTGCACTCAGAGGAGACGTTCTTCAGGTGAACTATACTGATAAAATGGTACCAATTTATCAAATCCAGACCAGCCCTTAGAAGACAAGCTGTTTTTTTTGTTCCTCCCCTCAAGGACACAGTCGTTATGTTTTACCATTTGTTTACAAACAGATGTCAAACTTTGACACTGTGCTTCTGCACCCTTCTAACACTCCTTACAACCACCATTCAAGCTGCAAGGGATAAAGCTGAACACTTCTCTTTTTCTGCTACTCTTTCTCCCTCTTCCTAGCAGCTGCTATTCTACAAACCACCTCATGTCACTATGAAAGACATGGCATCACCCATCTTTCCTTTACGTAGACAGAAAACTAAGCAGCTCCAGAATTCACCAGCAAGATTTTCACAAATTACTTTGTAGTCTTGCAAAGTTCTTAAGTGCCTTACAAATTCAGTGGATCTTTTTTCCTCTTTCTCATCCTTTGGTGTCCTGAAAGCAGCTTACCATTGAGCAGTGAGATTGTGACACCAAACGGCAGCAGTCCCTTCCCCTTTTCTTCTTTCCTTGTTTTCCCCTCTTCTGCCCTCTTGCCTACCGCAGAGCTATTAACTGCAAATGATTCATCCCCGACCGTTGGCAATAAAGAAACTCTGGTTTAGGGCACAGTATCAAGCTGCCATGATCTTGCATTTCCTAATGTCAACCCAGTTAACAGCTTTATGTAATAAGAAGTCCTCTCTGCCCTACACCATCTTTTTTAGAGGAACATTTTTTCAGAGTTACCTCAATCATTCAGGAGTTCTCAAGTTTTTCCAGTCACTGTTGGGTCAGGTGTTTTCTTGTACAGATCTCTGTCTAATCTGAGCAAACTACCTTGTAAGAACAGTTTGATTCCTCCTAGCAGAATGTTCCATCAGTTGTCCACCTTTCTGAAAAGAAAATGACAAAGGACAAAAATCTTATTAAATAACTATCAATGACTTTCTTAATTTGTAAGTCAACCCTTAACTTGTAATCAAGTCCTAAAATTCCTCTGGTAAAATACTTTTTCCATATAGGACCCCAGCTGAAATCCTCCACCTATGACAACCTAATAAATAACAACATGACTTTCATACACTGTCTTTTTAAGACTCAGCACCCTGCTTTATTTGTAACATGGATGATGGAATGACTGAGCCTTACAATTCAAGTCATCCTATTGATTAGTGTAAGACATTCTCATTAACTCAAGCCAACAGGCCTGCTGGAGCTTCAGAATGCTACAGCAAAAAAACATTTTAAAAATCACTTCATAATTGACAGAGTTATATCACACAGTACTGTCTATCAACCACAAAACATGATTTGAAGACCTGCATTTAAAGCATCAGAATAACCCCAATGTTTTGTTAGAATAAATGAAATTAGAACAAAATGGACACAGATAAATTTAAACATCTGCAAAACAAGAATGCTGTGAGAAATCAGTGCTTTTAAAGAAGTTTAGCAGATGAGGGTAGGTCTTAAGTCACTGAAAAGCACCAATATAGTATGTTCAGCAATCCCCACTCACTACTACAGCACATACTCCACCTATTCAAGCGATTCTAGGCCAGCAGGTAAACAGCAGCAAATTAACATTTAGGAACAACACACACTGCAGAGGAAAGCTTCCAAAACTTAAGACCTTACGCCTGGGCAAAACATCCCCGAGGAACTTCCACACAGCTTACACCTTTTTTCTCCTCTCCCTGACTTCAAGCAAGCCCTCCCCACAACCGAGGAAGGCTGCGGAGGCCCACAAACACCAGCTATCGTCCTGCAGCCACACACAAGAATAACCTCGCAAGATTTAGCTACCCCTACAAACCCCGTGCCGCTGGAAGGAGCCAACGGCGGAGCAGATCCGGCCCTGAAGAGAAAGGCCTGACTGGGAGCCTAAGGCTGGTGGGAGCGGGGCTGGCGCCGGGCCCTGCCGCCACACGCCTGCACAGGCCTGGCAGCCGTTCACGCGCCCCGGCTGCGGCCAAGGAGGGTCCGCACCTCACGGGACGTGCCCTCAGCTACGCTGCCACCGCCGGAGCCGGCGAAGCGGGACCCAGCAAAGCCCGGCTGCCACGACGGCCCGGATGCGCCGAGGCAGCGAGAGCGGGGCGAGCTGTCCGGGGGTCAGTCCGGGGGAGCGGGTCCTCACGGCGCCAACTGCCCCTCAGCGACCGCCCCGCGGCCTGGCCGCCCCTCATGCACCGGGCGGGGCCGCCTCACCCTGCCTGCGAGGAGGAGAAGGCAGTGCCGCCCGGACCCGGGGCCGTCCCCCCTCACGGGCCGTTCCCCCGACTGTTACCAGCGGCGGCGGCGGTCCGCGGGCCCGCCCGCTCCGGTCCGCTCGCGCCGCTCCCCTCGCGCTGCCCAGCCCCGCCCCTTGGCCGCGCGCGCGCCGCAGCCTGCTTGTTTTTGTTTTCTTCCCCCCAGCGACACGGCCGCCAGCGGCGCCGCGGATTGGCTGGCTGCCTCCCGCCGCAGCAGCCAATCGGCAGGCGGGGAGGCCGGTGGGTGGGGACGGTTGGGGTGCTCGGCCCTCAGGAAAGAGGAGGGGGAGCGGGGGTGGCAGGGCGAAGCCATCTCGAGGGGGGCAGCGCCAAGGGACTGCTCCTGTGGGTAGGGCGAGAGGCAGCCGGCTGGCTGCTAGGGCTCCTGAGGAGATGTCCCGTCGCGCGGCGGTGCTCAGCGCTGCTCAGCGCCCAGCGCAGCGTTCCCGGGCGGAGGGAAAGGAAATGCCTCGGTGCGTGAGGCAGGCGGACAGACCGCTCCGTGCGGCGCTGCGTGCTGCTGCCGTCAGCGGCGGCCCGGCGCCCTCCTGCTCAGGCCCTGTCCTACAGGCCCTCTGGCGTGTGCCGGCCTACTCGGCATGGCTGGCCCGGTGGTTAAATACAGCTGGCTCAGGCCGCCTGGCTAGGTGGGGACAGAGGTGTCCTGCGGGGCTGTTACCTCGCAGGCAGCAGGCCAGCAGCTTCCGTGTCCCAGCCAAACACACTCCGGTCTGCTCACAGGAGCGCACCATAACAGCATCTCCTGCCACCTTAACATTTATAAGGGTCACTAGCGTCAGTTAGCGATACCTTGGACAGGTCTGAGGTTAGGTGTGAAGTAACAATCCTCAGGATGTGGGAGAACTGTCGAGCCCAGAGCCCATGAGAGAGGTGGGTGGGTGTTTGCAGTCCAGGGACAGAACCTGACTGGGAAGCTGGGTGCTGGCAGCACAGCCTGCCATGGAAACCCTGACAGCTGTGCCTGGCTCCTCCACAAGATTGTGCCCTCCTCCTTTAATCAGAAACAAATTAGGTTTTTTTTTTTTTCTGAAGCAAAACCACTAGAAAAATAAGGTATTGCCTCTTCTTTGTGTTGCTAACATGGGGATTTCAGGCCTTTTGCTGCCTCTTTGCCAAGGCCCCTCTACTTTCTATTGAGCATTGGGTGTTACAGGACAGGGCTTTAGGCAGGGGGACTGGGAAGCACCTCATCAGTGGTGTGTCACAGCTGTCAGGCAAGAGCCCTACTTTGCAGGGAACCTGACAGGTAAAAAGGTAATGCAGCCACCTTCTCCACTACTGAAACTCCTAACAGCTAAACCATGCATATCCATGCGCAATCTTCCAAACTTTCTACCTTATTGTAGTTTACCCTGTTTATTCTATACGCACTGCCTGGGACCAGACACCTGATTAAAGATGATAGCCCCCTGTCACTGTCATGTATTTTGCCCTCTCTTCATGGTCTCTCCTAAAAACTCAGATTTGTTTTCTTTCTGTAACTTGTCACTCTGGAGACCACAAGCAATAGCAGGCCAGTGCTATGAGGGAAGAAAATAGAAATCCTTTCTTCTTTCAAAGTACTTCTGCTTTGCAGGATTTTCCAGCTGCCAGCAAGAGAATCCTCCTCAGTTAACAGATTATGACTTGACTTCTGTAGTAGTTTTACATATTTTTTCAATATAATTCCACTCCAAATCAGTGTACTTTTGACTCAAATAAAAGCTAAATTTTCCTTGTATAAGAGCCTCTGAATTCATTTACTGGCCCAGCTCTGCATGAATCATAAAAACTAAGACGAAAATTAAATTTAAGAATTAAAACAGCAGAGAACTTTTAAAAGACTGTGCAGCACAACTGCTGCATTTTCAACCATAAATACTTTCCCCATCAGACAAATGACAGAAAGAAGATCTTTCTCATTCATGAAGATACCAAGTTGCAGACATTTTCAAGTCAGGACAGTTCACCATGCTCACACAAGACTTTTTTTTTTTCCACGTGCAACCTAGCGGCAGCCTCAAAAGGTGTTGTTTCCCCATCAATCAAAAAGTAATTTCTAGTTTGCATCTCCACTGACTAGCATGTACCAGGCAAACCACCCCTGTTGTGCTGAGATTTGGAAAATAAATCCTAGCTATTAATACGTGGAATTCAGCTTCCCCTGCAAGACAGAAGAGGGGCTTTGAAGAGATTTGGCCCTGAGGAGGAAAGAGGTGGCAGTGAAACTGAAACAGTAACCAGAACCTGCAGGAGATAAGATGTCGCAAATTCAGCAAAATCAGTGCACCCTGCCAATTACATGTTTTAAAGCACTGTGGAAAATTGCTAGGGGATTTTTTGGTACATTTTAGGACTGGATCTCTTCCAAGAGCCCCAAAAGCTGGGTAAGTAATCAAAAGAAGATGAAACCCCCTGAACCACCCAGCACACCTCCTGACAAGAAAATGGTGTGTTTTTTCCTTTCTCTGCTGGATGTCTCTATTAGCAGCTGGGCTATCAATCACTGAAAAATCTCATCCAGATTTGGCTGCCTGTGTTTTCTCATTTCTGAAACACTGTGACCTGGAAAAAGGGCTGATGCGCATGAAAGATTATTTCTATTTCCATTGTATCAACCAGTCTGCTAAAAGACAGCCCCTCTTCTTGCCTTTCTAACCTCAGAACTGCCTGTCATATTTAAAAGACAGCTGATCACATGCTAATCTCTGAGCTGTCGAGACCTGCTTGCTCCTTCCCGGCCTCCCTCCCCCAGCCATCTTAATAGCAAACATACCACCATAAAAAGAACAGAGCAGAATTCCTCCCACCGTATGGGGAAAAAAAAAAAAACAAACCCTTTTTTGACTGTTTCTGGCTGGTTTGCAGCTCCAGGCAACCCGTGCGGGCTGCGCAGCTCAATGCCCGCTCCCCGACACCTGCATCCCAGGGTTACCTGTGCCCAGGACCTCCGATGCCCCAACCTGTGCGAAGCGGGGACCCGCTGGCCAGGCCCCTCCTGCTCTTCCACCCCTAACACCGCCGATCACCTGGAACAAAATGTTTGCAGGGAGGCGAGCAGGTCACTTCCTTCCTTAGAGCCTGCTGGGTTGTTTTCAAACTCTGCCCTCCCTCCCTTTCTCACATGCTGGCCAAGCCCTCCCGTAACACCCAAGGGAGGAATCCATTGGCTGAAGTTTCCCAAAATGTGGGGAGCAGCCCTTCCCCTATCCGATGTCTAGCGCACAATAGACACCGCGTGTCTCCGGGCTGCTCTTGGCCGGTTTGCTGCCAGCCTTTGGTTTTTCATCATGGTTTATCTGAGCTGTAGCTGAGGTGATTCATGTAGGTCCTCTGACCTCCAGCACCAGAGAGAGCAGTGAAAAGCTGGGAGAAGTTGTGTTGGGCTAGAAACATTGCAGAGCAGAGAGTTTTCGTTGCCGTCCCCACTGCAGATCTTTTAAAGTTTTACTTTCTGTTTTAAATATTTTTGAAAGGCAGCATCTGTGCTCCTGACACCTCAGCAGTGCTGTTTGATTACAGTCGAGTCTGTTACTGTGGTACTTGGAATATAAATTTCCACACATAATGCAGACAGCAAAAATGTATCGTATCTGTTAAATCAATCTGCTCTGTTCAGTTGTCTGTCTCTCGGCCTTCTGCTTTCTTTTCCTTCAGCCTACTTTTATTTTTGCATCTTCTGCAGAGGTGCCTTCATAAAATGAACTGCAAGCACAGCAATCCCATTCTCCGTCAGGCAGCGTCAGCTCCAGGTTGAAAGGATACTGAAACACGCCTTCGCCTTTATTTTAATGCTCAGTAATTAGAGTTGCTTTTGAACATCCTCCGGCTGCTCCGTCCGTGAGCTGGGAATGGGGCTGTGCTGCAGAGCTGCGTGTGCAGCGCCTGTCAGGGCTGGGAGGTGGTGGGGAATCAGCTCGTGTTTGCCTGAGCGTGGAAACGGAAGCGTCACCCGCTACGATGGCTTTGGATAAACACTTCCCTGAACCACAGTTTGCCTGTCTGTATCGTGCCTTTCCTAGGGCTTGCCCCTCACGTTGCACAAAAAGCCTTCCCCTCTTCACAATTTTGAGTACGCCCTCCTGGCAGAAGCAGTAGAATTTGGTTCACTTCATAAAACTGTTCCAGGCATGTCTGTCTCCTCTGTGCTGAATTTGTCATCTGTTCATTCTTGCCTTAACAAAAGGCAACCGCACATCTGAAAAGACGCTCTACTGGAAAGGGCTGAACTTGTGAAATGTGCAGAAAAATGGGAGTACTTGATCTAAGAGTTCCAGACAGTGAGTTCATTTAAAAGCTAACAACCAGAAAAGCCAAATGCCACCTTTACCTTGGAATAATTGTTCTTTTTTTTTTTTTCTGGTTTACTGTGGGAGAAAATTTTAGGGAGCCATTTATTAAAACAAGGTGTGTTATTGCCTTGTAATTATTATTTGACAAGCCGAGGTCCTGTGATTAATAAATCATGTGCCTGTTTTTTGTGTGTATATAATCACATGCTCCTTATTTATATTGACTGAAAGTTACAGAATATTTGCCTTTGTGCATAGGACTGGCAGGAACTTCTGTGCCACCAGGTCTCCAGGTACAGGTACCTTGTGATATATAATCCTTTTCATAAACTTATCAAGTTCCGTCCTCAAACTGATGTAATATTTTGCATGCCTGCCTTGCACTGGGGAGCCTGTTCCTGAGCCACATTGTCAAATAGTTAGCAGTGATCTTCTAACCAAAATGCCTGATGCCTCTTTTTGATCATTTACTCTATACTGGCATCAGCCCTTAGCACCCTCAGCTCTTCCCTCTCCCTTGCTGGGAGCATTTACGCACAGAAACCCTCTTGGTGTCCGCATTCACTCTGCAAAATGAAGTGTGAGAGCCCCTCCTCAAGCACACCCCAGCCCTTGCTGCAGCCTGGGCTGCAACACTCCAGCTGCCTTCCAGGACCACATTGCTTGCTTCGTGTTTCCACCCAGTTGGCGAGTTGGTGATTGAAGTGTGAGCTGCCATCTAGATTGTAGGAGAGGGCTCTGACTGCCGCTTTCTGCTGCTGACTACTTTTTTCTGTGCAATATCTCAAGTCTCATTTGTCCTGAAGTTGTTTCGTATTTTCTGTCATCAGCAATTTCACCAGTTCTCTGCTAACATTAGTGCCAAGCTCATTTACCCAAGCACTTTGCCAGATCTCCCATAATGATGTTTAATGCTCCCCTGGTTAGCTGCCCTCCAGCCTGACAGCCCTGCTCTGCTCTCACAGCAGGTCTTTATGGGGTTTATACCTTGTCCTAAATCACTTGTCCTTAAGAACTTTCCACATAGCATCATATGAAATGTGCAATTTAAGTCCAGAGAGACAAGATCCACCCCATTTCCTTCACTAAGCAAATGGCTTGCAGCTTACCTTACCCAAGAAAGATAAATGGGTTTGATAAACCCATTTAATCTCATGCCATTTAGCTCCCTGTCTTTTGCTAGCCTTTCCTTCACCATTTGTTCTGAAACTTTCTGTATACTATTAAGCTGAAGCCTTCATGCCCATTCTTGTCCAGATCAGTTCACTTCTTCTGTATGGGCTCGCTGTTCTCCTGCCTCTGACTGAGGGACCTGTTAAAGACATCGGGCCAGTTCTTCTGGAGCTCTGGCATGTGGATTAGCACGTTCCTCTGCCTCTGGTGAAGGAAGGAGCCCTGAGATTTGCTTCTAACCTGTCTGTGAACATTTCCATACCCATCCCATTACCCTTCTCATCTGCAGCCACATGATTAACACCTTCATCCTCAGTGAAAGTTAAGGCAAAGTGCAAGTTGAAGTTTTGCACATACCTACTATAAATTAACCTCTACCCCTGTAATATTGCTTTTCCCTTCCCTGTTTTCTTCAGCCATGTGCAATCAGGAAAAATATTTTCTCTTTTCTATGAATATCCTGTAAAAGACAAAGCTCCAACTCACTTTTGAGACACAGCTTTTATAAGCAATCAGTTATTTTCCTTTTTAAAATGATTCCTTGTAATGACTACTCATTCTCAGTGCCATTTCTGAGGTTGAAATTTGTTCAGCTCCAGTCTCTGCCTTCAAATTCTTCCCCTTGCCTGGGTTTTATCCTCACTGAAGTTATGCTTAATTAGCTGGAGTTTTATCCCCAGTCCTGAAGTCTCATCCCAGTGAAGTTTAGACATGTAAATCCCTGAGCTCCTACGGAGAGCTGACTGTATGGATTAGTTCCTGTTATTTATTTTAATATGCCCCTTGGAAGTCTGAAGCTGTATCAGTCATGCCTGACTTGATCGAAGGGATATATTTTAAGCAGGGTACTGTTTATCATTAAAAACCCTGTAGTATTCCAAGTCTTCAAAAAGAACCCCAACCCTTGATCAAAGTATATTTTCCTCATATTTCTAGGGTAAAAATAAAGCAAGAGAGATTGGAAGAGTGGAAGTAGATTAGTGTTGTCTTAGAAATAAAATTTTCACCTTAAAAATGTAACTCAGCAAGTTGCCTTTTGGGTTCAGCACCGAAAAGAACTTTTACCTCAGCAGGTCCAGGAGACTCAGCCAAGGCCTTCCCCTGGACAGTGAGGTCTGGACCTGCCTCTCTGTCCTGTACGGCTGCTTTTTTTCTCTCTCCTCTCCCTCTACCTCCTCAGTCCCTAGTTCTGGCTTTACTCCCCGCTGCCGCACTGTCCCAACACCCCAGCACAGGACTAAAGTCAGAAGAGTGACACAAGGTGCACAAGGACTTGACGTTTTCAGCTCTCTTGCTGTGAGGCACAGAGGTTTGGCACCCAGTGCACCTCGCAGTGCAGCTGGCTGAGCCAGCCACGGAGCCCAGCATCTTAGCAATGTATTTCTGATCTCCCGGTGGGTGTCTGTGGGTCTAGCTGGGCTCCTTGGCCAGCTTGGGCCACTTGCTCTGGAGGGAGTCAGTGCTGCTGCACCTTCGCCGAAGCCCGGGCTCAGCTCGCGAGAGTGCGCAGCCTGGCTGTGGCACTGAGGTAAGCGACAGCACATCTGTCCTCACCAGTTTCTGCACAGTGTGTTCTGGGGCATGCAGGCTTAGTGTCCCTAGAGATGTCCCCTGTGAAGGAAGGTCCTTACAGCCTTCCCGTGTGCATGCAGGCTGGAGGGAATGTGCTGGAGATGGGGCTGCAGCCGCCATGCTCAGCCAGAGAGCACACCACCACCCCACACCGCCCCTTGCCCTCCAGGCCCTTCAGGTCTCTGGCCGCTGTGGATCCAGCCAGGCTGAGCCATGTCAAACTGGACTGAGGCCTCAGGCAGAACAGATCCCACCACAACCCCTCAGCAGTGTGCAGGGAGCTCCTGCAGGGTGGGAAGGAGCAGAGCTCAGCGAGAGTGGGTGCTGCTCCCAGCCAGGCATCTCCCCGAGCACTGCCTGGGCTGCGCTGCTCCTCCAGGTGGGCCGCATGGTTCCCCCATCTCTGCACCCCAAGGAGCTGGCCTGGCACAGGAGAAGGGCAGGTGTGTCCTTGCATTGGGGCACAAGGCGTAGAGTCAGCACTTCAGGGCCGAGTTCCCACCTCTGACGCCGACTTTCTGCATGACCTAAGGCGAGTCACTTAGCTGCTTTCCTTCATTTCCTGACTCTGCTGAACACCAGGGATAATAAGTAACTTTGTGTGAGTGCTACGAAGCTTTGAAATCTTTAGATGAAAAGATGCTGTATAATTGCAAAGCATTTTTAATAATGCTAATCATTCGCTTCACTTTGCATCGCCCGTCGGTCCCAAGCTGGAGCGCTGCAGCAGCCACCAGCGTGCAGTCAGCAAGCACCAGGCTGTGCTGAACTGTAGGGTTTCCCTCAGTTTATCTCCATTTTGACCTCACACCGGTCCAAACAGGCATCTGAGCTCAGCCTGGGACCTGACAGAAAGCCACCAACTCAGACTAAGGCCTGGCCCTTGCAGGCAGGGGCTTCCTGGGGAATTTGGGGGAAGGGATTTAGACAGCTGTGTTGACAGCACAGACAATAGGGAGCTGATTCAGGCTGAGGGGGGCTACGTGAAGAGTGGCACGAAGCTGAAATAAAGCAACAGTGAAGAGGAGTGAGGGGGGGAGAAAGTCGAAGTGTGCCTGGTTTGGCAGCAGCCGCAGCCGCATGTCCCAGGAGGTGCCTGGCTGGCACCAGCCTCCCCTGCATCCCAGGGAGAGCTTTATACTCTTAAATCCCCTCTGCCAGGGGTGCAGGGGCCTTCTGGGGCAGGGAGTTTGAGTGTGAATGTTAATCCAGAGGATTACAAAGGCAGTGCTTTTGTGAAGCACTGCAGCTAGAAGGAGATGAGGTTATCTTCTTTAGGGAGGCCTGCAGAGCTGATGTTTAACCACAGTGTTATTTTTATTTGACTCACTAACATGACAGTAGCTAGTGATGCCTGCAGCTCTCTGCAGTCCAACGCCTCCTCTTCCAAACAGAGGAGAGACTGTGCACTGCTGGCAACTCCTGTGATTTTATCACAACTTTTATGCTTTGGGGAATATATCCTCAAATCCCAGCTCCTTGTTTCAAGGGAATTGTAGCTTTCATTTATAAACAAAGTATGCTCCTAGCCCTCAAGGTTGTGGATGAAAGATTTGAAAACATGAAACTAGAGCAACCTAAATGCTCAAAAACTGGGAGGTGAATAAAGAGATCCTCAAGTTTGCTGGCTAATAATAAAAAAAAAGTTGGGAAAAGATAAAGTTGGCAAACAACTTCTTGGGAAATGGGGCAGGGCTTGGGCTGACTCCTGGCTTTTTGGTACTTGGGGTTGCCAATATGCCTTTGAACTTCACAGCCATTCATAAATTCTTACATAACAACAGCAGCCACAATGCACTGGCGCTGTAGAAATGCTGACATGAGGAAAGTGGTGGGAAAAGACTATTTTAGCAACCTATGACAACTCGCCTTGAAGCATTAATCTTTAAAGATGGAAGTCCTGGAGCCTCAACAGCCCATATCCCCTTAGAAAGGAACATCTTTTTGCTCCAGGATCTCATTTTGCACTGTAGTGAACCTCTTGTAGGTAAAGAGGAATTCAAAGGCCCCACAAGATCACAGGAAGGCACCGAATGAGGTTGAATACTTGTCCTGGTCCCTTGCATTTCAGGAAAACGATTCTTCTTTGTTTCAGTGGGTGGTCTTTGCTGAAAGCCTCCAGGACCAAATAAGAGCAGATGTGAACTTCAAAAACCTAAGCACCGCTCTGTTTTATACCATCTGCATCTTCAGGCATGTTCACACAATCACAAGCAATCAAGATAGCACAGCAGTGCTAGTTGCTGTGTATCAGCTGACCCACACCAACTCCCCTTCTCCTTCTGAGCTAACATCCACTCGCTCAGACCACCGGCATGGCGGTTTAAGCAAACACAGTTTGCTTCCCATTTTGCTTGGCTGACAAGAAGTAATTCATGGAATTGAGTTCATGGCATTCCTTGCCATGGTGTGAACATGCCCTGAGTGTGCAGAGATGGAGAGGCTCCTAGGGGGAACGTACCCAAATGGTTCTTTCACTTCAGGATTTTTTTCTCATTTCACTGAGCTGGTGGAGCCCAGTGCTTTCTCACACTGCATGTATTCAGTGCTGTTTTAAACGGGTACTTAGCTAACCTTAAGGCTCCAGCAGCCCTCAAACAGACTCTCACCGCTGATTTTGGGATCAGACGCCATGGAGTGGGTTTGGGAAGTGTCATGCCCATGGCTGAACAGCAGCATCTCGTGAATCAGCATCTGCCTCTGCAGAAAGAGAGAAGCAGAGGAGCAGGTCACATGCAGCCTACAGACATGCAGTCACAGGGACATCAGCCTGCTGGTGGGAAATACCCACAAACCCAGTCCTTCCAATTCATTTCAGACCGCTTGGGTCCATTTCATACTCAGCCTGACATCAACCACACAAGGCCCTGCTGGGTCTCCATGCAGCCCTGCAGCAGCTGGGCTTCCTTCCATGCCTGGAGCAGGAGGGAACATCCGGTGGCAGATCCCTACCTGCCCCCCTTGTCCCCCACCCTCACCACAATCTGGGCTAATTTGTGAGAGAAAAAGGAAGGAGAAGGCTTCTGGGATCATTTACAGCATCCTGGCTGCCTTGCTGATCTGTTGGCAGACTAATATCTAGCATATCCTGCCTAATGGAATTAATCTTTCCCAATTGCAATCAGATGGAAACAGGCTTGGGAGTAGCCCACTCGGAGTGGTGCTGATCCCCATTAGCATTAGGACAGACCTGGTCTGCTCTTCCCGTTGGTCTTATTGGTTCTTTCTCTGCAGCCGAATCTGGTATGAGGTCTGCTTGGTTCCCAGAGACTGCACTCCACGGCAGGGTCACCTCATGGAACACTGGTACCTCTCCCCACATATGTCTTGCTGCACCCAGCAACTCGGCAAGCTCACCACCGCTGCTCGTACCTACAGATAGAGCAGTAACAGTGACCTGGGTAGATAAGGTGGGGAGAAACTCAACTTGGGCACACTCCAAAACAGTATTACTTGAGATTGTTATGTTGGCCAAGTACGTCTGATTGCCAGCTGTTTAACACTAAAGTCCGTGCAAGGCGGCACAGGTTTGCTCATGCACACAGGCTGCTCTCCAGCGTGCCCACATCCTGGGAGCTGGGACCTCTGCAGAGCACTAACAGCACAGATACGAAACTGGTTTTAACATCATTTTACCTAGTTCCCCACCACAGATGTGCAAAACACCATGTGGCTACACCCCCTGAGCTCAAGGTGAAAGTTTGCTGCCAAGAACACGTTGCTATCTGCCAAAGATAAACTAGCTGCAATGAAAACACAGCCCAGCCAGAGAAGAAACCCACAAACAAAACAAGCTTCCTGTGTCCTCTAAAGACACCGAGACTCTGTTTAAGGAAGGTGGGACTAATATGTCCTCAAACAAGGTTCAGGAATAAGGGGAGGATAGCTTATAAACAGGAACCTTTGTTTCGAAGGTACTGGGAACGCTGCCTCTTGATCCAGGGCTGTGCTGCTGATACTCACTGACTTACCTTGAGGAATATTGGCCAAGACTCTGCATGGCAATTATTTAAACATTTAGTAGGCTGGAGTCAGCATGCCCTACACAGCTTTCTAGTTCACAAGAAGCTTTTGGACATGCTCACTCATTCAGATCTGACCCAGTTAATTAAAAATTGACGTATGCGCCTATTTCGGTATAAAAAGCTACTTCAGGTAACTAAAAGCTGGTTCCAGCAGTCAGCAGTTTAATCAGAATAAGCCCAATGTGAACTGAAAGGGAAGAGCTCACTGGCTTTAATCACTGTGGTTATCTGATCAGAAATCTTACCCTGCATTAGGCTGATGCAATTGTGTGCTGACGTTCCCTAAGAAAACCATCTTCACAGCATGGACGATGGGTCCCAGTGGCTCCTGCCCGTTCCCAAGCTCCTGGGATGCTGGGCAGGCTTCTCCTGAAGCTCAAGTTGAGCAGTAAAAGAGGACAGCTAGGAAGGAAGAAATGCCTCTACCTTTGCTTCTTCCACGTCAGCATCTGGGGACTCGCGTTTCCAGGGTGCTGTGAATGTAACAGGTTAGTGCAGGACAGTGGGTTTCATAAAACATTGGGGTTGGATTGCCAGCAAAGAGGAGGTGTGACATGCCAGGCAGGGCAGGTGGCGGGGGGGTTCCTGTCCCCCAGGTCAGCAAGGCCAGCTCAGGCCCTGGAACAAGAAGGCTGATCCTTATGGACATTACTCTTGTGCAAGAGAAAAGGGCATTTTTCATTTCACTGCTCCATTACCCAGTTCCATTAAGATGTTGTAGGAGGAATCCTTGTCCAGTCCCCCTCCTCTCCACAACAGGGGGAACTTTTCCTCCCGGAATACCTACCACACGCTCCCATGGTTTCACTCTGTGGCATTGCATCAGGCAAGCCAAGCACATGAGGAGTGCTCAACATATTGACACAGATAAGTGGAGATTGGCGGAGTAGGATATAGAAAGGTAAGCAAAGGCAAACCTGTTCTCTCAGGCTGCCCTTGCTGCCACCTGCACAAACATGGCAGAGTCCCACGCTGCTGGAAAGCAGGCGGAAGGTGGCCACAACGCCGACATGTGCTGCAGCAAGCTGCCCATCAGCCTGGCCCTGCTTCCATCAGGGCAGCGCATACACCCGCTGAGCCCCACAGTGTCCTGATCTAGAGCAGGCAGCACCATCCCTGGCTCCACACACCTCCCCTGCCCTCCCTTCTGGTCAGCTTCGCAGGGAGGGCCCCTGTTTTCGGACAGCCTTGCCGTGGTCTGCTCTGCCGGTCGGGCAGGACAGCTGGGTTGCAGCCTGGCTGTCCAAGGCAGGTGGGTCACAGCCTGGTGTCAAACGGCCAAGCTGGTATTTGGGTGCAGGCTGACGTTCACTCGTGAAGTCTTTCACACCAGCATTCCCCTCTCCACCAAGGAAACAAAGCGTGACAAAATCTGGACTGGAAACTCATGTTTTGAACACCACAGTTTGGATTTTATTTTGTTACTAATGTATGATGCCAAGTTAACACAAAATTGATTTGCTTGATTTCTAGAGCGAAAGATTCATAGCTGCGATGGGATGGTATCAAAATCACACGTACAAAGGTTTCAGTACATCCAGGACAGAAGAACTGAAACCATTTGTGCTTAAAATACATTGCATATGTGCCTCAGCTGCAAAACAGCTACTTGAAAGATTTAAAGTACTTATTTCATGAACTGGGGAGACAGAAAAACCCAAGTGCCAGTCTTTTTGCCCATGACCCATTTCCCTGGCTGTTCAGTGGGGCAGGCAGACCCATTTCCCTCCCTCAGTGGGTGGGAGGCACAGCTTGTGCTGTGATGGTGCCCCATGCCCTGCCTTGCACATGGACTGGATGTGGCCATGTCTCAGTTTTCTTCCGAGTGAATTCATCAAAGCTGGTGGTGAAATCTCCCCTTGGCTTTTATCCTCATTGTGCTCTTTAAATATTTAGTACAAGACAGTCTTTGCATTACCCTGACTGAGGCAGTGTTTCTTCCCAGGAGCTCTGGTTGCTGGCGATGAAGGCGAGCCAGGGAGAAGGCCAGAGAGCAGGAAAGGTCTCCACGGAGCTGTGAGTGCACTAGGGAGGACAATACACTGGAAAGAAAAAAAATCAGCAAAGGGAGAACACAAGGGAAACAGGGTAAAAAGGCAAAGAGGAGGACTTGGGTTGAGATGAGGTGGAGAAGGTTCTTGGCTGGGGATAATTTTGTATGGTGCTTTCAGAAGGATGAGAAGCCAACCTGGATGAGACAGAAAACCCAGTGGCGACAGACAGCTTGCCCGGTTCATTTGGAAATAGGAAGGGAAGTGAGGACATAGGTATAGAGGGACAGGAGGAGGTAATAGTAATTAATAGTAATTACAGAGCGAACCACTGAGATGTGTTCACCCCGACTTCAGCACCAGGCGCAGCAATCACTCACACTCTGTACAGCAGGAGCTACCTGGTAAGAAGCACAACTTCTAGGAACTATATTTAAAGCAAACATTTTGGCCTCCCACTTCCTTCTTATCCACCATTCCCAAATATCTTTTCTTTCATTTTGACTTTCAGTACGTCCCCTGGGAAGCTAGAAGCATGTTGTTGTTAGGACAACTCCCCACCAATGTATATGCTTTATAATTCTCTTTATTAAAATCTTTCTTTTTAAGAAACACAAATTGAAACACTTTGCAATCAGTTACATAGATCAGTTAATATTGGTGACGGTTCCTACATAATTAAATAAGTACTAACAAATTCCAACTGTTTACAAGCCAAAACTTAAATTAACAAGATTATATAAGCTCAATAAATAGTACATCTGGTCCAGTTCAAGTATAATTCTACAAATCACAGCCTTAATCCTTAGAGAATAGAAAAACCCTGAATATAACCAGCCTAACACTAATTTAGTGTTAAAGCCAATATGAAACTTTGTCTAATCTTATGGGGCAAATGTTTAATTCTTTTATTTTTTACTTCAAAGAAACTAAGTTGCAGATTGACATGAAAGACTATTTGAGATCAAGACAGATTCCACAAATATGAAAACCACAGTCCCTACTAAAATAATGCAATCTTTGGTTGAAATTATTTGTATATATTAAGGGAGCTCCTTTTTAAATATCAATATTTGTTTGGCTAGACCTGAGCCTGCTTTGTGCTATATATATATAAATATATTTATCTGTATTAATAAACACCGTGGATTATAGTAATGATGAATTATGCCAACTAAAAACAGTCAAGATTTTCAATATAAACCAAAAGAAACAACACATTTTTACACAAGCTGAGAAAGGTAAGTGGATGCCTACAGTGGCCTTCTTCCTCAGCAGAATAGGTAGTAGAGAGAAGTTGAGGAGTTGAGCGCCTGTCAGCATTGCATGAGGGCCTGTTGGAGAGGGAAGGAGATTCTCTCAAAGTGCATCAGGCTGAAAACTGGTCATAGGGATCACTAGGAGCTAGTTGAGACTCGGGATTGCTTTTAACTGCTTTGAAGTGTTGATTTTTAGGGGGAGAAGGGACCTTCTCAGAAGGGGAATTGCCCGTTTGGCCATACCCAGGATTTTGCGGATCGCAGTTGCGTCAGGACAGAGCCCAAAGGGATGGGGTGTCCAAACCACCTCTACAAATGTCTGGGTCTGATCACGTCTGCGGGGCTGGGCACTGCACCTGCAGCACTCACCTGAGTCATCTACCGCCAGAAGAGGAAACCACACAGGGCAGAGATGCCATCTGTAGCCTCCTCCTTCATAGCAAGCAAGGGCCTGTCCCCGTGACCCAAACAAGGTGTCTGGAGCACCCAGCACAGTTCCTGGTTGAGAGTCCATCAAAACTCCAGCTTTTGGAGCCTTGGATGGGGACTGAACTTAAGAGCTCGGGGACTGAAGGACACCAAGGCCCACTCTCTCAAGAAGGGATTTTGTGAGTCTAATGCAACTGGCCAGGAAAAAAGGAAAAAAAAAAGGAGATTAAACATGCAAACTGTGAATAATGGGAGTGAATCTGGTTCAGAACCAGAGGAGGGGGGAAGTAGTCTGAATCATCTCCTGTAAATCCAAAAATAAGCCCCTGGGTAAACACTCATTTTAATTATTCTGCCGCTGCCAGTCAAAATCTCATGGTTACCTACTGCTCCCCCTGCCTGCCTGTATCCACCTGTTGTCTGTTTTAGGAAAGCCTAATTTAAAGCTCTTTGGCCTGGGAAAGTCTTTGTTGTGGATTTGTGCCGTGCCTATAATAAAGGCAGTGGACCTGTAGCTCCTACTGCAATCCAAATAAAGAATAATAACAGCGATACTTTTCTCATTTGAGGTTACCTGGGGATAAAGTTGCTGGAGGCATATGACTTTGATATACAGTCAGCTATGTCTCACATCCAATTAAGCGTAACCACATGGTCTAACAAGCTCCCATTAGGCCTGTGAGAGCCCCAGTTTGATAGCAGGGTTAACTTCAAAGATTTGATGCTTGCATTTGTAGTGATTTCCTTCCCTTGCGCTCAGATTGTGCTGAAGGGCATGAAGGGAACTTCATATGCAGATGATACATGACCAGCTTGAGAGCTGTGCTTTAGAAGACAATTGCACAATCTTTACTACCATTTTTGTAATCTTACAGCTTGCAATAAAAGCTCTTGCCCTAACAGCCCTGTGCTCAAATTTCACTGCAATGTGAAAAACAAACAGTCAAAGAAAAACCCAACCCTTGAAGGAAAAATACCTGGTCTGCAATATTGTTATTATTTTTCCATTGATTCAATGAAATGTAATCATGCTTAATAGATTGATATAGGTGTAGCTTAAGAGACAATTAATATAACTTTAATATAAGAATTTTCATGGTTTTAAGAATAGATTAGTTTAGGAGAAAGCTGTAACTGTGTAGGCTACTTGTGAGAGCACTTGCAAAACTTAACCATAACAATGCAACAGTAACAGCCTTGAAGATAAAGAAGTAAGAATGTGTGTGTTTTTAGGAATAGGTTAGTTTTGGATTTTAGCAGTCATCACATAAGCGGTTTCATGAAAGCGGCTACAAAACTCAGCCATAATAGTGCAACAGCCTTGAAACTAGACAGAGAAGGAGATAGAGGAGTCATAAATAATAGGACTAACGACCAATTAGGAGACAGAGTATCTCTTGTTTTCAGTGAAGCACTAACTAGTCGGTGCAGGTGTTGGGAGCCCAGATAAGCATGGAGGACAAACGTAAAGAGCATGCGCTGAGAGCGAGGAAGACGTCCAGCCTTCATCCATGAAGACCACTGGAAGACCCCCTAAGTGTCACCGCGCATGCTCTATCTGGGAGGAGTTAATGTAAATGACTTCTTAGAAATAATTAGCATAACTCTGCCTCTTCTTAGAAATTATAATGAATATGTATAGTTAATCTGTATAAATATGAGAAATTTGGCTTCAATAGGCGCACACATTGGGAGGAGCGATCCTCTGTGTGCCCAGTGCTGCAATAAAGGATACCTGCTGAATAGTCACCAAGGCTGTTGAGTTTCAATTCCGGCTTTCCGAGGCATCACCATAGGGAAAAGCAACCAAAAAAAGCTGGTTTAAATGACAGGTGGACCCAAGTCTTAGCATACTTCAAGTCTGGACAAAGCGGGATTTAGGCTGTAATGTTTTTCATTTCCCCTTGTCTTTTGGATAGGCCACGTCTGAATCTGGGATGCAAAGAATCCCTCATCTTGCAAGAAGCAGGAATTCCAAATATGAAATCTGAACCCACCTCTGGTAAAACGGAGTGGAAAACACAGGCCTTGAATTGGAACAGGGCTTCAGGCAACACCACCAGGCACCTCTGAGACACACTGCCTGGCTACAGGGTACTTTGGAGAAAGAGCATGGCTGCTGGCACAAGACGTAATGGAACAGATACTTTGGTGGAAGCAGTTTTGGCACTTCAGCCACTTTTGCGACTTCCATTCGTAGGGACAGCTAGAACCTTCTGGGAATCTACTTCCTCTGCGTAACATCTAAGCAGGATATCCAGGACCAGCAGTTTTTACAGAACATACTGTGATGAATATTAGAGTCAGGCAAAGAATGGAAATACATCTGCAAATCCCCATCTGCCTAGATTGCGTGAGGCATTTTATAAAAGCCTAACTCCGGGATCAATTCTGGCAGTGGTGCACATACATATTCACTTTACTACACAAAGCCTATTGAAATGAACCAGAAACTTGTACGATGCATTTCAAAGGGACTTTGCAAAATACTAAGCAACAACTGTGCAGAAACAATAGCTCATAATAATGCCAGAGCTGCTGGTGCATCCTGTGTTCTCAGTGCAGCACTCTGTGAGCCATCAGTTGTTGTATTCACCTTAAAAAATTCAGGGAAATAAAATACAAAAACAATATTAAAAGTCTGGCATCTTTCCAGGAAAACCAGGAAAAATTCAACATTGCCAAGCTGAGGAAAAGCAAGCTTGAAAGAGAACAGAAAGACCCCAAAAGCGAGGATCTTAAATAAAATGTCTAAAAGAGACATGGTCCAAACCCATGGCACTTAAAAAAAGCCTCTCGTGAGAGTTTCAAGTCTGTAAGACTCAAAGTTGGCACCCTTTAGAATTATCAAAAAGACTTTCAGACACAACGGTACCTGGAGAACATCCTGATCACACCATGGAAAGTGCTGGAAGCCAGAGCAGGCTGGTGTCAGCACATGCATTCGAATGGCTCTTGCTGGGCTGGGTTCAGGATATAAGGTCCCCGGGACAGACTGTGGCTCCCTCTGCGTCCGTACAACACAGGCAGCATATGGTCAGTGCTTCATGACACAAACATTCTATCACTTCACCAAGCTCCAAGACACAGGGAGGTGGATGCTGATGGGGTTTATATTATGCCATCTACTGACTAGTTGTAGCACAATGGCTTTAGATGTCCTATGCAAATCCTACTTCTTGCTGGGGCAATGAGTGAAATGGCTGAAGATACTTTAAGCAACATTAAAGCCTATTTATAGTCACATCTCCTTTCCTTCCAGCGTCCACTGGAGGATTCTGAGTGCTTCTAAATACTCTGCCTGACCTGATGTGTCACATCAGAATTAAAACTTTAAGAATCCCTGAGAATTCTGATTTAATCTAGGAAACCACTCCCAGCACACTGAGTGTGAGAAAGAATTGCTCCACTTCTTACAGATATGCCAGCATTGCTTCACCGTGGGAAACAGTTTCAGGCATTTTGGTTTTTAATGGCACTCTGGGCATAGATGCATGGAACATGCTCTTTATTTCCCCTCCTCTGTACAGTGCAAATTGACAGTTATATCATAGAAATAAAATTTTAAAAAAACAAAAAAGGAAGTATCAGCATTCACTCATTACAGCTCTTCCAGTTCATCCACATCATAGCTTCTTCTTCTCAAAGTGAGGAACAATGCCGGTGTCATCCTGAGGCAGGTGTCTGCCTTCTTCCTTCATTTTCAGGCTCTCTTCAGCAAGCTGGGACAGATACTTCTGCAATCACATCAAAAAACAAAGCATCATTACCAAAACTGAATATATTCAACGTGGGATGCTTTACACCTTGCTAGAACTCTTGCGCTCTCTCAGCATGTCGCAGTTTTGCGTGGTTGGGTGCTGGAAAAGAACAGGGGTGCAGAAAATGGCTGCTGCAAGGAGCTGCTGGAATTCTCCGTAGCTGCAAAGTATAAACAATTCAAGGCCAGAATCATTGTTTACCAGGGCCAAGCCAATGAGAGATAGTCATAGCACCTCTGAGAATCACACATAGGAGAAAACAACCCAGAAGCAGCTGCATTTTGCCACCGGAGAAGGGAGTGAAATGATGTAACGAGCTGTGCAGACACCAAAGCTGGGAAGGACGGGGGAGGAGGCGCCCCAGGTGCCAGAGAGAAAGATGCCTCTGCAGCCCGTGGAGAAACCAACCCCATGGAAAAGGCCGAGACCCCACCTGTAGCCCATGGAGGGGCTCCACGCTGGATGGAGCAGGTAGAGACATAGAGAAGATGCTGTGACCCTACATTGTGACCACCCGCCAGCACTTGCAGCCCATGAAGAGAATCAGAGACACAGAGATGAGCAAGAGAGAGATTTGCGTCTGAACAGGTTTGCTGGGGGGGGCTGGTGACCCCGCAGAGGACTGGGACTGAGAGACATTGTGATTTATGGCTGCCCGCCATAGCAAGGATCCAGGCGGAGCAGCTGATGAAGAGATAAAGCCCTGGGGGAAGAGACTCACGTTGGAGAAAGTTCGTGGAGGACTGTCTCCCGTGGGTGGGACCCACGGTGCAGCAGGGGGAGGGTGTGTGTGGAATTAATGCCACCCCCCACCCCTCCGCTCCGGCTGAGAAGGAAACCAACTTGCAAGGAACTGACCAAAGCCCCCATCTCCCAGTCCCTGCTCCCCTGTGCTGTGATCGGGGGGAGGAAGGGAGTGAAATCATGACTAGAGTGAAGTCTGCTAAGAAAGGAGTAGGGGGGGGAAGGTAGAGGTGTTTTAAGATCTGGAAAAGGAAACAGCTCATGGAGAAGTAACTGAGAACCCCATTATTTTTTCCTAGTCCCTGCCCCTCCCTGCACTGCGAGCAGGGAGGGAAGAAGGGAGTAAAATCATGGCTAAAGAGAAGTCTGCTTAGAATGGAGGGGTGGGGGGAAGGTGCTATCGAGAACCCCATCCTCCAGTCCCTGTCCCCCCCCGTACTGCGAACAGGAGGGAAGAAGGGAGCAAATAAACCCTGACTAAAGTCTGCTAAGAAAGGAGTGGTGGGGGGAACGTGTGTTTAAGATCTGCTTGCATTTTGTTTAAGATTTGGTTGTGCTCCTGACTCTGGTTTTCACTGTTCTTTGTAGTGTAGTGTAATAAATTAGAGTAGTTTCTTTCTTCATTCTGTGTTGAGTCTGTTTTGCCTGTATCGTTGCTGATAAAATGATCTCTCCTTGTCCTTGTCTGGACTCCTAAGCCTCTTGATATATATTTTCTTCCCTGTCCAATTAAGAAGGGGAACAATAGACTGATTTTGGTGGGCGTCTGGTCTCCAGCCATGGCTAAACCACCACACAGCATCTCAACAGGGAAGAAAACACATAGAAGCCTCATTTTGGTAAAAATACAAGCCAGGAAATATAGTTGTGTCCAGCAAAGTACCTTTACTACATGGAGAGGCTCAGGAGTTCAGTCATCTCCTCTCTGTCACAGGGGGACCCGTGACAGAACCAGGAGGACTGTGAGTCCCCATCAGTCTGTGTAACCAGACCTCGCCTTTTCTCTGTGAAAACTTTCTACTCCCATATTTTTTAGGGCAGGAACTAACTCCACTGAGTCACCTGAATTACAGTGGTGTAAGACTGGTGTATCAGAAAATAGAAGCAGTTTCTGAGTCACAATCTAAAGCATGTATGTTATATTTTCAGCGTGTCCAGTTCAGAGATATACTTTCTGGAAAAGAACATTTGTTTTTAAGGGAATAATCAAATTCAGTATAATAATTAACACAATTCAGCAGTCTGGCTAGAGTATTCACATTTATTTTGTTTCTCTAAGATAAAGTCTTTTGGTGCTTTAAAAACACAATTTAAAAATACAGCCATGGCCAGTGAGGCTTTCAGCCTTCTGGCAGTGCTTTTAGTTGGCAGAGCTGCACAAAAAGGGACAAAGAACCGGTGTGGGTTTGAAAGTGGTGCTAGAAGTATTTATTCAAGGTTAGCAGACCTAGAAATGGATGGAAAGAAGCTTCTCTGGTAGCAGCCAACCTAGAGAGATGCATGGTAAATTCCCACATAATAATGTAGAGATGCTCCTATTAACAACTTATACCACATGCAAGAATAAGAGACCTGCACATTATTAGGATCATAAGACTCTCTTTTCTAGCTGATGTTCATTCTGATTTGTTTTGAAAAGCCCATCTCACATCACTGCTAAATTTTATCTCCTTGCAGCATTTCCCCAGAGTACAGGTTACTCTTTAGCATCCATGGGGATGAGATGAAATGAGAAATAGATGTGAAAAAACTAAGGGGTCTGTTAGCACCGCTGAGGTGTGTCACATAAATACAAGTTTAGGATGCAAGAGGTCCCTCTGAAAGGGACTCAGTAATGGCAAGGAACGGGCATACCTGTGACAAAATGATGACTGCACCTTTGTTACTCTGGGGATAGAGATTGGGCTGTGGAAATTACACAACTCAGTCTCGACCTGTGGGTACAAAATTCCATGTGGCAGAAAGCCAGAGCAAATGTTATGGTAGTATATATAGATATAGGGTCCATAAAGGCTGGGAGAAGTGATCTGTACATCATGAACTGTAATAAATCACCAACGCTTGCCATTGGATCAGATAACCCACACAGTTTTGTTTTTTAATGATTACCCACCAAAATAAGGCCAACATTTATCCACCACCTTTACCTGGCGGTGTCAGCTGACGTGAGTACCACAAACACCAGTTTCAAAGTTCACAGACCAGACACTCAGATTAATTTATAGCACAGTGGTGGTCAAGGAAAAAATATTTTTTCACTTAAATACAAGTTTTGATGAATACTGCATAAAGCCAGTGGAAAACAGGATAAAATGCTGCACTAAGTTGCCAAGGTAGCTCACACCAGATGAATCCAAAAGCTTTTTGTGGTAGTGGTGGGAGGGATGGCCAAATGAGGGATTTTTTGGACATGGAAAATGCAGTGGATCTGTAAATATAAATACCACCTGGGAAAATAATTTATCAAGCTGAAGAGAATGGAAAATTACAAGAAGTCTAAAAGGCCAACAAAAAAACAGTTGATTTTTTTTCCAGTGATTGCTGTTCTTCAAGGGGCACCATACTTGGAAGAAGTTGACTGTTTTACTTCAAGACAAAACCATCATCATCTAAGCAAGGCTTTTGGAAGAAAACTGGTAAACAAGCTGTTTAGTTTTGCATTCAAATCCAAACACTGAATGTATATTTTGGATGTGGCTAGGAGGAGATCACATGAAAGATGACAAGTAACAAGTCAACTGCAGTGAAAGCATTTGGGATGATGTCATTGTTACTGGACAATGGTATTTGTCATGTAGGCAAGACAACAGAAAGTCCCATACCTTCACCTACAGTAAACATTAGAGTTTGTAGTTCTTATGTTGGTGGATACACTCAGTAAATTGCATCATCACAGGAGAAGACTGACATGTGTGGCAGAGTATATAAATAAGCATTATTGCAACTAAAAGGGTTCTAGTACAGAACAAGTATTTAAAATTTACAGTCTCCACCTGAGCAGGCAGAAGTTGGATGAGGTATTTACTTCCTCCATTTAGCAAGATAAGAGGTATGGCTCGACAGGACAGTGTTTTCATTACCATATTCATCAGGTTTAATTTTAACAGCTTTTGTGGTCTTTGTTCTTTTATCTCAAGTCAGTGTCAGATATCTACCACAGTGCTCATGGGAAATGGCTTATCAGGAAGAAAAAGATGTTTTTTTTCACTGACTCTGTTTTAGTTGGACTTTTTCTTTCCTATGACTTTAATGAAATAACTTAGAAAATGAAAAAAAAAAATCCTTCTTTTTCCAATGGGACCAGTTGCTACGGGCAGGGGCTGGAGTTGCAATCTCTGCTTTAGCAAGAGTTTCTTTGGGACAGACTCCCATGGGGGACACAGCCTGCACTGAGTGGTGCCACCTTTAGTGAATCCCTCTGGATTATATTTTTTTTGTATGAAGCAAAACCAGGCACACAAACTGGGCAGCTGCTTCTCAAGCTTACGCTTGGAGGATCCATTATTAGCAAGCGTTGCAGCTCTGCAGGCAGAAGTTTTGAAAGCCAGAGGCCCCTGTATGATTACAGTGATGTAACTTCAGGAAAGTCAAAAATAAAATTTTCCGAGAGAAATGATTTGACTTTGTCACTAGAAAAGCCAGTGCCTGAAAGTCATCTAGGGAAAGATGGCTACTACTTGAAGAGAAGCAGAGCTCCAGCAGTTACTGTAGGCAGCAGGAAGGAACAGAGAAAAAAGGAACAGAATCATAAAATCATAGAATGTGTTAGATTGGAAAGGACCTTTAAAGGTCATCTAGTCCAACCCCCTGCAGTAAGCAGGGACATCTTTACTAGATCAGGATGCTCAGAGCCCCATCAAGCCTGACCTTGAATATCTCCAGGGATGGAGCCTCCACTACCTCTCTGGGCAACCTGTTCCAGAGATCCACCACCCTCATATTGAATAATTTTTTCCTAATATCCAACCTAAACCTCCCCTTTTCTAGTTTAAAACCATCACCCGTTGTCCTGTTGCTACATGCTCTCATGAACAGTTATTCCTCAGCTTTCTTACAGGCACCTCAGGTATTGGAAGGCCTCTATAAGGTCACCCCAAGCCTTCTCTTCTCCAGGCCGGACAACCCCAATTCTCTCAGCCTGTCTTCACAGGAGAGGTGCTTGAGCAGCCTTTTGTGAAACATAGGCAAACACCAAGAATTCCTAACCAAAGGGTCTTCTGCAGTGCATGTGCCCTGCACACAGACAAGCACCCAAGATGAGAGACAAGGGCACCACCTCCAAGGAGTCCTCAGCACAGGGCAGTTAATGCTCATGCTGTCACAATAGTTACTATCACCTTGCATCTGAAAGGGAATAGAGGTAGGGTCTGCAAGCACCTGTGGTCAGTGTGTGCTGCTATCAAGTGTTGATGTGCTTGTGGTATATGCTTGTGGAAAGCATACAAGTAATCCCATGCTTCTGCATATCCCCACAGAAATTATTCACCGGTGGTGTTCTGCGTGGCTGAAGCACTGTGCTCTGCAGCACGGGGAGGTGCTTTCAGTGGGTCACAGGAGATGCCTCAGAGAGCCTGTGTGTCACACTGCACTGCGTGCTGCAACACGCTGCAGCAATTCATGCTAGTGCAAAAATAAGCCTGGCAACATTATTAAACAAGTGGCATGTTTAATGCTCCTGAAATTAAGAAATAGAAAGGCTGCTGCTCACTCCAGTGATACAAATGTCTAGGACCCTCAAGAACAGAGAAGTAAAGATCTGAGTTGCATGCTGTGATAGTGACAAGGACCAAACAGAGATGAGAAAGTAGAATTATCACCTGGCGACATTTTATTTATGATCCAAGGATCTGGGAGTGAGAAATTACTGTGCTAAAATGTGGAACTACTGAAATGTTTTGCATATCTAAATTTCCCTTCATCTGAATTCTGTCCACAGCATAAAATCTATTTTTTTTTGTTGCGTCATCTTATCTTACACACAGTCTACCCCATAAGCCAGCAGTTAGTGAGCTTTACATGTGTTTTTACCTGAAGATTTTTGTAGTGCACAGTACTCCTGCAGTGACTTGTCTTTGCCGTCTCTTCATTTGTGTAGAAGAGTCCACAGAGCTTGCAGTAAAACCCAGTTCTAGGCACCACAAATTCCACACCTGTTGAGAAATTCTGAATTACGCTCCTGAGTCAGTTGAAACCCTTGCCCTCCACAATAAACTTGTTTTCAAATAAAAAAAGGTGTTGCTTAGTTAAATGACACAGATATGAAGACTGAATCCTGGATTCATTTCTCTGATTTCCCTAATTTTGCAATACTGAGCTGCAGCTTAAAATCCTGTGCACTGCAACTAGACCTTCCAGTCCTCTCTTAGATATTATACATTTTAAAAAAATGTACCTTCCTGCACATAATATTGACTGGAAACTTCACTGTGTAACCTGTGTGCTAGGATAGCACTTGTACTTATTAGCAGTAAATTCATGCTTAAGTTACACAGAATGCCCTTTAGGATGTACTTCTTCCAGGTGTTTTACTCATGCTCAGTGTTTACACGATAAAACAAATGCTTCTGCTTATACTGAAAGTATAATCAATACTTGCATGACAAAGACTTAAATCACTAAGCATTTTTCATACATATTACATATATAGTCTAAGGAAACATTTCATTTCATCAGCAACGTTAACAGCTATCTTTTACCATTCATCTGGAGTGAAATTAGCAACAATCCATAATCAAAAGCCCGTTCCTTTCATCAGCTACCCCTCTATCGGATACCCTGTTCCTTCTCTCTCCTCACATCTGTTCTGAAAAATAAACACACCAAGTAGCCTTAAAGTGACATCTTGTTGTAAGCTCTGGGTATTGCAGTGGGCAGCATCTCAGGCTGAGGGCAGCCTGGGCGTCCAACGTACCCAGGGGAATGCTGAGCTCGGTGAAGACGTCCTCTTGTTCCCAGCCTGGCGGAGAGTGCCTTCTTTTAGGCTCTACCTCTGGGTATTCCAGGGATCTCATTTCCAGGTACCTAGAATTTGCTTAACAAATGAATACGTGTATTGAATAAAACCAGTTTATTAGTTTAAAGAGCCATTTGTAAACCTCTTGGGAACGCTTTCTGGGTGGATGTATAAATGAAGTAAAATCTGGAAAAAATGCTTTTGCATTCAAATCAGAGGTCTACTGAGTGCAACTCCAACAGCTACACTACACTGTGCAGTCAACCCTATTTCTCTCCTAATTCTAATTTCACATCCATTATGGTTTTTCTTTTCATATTTTAATCTCTGAATTGATCTATATTATATGTGCCTCTGGCACAAGCATGGTCCAACTGCAGCTCCATAACCACGAGTGGCATTGCCTGACCGGTGATGGAGCTGAGCTAGCACAGGGGCTGCTGAGAAAGCAGAGGGGCAGCAGGACCTGCTGAGAGCAAATCCCCAAATTGCCTAAGGAGCCTCACCGGCAGAGCAAACCTTCCTCTGGTAGCACCCCTGCAGCACCACTGTCATCATCTCCCTGGAGCCACTCTTCTCTCATCCTCAGCTCTCCAAGGGACAGTTACTACCTATGGCTCTTGGCCACTTGAAGAGTGTGGTTCCTGGCCAGTAGGGATGGGAGGGTTGGTCTCTGCTGATCGACATTAATGGACACAGGCAGGACATTGAGGGTGTGGAAAACAGTGGATTGATTTGCTGAGACAGATAATGCCAGTCAAAAGAAAAGATGCTCTCTCTTCCCAAAATATTAATTGCTTTTATTTAAATAAATAAATAAATAATATAATCTGTTATCACAGAGCAACAGATTTACAAACTGGTCTGATTCCTATTCTTCACTTCTTATATCAAAGAAATAGTTCTCTTACCCTGACAAAATTTGTATTGCTTTGCAATTTTCACCTGGATAAAGGATATATTTTCTCATAAAACAAACATACTTTTGCCCAAACCAAACCCTTCCTGTCTTTCAAGTCTGTACTTGAAAGAGCTGCAATTTCTGGATCAGAGAACAATTTTTTTCTTCATTGTTTTAAATACATCTATTACACAATTTAAAAGGAAATACTATAAAATCCTGACTGGTTGACTTTCAGGTTAACTTTAAACCCATCCCATGTTCCCAAATCCACAGTAGAAAGCCTGGAAAACCGGCAAGCTTCAGTTAGCTTCTCCTAAGACACCCAGGGCCTTTGTGGCATCTCATGTCCCACTTAGGTTGATTTCTGGGCTTCTGAGCTGGCAGCTACATTTGCAGAGAGCCTAGCTAGAGCCTTGCATTGTAGATCCCAGATACCAAATCCATGGTGGAAACCTCAGAAGCACAAGCTCCCAGGCTCTTTGCTGGCAACTGAAGTAACTATGCTCTTGGGATACCCAACTTTTTCATCATCTGGGCAGCGCAGGGGAGCCAACCTTGCCATTCCCAGTCATAGGCAGTCTGCATGGCAGCGTTATCTCCAAGCATGCAAAGCCTGGCAAGGTGCCTTCAGGCCAAACAGGTAAGCATTGAAAACTGAGCAAGTTTCAAGTATGTCCTAAAGGAAGAAGTTAGTTCAAAATCAGACATTCACATTAAGTGTTCCAGCATTTAATGGAAAGTGTCACCCTCAAAAATCGTTCTCCATCCCACAGGCTCCTGTAGCAACAAAAAAAGAGCATTCCTGGCCAACATGCTCCGTGTTGTTTCCCACTTCCCCTCATTATACACAGCCTATTCACTCAAGTTTTATTTGAAAGCGTGACGAGGAACTGAACTCACTTTGAGACACTCAAGATCTACTTTTTTCCGACAGCTAAAATGTTAGTAGGCAGCTACGATTACATTTTTTGGTATATTACATTACACCTTTACTCACAGTGTGTTCTATCAGCTATACTAAAGGCAGCATGTGGTGGATAACAGGAGATGATTAGGCAAGCTTTGACAAAAGGCACATATTTGCATGAACAGGAACTGAGAAGTAACAATCGATGGATGATTTCCACCACGTTACTAACGCTCCAGTACAGTATGTAAGAATACCCACCTTGTCCAGGAGCCAGCCAGACATCTACAGATACTTTTCTGTTGACCTTCAGAAACTGTCACTCATTTCATTGACAATTCAAAATAAATTTAGCAGAGCACTGAAAGAGTCCAGCTAAACTCATGTGAACCTTGACATGACAATTATAGCAGCTTATGCCTTTCAGAAAGCTTGCAAGCTGCTTATCATATTTCCTTTACACTATTCAGCTAAGAGCCTCTAATGGTTTAGCTTGGCAAAAGGCACCAGGGTTCTTTTACTGAGCTGCTCCAAGGACAAGTCTTGTACCATTAGCAACATTTATTCTTGTTAGCAATAAATTTCAGTCCACTGTCAGAGAAAACATGCAAGACTCTCAGTGGGCTGGAAAGAAAAAACCCAATAGTTACCCTTGGCCTCTGGACACTCTTGGCTTCCGTGTCTTGTTTCTTCGCTAGCATTTTTAACAAGCATTTCCATAACTTCTCTGCTCTCAGATCCTTGTGATCCCATCTGTTTGCAATCATCTATAAATGTATCAGGGAGCTGAAGAGTCTCTTCTTTCAGATGAACAGAAGGTATATGGTGATCTTCAGGCTCTAAGCAAGTGTCAGAGCTCTTATCCATTTTTCCTTCCTTCTGCTGAGGATCAGAGTCCTTAGCAGATTGGTCTTCTTGCAATTCCTCTGGCTTCTGCTCAGGGTCCAGATTTAGGCTCGATGCTTCAGTTACAGCATCATCATTATCATCATCATCCTCCTCATCCTGACAGCCGCTAGAAGCTACGCTGCCCTTTGCTGATCTGAAATTTGTTTCTAAAGCTTTATGGGCAAATTTGTCTTCACTCCTGGTTAGGTGGCTGTGATCGTTTTTCAGTTCTAATATGGTTGACATACAGGGACACATTTCTGAAGCAGTTTTATTTTTTTTATCGACTGGTACTATTTCTTCAAGCTCAGTTATATCCGGCTCCATAATTAAATCATCTTCTCCCACTTCATCTACTGTCACCAATTCCTCCATGTTAGCAGGATACCAGGTCTCACCTTCTATCTCGCTTCCACTCTCCCAGTCTCGTTCCTGTCACAAAGATGTAAAACATTTGAGAGATTAGCAATTATAGATCATGGCTATTAAAAAGTGGGCTTGTAACATCAGGAACCAGGAAGAACTTTGATCTGGCTGTATTTAACCCCTCTTGTATTTTAGTTTCAAAGAACAATATGCCTTGGTGTTGTGAGTAACCCTTATGCACCAGGATAAGCAATCCCTTTTTAATGATGACATAAATATCACTTTGTGGAGGTCCTGTAACTGCCTTGAGGCTTACAGCCTCTCCAGTCTCCTGCTCCTTACTTTTCTGTAAGCAGTGAAACAAGGCACAACCTGTTATACTTTATTATGCAACTGATTCTACTGTGTGACCCCCCCGCAAGGAAATGAACCTTTCCCCTTCCTCAACCTCCATCCCAGGGTGGCAAGAAATAGGCAGCACAATGAGAATATACCAAATCCCAGCCCAGCCACTGTGGCTCTTGCTTTGCTGGGATAGGTCCTTTAAATTCCTACAGTGACCAAGGAAATGTGGCTACCTTCTGTAGTCATTTCCTTCCAGCAGCTAAAGCCCTGTGCCAGGGACTGTGTTGGTAGAGATTGGCCTAGACCTTAAGAAAAATCAGTTTTACAGTTACACTCCAAGGTACATAATCCAAAACACCTCATACATGCAGTTACAGACTTACAGGGCTCAGACACCAATACTGGACTTCAGAAGTATTAGAATTATCAGATATGCTACTTTTAAGACAGACTTGCAGCTTAGATTTCAAGTCCCAGACTCATCATGTACACATAATCTATTAATAATCTGTATTCTCCTCCTCTTTGGCCATTCCCACACTTCCCCTCCTAGAATCCTAAAACAGCACGAAAACTCTGGGAGTTGACACTGTTCTTGCCAGGAGATCAGTTTTCTAAAGCAGCAGATATCAATAGCTTCCATATCTGACCATCTACCCATGACCCTACAGATATGAAGCTGGAGGAATTCCAAGGACATTGCTGTTCCCGACTGCGATGCTGCAGTAAGGGTGCTGTAAAGACATTATTTAATTAAAACCAGAAGCAACCAGAAGGGGCTACTATCAACAGTCCATCTAAAACCAATGTTCTGAGAAGTTTTCATCATTAGTCCCCTCCTTCTCCATCAGCTGACCATGTCTCCTATTTTTGGGCACAGTTCACAAAGTTACACGGTTCACTTGGGCATACATTGCTTGCAGTTGCCAGTGCCAAGGGCTATGCATGTGAAGCAACGTACATGGGCAAAGAGCAACTAAAAAAAGAGTTCTGGAGACTTCATGAAAAGCTATCCTTTAAAGCAGAGGTCAAAATACAGCCAGTTCATTTAGACAGCTCCCTTCTACAACCACTTTACGCGCCTTTCTGTAGGGGTTTAATATTTCACTTGGGAGAATGTGCTCCCAAACCTGGGTTTTCACTCATTTTGCCATGGAAGCTGCACTAACAATGTGTCACCAACCTTCTCTTTTCTTGTGTTTTCCAGAATCTCTCCAGATTCTTTTCCTTGTTTATTAGCTGAAGGTGAGCTCTTCTCTGGAACTTGCTCCTCTTTTCCAGGCTAAAATAAAGACAACATATACACGTATAGCAACACACAGTGGTGCTCTATTATGTTTCTATTCTGGGTTTAGGGAAACAAAGTCAGCACAAGGTCACATTCTTTATTTCTAAAGTTTATGCAAGTCAACTGGGCTGTAGGAAAAGACCCAAGAACTGGATTCTATTAGCAAAGCTGCACAAAAAGAATTAAGAAAAAGAAATTTAAGCAAAATTAGAGACTCGTAATTTACATCACAGAATTGGCTAGAGGACAGGTGGAGGAGAATGTGAATTTGCTAAAATTTCCAGCCTCCACTCCTCTGTTCTCTACCCACATCTGTTATGTTGGCTCAGACATGGTAAGGAGAGCAGCAGTGTTAAAACTCTGCAAAAGACCTCAACTGTTTTGTTTATTGCTGTAGGATCAGCTGAGAATGCAACTGCTTGTACAGTTCATACTTTGGAAGGACAAAACCACAGTACTACCTGGCACTCGGTAAAGGAGGGGCAAAGCAAAAGTGTGAGTTCAAGACACTCAAACTTATTTCTTGCTTTAAAAAATAATTATTAGCAGTAGTCCCTGGAGAGGTATGCCTTTAACAGAGCAACTTTAAAATAACTTGAAAAACATGCAGAGGCGTGTGCAGCACCAGTGATTTAGGATGCTGTCTGGTATTTCTCTCTGACATCTCCTCCCAGGGAGCCATCCATCACAGGGAGATACCAGCCAAAGGAGAAAGATGGCAAAAGGTGGTACGGACACGTGTATCTATGGCATGAGGTAGTGCTGCTGCTGCCTGATACAGGCATTAGCTGAGTTACAAGATCTAGAGATTTTGCTCCAAAACGATAGGAATGAACACAAGGTCAACCAAAACCAACTGAAGGCAGCATGAATTCACAAGCTAGGGAGGGATCCCTGGTCAGCAAAGCAGCTCTGCAGCCCCCCGTGCCACCATCCCCAGAGGAGATGCGGGGAAGCAAGGTGGTTAAGAGCCAGTAACAAGGTCCCCATAGGGTGGGGATACAAGCATGGGCTGTGCTGGGACTGAGAAAATGAGGCATCTTGATCTGTTCCTTCTCCATATTTTCCCAGTGAAGAATCAAAACCACAAATGCTGCCACTTTACCAACTGGCAGTATTCCTCCAGAGATCCCACTGTTTTACAGGTAAGCTGATTCAGTTCTGTAATGGGAAGAAGTTCCTGTCAGCACATTGAAGGGAGTGGTGTGAATTACCCCTTGCCACAGCTGAGGGTAGGGATATATGATTAATAGGAACCAATTGCTCTGCTGAGTTGACCAAAAATAAAGTGTTCTTCATTAAAAGTTCTTTCTTCATCTTAGCAATATAACAACTAGTTCCCTGTATTGTCCTACAAATATCGTGCTTCTCTGTAAAATACCACTTAATTCCCAGAAAACTCAATCCACGTCAGAGACAGTGGAAGGAGATGATGGATTCAGAGAGCAGCTACAGAATATTCTGCACAGACTTAGAAGAGAGAGCAGTAGGGCATTTCCCCTGCACACACAACCTGCACGCAAACAGCACATTCAGATTGTCACTTGGTTTTGTTTTATCTGCTCCCTTCCCCTCACTGGTTACCCAGAGGTTCTGTGTTTGACACAGAAAGACAACGTCCATGTAGCCAAAACTGCAACAGAGTAATAGATCCGCATGATTTGGGCAAAGATGTGGGCAAGATCTCTTCCAGGACTGTATTCCCTGACTTAATCATGGCAGAAAATGTCATAAACATGTCACCAGCACCACACCAACAACCACCTATGTAAAATATTTCAGAAAACATGTTACTTTAGTATTTACCATATTTTTACATACAGTTTGAGGTTTCTATTTACCTCGTCCTCAGGAGGCTTGGGTTCCTTCACATCACTGTCTTCAGCAGCAGCATCTTCCTCTTGGTCTTTTTCAGCTTTCTTCACCTTATTCTTATCACTTTGTTTTTGCCTGGAGCCCTCAGACGCTTTGCTATGCTTCTGTTCAGCTGCCTCCTCCCTGGGAGTGTCCTCGCTGTAAGAATGCCTGCGTTCCCTTAATTTTGCTTCCTCCTTTCTCTTCGATCTCCCAGGTAAATCCTGCAGCTGCCTCTGAAACTTCTCAGATTTTGACTTGGACGTTTTCCGGTAATAGTCATCTTCCCTGCTCTTGTAGCCAGATAAGGGGTGAAGGGAGCCAGGGGAACCACTCCTTAAATATTTTTCTCTGTGGCCTCTGCCTCCTTCAAGCCGTTCATCCAAATCAAACTTGTCCAGCTGTCGGGAATAATGTTTCCTCTCATGTACCCACATGTCAGTCCTGTCTCTCTTCTCATCCCCATTCTCTCGCCATTCTCTGCTGTCTCTTTCCTCTTCCCGTCGAGAATACGGGGACTGATCCCATGACTCTCTCCCATTTCCCCAGTCGGTCCTGCTGGTCCCCATCGGGCTGTGGGGTGAACTGCAGGAAGTAAAGCTGGGAGTGTGGGATCGGGGTGACAGGGAACGGCTTATGGGGCTGCGAGAGCGGGGCCTCTCCGTGCCGTACCTGTTGCAGAGGGAAAAGGCAGCTGTCACTGGCTGACCCACTGTGGTCTACCAAGTTCATGTGGATTGGTAACACATGGGGCCTGTCCCGGTGCCTGCGAACCCGAGACCCCAGGCCTTTCACAGACATGCACTGCATAGCTGCAAACACAGTGAACAGGAGAAAAGGCTGTGTCATATCCACAGAGCTTAACTAAATCCCCACAGATATGTCAAGAATATATTCATTCATTCTTACAAGTGTCCCACAGGGGTTTAGCATTAAAAGCTTATAATATGTTAATACCTTTACAATGACCCTAATGTCTGTACCCTTAATACTTATTCATCTAGGGCATCTCTGAGACAAAAGCAACAAAGGTAATCTTGTTTAAAAGAGATGTTTTGGGACTGTCACTCCTCTCCATTTATGCTGTAAGGTCCAGAAATCAGGCAGATCAGAGACATACCCAAGTACATCTCAATCTGAAGTGGCTCCTTCCCACCAGGTCTCACAGCAACTTCAGCCTTTACGCTTTTCACTCAAGGGGGAGGAGAGAGGAACAGCTCAATTTGTGTGTTCTTCACGTGCCAGCCATGTTTTCTGAGTCATCATCATCAGTAGGAAAGAGTTCATTTATTTTCATAACATGCACAGTTTCAATCTGATCTCATGATACAAGCTGTGTACCCACTTATATTTGTACTGTGATTTGAAGTGAAATCCAAATTAGCAAAGCAAATGAGATAAGAGGGGGAAGCACATGGATAATGCTTTTTCTACCTCTGCAGGTTTACAGACTTACCCAGATCCCAATTCCAAACTACAGAGAAACTTTACCTGTCCACGTCACGCAGCAGGTCCCTCTCCCTCTGTGAGTGGATGTCCTGGATGATAGCAGCCACATTCTTACCTGGTTTCTAAATAAGACAAAGACATTGTTCAGCATGCTGCACTACTTTTCAAGCTAACATAGGTGATTTGTCCTTCAAGAAACAGCATCCATGCATCATCCCATTATACTACTACAGAGAAATATTTGGTTTCAGTGTTGTGGTTACAGTCTTTTCTGCAGCTGGTATCTCAATAACATGATCAAAGAGGTAAAATGATACAAATGGAAAAATTTGCTCCATTACGTTGTAGCACTGCCTCCTCATACTTGGCTGCTGTAACAGGCTTTGAAAATTAGCTTGGCCTTCCCTGTTACACGTCCACCACAGGGCATTTTCTAGGAATTGGATGCAAGAGGAAACAAAGCAATTTTTCTATTATGTAAATTAAGTACTTACAGCAGCCCACCTCTGACCCTCTAGGAATGAACTGCCTTCTTTTCATCTCAGAGTTTAGCTCATTCTGGAGCATAGCTCTAAAATACTATGTTTAGACACAAGGGTTTCAGAAAAGCTAAGTGCAAGAAAGATGCCTACAGGAAACGTTAATTACTTGAGATTCAAGATCATTTACAAAAGATGCACTCACTACTCCAGGCTGGAGTGCATGAAATTCATCAAACACTTGGAGCATGCACAGCTGAGGAACATAATCATGCAGGAACTCAGAGCAGTTTGTAGTGGTAAATAGCTCATGCACATTCGGCCTTCTGTGTTGCACTTTCTTCCTTTGTTCTTAACAAAGAGAAAGGATTTTTACTCATGCAGAGAAAAAGAATTCCATGACCTGAAAAACTGCAATTGGAAAGGCTGAAAATCTTACTGAAATCTAGACAAGGTCCCACACTCTGCTGGGTAATTCCTGTTCCACCTCTACATTAAGATGCACAGTCTCTGACACCTTGCATCTGAACCCCTCACTGTATGACTCTAAGACAGACTGCCCTGGTTTAGTGACTTTAAGCAACTCCTTTAAGTCTCCTTAAACTATTATACACATATAGGAGAGAAAGAAACTTTTCCATAGGTCCAAACAAACCATCTGAGTTACTTGTTTTTCCTCAAAGCTCATAAAAGCCCCTTAACCTCTTAACTTGGAACATTACAGAGTTATTTTATAAAATAACTTTGTGCCACGTTAGATAACATAATACAAAGCTTTTCAGCTCTGCATTGCCAATTGCAGTCAAAGTCACCATGAGAAAAATACTCTCTTGGCATTACACATGGCAATACAGAAGCTTCCATAAACACACTCCAAGAGCACTGATTTTTGGAACCATATCAGAAGTGTCACACACTCTACAGAAAGTCTGAAGGCTGTTCCTCTGTTCTGACTCTCAGTAAAACAAAAATAAAACAATCTAGCATTTTAATTCAGGTCATTCATGAGAAAACAAAAAATAAATCCATGTGACGTGTAGCCCTGCCATCACTGCTTGGTATAGAGATTGTACTATGGCTCAAGCATGCAAGCAGTGGAAAGCACTGCTTCAGGCTTGCTGCCTGACTAAAAGGATAGGATTGTCTTCTTTTTGCTGACATGTTGTATCTTACACATGGCCATGTTTTAGACCTTTGTTAAGCCAAGCCATGTGGGGGAGCCCACTCAGAAGAAAGCTCAGAATGGATTTTTTAAATAATGGTACAAGAGGAGCAAGAAAAATGGGATCTCTTCCAAGAGTTAAAAATTTAGAACAAGAGCGAGGAGCCTATATAAACAATCATTAACATACATTAATTAATTTATCTTTTCTATTTTTCCATAATACCAAAGCACTAATTAGAAAGTGCTAATCTCCAAAGATTTTTCAATGTATTTTCCAGGACTTGCCATAGCAACTCAGGAAATCTGATCAGGAATGACTATCTTACCTTCAGCTGCAGTTCCTTGTATCTTTTAGACATCCTGATAAGTAACTTGTCATCATTTATCATAGCAGGCTTTTCTTTGTAGTACTGCACCATGGCTTGTGCTGCTTCACTGTAAGCCATTTCCAGGAAGGCCTAGCAAAAACGAGGAGAGCTTTAAAATCTACTATGTAATAAAAAATACAAAGTATAAGAGAGGAAATAATGTTTGGGTTCTTCTCATGCAAAATGTCTTTATACTACAGACCATGGTAGCTTTCCAGGGCTGGAGCTGAAATAGTGACTCAGACTCCTTTTAACTGCAAATAATGGTGTCATCCCAGCTATTAAAGCCAACATGCAACGTTAGAAACCAGTTTTGTTCTAAACTAAATGACTGGAATCTAATCTTTCTGGATATATGAAAACATCACCTTTCCCTCACTCCTTATCTGGTGCTTCTATGCCACGGCCAGCTGCTGACAAGGCAGGACTGCGATGCCGCAGCGTGCGCTGCTCCTGAGATTGTCAGCTGCCTCTTGCAGAGCCACAAGGGATTCAGATAAAAGCAGAACCCTCACAGCATGAGCACCCAGAACAAATCTCCAAAACAGTTTAAAACACCTGAACAATGTTAACTAGTGCTTTTATTGACAGGAAGATTGCATTTGATGTGACCAGAGTTAAACTGATCAATGGATATACTCACAGCTGTGCAATGACTGCATTTTGAAATACTGAAACATTTTGAAACATTAAAATCTCAAACACTGCCCACCAGTGTGGATTCTACATCCCTCTGTACTGTGGTATGTGAGAGATTTTCTAGACTTCCTGGACTACCAGCCCTGGTAGACTTAAGCTACATAAGGTAGACTCTAAGCTACTTTGAAGAAAGAGCTCTACTGCAATCTGGTGCACATGAAAAAAGAGTGAGTGGGGCGTCAGTGCCCCCTGTAAGGCGCTAAGGTTCCTTAGGCACCTCTCTGTCAGATCCCCAGTGAAGCCAAGGCCTGGGGGCTCTGCCACCAGCCTGTAACTGTAATTACATCGTTGCAGGACCAGCCTCTGTTGTAGCAGCAGTTCAACAAACAGTGTAGGACAGCCAAACCAGACTAGAGAGCACATCGTTCACCAATGCCCAGTTCAGCTCTACACATATGAGTGATAAAGCAATAAAAGCCTCCCAAACAGAACCAATGAAGTCTGGAAGTAATCCTAACAAGTGGCTGAGAGAAGGCAGCCAAAACTCTTTATGTTTTTATATTTTTAAAACATAGTTTTACACTTCATTGAGCTTTCCGTGGTTATTTAACAAGAAGTGTGAGGCAGTGGTCATGTTTATGCCATCATCTCATTCTGCAAACACCTATTTTATTTTTTTACTTTAAGAGCAGGCTTCACATATTTAAGTTTCTATTCCCCCAAAGAATCTGTCTTTATGTCCATTTGTTTTTACGTCAACAGATGTCAATACTGGTGACCGGTACCTGATTAGTGGATTTCATGAGGATATAGTTGGTGACCTTCCCAAACGGGAGGCCCAGATTAATAACATCATTCTCCGTGCAGCTTCCCTCGGGAAGGTTGCAGATGTGAACAACTCGACCCAGTGTAGATTTCCTCTGGGGAAACTGGGAAGAAAAAAACCCCAACAAACAAACTCAATGTTTTTATCTTAGATATTCCAGCCACTAGATAAGACCTTATATTTCTGCAAAAGGTGAAACATTCTGTTCTGTATGCCTGTTATTAAGGACAAATGTCCTTTTATAAAACCTTGTATTTTAACATCCTGGTTTAGAAATACAAATGGGAAGGGCAATGTTTAACTGCAGTGCAGCTTGCAATGGAATCTCCATCCTTGGGTATTCCAAAGTCTAGAGAAGATTTCTAGAAGAGATGCTCTTGTTCAAACAGGTTTAACAATATTGCTGCAAAAACTAACTTGCAACCTCAAATCGGATGGATTCCAGAGCTTCACATCTCTGGCACATCACAGCAGAGGGCCTGGCTGCCATGGGCACAGGCCACTGGACTGCACCCAGCACCAGCAAGAGTTTTGAGGCTCCTTGGTGTTTGGAGACATGGCAGGGGGTCTCAGCCACCCCTGAACATCTCCCTGGGGGGCTGGTACCCATCTGGCATGCCAGCACAACCGTTACAGCTACTCTGCCTTCCCCAGCCCATCTGCATCTGTCTGTCACGCTGCGGGGCTCTCTGTGCCTTCCCTGCACATGAAGGCACTGGGCACTGCTGCTGAGTAAAAATGTCTCAGCAGATAATCAGCCATCAGTGCACAGAAAGTGAGTATTTTCGAGTATTCCATAAATGTCCCTTTATGTAGTGTTGGTGGTGCCTGGAAAATGAAACAGATGTTCACTGCAGTCCCTTTGAATTTGTGGACATCAGAAATCACTTGAGGTGACTACAGAGGTGGCTGAATTTAAATCCTCCTTCTGCCCTGGTGGCACAGACTGGACTGGGGCTAAAAGAGACCCCATTTAATTTGTAAGAGGGCCCACAGCTGTACATTAGATTGGAGAATGTACTACTTTCCCCACTCATTGCAACAACACACAGTAGGGAGGACTTCTTCCCTGGGGACGTAGTGACCACTGGACACGCGGAGAGGTGGAGGTTCCAAATTGCCCTGGCACAGGCACATGGCTGCTGGTGCAGTAATCACTTCCCAAGGGTGGAAGTCTATTTTGGAGCACTGGGGCAGTCCCCAAAGAGCCGCCCATCTCCCTGACGTGGAAAGCAGGCTCTACACTCCTTTGCAAAGAGGCATCAGGACATATTCAGAGAGGAACATAATTTACCCCAGCTACTGACATGCAAAACATCACTTATGCAGGATTAAGTCTTCCCAGACCACTTCCCTGTTTACGACCTCTGCTATTAGGATTTTACTGAAGAAGTAACCCTACCTTCAGTTAAAATTGTGCCATTCAAGGGAAGATGCAAGTCATGTAATCTTGTGGGATCAAGTTCACCAGAGCCATCACAAACGTTTGGCTTGTCAGCAAGTTCACAAGTTACAGAGCTAATGTTATCTTATTTACACCTTCAGCCCATTACCTTCCCTCCAGGCTTCCCCACTTAACCATTTGTGTGTTTTTGCTGCAGCAAGACCCTGTATTATACAGTGGTCTGCTACTTAGCATGCATCTTACAGAGCCTGTCCAAGTGCACAAGGTAAGTCAAAGTAGTGCTAACATCCTTAAGTTAAGGTATTATCTCTAGCAGAAAAATAACAAAGACCTGATCCTGAAAAAGATGAAGCAACTCAACTCCACTTGAAAAGAAAAGGAAGTGATGGATGCATCTGGCAAGGCAGCGTGTAGTGCACAACATAAAAATACAACTACAGCTAGCAAAGGAAAAGGGAACTTTCCTGACAGCAAATGCAGTCCCAGTGTAGGAACACCCCAGGACACATGGAACCTTCTGTTCATTTTGATAGATCTGTTAAGAGACGGTATGTTAAGAGTCTATAGGACTAGAAAGGCTGAGCTGTTCCCTACGTAGGCTCCAGAGCCCATGTTCTGACATGCACTCAGTAGTACATTAAATCAAACGCCTGTAAGATGTTACCACCTCCCCACAATTGGCAATGGCTTAAATTAAAATGCTACGCCATAAATCTGCTGTAATTCATGATTAAGAAGTGGTCACATACTGATACCAGAAGCCAATGGGCTGTACCAAGCAATAATGTTGTCAGCTGATTGAAGTTAAATTGGATCCATTCATTAAATAGGGCTGTAAATCACGGCCAGAAAAGGAATATACACCTTCCACATCCACAGTCAGGAAGTTAGAAGAGCTGTTGTGTGTCAAGCACTGAATGTGATTTTCAGTAAGACTCTAACTTACTTTGCAACCAATGTCTACAGGGGTTTACCAACACAGCTGCACAACTGCTACAGGAGTAATTTGACGCACAGCAGTGAAATGCATCTCACACCATTTGCCATGTTCTTTCACCAATCCAATTTGGCTTTTTTTACTATTATAGCTTTTTTTTTTTTCAATATTCTTTTCCTGTTTTTCAAATTCTTTATCCCTTTCTTGAGCTTCACATGAATCTTTTCTAATGATATGAAACGGACATCCCCATCCCTCCAGTACTAATGGCTCTCCATGCCCGAGTGAAGACTTGCAAGTACTGCATTTGCCTTCTGAAGAGGGATAGAGTTATTTCCAGATGGATAGCACAGAGCAAGCTCTTCCAGAAATCTGAACACTTTGTTTATGATTACATGCAGGGTCAAGTATAATCTCCCACTGCTCAGCTAAATGGCAGCAGCTTAGCTGAAAGTGAATACTACCGCGCAAAGGTGTAATAAATTATAAGCCACCTGGGTTGCAGGGTGAATGACAGCTGGCAAACTACATCTTAACACCTCTAATATAGCTCCCTGTCCACCCAATGAGCTTCTGAGGAAAAAAGAGGATTTACTGTGTCCAGGAAAATCAAAGTTACTGTTTCTCTTATCTCTCATAGTACCGCAGGTCATTCCGAAGGAGGACTTCTGCAAGCTGCTTAAATGATAAATAGTGACAGATTCTAAGCAGAAATGATACTGGCATTAGCAGTAATTTCATTTGTTGCAAGCTTGACAGACATGATGAAAAGGAACATTCCTCCGTGCCTGCTGCTACTCCACCTCTGACCTTGGAGGGAGCCGTCATGAGCAGCTCTGCTCTTTGCTCCCCTGCACACACAGTGTCTGTGACAGGCAGAACCTAAAACCCCTTCAAATAACCTCTGGCACAGCAAAACCACACAGCAGAAAATTGCTTGGATTAAACAAATCGGGTGACATTTCTGTAAGCAATGCCTGAACTGGGGAGGCATGGGGACACAACCCAGCCTGGCTTTCCAGGGTGTCTGAGACCACATTAAGATATACACACAAAAGCTAACTAGGTGAAAACTTGAACCCCTGGATTACTGTTGCTATTCCATGAATGCCCTAACGTGAGTCTTGATGTCTCCAGCTTTAATTGTAGCTTTCCAATATATATTGAGCTTCATTTTAATCCTAACAACTTTGTATTTCTGCTACATAGATGATTTGGGTTTTATTTGCCCTATTTTTTCCCCCTTTTAAAACCATTCTGCTTTGTCAGTGTAAGAACTACCCTTTTTTTTCTGGTATTTTTTTGATTATTGGGCTAGGAATTCAAGTGCACATCAGAGCAATATAGCTGGGGACCTGTGTTGAATGCATAACACACCTAAACCATGCAAGGCTGTACCAAAGCAGGCTCGCTGAAAGGCAGCAGATGATACAAACAGTACACTCAAACTAAGAACAAACTAGTCCAGGATAATGAATTACTTGGGACCCTCAGGTGAGCAATGGTTACCAAAACTGCTGCCAGTATCTTTGCCACTATCGCTACCTTGGAGAAGGACCCCCAGCATGGCAGCAATTGCTACAAATACATGACTGGAGAGATGGCAGGCTGCTTCCTGGGATCGATACTCAGTGAGTAAAAACTCATCCAAATCTTCATTCCAAGCTGAAGCTCACCTTCCCTGGTCAAAATGGTTCAGAAAATGGGGGGAAAAATAATCAGAGGGATACACACAAAACCATTTACCCACCTTCCCCAAATCTCTCTAACAGTCAAATAACTTTTAGCATTGGGAAAAAAACCCACAACAATCAACCTACAATCAAATGCTTATTTTGCCAAAAGCAAAAGCATAAAAGAGCTGCTGGGAAGTTGAAGTAACAGACTGAATATTGAGATTATTGTCTAAAAGGAATCGTCATGGTTTTAATAGCACTAAGTAGAAGTGGCTGCTGAAAGAATCTCGACACAGAGATCAATTTGCTTAGGTACTCACTCTTACCCCTGATGGAGAAGAAAATGTAGGACCTGGCTGGCCAAAGGGTCTTGTTGACGTAGTGATAAAAGATGAGCCGACATTTGGTGGATAATCTGAATAACGGATTACACACATTTAATGAAAAACTTGACTCATATTAATCGCATTAATGTGCTCAGTAAGCAGTGCCACATTTACATAATAATTAATTTCACAGTCTCTACACCAAGTTATATACCATTTCATTGTACTGTGAAAGCAAGTCATTGTCTGAAAGAAAAATAAATGCATACTTTGAAAGGCACAGTGTTGGCTTTTAGTCTTTCTGTGCACAACCTCTAAAAAGTTTTCCTTGGAAACTTGTATTACGTTTCCTTCAAAATGTCCACTTGTCCCCAAAGACTGATTTCCCTTTCAATTAAAATAAAAGTGGTTTTAACTATTGCACATACAACCATTCACCTTCGACACTAGATGGATTGAAAACTGCTGCATTATTTGGTGATAAATGCAATGTTCCATCTGCTGAGCTTAACACACACCGGACACCAGTGCTGGAAAAGAAAGAAAAGAACTTTAGGAGCATGCAAAATGTGCCATAGATATTGGAGCATAATTATTAGACAGTAAATTCCTGATGTAGAGCCACTGCAGCAAGGGATGCTCTGCTAGAAATTCAGTTGGAAGAGTGTCTCTCAAACAATACTTACTTATCTGAAAAAGCCATACATTTTTGGATATGAAGACTTCCTTTGACGTGCTGATCCCAGTCCTACATTGAAACAAAGAGATGATGAACATAGGAAAAATGCTGAGACAAATTTACAAGAGATTGCTTCTCCATTCAATCTACCTTGGTCTAAAACCAACACTGAGATGATGAAGATCAAACTGTGTGATGCTGGAGCCAAGCACCCTTTCATCCAATGCATTTATCAATTCATTACTTGTAGGTTAAATTATCAGTCACTTCACAGAAGGAGAGCTTCTCTGTGTTAGTTTTTTAATCTAGCATGTTTTTATTAATCCAGTTACTTCACTCTAACTGAAAAGCTCATGCTGCAAGGCACTGAGCACCCTCAACTCCTGCAATGTCCATAACAAAACTGCTCAGCACACAAGGCAGCAAGGACAGCGTTTATTCATTTCAACAGATAGGCAAAATTGGTCAAAGTACCTGTAGCTATTTACACTTCTATGGTGCAAATGAGCCAGCGTATTAAAAATCAACAAACAGATCAACCGAAACTCACCATAATGACATTTTCCCTGCCCTTTTAAAATGTTTAATGAAAAAAAAAATGCTCAGCATGCCCCACATGGGGGATACTTCAGATCAGTCCTGTAGCTGCAGTAACCACAGCAAACCAAATCCTTCTGCAAGCAGCTGCTCAAAGAGTAAAAGGGAAACATGAAAGAGTAAATATATTATGGTATCTCAGAACTCCGGGGTGCGTAAGTGTCAGGTACTGTTTCATTTGCTGGCCATCTTCCTTCCTAAACGTTACATGCTGTTGTAACGTTTTTGTCAGGATACCATCTGCATGAAAATAAATGCCTTCACGGTTAGGAGCTGGTCCTGCCATGTGAGGGAAAAGGCCATGAGGACTTGTTGAGCTGGGCTCACTGGGGGGCCAGAACAACGCCAGCCAGCACCCATGTACGGCTGTGGGGCTCAGAGCCTCCTCCAGACCTGACCTATATAACGTGACCTAGCACAGAGGCTCTCTGGGCACTGGGAAGCTTTTTGAGGGTGAGGTTGGATTTGGAGCTCCCTTGGCAGTAGTTTGAGCAGAGAAGTGGGAGCAGGGTCTACACTACGTATGCTGAGTAGCTTTTTGCTTCCAGGCCAGAGTCACTGGGGACCCTGAGTCCTAAATTTTCTTTAGAGATACTAGAAGGAAGAAGAGATCCCAACAGAGGAATTATTTAAATCATTTTATCAAAAGGCACTCTTTTGTTTAAGCAAACTGCTTCCACAAGGCTGTTAGGGGAAGTCTTTGGGATGCAAAGAGAAGCGAAGAGAGGGAGAGGCAGTGAAACTGCAGACGTGCAGTTACCATACTGGCTTGAGAAGCAGGGGATTGGCTTCAAGCTCCGCCCCCCCTTGCTTTAGGCCATTGAGATGAGCTGTGACCCCAGCCCAGACCTTGCCAGCGTTTCTCACGCCAGCGCTGTAAGCTCACTGCCTTTCACAGCTAGATGTGAAACAAAACCAGATTTTTAAACCCCACTAATTGCCATGAAACAGATGTACGGTACCCTAAGCAAAACTATGGCCCTTTGTTTCCACTTCTCTCAAGAGGGCACCTCCACGGTGATGGCCGCTGGTGGCAACGAAGGGGTGGCAGGAGCTGGTGGCCAGATCAGTCTCCAGGCAGCCCATTCAAGGGTCCAAACAGCAGCACCTTAAAACCACTCACCTTCAGATCGAAGATCTTCTTGTCGCACAGGGCACAGACGTGGGGGAAGTGGAGGGGGGCCACGCTGCGGAGGTCACCCAGCTGGTGCGGTGGCAGGGAGCGGGCGGGTAGGTCAGTCACACCGCCACTGCGCTCCTCCTTCTGCCTCATGCGAGGGCTGCCGAAGCTCTGCTTGCTGTGGTTGAGGCGGCCGAAGGCAGGGGGGGCAGCCGTGCTGAACTTTGTGTCAGGTGTCGGCTCTTCAGGGTTGTAGAGCTCGTTTCTTATTTCATACTGCTGCTGACTCACTGACGGCCACAGGCTGTCGCCGGGCACGAGGTCAGGCTTGTTTTGGCTGGGAAAATTAGGGATGTTTTCCCACTGGTTGCTTGTACCGCTGCCATGCAAGACAGGGCCGGGATCTCCTTTCGGATGGGAGCCGGTGTGTGGGTCGCTGGGGAAGGCCCGTGCTGCCCCATGCTGTGCTGCTGCCCCATAGGCCTCCTTGGGAAAGGCAGCTGCTGCCTCGTGCTGCAGCTGGCTGGGAGCCCCAAAGTGACCCTCATAGTGTGGCCCTGCCACTGAGGAGGCTGCATGGGTCCCACCAGCAAGGAAACCATGCTGGCTGGGCTGGTCCCCCTCTGAGGTGTACACCTGAGGGGCGGCAGCAGTGGCGTTTTGTTTATTGTACTCGTAAAAGCCTCCCGCGGCAGCACCGGTGGGGGTGGAGGTGGAGGCACCCCCTTTGTTGAGACCCACTACCATGGGTTGCTGGCTGGAGGTTGGAGCCATGACGCCTCCAAAGGGACTCATGACAATGGCATTGGGAGTCTGGGCCTGGACGGGCCCCAGGTTGCCCCCCGGTGTGGCTAAGGCCGGGCTCTGGGTGGGAAAGGCAATGCCGCCAGAGGGGAACCTTGCACCGGCGATGCCGGGCCCCTGTGGCTGCCCTGATGCGTGTCCCTGCGGGGTGTTCATCATGGTGGGGTGCCTCAGCTGGTTGAAGAGTGGCTGAGACATGGCCACCTTGGAGAGCACCTGGTTGAGGACGGTGGCAGCCGCAGGGTTGTTGGTGACCGTGGTCTGAGCCAACTTCAGCCTGTGGAGCGTGAGCTGCGCCTGGAGCTGTGCCAGCTGCAGGCTCGCTGGCGAGGGGAGCAGGGGGTTCGGGGTGCCAACGGAGAACGGACTCTTCTCCAGGAGCTTGGCAGCACTGCAAAGGATCAGGATCTGGGTTAGGCCAATTTGTTCAACATCTACGTGTGCTCACCTCCCGCTAAAGCTTGACATGGGATACACATCCGCTTCTGGAGATTTAGCTTGTCTAAACCCAGGGAAAGCAAGGTGGTGATTGGCAACCTAGCCATAACCTGTCATCTTCCCTTGAACATCTGCTGCCACATCTGTTCTCATCAAAAAGCTACTAAGGAGACAACTGTGCCAAAGATCTCTCTTTAAAACCTCCATTGCATCCCTCTGGATCAGGCCTTCAGCTCATTTTAAGTAGTCCTAAGACTCATGCCTCTAATGCAGATCAGGAACAGTGGCAACACAAGCCCCAAATCTACGTTGTCGGAGGTTTTTTTCCTCTCTTTCTGCATTTTATGCAACCTCCTGCCTCTCTGCTGAGACACTGCTGCTCCCAGCCAATTTTGTGAAGCTATCATGAACCCCTTTTCCCAGAGCGGAGGGATATGAGGAAGAGGGCATCAGATAGGACTATAAAGCCATCCCTGTAGGTGTTTAGCACCTAGCACATGTGGCTGCATAAAGCAAGATAAAATACACCACATGTCTTAAATTTAATTGTTTACAGTTCTCATTTAATTAGTCTGCATGGCAGCCTGTTCTGTAACAAAGTGTGTAATTTTCCCTGTTGTACAGTTGCAAACATAGAGGAGAAAAAAGAGAATGGTTTGCCAGAAGCTGGAGCAACTACGAACAAACCGTCCCAAAGAGCTTTCCCAGTTCAGCTGGAATGTAAGTCAAAATTTCTGCAGTGCCAGCTAGTAAAAATCAAAGTCTTTATACTTCCTAGAAATCAGAGGCATTGAGTGTTCTCCTTCAAGTCCCGTCCATGGGATGAAAAATGATGACTAAGCTGCCCGCTTGAATTCTGGAGCTGGGAAAACAGATTATATTTTCACACATATGGTGGCTCCTGGCTTTGGGAATCACCTTTGGACACGTCAACTAATGCACAGCATCACCACCAACCCTTCCGCCCCCTACCCCATCAAACCCTGCAAATATAAAACAGGAAAAAAAATAATGGGTAAAGACTAGCAAAGTTAAAAGGCAAGAGAAATGTTATAATGGAAAACATTAGGTAGCACAAGCTTCCAGGCAGCTGCACACACCCTGCTTTTACAGCTCCGCCCCCCACCCCATCCCGCACCCTTCCAGGACACCTCCTGCATCAACTGTGGCTGAGCCAGCATAGTCCACATGTACGAACACAGTCCTGCAGCCACACTCCCTCCATATGTCATGCTGCCTACACTTGGCTGCCACCAGCCATCTTCATGTCCCTACCAGAAAAATGTTAGCCATCACTTTTTCCACAAGCAGGAACCTCTGCTCGCAGACAGCACAGCTACTCAATGCATTACAAATGGCTGTTCCTTCTGAAAATGAGAGCAGAGAGCACTGGAATAATGGTGATGTGGTCCAAAGCTCAATTAATTTATATTGTAAAAATGTATTGAGTTTCAATTTAGGCCTTTCAAAGCAGCAGGAGCTATGCATCAACCGCCACACAACCCTCGCTGTTAATAATTGGCCAATTTGTTAAACTGCATGGATGAGGTTGTAGTTAATGATAAATGTCTTGTCAGCATGCTACATTTGAAAACTACAAATTAGGAAAACATCTGCTTAAATCCGAAGTATGACTAAGAGAAAATGAATGGGTTTCATATTTAACGTTCAACTTCCACTAGCAACTGCAAGGCACATCTGTCTCCCAAAATACAAAACGGCGTTTGGATAAGTGCATCCTTATGTAATGATGAGACTCCCTGCCAGCACAAGCTGACATCAGTGTGCTTCAGAGCTGAGGTGCCTTTTGTTTTCCCGTGTGGTTTTCATTGCTCGCTCTGACTTACACTTACAAGCGCAGCATGCTGTAAATTTGCTGACGGATGAGGGTCAGGGTGCAAGCGCAGTCAAAACAACACAGAAGCTCTTAGAAATGCCAGCATGTGATAGCCTGAGAACCCACAAAAGCTACTGAGGATCCTGGTGGGGTGTAAGGGGTTTAGCAAGCAGAGCATCCCACACTGGCACACGCACTGCTGTCATTGCTGGGGGACATGGTATGACCCTGTGACCATCAGCATCTGGGGTGTCCTGGTTTATCATGTGGTGTGTGGGACTGGCCCAGTCACTGACAATTGCTTCATTTTATAGTGTACCAAAGGTATAACTAGCTAAGTAAGCTGTAAAACTCTTCAAAAAGTTTTATAGAGCATGCAAATAAGAACTGTCTGGTGGTCTTAGAGTAGAAAGAAAAGCCAGCAGCCAGCATATGATGTTTTCAGGCTCAGGAGCCGCAGATGACTCCTGTTCCCAGCAATCTAATCTCACCGTGCTGCAAGCCTACGCAGCAGCATGCATATCCCGACAGCTGCAGCCGCTTCCCAACTCAGGCAGCTACCTGCTGGACACAGGCATGGGCTCCCCCTCTCCAGTGAAACCATCTCACTTGACACTGCCGCAAGCCCTGAAGCTCCCTCAGCCTCCTCATATTTTGATCAACTTTGGAACCCCCCCAAGCATAAGCAGTGCCCTGCCTGATTACCCCTAAGAGGGGGATGCCCAAGGTGCTTCCTGCTCCCCAGCTCTGCAGTCACTTCTGGGCTCTACAGCGGGGTATGGGGAAGGCAAGGGCAGGAGGGCCCTGCACAGCTGTGTAGCTCAGCACAACAGCTTTCGGGCCCTGCTGTGGAGCGGGGCAGCACTCTGCTCCCTCTACCTGCCTGCCAGCTTCTTCCCTGGACCACAAGCCAGCAGTGGGGAAAACTGGGGAGCTGCAGGGAGCAGCCTTACCTGCAGAAAAACAAATGCTGCAAGGAGAAGCTGCAGCCTCCAAGCCACTTGCAGACAGGCAGAATTAGTGAGGAGGGGTGTTCCATGCACCAATAGGTTTGGGAACGGCTACAGCTTCAAAATCCAGCTGTCTGTTATGAATTTCCAGATTTCAGGGTGTTTCAAGTTGCACGCTTTATCCTCCCACAGAAGAAACAGAATATTTTATCTTCTCATCAATGCAAAGAAGGAAGGGCATGTTCGTGTGCCAGTGGGAAAAGAAGATATGCAGATGGGAGGTCGAGAGAAGAGCTGTGTGTAAAGCATCTTTTAGAGCAACACCCAATTTTCTGTTGTGTTATGAAATACAGGACGTAAGTGAAACGGGACCAGCCTGCACAGCTTGGAAAATTTATTTCTCTCTTTCTGTTCCACAATCATAATATTTATGTATTTGATAACATCGTTTTGTAAATTCTCCTGCCACAGATTTACTAAACTACAGGAAACCGCAAACACAAGTGAAGATAGCACACTGCCACGGCGTTTTGCGGGGGCAGCTCAGCACTCACACACACACACTCCCCCCCAGCTCATCCTCAGGTTACCAAAACGCAGCCCCCGCCTGCTCGTGGGGGGTCTCTGCCACAAGATGATTCAAAGCAGCTGAGTAAAGCTCTCTCATTCCCCATTGAGCACCCAGGGAATTAGCCTGCGTCAGCCAAAGTTAGCTCTATCCCGCGCAAAGCATTCCCGATTATAAGGTCAGCGATGTAAAAAGTAAACAGAAGTTGTCCTCTTCATTTATTTGTTTAACATTAGTTGTACAGCTGGGCTACACCAGCAGTCTCTTTGCAAACTAGGGAAGCCAGGAATGGTCAGTGCTTACCAAAATCAGGACAGGCAGGAGCTCTGCCGTACAGTTTCCTCGAAGCAAGCCCTAAACCAGGCAAGTTTTTTCACAGCTCTGAAAGGCAGGACTTGAAGATACGCTTCAACTCTTGCAATACCCACAAAGAGTTTGCAAAGCCTGGCAAGGCTGTATTGCTATAAATCAATTCAGTCCATCTGCTACCCCTGTAATCCTTATTATGCTTTTAGCATCCAAGAACAGTGAGCAACACACAGTGTTGGAGGTAAAGTATCTAGATGGCTGGATTATTTAAGTAATCCTGTCTACAAGAGTGATGAAAAGGCTGAACAACAAAACATGTCTATTAGAACAGGCAGACAACCTGGAGCTTGATTTTCAAATGTCAGAAGTAAGGATTTTAAAGTGCTGCCCAGCACCTTTCAAAATTAGGAAATAGATTTAAAAATCTGAACTAATGAGGTCATGTTAATAGCTACAACTATTTATTTAGGGGCATTTATACTCAGAAATATTTGAAATGCAGCATAGGGTGTGAATTTTAATACCTTAAAAAAAAAGACTAATTCATAGTAGTGCAGAATTTGTTTTCTTGCATGTTCCATGAATCTTGCACATTATCTAAGATTTTTGCATTCCCTTTGCCATGACACATTTTCCTTTACACATAATTACTTCTATGTGTGAAAGTTTTTGAAAGATAATTACGTAATTTTTTTTGTTCCAAAATGTGTACTTTTTTTCCAAGCTGTCTGCATTACTGTGTTTATTTAAGATTTTAAATGGCCAAGTATATTAATATACCCTAGACGTAGGGCTACTCTGCATCAGCACAGTATTAGATGTGAGACCATATTTGAAACAGCATGCCAGCTTTTGGCCATGAAAGTTGTTTCTGAATCACTTTTTCTAACAGCAAACTTTACATTTTTAATTCAGAACTTTTGAACACATCAGAGATAACCATTTCCTATTTATCTAAGCACAAAATCAATTATATTGTCATGCCGAAGTGTGAACATCCCCACCCTGTAATGTACCATTTATTCAGAACACATGGGGCTGCCTTCTCTAAACTCATCCAAAAGAACTGTCACTGTACTAAAAGAGCAAATAAAAAAAAAAACCTTTAAAATAAAGAAAATGAACTGTTATATAGATGAAGATGATAAAGTATTAGGGGTAAACCTAGTCTTCAAACAGAAACGCACCATTTGACAGTACTTCAGAGAGTTTACACACTCATGCCAGGACAGAATTTGTCCTCTTGAATTCCAGGGAACTACAAAGCTGCATTTCAAACACTGGTAGAAGTAAAGACAAAATGTGGCAATCTCAACAACATATATTAATTATTATAACGATATTTAATGCCATGCTGTTTACTGGTCCTGCTAAGAACACAGGGTTTACGTTTCTTTTCGCTTGCCGAATAAACCGAGGACTTATGTCAATAAAGATTGGTGCACTGGTTAAAAAATGAACACAGTAGCTTTCCCCTACACTCTAGACTGCATCTGGCCAGGACTAATTGACTGTTTTCTTTTTCTTCAGCTCCAGAAGCAGTATTTTCCCTGGGCTTTAATGAAACTACTTTCTTGGTCAGAAAAGCCTGGAAAGTCTGCTGAAAGGAGAAAACCTCTCCACCTTTATAATTTAAGCTCTGAAATCATCTGCTGCTGAGCTTTTTTTTTTATTATTTGCTGAGTTCTGGTTAGAATTGATTAAAAAGAGATCACGTTTCACAGTAAGTTCAGCTAATGATGGGGGAGCACTAAAAAACTTAAGCTACTTTAATACATTTATAAACTGCAAGTAAAACCCTTCTTATCCCAAATAACGATTTCTAAAGCCCTCCATTTACTTCCTCTATTGAGGGAGTAAACTAAAACATCAGCCAATGTACACTCCTGCTTTGCCAAGCGAGTTTTGCATATGTTTGGCAATGGTAAACTCTTGTTATCTGGACAATCATCCAGCCTAACAGTTAGTTGGAAGACGAAAGGTAAAATGCTGTCACAGAACTGCTAAACTCAAGGTTTACAAAGCTGATTGGAGTTAAGTGCCTGCCTCCTACTGAGAGTCCTTTTTTGCTCATTTGAAACTTTCAGCCAAAATTTTATTTGCCTTTGTTTATATGCAGAGAAGTCAGGCAATTTCCTCTGGGAAAGGGGCAAGATAAAGGGTCAAACACTGACTACGTCTTGGATAGCCCACCCAGGGACGCCAGGGGATTGCTCCTCCGAATGTGTGCCCAGTGCTGCAATAAAGGATACCTGCTTAATAGTCACCAATGCTATTGAGTTTTGATTCTGGCTTTCCGAGGCATCAGTTAGCAGAAATGAAATTGGAAGTGATGCTAGGAGGATGGTTAGATCAGCTCCTGAGGTGGCATCAAGCTGAACTCAACCACTCTTGGCATGTTTATTTAATCGTTCTTAGGAGCATTCTTTGGTGGAGATTTCACTACCTCCAGGGACAATTAATTGCTCGATTCCCCTTGCAAAGTCTTGCAAAGCTCCTCCTAAAGCCTATGGTATCTCTCTGTTAACAGCATAAACCAGTCTTCCAGTGCACACCGAGAAGGCTTTCTCTTATCTTCCTGCACCTGCTACCAAATCTTCTCTCCAACTATCTCACCTCCTTTCTCTGCGTATTTTGTATGTTGCATTTCTTTGTAACACCCAATATGATTGCATTTCTTCATAACAGTAAGCCCCATGGTCCCCTGGTAACCCTGGACTATTGTCCAGAGTTGTAGGTGTGGGGTGATCTCTTCAACTCAGCTGGTCTGACTTCCCACACAGGCAAGGCTAGCTCAGTCCTCTCTCCTTTTGAGTGTCCAGTGCATTTCTCATATCGCCATCTCATACTGTCCTCATCAATACTGCATCCAGGTTATGTCAGATCCGGTTTGTCAGGATTACTCTGGATTCCCATGCTGCCTCCAGAGCACTTGCAAATCCTCTCCTCTTGGCACTAGCTGCTGATTTAATGGATGCTTTGTTCACCCAAGTCATCAATGAAAATGTCAAACAGACGAAAGACTGTTCCCAAGAGGGAAACCACAATGCACCTTTCCATTTTCTCTCCAAACACCAGTAATTCAAGGACATCTTATCCACCTCACAGCTCTGCTCTGCATGCCGAAGAGATCACTTTTTCCTCCTCGACAGTCACTTCTGCTCATGACAAAGGCAACTGTTCCATTCGCAGTTGCAAGAATGAAATGGTGGATCATCTCTACAGAGACTGATTTCTTACTAACAACTCTTGCCCTGTAGTTCTGGGAGAGCTGTTTTGGGTCGTTACTTAATGTCAACTATATCTTTTGGGTTCTTTAGTGCAAGATTTGCTTCTATTTGATGTAGCTGTTTTCAAATGCTGAATCCAGTGCCATAGACAACAGTCCACACTTACAGTGCGAGAACAACAAAACCAGGTACCACCAAAGCCTGCACTGGCCTTCACACTTCCTCCCCGTTATTCAATATACACCTTACCCTGGAAATACATTTCTTATATTGCATGGAACTCCAGATTGTATACTGGCCTTCTTGCTGCTTCCCCTCACACAACACATCTCTCCATAAACATCTAATTAGGTGAAGTTCAACTCCTTTCAAGTAGGGGACATAGTCTAGTGAACATACCACCTAAACCCAAGGCTATAGGCAGTGATTTTCAGAAGCTGGGAAAGCTATGATTTTGTTCCATGATGTTTAAATGTTTTTTGGTTTTGATGATGTCCACAGTATGTCAAGGATGTGTCTGAGGATTAGTGTGCACACAGGAATACTGGTCTACATTGTAAACTTCAGTAGGCAGCCATACAAATTCCTTTAGTTGCAGTGCGACAATCTGTTTGCAACTTCTTCCCAAGGAAACTTAATTCTTTATTTGCTGAAGTTAAAGAAATGTATTTTTAAAAACCCTGTATTTTAAATGTATGGTAAAAGCTGACAGAAATAGCCACAGCACTAGAGCAGTGCCCTCCGTAATACGTTGCAAAGATCTAAATTAGCACAGGAATCGTGTCCCAGTTTTACGGAGCTCTCAGGGCATGCCGTGACAGTCTGAGGGTGCCACACTGCCCGTGCCTGCCTCCCCAGCACCCTTCCTGCAACAGCTCTTCTCATCTAGGCTTCCAATACCCTTTATGGTGCAAAGCCCCCTGGCTAGATTATCCCTGCCAAGCAGCATCCCAGCAGGGCTGTAAGAAAGGCTGTTGGGCGTCCCCAGTAACTCAGTCACCGTGGACCCCATGCAGGCAGCACTGCCGCTCTGCTTGGAAACCCCTCCTGCCCCTGACGGAGAAGGGCACAGCCCAGGGGTTTGCCCAGAGGCAGAGCGGCACAGTAAGCCATTCTGGAGGGAAAAGCAGGGGAAAAACATGTGTGGACGGTAGCATAAATCCATAGGGTGAGGGAAGAGGGACAGGGAGTAGCACTGACAGAACTAGGTAACCCTTTGGGAACAAAGAGAGTGGCCCCAGCAAACACACCCCTGATTCGGGACCATGTCTGCTGCTCTGCCAAATGGCTCTGTGCTCACAGCACTGCTCCCAGCACCCACTCAAAAATAAAAGAAATCTGGGAGAAATTATCTAGAAAGCTTATTAAAATTTAGGGGGGAAAAACCCCAAAATGCAGCCTTGAAAAAATCCCCACCAAACAAACAGCACAAGAAGTCAGAAACCCTTCAAAGGGCTTTTCACATGACCTCACAGACACATGCCCAACTGAAAAATAATATTTGGCATATAGTACTTACTAGAAAAGATATCTCAGTAATATCTCACTGCACCTTCTGCTAATGTGCTTGCTACACGGTATTGTTAACCACTACAGAAATACTAAGTTTTAGTGTATCGGTATCTTGCACTGCCTGGGGCACGGCCGTTTGCATTTGTGTGTTCAAAGTAGGAAGCATAATGCGGTAGGCAGATAACTCCTCATTTGAATAAACCGTTTCTATTTCACAGTAATATAAGACAACGAACGTAAAGCCTTTTTACAAAGGTAGTATCTTCAGTTTGTAGGCAGGAAAATGACATAAAACTGTGGAAAGGGTGAAGTACAGGGAAAGATTTTTATTTCTAAGTAGCTTCTTTTGTGCTCAAAGAAGGGATTGCAATGCTTAGAAAAAACACCCCGAAAATACTGAACTCATCTATTTTTTTCCTTTCATCTTTAAATCTTAGTCCCAATGATACTTTTGAAAAGTTTAATTGAAAACCATATTAGTAAATTAAGTCTCCAGGACAGCATTAGTCAGCATTCATAATGGCAGTCGCACAGGCCACAAGAAATCACGCACGAACCTGAGCTCCTCTGTTTGTACCCTAGGTCAGCCAAAAAGCTATGGCTTATGACTAAAAGTCACCCAGGAGCATCACAAGAATTTCATAATTAAGGTAGTATCACCACCTCCTCTAAAAGCTGTAAAATGCTACGTGTTACCAACCACCACAGAAGAAGCGAGCATGAGGAGACACGCTGGAATAGCAGCCAACATTATTTGCTTTCTCTTCTAATATTTAAAACAGTGCAATTTAAAATAATAAATTAAAAAAGAAAGCTGAACTTCTTTTTTTTTAAATTAGATTTCTGATGAGAAAACTAGAACCTCTGCGGATTTCCTAAGATATGTATTACATAACTGTATACTCAGGCCTATTTTTCAGTTTTCCTTTTATGTATACTTTAAAAGCACATAAATGTTATAAATTCCTATTGTTTATATAGCCGCACGCATTACTGGTATACATAAATTATACATGAATCTTGTGAAGCCCAGACATAATTCAGCTGTTACTGAAGCATACTGCAAAGCCTTTCCTGATTTCACTATAACAAGAGCAATGCTCTTGTATCCCTTTTCAGTTATATTTAATTTAAACATAAAACATCAAAGAAGATTGCTCTCTTTTTATGATCTCTTTGAAATCTGCCTCTAATACTAGGCCATAATATTTGTATTGTTAGATGGAAGTAATACACAGTATATTTTGGCCTAGAAGCTTTTCGGTATCTGTTTTGCAATGAACGTTGCTCACTTTTTTTCTTAACAACATCCCAGTTTCTATGCTAAAGAAATTTTAATGTGAATCTTGAAAGATATATGGGAGGTTTTATTTATTTTTCTTCTGTTAAAGGGCAGCAGTTGGTATGAATCAGACCTGACTGTGTTCCTCCTGGCAGAAAACAGCCTGTGCCAGAACTGCCGGAACTCTTTGGCTTTGGGAACTTTAATTTATTGTCTTGAATAATAAACTGCCATTCAATTCAACCTTGTGAAACAAAACATAAAACAGGCCGGTGCATAAATCTTGAACAGGGACCAGAAGAGTTTTCCACAAAGGAAACAAAATTGAGAGAGGCATTTTATATTAAATAACATCAATTATTTTATTCTCCCTTCTTCTCTGCCTTCAGTATTAATTAGGAGTAACTGACAGTTAATATGCTCCGAGCTCTGCATGGTAAAATGGATTAGTATACTAAGACAGAAAATAAGAACCAGTTTTTGATGAAAAATGTCAGGTTTCAGAGCACTGCATGTGGCAGCTGTGTGGAAGGAAAAAGTGTGAAGATATTAACCCATCCACGACACTCACTGGGCATCTGCCCAGTCCTGCTGACAAAACTGTCGCTGCAGACGGCCAGCCACTACTTTTGGTTAAGCAGTGCGTTATTGCCTCCTCATTTCTGCCTCCTGGCTTTGTCCTTTTTTACTATAATGCAGACTCTGCTCAGTAGCTGAAGTCTATATGTCTAAATAGCTTACATGACGACAGAGAAATAGGTTGTAATTCATTGTGCTGGCCAGCATGGTACATATTACACCTTGTGTTACTGATGTATCTTAATCTCTAAACACTCCAGGACTCAGATTCAGTTGTCTGTGTGAAAATGATGTCTAAGAAAGTTACTTTAAAAAAAAAAATATTCTTACTTATTTCCCAGGCTTTACTTATGAAAATAAAAACCGGTATTGAAGTATAAAGTATCAGTTAAACTAAACAAGACAAAACAAAAAAATGAATAATGTTCCTCTGATTCATTTTTTTTCCCCCACTCCATGGAGCTCTATTCATAGTCTAATGAAAGCATTTCCAAATTCTACCATCTTAGAAGTGTTTTGGTATTATGACTTCTTTTCACGTAAACAACATTAATGTAGTTCTGCTTTCTGTCTACTCAGACAGACTACGAGGCTTATTACAGGGCAGTTAACCATGGCAAATCAATAGGACACAATTTGGTATGGAATGTCTTTTAAAGTATAAAATCCCTGGTATTACAAAAAACTAAGGTACTATAAGAAGCTACTGCAGGAAAAACCAGATCGTATCGTTCATCTGAGATCCCGGCGAGCTGCTACCACCAGAGCCGCGCACACACCTGCCTTTCCCCCTCGCCACGGGAAGAGCTGTACTTCAGAATTCAATTTTAAAGTTTGCTAAGATACTCTGCTTGGCAGATTAGTGTCCCTCCTTGCTGGAGATGGGTGAGACAGGTGTTTCAGCTCGACAGCGGGAGGACATGGGTGGCACGACGCGATCCTACCTTCTTGCAAGATGTAGGGCTGCCCGGCACAGTGAGCTGGTGCGGAGGAAGCGTGGCCAGGAGCCGATGTCAGTGTTGCGCACATGCCTCCCGGTAACATCCCGCTGACATTCTACCTGCTCCCCGTGCCCCCACTGTTGACATGCTTCCTTCCAGAAAGTTACAACTTTAGGAATGAAAAAGAAAGAAACCCCAAACCAACCCACCCCACCCTAAATGGAGGACTGGACGTCAGACCACGTGGCTGCTGGGAGCCAGTCTTGTTGCATTACAGGCAGCAAGCGTGGATGGCAAACAATATCGCTTGATGTTTATGCCATATGTTCTCAGTCTCTTCAAGTATCAGCACCAAAATCCTGCTCCCGCACAGCATAACGCCATGGGATCCTACCAGGGAGAGGGTTACAGTCTAATTAGGCAAACTGTGGATAAAATGCAGCACACTAACGAAGACCAAGAGGGACCAACTTTTACAGAGAGCGCCCTTCCTCTAGAAGGAAGCAAGCGTTACCCCGCTGAAGTTCTAACAATTTCTTTTAAAGCCCACTCAAATACATCGTGTTTTAACTCTGTCCATGCTCAGACTTGCTGCCTCCCAAGGGCAGTTGAGATTTTGAGGAAAGGCGCTGTTGTTATTTGGGCTAAAGTCTGCTTTCTCAGGAACGGTCAACAGAAAGGAAATTCATTGTCCAGCACTAATTCACTGCCTCAAATGCATATGAACACTGACCTGTGCTACAGGCTCTGCTGGGACCCAAAGCAGGGGCAAGAGGCGATGCAAAACCTCCACATCCTTAATGTGGTAATTGATGAGTTATCTCAGGAGGTCTCCCCAGTTGATGATCGACCCCCCCCTTACACCAAAGCTTTTTAAGACCAAGTTTTGCACCTTCCTAGACCAAAATATTTTATACTTTACATCTGGATGTCAAAATTATTGACCTTTTCCATATGTCACATTACTCAAAAGCGAACGTAGACACAAAAAACCCTATTTTCCCATCCCTGCTTCTAACATACCACAGTGTATATGTCAATTAAGAAATAAAGGAGTTGTTCTCCCACATCCAAAGATGAAAACCCAAATATTCCTAGGGAACATTATCCCCTGCAGCCCATCAGACCACACTCCTTACAGGTGTTTAGCCGGGACACAACTTCTTAAACTTTCTTTTTGCAATTAACAGCATTAGTCTGGAAATCTTTCCCAACAGCAGTGACATTCTACACATGACATGATCCTTCTACAGAGGATGCTGTTTCCAAAATTACTTTGCAGTAAGGCAAACCACAAACTGAACTGGCCTATGAATACACATCTCATACCTTTAAAAGAAAGTGAAGCCCAGAGGGGTCTCCATCCACATTTTCTAACGTTCTTTCGTGCTGCCTTTCTTTCTTTAGATGCCACGTCTCCCTACCTCTCCAAAAGGAGAAAACTACTGCTCAAGTTCCTGCCTTTTCTCCAAATAAAGCCAGCCCTATCTTTAAGAGATGACAAAGACTGTGACAGAAAGGGGAAAGGCTCCTAACAGGTGGTCCATTCCTTCGCACATGCAACTCCCATCAGGAAACAGCGGAAAATTCTGAGGAAGGAGAAGGAATTAGTAAAACCTACAGGGCTTTTCTACAGCCTGTTGCATCTCCCCCACAGCACAGACACCCTCACGCTCTCCTCTACATCTGCATTACATTAAACAGGATGAAGAAACACAAACCAATTTTCACTTGAATCTGAAGCCTCCATTTCACGTCACCCTCAGGACAATCACATGAAACACATATGGCGAGTTCAGCCTGGGAACGGCGCTGAGACCTTCCTGGCCAGGAGCAGAGCTAATCCTCACCGCTGCCCGCATATGGCTTGCGACTGAAGGCTGCCGGTTCCTCCCTGCCTGCAGCTGCCGGCCCAATCGGTGGCACGGGCAGGGCTGGCCAACTGGACTGTGTCAGCAGATGGACTTACATTTTTTCCAGTGGGCTGGAGTGGACTGATGAGGAAGGAAAGCGAGGCGAGTAACATGGGTGATTTGATTTCAGAAAACGCTACCTAGCACGCAGAGTGTGCACCCGCTGATCTCTCTGGAGAGGTGAAAGATTCACCCTCTCAGCTCTACGGCTTTCCCTAACCTGCATTTTCATCTGTCGTCAGATACTCGTGTTTTGTTTCACACCCAGAGAAAGAACTTGCCCCAAAACAACAGCGTTCCGGGCAATCTGGCAAATCTCATCCCTGTGGCATGTCCCCACCTCATCTATCTGCTGAGCTTGGGAGGAGGGGGGAATAAACCAAATAACAAACCAAAAAACCCCTGAAAACACAAAAAAACCCAACAGCTAGTCCTCCCTCCCCACCCCCACACCCTCCCCACCCCCTGGAAAGATCTACTCCACAGAATAAATCAGTTAATACTCACTATAACGCACTTTTCCAGTCTTTTTTTTTGCCACCTTAATTAAAACCAACCAAAAATAACGTTACTTCTGACAGCAAATCCACTTGAGAGAGACAGTGAAGCCTCTCATGGGATTCAAGTTCAGCTGGGATCTTCTACATTGCTTTCAAAGAGGAACGATGTGCTAGTCTCAGTACCCACCTTGTACGCATTTGCAAGGTCCCCCAGCTGCCTGTCGCACTCTCTTAAGGTAGCATGATGCTTCCAGGGGCTGGTGAGACTAGAAAGGCTTGCTGGCAGCCTGTGAGTACTGGTGGGGGTATGGGAAGAAAAAAAAAGGTAAAATCATACAGACCACTCAGATTGCAAAAAAAATGATGATGTAATGCAGCTGTGAAGAAATTGTAACTGAGCAGGTGGCACACGTGGAGAGAAATCATTGAGTCAAAGACAGTCATGTATTCGATGGGGACCTGTAAGTCCTGTGGTACACTTTTCAGGAAATTTTGCTTTCTAACAATCTACTTGGGGATTGTTTAGGCTTGGCTTTCTAATCCAGAGATCAACCTATTTCATGTAAATCACCTAGCATAATCTCTGGACTCTGATATACCTTAATGCATTAAAAAAATCTCTTTTTATTACAGCAAGCACAAAGAATTTAAAATTCTGCCCCTATCTCCGGAGGTTCTGGGTCATAGTGTTACTGTTACAAAAAACACGAATGCGTCATTTGGAAAGCAGCCTGAAAAGTCAGATGCATCTCTGCAAGCCAAGCAGGGATGTGACGGATCAATTTGAATATTTAAACAGCAGAATTTAAAAAAAAAAAAAAAAAAAAAAAAGGACAGTGATGTCCAGATTTGGGAGCATCCCCACTTGCAGAATAAGTGACACATCCCCATGTCTGGATGGAACAAGAGCCTGAAAATCTCCTGGCATAAACCACCATCTACAGGGTGGGGGTTGGAAAAAGCTTATCTCCATATTCCACAAAAATGAGCGTTATAGTCATGCTTTCTGTAATACCCTAAGAAATGAGATGCTGGCAAACAGAAAGATTTGTGGTTGAATCTGCTGCAAGAATTCCTATATTTCTGTAACAATCAAAGAAGTTATTTTAAAGGGGTTTACTACATCCACCTCAACTTTTATCATGCCATATGCAGTAAAACAATTTTAGCAGTCACTCCTCCTGAGCTCTCGTCCTGCTCCGTACAGTAACATTCAAACAAATGATTTTAAAAATCCAGCTGCAGTTCTTTTTGCAGCTACCATTACAGCCCAATTTGTCCAGGACAGCAAACTAGTTTCCTTACTGGGACTGGAATCAAACAACTTCATCAGCAGCATTATGGCAGACAGGAAAACTGAACACTTGCCTTACATATCAATATCTGAACTAATTAATTCCAGAACTACTCCACAGAACTGTGATTCCAAAGGTTTTGGCTGCCTGGAGATTGCCCTGTTTGGAGGACTACTAGCAAATCCATGCAAAGTTCAAAAATCCTTTTTAACATGATATAAACAGTGACCAACCTTACCACAGCCTCCTAGGATTACAGGTGCAACTGCTGTTAGATAGCAAAACAGGTCTATATCAGCATTTCTAACTTTTTTTTAAGTTGCTCAAGTGTCTGTAGAGACCAAGGCTCCTGAGGTGGGCAGCATCAGATCTACTGCTGACATAAACCATCCAGATGACAGTGGTGCTGCTGCCAGGGTCAGGGCCACTCCTGCTCCCTGGCATCAGACTCGCTGGGATGAGCCATAAAACCTGAAAGCACCTGCTGAGCGTCACAGGATGAGACCTCTGTCTTACACCTCTGGTCAGATTTGATTGTTTAATGGTACTTTCTAGTCAAGAAAACCTCTACTGAGCTGAGGTGACAAGCGAATGTGAACCTCTGAATGCCCAGAAGGAAGCGTGAGGGGCTTGCTCGTGTGTTCGCCATCCACTCTTGCTCTGTAGCTTGTTCAACTACTGTGCTAATCAAATACTTTAACACAAGTATTTTAGCTCCAAAGAAAAGATGATTTAGCAGGAAAAAAACAGTTAAACAGGACCAGTAAATCTCCAAATGGCCATACATGCAATGTGGACTGAAGACTTTTCACTGCAGAAAAACACTGGCCTCCCATGCTACTGCTGGACAGTTTCCATTTACAGGCTTTTTACTTGCTTTCACATAATTTCTCCTATTTTTCTGTCATTCCCACTGGGTTTTGTGTTGTAGTCCACAGTGAGTGTAGCAGTTCATTATCGGAGGGAAACAGTCTGGTGGATGGGACAGCAGCTGAAAATACTGTGTTAAGCACAACTGTAAAAAGATCTTGAGCAGTTTCCATAGATACCTCGTGTTTGGATCTCCTAACTGGATTACCTAAAATCCTCCAGCACAACAGATCAGTCTTGAAGTCTCTTATCAGATGTAGCAAGCGTTCAGTTGGGTCTTCTGGCTGTGAGCTGGCCTAGTCTATAGTGTCTGTGTCAGCAACACTTGCAGATGCTTTTGCCCAATTTGTCTACTGAAGGCAAAGCTGTTGTCTCCATTCCTGGAGTGGGTTGCTGAAAGAGTTGTTCACACAATAATGCTCCAGCATTAGGGTATGGATAACAAAGAGGGATGCCTAGATGTCACTGATGAAAACTCAGCAACTAAGCAGTTATCTGGGTTTTGTCCCATTTGGCCATACATCTGGAAAAGAAGGATGTGGCCAGTCAGGCTCTCACTAACACAGCATGGTGTTTACTGCAAGACATCTTGTACCTGCACAGCTATTTCCACCTAATGCAACACACAGACTTTGTATAAATTAAGTACTGCAGAGCTGTTGTCAGCTTGCAGCACTGGAAAGATTCATAAATTTTCTCCTCCAGGAAGGAGCGTGGCTCATACATGGGGCTACAACAGCCCAGCTCTTCAGTAGCTTTGTTGGGAGTGTGCAGAGGTACGCAAAAAAGGCTCTTTCCCTGTCTTATGTGTCAGTCTTGGGGGGTGTGATGGAGACAGCCAGTCCTGAGTGCCATCTGCCACACTACATGTGAGCATCACACTGCTGCCCCTGTGCATGCCTGGCTGGATTAGCCGATGTCAACAAGATAGTTACACCCTTCCCTATATGGACACATGTAGGGTGTCCAACTCCATACGCACCACGGGGGAGGGACTGGGGGGACGGGACAGACACAGCACACGCTCGAAGCCTTGGGAAGCAATGCCAATCAAATTGACTCTTGAAACGGGATCAGAAACCCTGGGAACTGAGCCAGCAGCTTTCCCTGGGGCAGCATCAGACGTACTGAGTAGATTTTGTCCTAAATAAAAGTCTCCCAACAGCAAAGCGTAAGACAGCCCAGAGCTTCAGGGCTGCCAGCCTTTTTGGTTCCTCATCTCTCATTTCTCTGTTGGGTTTTGCACAGCTGGTGTAGTGAATACTGTGGCACCTGAGCACCAAAAAGTCATGCTGAAGAAGAAACGCTCATCAATCTGCCCGGTCTGGAGCATCTCCAGGTGCATTTATTGCTGGCACCACGAAGGCAGGAGACAGTAGGGAACAAAACCAGGTTGTATCAGGCGCTTCCCCTGTCCTGTGCACGCCATGTTTGCTCTGGGGATGGCTGCTGACCCAGTGCACGAGCGAGGGCATACTAACAGCCAACCTGGCCTCCTGATCAACAAGGAGAGAAGGTGGCCAAGCAACACCAAGTGTATAAATGGATCATGCAGTGGAGAAGACCGAAAAGTTTAAAATTAGGCTGTTTAAGGCAGGCTCAAAGCTGCCCTAAGGTGGTAAGTCTTGGGGCTGGGGCAGAGAAGGAAAGTGTCAACAAAAATGCAAGCAGGGTGGTTGGTTATAATGTATGTTCTTCTGTCTGATACTTACACCTTAAGAAAAGACACTGAAGTATTTAACATAAAGCAGCTGAATGTAAATGTCAAACACCACATGAAAATCTCAGGAATAAGCCTGAGATTTAAATATCAGTACTAACATGCAGGATGATCCATTTTAATAACATCTCCACTCTGCTTCTCCCCAGGAAAACATGCTGATACGGGCTGGGAAATCTGAGGAGCAGCTCATGTGATGCAGACTTCTGACATTCCCCCAGACGTGACTAAGCTTAAACAAGTGGCATTATCTGGTGCGTTTGAAAGCAAGATGTGAACAACATGATCATGGGGGTTTTTTTGGTACCACACAAAATGTTCCCATTTGGATAGGGTTTGTGAAGTGAAGGATATTATGAACAACTTAAAATTTGCCTGTGTCTTTCGTCGTCTTACCAGCCTGAACTTAAAAGAGAGTGCTGAGAGTGTACAACGGGAACGTAAAGAACAGGGGTTCTGTGAAAACGCCTATAATTGAGCTGGTACCATATACCACGACAAAAATAACTACGATTCCTATTACAGAAAACACAACCTTATCTAGAAATAGAACCTAAAGTGGGCACTCTTAGTCAGTTTTGCAAGTTTTACATCATTAAAAATACACTGATATTTAAAGTCTGCTGCTTCCCAATGTAGAATTAAAAGAGTGGGTCATCACAAATACTATTTCCGAATCATGAAGCTGAACACATAAGTAAACTTTGTATTAATTGAAAAGTGAATAAAAGGAAAATGAAAATAAACGTATAACGTGAAGCCCAGCTGCTCTTACCCTGGTCCAGGTTAGGAACACCGAGCTCAAACAGCACTTAAACCCCTGTGCAAACACATCCTAAAGGTTCACAGTGTACTGCCCAAAACTCTTCAATGTCATTTTTTCTTATTAATTTTATTCTACATTCATAAGGACTTAAAAAACCCCAACAAAAACCCACCAAAAAAACCCCCAAAAACCAAACCAACCAACAAAAAACAAAACAAAATAAACCCAAAAAATACTCAACCTCTTGAGATTATAAACTAAGACATCTGCTTTTAATGAAATTAGAACAAAAAGGTTACCATCCCAGTTAAAAACAGAAGGCCAAATCTGAGCTCTGGGCCTCAGAATAATTCCTTTAACGACAACAAAGAAATGACACCAGCCAAACAACTCACCTGCCTTGGTAGCAATTGCAGAGGTGCCAACTACCTTTCTTTATCCAAAAGAACCATAAAGTTCATTATTTTCTCATTGGTGGGTTTGGGTTTTTTTGGGAGGGGGCGTCTGGTTTTGGGCTTTTTTAATTTTTGTATTTCACTGCATTTGGAGTATAAAATCAGAAGGAGCCCTCTCGCCTTCTGGTTGAACTTGTGCCCCGAAAGGAACCAGTTTAGGTTCACAAGCCTTACCTGCAACTACAAACCTGTTGTAATGCATTATATCTTTTCAACAGTTGAAACTGGCTTTTAAAAGGTTTTTCTAAACACATACAGCATGGAGTTAAACACCGACTTCAAATACAACCCGTGTGTTTTTTCTATATAAAGAAGCATTTTTTCCATATAAAGAAGCTTGTCATTTCTGGTCTTTCCTACGTAGACATTTGCATTTAGCTCAGCAACTAATGGAGATGCTCACTGGCTGATACTGCCACCCAAAGGCTTTTTAGTCATTAACAGCTTAAAAGGGGGGGAAGGGAGGGGGAGGGCAGATGTAATGTGGAACCAGTTCTGCTTCTGCTATGGGAACAGAAGGTGCCTGGGTAGGTCGCTCCCACTAAAGAGATGTTATAAAAAAAGACATAAAACAGGTTAAAACTACTCGTTTGAGGAAGGTGGAAATGGAGCAAGTTCTCAGAATTTCAGCTGAATATCCTGTCATCTCCAGCAATAAACACATGCGAATGATTCAGCCTGCATGGACACCAGCTCCTGCACCCAGAGCTCAGCCAGGCGCTTCTGAAGCTGTGTCCCCACTGCAGAAGAATGGACGCTTTCTCCTCTCCCTCGTAGCCCAGTCCCCGATCAGGAGCTGCCTCTGGGAGGTATTATTTCCCCCAGACCTTTAAGAGCCAACCCTGATTTTCAGATGGAGAAACTCAGCACTCAGGTTACACAGCAAGAGAACTCTTACTCCCAGGTGCTGTGACGTGGGTATCAGATGGGGGAAGCTACATGGATAGTGCTCCCCGAAACTCTGCAGGCAGCTGTAAGCCTGCCTACACTCAGCCCTTCCTGACATAAAGCAAATACTGACTGGCCCTTGAGAGATTTTCATTCAAGGAAGGGAGATGGGCCCAACAAGTTATCTTGTGATCTCTGAATGATGGATTTATGTAGAGAAAGCAAAAGCAGTAAGGGAAGCAAACAGAATTAAAGGCCAAGACTGAGCAGAAACAAAACTCTGGCTCCTTTCGTGCAGTCATGTCCATGAGAGATTTCTTTGCTCATGGGTGGAGAGGACCCCATGGCAAAGAAAGGACTATAAAGCCTCCTGCAAGGAAGGAGCCAGGAGTTTGCCATCACCCACCTAGCACACACCTTGGCTTTGCCTTTGCATAACAGGGGTTCCCTCTCCTGTCCCAGGCGGTCTTAAAACAGTCTCCCCATCTTAGGCCGCGAGAGCCTGATGGCATTTGTTGGCACTGTTTCCCTCACAGCCTGGGAGGCCGTACAGCTGCACCACAGCCCTCACCAGGACAAATCTCAGGCCAACACCAGCCTTGACCCCCTCCTGACTCACAGCCCAACACCAACCCCCGTCAGCAGCATGGGAGGATCCCCAGGGAGGTACGGTGAGGCCTGTGGGAAGCAGGACTCCCTCAAGAAAAAACAAGTGATTTATCTTTTCTCTGAAAGGCCACAGCGGGCTACATGCAGCACAAATAGGATTCTGCATCATTATACGTGTCACAAGGTCCCAGTGATTTCACTTTAATACAGTAATTCCATTCACAAAGCACTGTGTAACCAAGCATCTACCAAACAATTCTTTTTGTCAAACCAAACTGATCCTGCTTTATTTTCTCACTCTACATACGATTTTGATGACAAACAAACATTTTCATGTGCATTTTCTGTGTTGGAAGCAGTAGCAAAATAATTCCCGTCAACACAGCAGCAAATTCTTTTCCATGTGCAAATTATATGTAGGGGAAAAAAATTCCTTTTGGAAAAAGCAGTTGTAAGTACTCTATCCTGTACTCTGAGCAATTTAAGGCATCCACAAGGAAAATACTGAGATAACGGGGGACTACAACTGGTCTTAGTACCTGTATGTGTGTGCAAGGCATCCTTCTCCCCAGCCTGGAGCTCGGTGAGGGAAGGTGGGACAACCACTAGATGGGGATGTCTGGCTTCGGGATGTAACAGACCCAAGGGGAATCCTTCACCCTCTGCGGTACAGCGTTTTCTGAGTATAACGGAAAAAGAGCGGGGAAAGAGGGGAAAAAGAGCGGGGAAAGAGGGGAAAAAGAGCGGGGAAAGAGGGGAAAAAGAGCGGGGAAAGAGGGGAAAAAGAGCGGGGAAAGAGGGGAAAAAGAGCAAGGAGCCCATCGACTTGCCTCCTCCCTGTCTTGCTCCAGATCGAGTGAAAGACCAATGAACTGATTTATATTTCACAAAGGATAAGCAGTATGAGAGAGAACAGTATCAGGTCAGTATGTGTGTATACTCAAACTGACCTGAAAACAGTTACAACAAATACCCAGACAAGACCAAACTGCTGGTGCATCGTCCCTGATCTCCTGGCAGGTTCTCACACTGTTGACTGTCTCTTCTGACAAGGTATCTTTTGTGGCTTCACCTGCTCTTGGTCCACCTCTTCTCTGCTTGTCCTCTCTTCCATGCTGCTAACCTTATGGGTGCTCTCCTATCTCTATCCATGTTTTTTCCGTTCAGGTTACAGCTAGAACTCCAACATGCCTCTCCTGTCTCAGGTGATGGGACACCCACCCCTTCACAGCATTTGCACAGCCCCCAACCCCTTTAACCCATGACAGAGCTCCTGCACATATGTTCCTCCTCTTCAGATGGTTCTGTAGGCACGCAGGCTATGCTTTTAATCCTCACCTTCAAATTCCTCACAGCACTGGCAATGCTCTTTTCCTTCCCACTTTATCTGCTTTAGGATCCACCTGCTCACTTGTCCCTCTTACTCCTCATGAGCACAACGCCCTCTGCACTGAAATCTAAGGTCTCTTTTCCCTCCACCCTCTCTTCTAACATTTCCCTTCTCTCTAGGGCCTAAAAGCAAGCGGCCAAAATACTCATGAACAGGTAAGTAGAACAGTGAGGAACTACCCAGAGATATTTGAAATATTTCATAGATTATTTTAAAATTCTAGTATATGTCAAGAGAGGGATGCACAAGAAAGTCAGACTCCTGTACCTTCTCCTTTACACATTGCTGGTCTTCACTTGTAATCTGCTTACCCCTTCCTGTAGATGCAGACATGCAGGAATGATACATATCTGAACATAATTGTTTGAAAGAACAAATGAGAGGTTCGCCACAGCTTTTCATACACTTAAGAACAAACCCACAGAAGACACCTGGAGAACCCTGTTAGAAATACAGATTTTTGGGGTGTTTAAATAAGCTGGATCTTCCTTTTTTTCCCAGGTGAAAACTAGTTACTCACATAAAAACTTTCTGATACTTGCACACACTAAAAAAAAGACAGAAAATCTTTTAAACTTTCCTTTGATAGTTTTAATTTGTCCCAAGGTAAAACATTAGAAACCGAACCCCGCTGTTTATTGCTTTGAATATATCTGGGCATCTCCTTTTAAAACACTGCTGTGTAGGAGTGGAAAATAGGAAAAAAACCTGAGAAAAATTATTATTTAAAAAAGTTTCCCTCAATTTAGTGTGCAAAATCTTGGATTTATTTCTACAGCTGCGTTTTAGAGATGACATGTATTTGGTCAGGTTTTCAAATTCTGAGAAAACAAAACAAAACCACAACAAAAAAAGAAATCATTAATGTCTGCTATGTTTTGTTATGGCTTTCAACTTACTGGAAAGTAAAGGTAAATACAGAAACCACTGCAGGCTGTATTTGTGATCTACCATTCATCTTGAGCAAAGATAAAACATTTATTGATCTCAGCAGTGCAGACTCAGCCTCCACTGGGAATTTGCTGTAACATACTTGAGATCTGAGGAGATGCTGTTAATGTTCACACAGGAGCCTTGGTGCACTGACAACACAAGATCTAGTCCAAAACGTGTACATCTGCATATCATACAGCAGCCATAGATATATTTACATGAAGATAAACCTCATTCTAATCTGCTTCTTAAAATAAACTGCAAGACGAGGTCACTGTATAAACTGATCGAGACCCAGACAGGATGCCCTAAAACGCTCCCCTATCTCATTTTCAACCACAGTCGCTGGCTGCAGTTCTAGAACTCCCACACACCCACACCAGTACCCGTTCAGGCAGGCTCATTCCCAACTCTGTGCCTCTGACTGTGAGGGGCATTTCGCCATTTGCAAGGCACAGCGTTGCCCCGCGCTCTGCGCAGTCAATTACGCTGTGGAATTCCTTCCCATCAGGCATGAAGAAAATAATTCAGTGCATTATGCTTGAGCATACCAGCATCTGGGTGGGCACTCTGATTTATTAAAAGAATAACTACATGTGAGCATCAGAAAAGACTTTAACTACAGCTCCATGAAAGATCCTGTGCAGAGATCTCTTGAGGAGCTGTGGACAATATTCCCAAAAGGAAACCCGAGACCATCCTTGGAATTACAACATCATCCACTACAGCAAGGAAGCATAAAACAGCTCATTAGCAGCCCTATCGAGTGACAGACCTAAAGCCAGCTCCACAGTTGCCCACACCTGTCTGCCTATAGCGCCTGCCAAAAAGCCAGATTCCACTGGGGAAAGAACCCCTGTCCCTCTTCTACATCTAGATGTTGCAACCCCAAGATGCTCTGGGGAACCACAGGTTTTACAGCAGCAGGGTGCATGGCTAGGGAGAACAGAGGAGCAGGTGCTGGAAGATCCCTGCCCTCAAATTAATGCATTTTGTACTACTGTGTTTCAGATGTGAAAAGCCAAAATGCCATTAAAAATATCCATCAGTTTTAGGCAGAACAATTTTAAGTAGTCCAGTGAAAGTTATACAGTGGTATTTCTAGCACATCTTGCTCACAGCTCTACTATCATCTTGCGAACTTATTTACAGTAGGCACCCTGAGCTGTTCCTTTGACAGACTAGCTGCAAACTCTATCATTAACGTAATAGTTACTGTATAGTTTCACACTGAACTCCACAATGCTGCAGAATAAAAAAAAGCCTTAAGTATGATAAAGCTGAGCAGAACTCCTAAAAACAAGCCAGAAAATCTAGCTTTCCACACTATCCCTCCTGATGGATCTTTAGTCTCCCAGGATCTGTTTTCTAGAAAGATCAGGGTTTTTTTTTTTTTAAGATGCCTTGGGAGTGATCTATCAAGTAATTTGATAATGATTTAGGAGAAATTAAACTAACAATTCAGAGAAATTAAATTAACATCTGACATGTGCACACAAGTATATCCAGTGCTTTCAGTGACTGGCTTTTCCTGGTCTACAAAGAGCCCGCTCACACCCTACGACAGTCTTTAGAGGATGGGAACGGCCTCAGTTAGGAACCAGACACTTTTATCCTTGCAGATATCTTCCCTAATTGTAGTAAACTGCTAGATAAATTATTACGCTAGATGGTAAAAAGGGTATGAGGAGAGAGATGCATTTTTTTCCTGGACAAATTAATAAGAAATTTCACTTCTCTGCAAGGATGTCTTGGAAGTGTGAAAAAGGACTCTCTAACGCTGGCACTGTGTTTGTTTTCCTTCCTGATATAACCAGCATGGTTACTATCAGGATTTACTGCATTTTTGCTGTGAGGGATGTAGAACCAGATGCAGGATAACTGTTCACAGCTGCAATAAGACCTGCACCACAAATCCTACACAACAGAATAATACTAACCAGCAGCAAATTAAGACTCCTGACTCTATCAAAACACCACAAGACACTGCACCAGTCATCTGCAAGCCTACATATAATTTTTCAGAAGAGATTATAATGTTGCAAGAAGCAAAAAGTAGAACCACCTTTCCCGATTCTTCTCTAAATTTTTCTTGCCCTTCCACTGCAAGAATATAAAACTATGGGTTGGGTTTGGGTTTTTTATATATATTAAATGAAGTTTTAAGTTTTGATCCCAAATAAAGTTACACTTAAATAGGTGAAGACATGTGAAAAGAAGGCGGGGGCTTCTGTGGCTGGGAGAGAAAAGGATTTCACAATAACCCAAGTTTATTGATCACTTCACTGCAACTTCCCCGTTGTTTTGAATTGCCTTAAAGCCTCCTATGCATGGACTTGAGGATGTGTCAGTACTAGAGAACCATTTCACCCCTCTCTGATTACAAGAGCCTATCTAGCAAACAACTGAAGGATAATAAAGATCCCAAAAGGAAATTCTGAATGGCAGCACCCAAATCCCAATACCTGCTGGCTTCTCCCCATCAGCCAGCCACTGCAGCGAACTGGTATGGATTTAGCAGTTGGCACCCTAACCCTGCTGTATCTTCCAAATTTTGGAACAAGCCTGCATTGACAGGAGGTAGGGCAGTGCCTGAGGCAGGTTTCAGGAGGGAGGCAGCTGGCCTGGGAGTAGCACAGGAATTCAGTAACCCGAGGGGCTGTGTTCCTGGCTGAGTGAAGGGACCCACAGTCCCAGTTGGAAGATGCAAGTGCTCAGAAGCCTGTTCCGTTGTGTACTAAGTAGAGATTTATGTTGCAGTAACAAGTCACATATCACGGCAAAATGTGTGTGAGAGAAGTTCAAGAGGCTCCTCATGACACATTAGGAGGGCAGTAACTAACAAGATCCCTACTTTCTAGGTTTCTCCTCCCTGCCACGGCGTTGAGATGCTTTTTAAACTGTTTCTTACTGAGTGTTTTGCCTTTTAATGACCATGCAGAAATTTAGGGAATCCTTACCTGCGGAAAAGACTCTGTTTAGTAAGGAATCTGCTAGAAGATACTACCCACAGTAGGCTTTTGAAGACTAAGTAATTACCTACCCTAGATAATAAAAATCAGATCCATTACAACTACAAACAGCTGAAGGTGCTGAGGACCACAGAAGAAGTGCCTGAAGGACCAAGTCTTTAAAGAGCCCCCAGCTTCTGCAGCTGTAACCCCGTGTAGGGGAGCCCAGGGTTGTACCTGGTTGCTCAGTCCCACACATGGTCCAAAAGTTATCGCACCAGCTCCCACACCATCATCCTGCCATCGGTGAAGAAGAACTTCAAAAACCCCACTGTTTGGGGTAATAACTTAAATCCTAACCCATACTCCCCCCCCCCCCCCGCCTTCGAAACAACATACATTAACCCAAAATTTATTATTCTTCTAAATAAATGTGTTATGCATAACCAGTGTTCAGCTGCACAGTAGATGGCAGTAAATCTTCACTTGCCACAGCCAGAGACCCTCCGGCCTCCCTCCAGAATTGGAAGAATTTGTGCATACATTTATGGCATTCTTCATGCTGTAGGAGCAAACTCCTGCTCAGTAATACCTCCCTTGAGCTTTCTCACCAACGTTTTCCCTAGGTGTGCACATACACGGTTCTATGACCTGGCACACAGTACGTTCTCAGAGCTCTTTTTTAGTGGAAAAGCAAGGGGATGTACATGTGATTTTGCACTACCAGATGAAGACTGGCTTATTTCAGTGTAATACAATCCAAAAACGTATGAAACGTAAAACAGAGGATTCTTAATCACAGCTGTAAATGTGTTGACACATACAGGGTGAGGAAGGGAAAAAACATACTTGGTGTTGCTGACAGTATGTCAAATAGCATTACCAGAAAGAGAAGCAAGCTGCAGCATGTGATTTGGATGACGCTTTGGGTCACACAATTTTATCTTGATTTAGATTTTCTGCCACAGAAAACCGTCCTCTTCCTGCCAAGCTTTTGCCAAGCTCTAAACCTCATTTATTTATAAGCTCTCAAATGCTCATCATTTAACCCTTCCACCAAAGAGACCGCTTCAACCTTGAAAATGCTCCAGTTCTCGAAAGGTACATTGCTAAATCATTTTACAGCTGTGGATGTCAGCTCCTAGTAATTCACTGGACACATGAAGCCATAAAAATTGAGCTAAGAAAATGGGTTTCATAAGGGGTTTGACCCAGAACACCAACTGGAAGAAGTACTTCCAGTTCCCCGCCTGGTCTTTGGATCAGACCCCAAATAAACAAAGGTTTGCTAGACCAGCTTTTGATCAAATTTACTGTCAGCTAAGGGGCTGTAATTACAGTGAAATTATATCTTTTCCACCAGTGAGGAAGTCAGCCCTTTAAATGCCTTCCTTCTCTTCATGCACTGTCCAGCATACAAAGAAAGCTCATCTCCAAACATATTGTTACGCCTTGATGTGTTTCAGACTTTTATAAAAAACAGTGAGGAACCACCAAATCATCTCTCGTTACATTGGGTGATACTAATTAAGCCAGATTAACATTGTACTAACTTGTAACAGCAGACAGAAATCTGTTTTATATCACGTCTTCCTGACGGACTGCATTCCAAAATAATTTTGGTGCCAGCTCTCACATTCCCAAAAGCGCCTTAAAAAACACCTTGCAGCCATCTGTAGAAGTCTCATAGCTCACATCCAGCACTTGAGCGCTGGCTTGCTGGGAATTTTGGGCTAGCATTCAAGACCAGGACCCTGGCATCTGCGCAGGGCGGTAGGGAAGTGTGAAATCATGGGGACTCAAACCCCACCCGAAACGCCTTCTGACCACGCTTCGTTTATACTCAAGTCAGTCAAACCACCACTGCAGTCCAGTTTCTCACGAGCAGCAGTCGAACTGCTCGCAAAAAGCAGTTTGCCTGCAGCGTTGCAGTTGCCTCTGCATTGCTCCTGGGTGATGGGGCAGCAAGGACAGAGTTTTATGCCGGGGCTGGCAAACAATACTGCCTTGTGCTCCCGCTGGTCCGGCGTGGGACGTAGGCGCAGTGACTGAAAATACTTACAAATAATATAACTTCTCTTCCACTGAACAATGTTGTGGATTCATTTCTCTTGAAGTACTCTGTACACATAGTTGACCTTTTCTACTTTTTACAAGACACAAGCAGGAGGCCCAGCAGCCTTCTACTGCAGAAACAGAAGGGAAAGAGAAAGCTCTCCACTAACGCTGGAGTATTACTGCCATGCAGATGGGATGGGGGCGATGTAGTCTCTGGGCAAGTCTGATTTGCTTGAACACAGGAAAAACCTTAGGAGGAAATTACTAGGGACAGGGAAAAGCTGTACATTCAGATGACCTACCTGATGTCAGCCACAGCAACAACTCCTTAAGTTCTCATAACAAGAAGTCTATTTTTGGAGCGGTGAAAGGGCTGAGCCCACTTACAGTTGATGTAAGTACTGTGCTCGCAGATAAAGTGAAGACTAGAGATGTTCTATGGGGACAAAGCTTTATATACTACAAGTTATTTTAAGAGTTCTGGGTTGGCGTTTTTTTCTTAATACTTTTCAATGTGTATATGAGTGAACAACTGAAATTAGGACAAATACCTCTCAGAAAGTGTAGAAATGGAGTAAAAATGAAAACTCCCTGTAATGAAACACACACATCTTTATGTGAATATGAACAACCACAGATAAAATACACACAGTAAGGGACACAATACACAAAATACATTAAGAAGGCTACATTCTCAAATTGATGTTTATGTACATAGGTGACTTGGTGTAGCATCAGGCAGTATTGCATTGGCTACCTTGGTCCTCCGAGATAGCTTCACACAATTTGAGGGGCAATGCTTTGTAAAACAGTGATGTTATCTGAAGGTCAGGGGACTTGAACCTTCAACATCTAAGCCTGCCCAACTTATGGTCTAAGTCACTCATTACCGTTGTATTAGAAATGCATGCTTCCTTTTCTTCCTTTAGATGTTCATAGCATTGACAAAAGAAAAGGAAGAGCTTGATTGAAGCCTACAGATTAAGTCCTTAAGAAGTGGGGTGTGCACAAGATCTAGAAATTTTCAAGAAGCCTAACAAGAACATGGAGGTTATATCTGTGAAAGCTCTCAGAGGTCTGAACCAAAACTTATCTGTCTGGTCAACCAACAGCAAACACCACCTTTGAAGCGATTTCAGCCCAAGACTCTCATTCAGCTGAACATAACTAACTTTAGGTGAAGCACAGAGTAACCTTGCTAACTGGGATCTGATGTTTCATAGTTTAGGAATGCATATCTCCCTCCCAAATGCTGGATTGAACGCACCCTATCAGGCCCACAAACTTAAGATTTCATTGTCAAATTTTTATAACATCTCCTCACAAGACACCTCAGCAGCATTACCACGCATGGTTAGAGCAGAAAATTTGCCAAAGAGAAAGCTGTAATAAACTTTAATTCAAAAAATTTTTAAAAACCCTTGTAGTTATTTGCTAATTCTTCCAGGCCACTGAGGTACTTGTTGAGCGTTCAGTGTGCTATTGATGGGTTTAAGCCAGTGGAATAACTCAAATAACTATTTCTGTTGCTTCCAGCATAAGCAATACTGAAATTCTTTGGTGGCTTTAGGCCCCAGTCACTAGGAGTCAATGAAGCTCTGTAGTACGGTATTATATTTAGACATTTACTCCAGAGCAGCGCTTGCTCCGCCCTTACTGTAGGATAAAGTGTTCAGGAAAAGAAAGCAAAAATTCAGCAGTGACATGTACATACTCTCAGTTTAGAGGAGCTAATCTTTCAGTATGAGCAAAATGAGCTAGATAAGTATCTCTTCACACTCCATTAAGTTATGAGCCTCCTCCGTATCAAAGACAACATATGACAGCTGAGTCATATACAGTATTTATGTGACATCCACTTGTCCAATACACATGCCCTTACAGAACCTACAGATCTTCACCCCGAGAGGAAACTATAGACAAGTCTTCGATACCGTGACAGCAAATGCACAAGATCCAGACAGACTCACAGACTTGTGACCTTTATAATTACACCCCATTGCGGGCAGCTTGCTAGTGTGCGGCAACCCTATTTATGGCAACAACAAATCACTGCAAGTTAGACCCTGTCTGAGAGCCTGGAGAGGGGCATACCTGAACCATCAAATATCTCAGCATTCCTCACCCCAGCTTCTTTTGCTTTAGTGAGACAGACAAATCAGGGTCATCCCCAAACTGTCTTGGTTTTAGTTCTGGCACAGTCATGAGCGATACAAAAGGATAGGAGTCAGTACCCAGTGCTGGCTGCTGGCAATCAGGCTGTTCCCATGACTTTTAAAGGAATAGAAACAGGGTTTTATGGAAAATCTTTGCTCATGAACCAGAAGTAAGGGAGGGAGCAAAGCAGTTGAGGATGATCAGAGATTAACACTACTTTTTCCCACTTCTCTCTCTCTAATCCTCTCACTGCCTCCCTGCTGGGTAAATGCAATTCAAGTTTCCTGTCCCTACCCCGTAACTGCTTGTTCAAGCTCTTCCTCCTTCTGTAAACCGTGGTTCAATCCTGTCCCTCTGCCCCACCTGACTTTTCCAGCCCTCCTGTCATAATACTTCACAAAACCCACAGCTTTGTAAAGTTCAAGGCTGGGCAATGCTGCTGCGTCACACCGTGTTTCCCTGGGTGCCACAGGCTGGGGTGCTTCACTCAGCTCTCCCAGTAACCCATCTATCTGGCTGAAAGCAAGGCTTCCTGCAAAGCACCACAGTCTTGCTCAAAGTTAACGACGAGAGGCAAAATTTATTTGGCTTATCTCCTTTTGATATGGAATTGTGAATCAAATGAATCGATATGAAATCAAATACCCATTTCTGAACTTACTGCTTTGGATTTGGCCTTGATACATGTTGTGTTAACAAGGGCCCAGCTTGCCACACAAACCGAGGCTGCAGTCCTGTTGTTATTTAGAACTGTGGTCATCTTTATGCCTCTAGTGAACAGCATCCAGGTTCGGTCCAAGCTGTTGGTGAAAATGCATAGGGACTGTTTTCCCTATGGTGCCGCACAGAATAGATCCCAATTTGAAGGAAATTCACTACTGTCAGTGGTTCTCAGACATTTAGGGTTTGGGGATTTTAATCCAGTTAGGAGTTGCTGTACTGATAATGTGGGTTTTTTCCCTAAAAATCAAGATTGGAAGAGGTGAAGGAAAAACACCTTGCAATCATGAAATCTTATTATCTGTTTCCCCACCTGTATAGAAGAAAACTAAAAATCTTAAAGAAAAAAATATCTGGCAAACTCTATGTAACAGAAGATTATGCTGACTGAAATACTTCTACCCTCTAAACATCTGTTGCTTTAGTCTTTGTCAATTGAATTAATCTTAAAAATTCCTGTAATATTGTCCCTTACTTGTATGAGACTAACCACACTGCAGCTACACAGACTATTCCAGTCATCACTTTTCAATGTTTTTTATCTGTTCTTCACCAGTCTGGATTATTCCTATATTCCATGATTGTTGTTTTAATTCTCAGGACAAAAGTCTCAGGGAACTTCTGATTCCGACTCTTCAGCTTCTGTGGTGCAGCTAACCAGAAGGTTGATTTTTAGTGCCATTTTAGGAGGATAAATATTACCATACCCTCATTAAATACTGACTTCAGAGTACTGTATCAGCATAATTTCATACAACTAGGGTCTCCTTCTCCTTTCCAAATAGAATATTGAGTATTTATTAGAAAGTGAGGTATTTATCAAATAGTTCTTTTTTGGGGGGCATCAATTCTAGCTCCTTTATAGTCTTTCTCTAGTACTGGGTCTCCCTCATTTCTAGCATCATTCTCATGGAACTTTTAAATTCTTCCATCAACTCTGACTTTTATTCTTTTATTTTTCACCTTCCAGCCAGAATATCCCTGCAGGTTTTTCAGTTACTGAGTGGGAAGAGTGCTGTAGCTATTTTGCAAGTGCTTCTTAAAATCCCAATTTGATTTATAGACTTCTAATTTTCTCTTCTTGATCAATTTTGCTCTAAGATTTTCCCCAGAGCAATGAAATTCAGCTTTTCCAAAACATCAAATCAGCATGTTACCCATACAAACCAGCATATGCCTCTTCACTGGGAAGTAGGTCATGCTCACTGGTCCCTAGGCAACCACCAAATCTCACTCCCTTGATCAATTCATCTGCATCCCTGTTCATGACGCCTGCAATGGATTCAGCTGGTATTGTGTGCTGTATTTTTTGCATTAAGAGATTATTATCTGTGTTTAGCAATGCTAAGTGTGCTACTACTGGCTGCACTACATCTCTGGTATACTGAATGGCCTATTTTTTTAAATAGTCCATATCCATTTTCCTTCTCTTCCCACACATTGCTGAACAACGGACTAGTTCCCACCCGTCTCTGGTTTTATTTAATGGATTCTTTTCCAGAACTTGGTTATCAAATTAACCCTTATGCACTCAAATCTCAGTGGATATGGCTTGCTCATCAATTCTTTAATACTATTACATACAGCATCGTTTCTTTTTTATGCTTGACCTTTCTCAGAGTATGGATGACCACACGAGCATGAGGGATGTTGTGGAGCATATCCCATAGCAAACTGCCTTGCACCAGACACACATAAACAAGCAGTGCATATGAAACCATGAGAAATGAATGGGAACCACATAGCAAGGCAAGGACCAGAAAGCATGATGACAGAGCCCCAGCTTAGGTAGATGTAAGCTTGCTTCCATTGGTTCTGGGCGAGCTTCGTTGCAAGAGCTGCATCTAGTGCTCAAAGCCACTCTTTAGTCAACACAGCCTGACTTGGCAGTCACCCAAATAATTCCTCAAGGTTTCAGCAATACACATTTCTTAAAATCACTGAGAAGATCAGTTCTCCCTCCTGCTGGTCTTCCATAGCCCATCAAAGCTATGTGGGCAATTTTTCTCTCACATATTTTGTAATAGGAGACCAATTTGTTCACAGCAAGCTGAGGTCAGTTTGTACATCTGACTTACCGACAGCACACAATCTTGTAAATTAAATGTTGATTCAGTGCCTTCATATTTGCTTCTTATACCAATCAGACAGGCTTTGCCTTTCAGTTGCTGAGGCACAGGCTGCAGTTCCTTGGAACATGGCCCAAGTTGTGCTTGGGCTCTACTATCACCGTAAATTTTGTTGGCTTACAAGGAAAACAGTTTCTAAGCTGCTTTCCTTTCTCCTGACAATTATCCTTTGGTTATAGACCAGAACTAAGAAGAACAAAAGGATTTTTTTTCTTAGCTACACCTAGACACATCTTGTGCAGGTAAGAGCAGAAAGCTAAGAAGGTCCCATCTGCAAACCTAAAATTAGATGATGATGGAAAGACTAAGGCTGGCTATCAGAACTAAGGGATGGATGTTAACGTAAAAATGTAAATAATTGCATCACCCCAATACATTTTTGAAGTGACTGAACCTCTACATTAAAAAAGGACAACATAAGAAATTAAACATACATTTTCCTATTGACATATTTTGATGTAAGACTGGTGGAAAGGAATAAATCAGAATACATGAAATGTAAAGGAAAATAGAATAATGTATTTTTTAAGTGTTCTTGTAGATGAGAGATGGGTATGAAACAGATTTTTTCCAGTTGACCAGAAAAAAATGTCACTTCTGGTCTTAAAAGACACAGAGGAATAAGAGAAACTTTCTTTGTATTGATTAAAACTGTCATTCAGGTCCCAGTGCCTCAGAAGAGATACTGAAGATACATCACCAAACACAACTACTGGCTAAGCCTGGCCAACGCCATCCCCAGCCCAACTCATGGGAGGAGGCAACAGTCGTTCCAGACAAGCAATGTCAAGTGACAGTAAAGTTTCCCTACATGTACTGGGCAAACAAATCAACAAAAGTGAAGTAGGCGTAGGTTAGATCTTCACTGGGGAAAGAAGGGGACGTATATCTAGGAAGTCGTGATATAGCTCCTCACCTCAATGTGATTGCTACGTTAATTGCAGCTTGTCTTAATATCAGCATCTTACTTTAGCTCTGCAGAGAAGCAAGCCAAGAAGCCTAACAATAAAAGGCATTTAGGGAAAGCTGTTTTCATTCCTCCGTATCCCACCAGTTCCAGGGACCAGGAGTTTGGGGCCTTGACTTCGCTGTGTGACTGCTGTTCACATAGCTGCAGTCTTAAAACCTGCTGGGCATGACCGCCTGCAGACACAGCAGTTTTCCATCTGTCTTCATCATCAAGCTGTGGCTGTCAATCCCACCAGCTTCACGGGAAACCCTGGTGTTACCAATCAGCTTAGCCTACTGTGCACACGCCACACAGCTATAAACCATAAAATCATTGTTTTTACAAGAGGAATGGATTTAAAACTGCCTGATCCCGCCAGTTCACGAAATGCAAGACGATTGGACCGCGAGAAGTATGCGAACAGATAAAGCCATGTGCATCAGCATCTTGGGATGTATCCTTAACCCTGAACGTGTATATATATATATAAGCACGAATGAGATAAGTGTTTGGTATTTCATACAGGCTGATATATAGAAGAACTGTCCTTGGAGGAGCTGTTCTCCACATGATCTCTAAAGCCAGCAATGGCAGCAGCATCGTCTATGGGTACAGGGAGACAACAGGTGGGAGAAGCAGACGAGACAAGTTTTCTTTTAGGTGTATGAAGTTTGTATTTCATTCATGCTATTTGTGAAATGGAATAACACCAGCAAGTAGTCATGAGGCCACAAGTTAGGAAATTACATCATATATTTGGCAATAACTGCAGGATATAAATAACCTGGAACATCAAACCTTTCACAGAAACAGATGCAAAAAGGGATTCACTTGCCCCTGGGCAATTTGCAGTGTGTAACATTTACACATGGATGGGCAAGCTGTTTTTAGCTTCCCAGGAGTCAGGACAGACCTAGCAGAACTGGATTGCACATTCCCACAAGACGAGCAGCAGGTGATTGTTACAAGCTGCAGAGCATGGCAAGGAAGTTATTTCAGTACACTGAAAAAGCAGAAATCGAAGAGAGAATGTGAGGAACCTTTTTCTGTCTTTCTTTCCATTCCCTTATTCAAAGTAGTCAGAGGAGGAGAAATTATTCTGAGTGCTATAATTTAGTATAAGTAATCCTTATAAAAAATTGCCTGTAGCCGACTTTACAAAAGAAACAATATACCTCCCCTCTTCCCTTTGGGTTATTTTAAACCCATTTGTGAGCAGTTCAACACCTAGAGCTTGATCCTGCAGAGATAAAAGCACAGGAATAATTTTATTCCCACAACCCGTCTTACAGATCCTTGTTGGAGCAGATGTGCAGACATGCTTTCAGAGCAAGGCACAGCAAAGCATGTGTGACCCAAATTAAATTGAATTAACGCTATACAACCTAACATTGTGTCTTCTGCTTTCATAATGTAATGACTGAGCTGTGTGGATAAAGGCAGGCATGGAATACTGGGATTCACAGGGCACTGGACCACACTCATGTCAGCAACTACTGGCATCCTATACTGCTCATTCAAAGGGACAGCATGGACACGTTTCTGGGCACTGGAATGAACACAGTGTCAATCTAGCAGCTACAGTCTTCAGAATAAGGAACTGCAAGTAGACAAACCTGCCTGTTAAGCCAAACACTCCAGTAAATCTTAATCCATAATAAAGAATGCAAATTACACAAAAAGACTGTTTGGAAATACTCTTGGCACTTCCCACACTGAGTTTCAGAAACTTTCCTTCTTCCTTCCTACTCCCACCAGGGAACAAGCAGCAGCCTCTGAAGAAAGATGCAACTGAATCCATTCCTTCCTCAAACATCATGGCTTGCACGGGGATAGTACTTTCCAGTGAAATAATAAAACAGATTCCAGGCAAAATACTTCATCCTGCCTTAGCACCTAGCAGCCATGGCAAAACATGGAGGGTTTGGTAGGTACTATGCAAACACATGCTAACTTCTTGCTGTCCTGCTCCTCTCTGTCTTGCAACATCATAAAATGTTGAGTAATCCCTTCAGTCTGCATTTACCACATTTAAGGTATGTATTGCTGCTCTTGGCTCCCCAAAATAACCTTTAGTGTTTCAATCATGTACAAAGTCTATTCAAGAACTCCAAGGTGCTTTAGCAACTTTCCTTAATTATGTTTTACAATTTTGGATGGTGACTATTGAGTGTAAAGTTCTTTTTACAGGTGAAGTAAAGAGACCAAAGGCAGAGACATCAAGCAAATCCACCATAAGTGGGATTTTCTTAGACATAGTTTCTTAACTAATTCTCAGACTGGCATTTTCTTAAACAAGTTATGTTAGCACCTATGCTTAACTAGCAGGCAGCGTGCCCACACAACTTCAGTAAGCCTTCTGCAAGTTAAACAGTGCTCTGAAGGAAGGGTGTTCATTGCTCATTTAAGCTTATATAGATATGAATGGAAACAACGTACAAGGAAAATCACTGCAACTTCTAGAAACATCCTAGGAAATGAGGACTGCTTGTCTATTCTAAGGCTTGTTGCATTTCTTTGTCCTGCAGCTACAATTAATATCTGTATGCAGAAGTTCTAAGATTTCTAACAGTTAATTGGAATCGTGATCACATACAAATAACTATCCTGCAACATAATAATAATCTAAACACTGAGAAACAATTCAAACCAAATGGCAGTCTTGTTGATGGAGATTTTACAGATGTTGCAGGGAAATTACTTCCTTGCTTTTAGCACTGCCATAATTTTAAGATATAAATATAAACAAATCTTTATAGTGTTACCCATCAGCCTTTGCACACAGCTGCTGGTATCACTTCTCTCCTAGACTTTTCTTATTTTCCATGCTTTCACCTATTTTGATCTTCTCCTCTTACCCATTCTTTCTTGCAGTGCAGGCAGTAAAAGACAAATGTTATTTAGGCACAGAAATCCTTAAAGAAGATTTTACTGGGGTTAGGAGCTATTTTTAGCCCAGCTAGCACAGAGATGCACTGAAGTGTTTACTAGCTTGAACATAGGTCATAAAGTCTGCATTTGTCATTACTGAAGACCACCTGCAGTTTAGATAATTTATTATCAGTGACAACTGTTTATTACTCCCCAACGGGCAAATAAATTTAACCCTTCTCTATCATTCACGAAGGTCCCGGGTGAACACTACAGCAGTGACCTTTGTGGTGTCTCTCAAGTATGTCTTTTAATCCTTGCGCCTACAGAAACATACAGGGAATTCTGAGCTTAGTGTTAAAAGCTTTCCATGCTACTCAGGTCTTCAAGTGGGAAGTGCCAATTAGACACGCAGGGCCAAAACCCCCCAGGATACCACCCAGAGACAGCAGATAAGTTATCTGAAAACAAAACAAGCCTGTCTACAGAACGTAGTGGAAACAAGTGAAGGACCCAGACCTAAGAGCCAGATACCTTACTGAATACCCACCACTTCACATTTTATAATTTTCACTATTATTTCAGCTCAAATTAACCCTGCAGGTAATTGTAAATCCCTGTGAAATATTCAGATATAAACCACAGAATTTATTTTGCACAGTACTTTCTAGCATCTCCTCTACTCCCTTTATTACCTATTACGTTCACGTTAGTTTGCTGTTGTCTGTCATCTTCACTCTATGTGCCTACTACAAACTCATGAAGAACTTCTTCAGGATGTCTCCTGGCCCACCTCTCCCTTGCTACATGCTTTGGGTAGGAGGTTGAGAGTAGTTGTAAAGGGCAACAAGATCTTAATTCAACAGGTTTGGAAAAACACAAGGATTTGATCATAAGCAATGACTTACAGGATCAGGATGCAATTGCTCTATGGTGGGTCTTTTCTGCTCTATTAAACAGGGACTGCATTTCAGCTTGAAAATCTGCTCTGTAGTTCAATCCAGTAATAATATAAAGGATGGTGGAAGGAAATTGCATGGGTTTTTTTCAAATCAAGGTAATTGTCCCAGGGAATACCGCAACATTATATTTTCCCACCATGCTACAAATACGAGAACCCTAGACTGATATTTACTCTTGGTTTCCTTTATAATCAACAGAAAAAGTTGATGGTCAACAAATAAAGACATGTAAAGGTTGTCAGTTGGATTTTGGATCACTTGGACTGGGAGCAATACAACATTTCTGTATGACTAATTACCACAAGAAATAAAAATGTTTGGTCTTTACAAGCCTAATTAACAGAATTTGAGGCTCTGAATACAAAAGAGACAGATTCCTCTTTTCCTTCTCTTCATAATGAATGCATGTTAAACAAAGCATAGACCATCTTGCATCTAAACCAGGTACACGGCCTCACCTGGATCTAAACACAGAAAACAAGCCTGACTTCCAAAACAGATCACCCCATTCCTCACCAACTCCAGTTCACTCTATAAATCATTCTTGATGAATTCTCATTTGTTATTTGGGTGGACACTGTTCTTCAGAACTTACTGCCCAGAGAACCCAAGCTTATTCTTTATCACTTGTCATGCTTACAGGAATACTAATGCAAATAATTTTACACAGTGAATTAATACCTACTATGTCAATAACTATCATGACCTCCTCAACTTCGTTCCTTAGGATACTCAGGTCAATTTAAAACAAAAATCCTGATGTTATTCCAAAACTTGCTGCAGCCAAGAGAAAGATTTCTATTTATTTCCACAGAAAATAATCAGTTCTTTCCATCATACAGTCATGCCTTTAAAAGTGTTGTCTCTAACCTCAGAGTCCTTAGTTCATTGGCAATCAAAACATTCTGCTCTAATGTACTGGGCATGACCACACCGGCAGATCTTTTGGGGTATCTGCCAGACTCCTATAGTCTGCAGTCTCTGAAGTTAGGCTTCTGGTTCTCTACCACCAAGCAGCAAAGCTGGAAAGCCCTGGGAGAGCTGGCTGCAGACAAGGCTGTCGGGGCCGGTCTGCTGAGTCTTCAGGGAAGAGCTGGGCACGGCACAACTGAGTCTCGCATTTGTGGAAGCAGAAACCTGAAGCACTGGCTGCAGCCAAGACTCAGCTCCTGGCTCCACAGCCAGAGGCTGGATGTCCTGGCAACCCAGGCACATGCTGCTGGAGCCATCAGTACCGCAGCATCTCTGCAGAGAACTCCTCCACCCTCAGTCTCCTGAGCCAAAGGAACTCCAAGATCTCGGCTGTAATGCAGCATTGTTTGCAGAGGTAGAGCCTCTCTCAGGTGGGTAGCTCTGCTTGCATCACTGGAGAGGATAAAATGCCCATTCACAAATCTTGTACCTTAAATGCTTGCAAAAGAAGCAGCCCATTAATTCAGATCACACAACACAGGCTGCATTTTTCAGGGGTACCCTACTTTAAAAAGCAAGCTGACACATTCTGCACTGGCTTCATCTTCTAAATGATTTCATGTACTGTGCCAAATCCAGCACATTATAATAATCTTGTCCTGGAATGGAATGTGGGAGAAATTATTTATGCCATACATTCACATAGGCATGTATCTCTCAAAATAATCTGATGTTTGCACGTATTAGTAGCTGGGACAATAAATACATGAACAGTTTACTGTCTCTTCTATGCAGATTAGGGTTCTTTAGTCCTTGGCAAGCACTTTGGATTGGGCAACAACATAATAATGAATCATTCTCACATGCTTTTGTGCTAAAGAGGTCTTGTATCAAGTTTGTTTAAAAAATATACTTTAAGTGATTTACATTTTGGGCTGCTGCATTCAATTTTTTACTGACACAGTTAAATATCGTCAAAACTTGTGTACCTGTCAACCCCACTTGAAATAGAGACGACTTTTAAACCTAGGATTTGTTCATAATTCTAGAATTAACTTATGCTATGGAGCCACATGGAGCCCAGACTTCAGCTTGGTTGTACAAATGATCTGGGAAAATACATGTAATTGAAATTAAGGATGCCAGATTTACTGCTGGGATATGCTGCTGTATTTCCACTGATCTCCATAGCATTAGTTAGGAGCGAAGGTCACTTTGCATTGCATTCCAGGAAGCTTGACAACCAGCTGAAGAGCAATGCCACAAGCTCTGGAGAGTGCCTGAACGCAGGAGAGATGAACAAGGACAAAATGTCACTGATGCCTTGAGGTACATCTGTACAAAAAGCAGGGGAGCTCATAAGAGATTGAATGCTAACAGGCTTTCAGAGAGCTCATTCATCAAAGGGAAAAAATAGTACACTCGATGCTAATTTTATTAGAACTTACTAATTGCTGCAACTACTGTTTAATCAGCACCATTAATTTTATTCATTACAATGAATACTCACTTACTGATGAGCAAACCTAACGTATTTGTCAACAAGTCAGTTCTTCAGAGGAAGGCTAAAAGCCTCACAGCCCTCTGATCAACGTGCTAACACAACACATCAAGACAAGCAATACTAAGGAACTGAAACTGGCTGGTTAATAATTATATTCAACCAGGTGCTGGATGTCTCCTCAGATTATCTGGCTCGATGATGCCCAAGAAATTTAAAGCCATTTTGGCAGTACAATCTTTGCACATGTAGAGTCATACAATCACTTAGGTTGGAAGAGACCTTTAAGATCATCGAGTCCAACCACAGCCTCACCCTGCCTAGTCCGCTTGTAGACCATGTCCTCAAACACAACATCTACATGCCTTTTAAATACCTCCAGGGACGGTGAGTCCACCACTTTCCCAGGCAGCCTGCTCCAACACTTAACTACCCTTTCAGAAAAGAAATTCTTCCTGATATCTACCTAAATCTCCCCTGGTGCAATTTGAAATAATTTCCTCTTTTCCTATTGCTTGTTACCTTACATTAAAAAAAAAAAAAAACCAAAAAAACCCCAAAATACCCCAGTAAAATCTGTTGAAAGAAGTTTCTATGGCGAAGAGATGCTGTATTTTGGGAAACCTGGAGCAGAAGATCCCCAAACTTAGAAGCTGTATCCTGTCATGCTATGAGGACAACCCAAGAAAAGCTACTGATTTTAGAGTCCTCAGAAAACCAAACACCCAGTGGATTGGAGTTCTCCAGCTCAAGTGCAGCAAAGCTAGGGCTCTGGTAGAATACACAGGGATTAAGCAGTGGACTTAGAATACTCTTTCTGAAGATTAGTATAAGATTTCTTTCTAAGATAACATAAGCATGTCATGAGTCACTCCCATTTCTTTTAATCATCAATATTTTTCTGCACTGCCATTAATCTAATCCTAATTTTCTGACTCCTAGGGAAACATCCCATTAGGTTTTGTTTTGGTGTAACCCCTTTTTCCCCACACAGACTTGTTGTATAATTTGCTGGTAACATATCCACCAGGGAATGAAACACAGAATTTATCTGACGTTCCTAAACTACTGCCCTGGAGCAGATGTGCCACCACAGAAGATTTTCAGATTATCAGGAGGGGGTAAGAGGAATGTCACAGCCTCTGCCAGTCTATGTAGGGACATTTATCAAAAGGACAGCTGGTATAAGACTGCTAAGTTCTCTTCCTCTGATGCAACAAAAGGTACTTTTAAAGTGTTTTAAAGCAATTAAGTTGAAGCTTATTTCTCAAAATACAATAGAATGAGGATTTAATTCTTTCTGCTGATGAAGTTGTTCCCTTGATGCTGAAATAGCTTCAGAAACATAGTATTATACTTCCTCTCCCACTTTCTGGTACTTAAAGGATGGCTACAAAGATGGAGGCTCCCTTTTTACAAGGAATCATGTGGAAAAGATGAGGGGTAACAGGTGCAAGTTACACCTGAGGAGATTTTGACTGGACAAAAGAGGACAATTTTTCACAATGAGAACAGATGATCCCCAGATCAGCCATTGGAATAATCTCCCCAGGGAACCGGTAGGTTCCCCAACATTGGACACTTAAGATTCATCTGGATGGGGTACTGGCCCATCTTACCTAGACTGAGTTTTTGTCTAGACAGGAGCTTCTGTCAAGAGAGGTTGGATCAGAAGATCCTTGAGGTCCCTTCCAACCAGGTATTCCAAGAGTCTGTGATTCTCTCTGTCTCCACATAAAGCAGCAGCTATTTCCATTAGATATACTGCTCACAAAGCACTAAGACAAGAGGCCAGAATCATGATGTACTGCCCCAACAAAACATCAGGCTATTTCTTAAGAGAAACAGGAGTCTGTTTTCTTGAGGGCAAGGAAGCTTCTCCACTACGCTGGCAGGGGAGAAAACATCTGGGGTGTCTCACTGACGAGCAACAGAACAATTAAACACTTAAGAAAAGTAACCCATCAGCTTGTGGAGTAGAAGAGATTCACATTTTGTATCTCAACATGAAACGGTGGCAGAAAAGTGCGCAGACAGTAATGAAACCTCAGAGTGCAATCCCTCAGTCGTGAACAAGAAACTGCACCTTTCATCTGACAATAAACAAATACAACTCGTGCAAGAAAAGGGGATAAAATCTACATAAGAAAAGAAGCAGCAGGGGAAATTAGTCTGTAAAAGCTTCATTCCTAAGATACTTCTGCATCTGGCACGGGTCGAGAACCAGGTAAGACGCATGAAGGAGAAAGGTTGTGATGGGCATCCATGTCGCCAGAGCTCTGGAATGCTGCAGCGTATGTTTAAGGAAAGCCCCTCTGAGAATTGCAGGATCCACATGGCACGGTGCACACATGGTGCACAGTACACCATTATCTGAGGAGCAGATCTGAACAAGGAAAACATCTGCATCTCCTCCTGTTTACATGGCTACAATTTCTCCTTCAGGAGGGAATTAGGTGCCCCATCCACATTGTGTGCTGGCTAGCGCTAGCTCCACTTTTCCTCTGGAAGGGATTTTTCTTTAAGGACAAAAGCTGCTTTGAGAGTTGAACTTTAAGCTATTCTGCTCACAATGTACTTCAGTGACATTAAAAAATAATTTTTTTTAAAAAAATTAAAAATCAGCTTTGCTACAGTTTTTCTGTGTTGGCTTATTAAGGAAATATTCACACTTTTTCAATGTGCTATCGATGTTGGAAAGCCGCCAGGAGATGAACAAAACTGATCATGCATATATAAGTACCACAACAGCCCTGACAAAAATAACATTTAACCAAAGAGCAGGCGCCCGTGGGGCAAAGGCGTGTGGGCTTACCCATTTCGCTGTGCATGACTTGGCTGCCTAATACATATTTTGCATCAGCTTCTGACCCGACTTTGTTCACATCAAACCCTTGTAAGAAGATCAACGAGCTCTTGGGAGGATATGAAATTACTGACACAACAGAACCCACATAAGCCATAACTTAATTCAGCCAAGTGTCCTTAGCTGGCCACCTTTTCCTAGAGTATTTCCAGCTTCCAGAAATTTTCTGGAAAGCAAGAGACCAATATTTAAGAGTCAGTAAGTTTACCTAGAGTTTTACACTACTTATGTCTGTTTATCTTTTTTCCATATAAGGTTCCCATGTGACAGAAGAGCAATTTGCAACTGATACCACTGAAATACATGACTTTGCATAGATTACCCACTATGGAGCAGCATAGAGATATTTCAAGCTAGCTTAAAATAAACTGGCTTGAGCACAAGAAATGGGTCTAGACATAACAACATGGAGCTCTGCCATGGCTTCTTCTATCCCAACAAGGACCAAAAGCAACTGGCACAGCTTGCAGATACGTTAGGTTTGGATTGGTGCCTACCTCTGAGTCCAGCTTTGGATGCAAGGCTCTGTCACTCCTACCCCATATCTTTGAGCAGGCATTTTATTCCATTTTAATAGCACTTCTGCAGACAAAGTTTAGACTCCTGCTACCCATGTCCTCAGTGCACAGACACTTGTCACCAGCCCATGCAGCAATACCCACACCAACATCAAACAATGAGCTGCACTGGAACTGCAGGCGTCCTGCATCACTGCCACCATGAGCAGGGGTCACTATTTTTAAAAGTAAGGAATAAAGTTCTCATCACCTTGAAGGGGGATTTAAAACTAAGGCAGAAGGGGAAATGGGAGAGAAAAAAAGACTTGACTTTTCTCCACATCTGTATGGCACAGGAAATTGCCCTCTGAGAGTATCTGGTTCTTCTAGGACACAGATATTGTAACAACTGGGAAAATAGGAAAATGATTCAAACTGAAATCAAACTGGAAATCAAACTGAAGAATCAAACTGAAAATTAGGCATCTGAGAAATAAAAGGATATTTTAAGTTATACTAATAGTATTGAAGTTGAAAAACTATTTTGTAAGATATTCAACCCCGTCTCCTCTTTTGGCCAGAGAAAATACAAACGAAGTGTTCTTAAAACTGCAAAAAACCGAAGGTGACCAGACATGAAATTTCTGATAATACAGGAAGAACATACCTAAACCCCAGAGTTGAAAGACTAAGCATTTCATATACTTTCAAAGAGCAAACCCATACTCAATCGTTCATGAAGTTTAGCTCTTGGCAAATTCAGGGATACCTTTTTTTTCTGGTTTTAAAGTAGTTCTTAAATATCACCTCCACAACACCACATAAACAAATGATGCACTCGTATGCATCGAGCCATGTTACACAATTTGCTAGACCAGGATTTCCTGAAGTGTGCTCACAAAAGAGGCCATATAGAAGAGGATTTCTCTCCACACACACACTACCTAATTTAACCTTCAGTTGCTTCTGTATTTTAATATTTTTCTATGCTTCAGTTCGATTTCTATTCCACTCCCTCCCCCAACTCAAGAAAGGAATCTAGAAATATACAGGGTAAGTCCAGGAAAAACTCACAATTTATTACAGAGGCTTACTTAAAAGAAAAAACAGCCGCAATGGATTAATGTATTTCCTTTCCCACAGCTTTTTCCCTTAAACCATAACTGTGCATATTTACTGCGCCTCTTCCATCTGCCAGTGGCATCGTGCTGACACATCCAGCGCACAGGCTGCGGGGACTGACAGCGAGGAGACAGGCCCCACCACTGCTCTCAGACTTCGTGATTAATATGGCATGAAGCCTGGTGAAAAGCCACACTTACAGCCATCGCTGACTATCAACAGTGACGCAAATCCCTGTTATTCCAGCCGTTTATCCCAACCGTGAGTCATGTCTTTAACAACAGAAAATGCTTACGGACAAACACCAAACCAGATTGTTGACAAAAGCTTAAATCAAGGGCTATAAGCAGATCTGCTCTTTTTTCTTACACAAAGTCCTGCATAGCCTGTGTGGTGGAAGAAGAAATGGCTAATGTAGGCATTTGCTTTTTCTTTTGTGAAAAGCAGTTTAACCAAGGAAGAAGTACTTACTTTTTTACAGGGTCAAATTGAGTCCCCATCACTCAGAGTTTATCCTCTGAACCCAATCCTTTCAGCAGAGATAGATAGGTATAGATATATATAAACACACACGCATTTGACAATATGGGAAGTGTTACTGATAGATAAGTTATGTAAAATGATACCACACACTATAATAATTTTTAAACTTATTCTTGGATTCTGGAGGTTTCTGGAAGAGATCATCCAGCCACACTGTCACTCCAGTGCCCCAAAGTGACAAACCCACTAACTGCAGCAATGTCACAGCATTTCTCCCTACAGTTGGTGAGCTCTTTGCAAACCTCTCTCCAGCCTAACTCTGGCCTGAATAAACCTTGCTCCTCCCCAAACTGAAAAAACTATGTAAAAGCCTGTGAGTTACTTCCACAAAGTAAACTTTGAGAAAATATGTTTCTCTTCTTGTTTGGGATGGCAGGTCTGGTTTTGTGAGGGTTATTTCTCAGATGTCACTCTTAATTACTAATAAGCACACTGGCTTCAGAAGTCCTCTGGTTTTAACAGGGGTTCCAGCCCTCTCTCACATTTCCTTTCTTTCTAAAACTTTCTACATGAGTTATGGAGAATCCCAGTTGCAAGTGGCTGAGATGGGCAACCTTAGAATTAAACACAACCATTTTAGCATCTTGATAAAGCCACTGAAACCCACGTGTAAATCCTGATTGTCTAGAAAGCTGGAATAGAGCTTAAACCACCTTCTGAGGGTTTAAGTAACGCAGTCTCCCTTTGCTGAGACCAGTAACTGAGCTTTGTGACACAGGTGCTGATTCACTAGAAATCTACATCAGACTTCTAAGTTTGCTGTGCAGATGTCACCAAAAACACCCAGCCTCAGATACTTCTAACTGGGCTTTACACTCAAAACCATGGCCTGAACACAAACAGCCCCTTCCCTCTCCCCAAGAAACATCCAGGCAGGTGCCTTTTCCTCAGTTTCCTATTACCATTAATGACCCACATGAATGTTCTTCATGTTCATTTAAAAAAAAAACCAACCAAAAAAGAGGCACAAGCTTTCTTAACTCTGTCATAAACCACATTCATTTGCATCTTAGCACAAAGATGACTCCCATGTGCAGCACACCAGTCTCATCTGTCATCAAGCTGTAAAAAAATAACCCCAAAAAACCCCTCATGTCTACTGATCTTGACAGGCTAGGAGGTAAGAACATGACTTTTGGTCAAGAGTGTCAGATGATATGGAATCTCATAAGAAATATCACCCATTGCTGTTCATAAACACAAGCTTGGTTTGGCTATATTCAATTACAAGCAAAGAAGGATAATTAAGCAGGTCATGATATGGAATGACTAAAGCATGTGAAATCTTATTTATGTGCTCTGCACCTGTGTTTTCTATGGTTTACATTTTAATACTGATCTTTTAAACTGCACACAGGGAGTATTCCAGTTCATTCACATGAGAGAGTAATTTGTTCTATTTTTAATCAACATGCAAACAAAAAGGATGCAAAACACTGCAGAGCCTAACCAGTAGCCAAAAATATATTGGTAAATTACTATTAAATTGTTAACTATTGTCTCAAGGCAACCCAAGTACTCCCAGAGCTAGGCTATGTACACAATTCACTTGTTGGTGTCATTCCTCTCCTTTGTTACGATCATGATTATCATCTTCTCTGTCATGCTTCAACTCACGTTATTTAATTCACAGTATTATGGGAACCTCTTTGTCCTGGTTTCAGCTATGATGGAGTTAATTATTTTTAGCAGTGGATGGAATGCCATGTTTGGGTGTTAGGATGAGAACAGTGCTGATAGCACCCTGATGTTTCTGGTTGTTGCCGGGCAATCAAGGACCTTTCTCAGTTCTTCATACTTCCTTACTAACAAGAAAGGAGGGGACGCAGCCAGGACAGGTGACCCGAACTGGCCAAAGAGGGTATTCCATGCCAGTTACGTCATGCTCAGTATAAAGGGGGACTGGGGGGAAGAGGAGGAGACAACGCCAGGACGGGCAGTTTCTGGGTTCGGGGACGGCTCTAAGCTGTGCGGCCTGGGTTCTGTGGTTTGGTGAGAAACTGCATTGTGTATCACCAGTTTCATCTATTTTGTGCTTTAAACTTATGTTATTGTTATATCTAGTTTTCTGTTATTGTTTAGTAAACTATCCTTATCCCAACCTGCGTGGTTCTGGTTTCTAGGTTGTGGTTTCTTTTCCTCCTTTCTTCCTTCCCTTTTCCCCCTCCCCCAACTTTCCCTCCCCCTTCCTTTTAAAAGTACAAGCGACTGTGTGGGGTGCGGCCCTCGGCTGGGGCAAAACCACGACACTCTTGTAGATCATCTTTCAAATCAGACTGTAACTTCTACCCATGTAAAGCCACAACTGCGTTTTCCAACGGTCAGAGCAGCGAAACCACTCGATCCTTCCTAAAGCCCTCTAATCCTTAACAAAGTCTTTGAGGTAGAGGCAACCACTCTAGTTCGATGTGCACAGTGCCTATAGGAATGGCAGAGACCTCTCAGCCTCCACGAGACCGAAGCTGTAGCGATACCGAGGGCGAGAGCTCTGTCGGCGCAGCCCCGCGCACCGCGGGACACCTGCCTGCTCTGCCCACCGCCTCACGAGTGATGCCACCGCGGAGTGGGGGCAAGGAGCGCTTTTGCCTGGAGTCCCCTGACACACACCTATGGCCAGGTAGGTAACACGGAAGGTTTGCTGCCACTGCGAGCTCTTTTCCTAGCAGCCACAGACTGTTCCTGCTCTAAATACGGTGGGAAGGATAACATCCTTGAGCTTTTACTCAGTTAGCACACTTTTAATTAGTTATTGCAGTATTAAGATAGATTATCTGTAATTTCACTCTGTCCATAACCCTGTCTTTACTCTCCACAGATCTTACAAGAGTTACCAGATATTTTCCAGGTATTTTTGTTTTGCATTTCCCTAAGAAGTACTTGAAAAGAAAGTATTGAGAATCTGCTTGGATATAAAAGAAAAAAAGAAATCTAATACAAACTTGATTTTTTAATAAAGTCAGGTAGGTTTGAGCCTCCTAACCTCATCTCAACCCCCGTCACCCCCTTGAAAAAAAACCCCAAACAAGCCACCCCAAAACGTATACTGAAGAAAGAAGAGATTGTACAATATGCGTGTGTGTCTAGACAGAGAATTCGTGACATATGCGATGACTCTGTATTTCCATTCCATTTTAAAGGGTACGGGTAACACACTACGGTATTTTTGTATGGTGAACACTTTCCCCTAAGCTAGAAGGACAAAACTGGCTCCATAAATAAATTAAAAGTACAGCTAAACAACTGACAGAACATTAAACTCTTTTCAAGATTTTTAAACACATGCAAAGGAAAACAAAGCACATATCCTTTACAATTGTAAAATGCAACATGAAAAACTCAGTAAAACAGTTAAACATAATCATTAGTTGACTTCTGGATTACAATATGTGGATTCATGGCAGTTAACAATATTTATGTAATATATCTTTTATATATTCCAAACAAAATCTAACACCAAACACACCAAAGGATTGTCTGACATGAAAAGTCCATATTGTTCAACTGCTGTAGTATTATGACATTTAACTATAATATCAAAATGCTTTTTCACACAGTCCCTGTACCCTCTGGACAGCACCAAACACCGAACACCACTTACTGAGCTCAGTGAGGATTTCTAGAGGATTTACTTCACTTCCAGCATTAATAAAAATATATTTTAAAAGCAGAAACCATGTAACATTTTAACTGCTCTCATTTACTGATGAAACCCTTGTTCAAGCAACTCATTATTCTTCCCTGCCACCATTCAACGAGGTCCTTCATCTTCCCTACACTTTTGTTATACCATGCCTCTTCGAAACATAATTTTTTAGTAATTTTTCAAGTAACAGTTGACCAAAAATGATTTAAAGTGTCAATTCAAGCCATTTGTTACCATTTTTTTGAAAACAAGTTTCTAACATAAACAACTTACTTCTGGAGCAGTGACAAAGAATGAGATGGCTTTTAATTAAGATGTTTCTACTACTAACAGTCAAGGTCCCCGGAACGGTCACTGTATTGCTTTCCAACAAGGCGACAGCATAGCAGCTTCTAGCTCTATGTGCAACTCAAACCTCTCAGAACAGCAATACAGAATTACAAATTCCTTAAAGCTGGATGGATTGCCAGCAGTACAGCAATGGAAAAGTATTCTAAAAGTTATAGCAACTATGATACTTTCTCTCAAGTAATCAGAAAAAATTCTATTTATAGAAATTATATACAGGGGGTTTTGGGTTTAAGTGTTATCCATTTTTGTTTTGGTTTGGTTTTTGTTTTTCCCCTTCTTGCTGATATTTTATTTCACAGAAAAAGCAGTGCATACCCAGTTTTTGATTATGGAGGATTACTGAGCATTAAGACCGCCAGAAGAAAGAATGAAGGCAAACTGTGAGCCAGATTAACACAATTGCTCTGTCACCGGGATTTTGCCCCCACCAACTAATTTCATAGGGGTTTTTTTCCCCTTTAAAATATTATCTATTTCTTAAATTTAAAAATAGTCCTTTAAGCAACCTTATTGTTATTTTTATATGAACTTTTGAAGTGGATATGTCCAGTGCTATAGTTTCAGTATTTTGTAAACTTCTCTGTTAAGAGGGACGTCACCACCTCAGCCATAGTTTGTGGCAATTTAAAGATTTTCTCTTAAAATGACAATTACACAAGAGATTAAATTGAACATTTGTTCTTAATAACCAAAGCTGATTCCAAAACAATCCCATTTTAAAACTCTGAGCACACCATTCAGTCTTGTACTCGAGAAAAACACCAGAAACTCAGCTGACCAGAAAAGCAGCGAGTATCCTGAACAGTTGGGATTTACCATAAAAACCAAACCAAGAAGAATTAACACAGAATTGCCTCTCAATCCATACTGTATATCCTCCTTAACAGGCAGGGGTTCTTTGATGTTAAAACCATCAAACACAAGTCAAAGAACTTTTAAGATCATGTACTATCGTGAATGAAGAGCAGTGAATACAAAATACGGTCATTTACATACTCTCTAGTTTCAAGAACACAAAATTACAATGATTGCTGTCAACATTTCAATCTCAGTTTTTCTGCAAGCCTCAAAATTCGGGAAATAAAGATGACTAACTACATTTTATTATGAATACTTTCTAAAATATATTGTAACATGTATTCTAAACCAGATTATATTTCTATTAAGAAATCCCACATTTATTATATGCAGCTAACTAGGCCCTGTTTTAAACAACAATTTTTGAAATAGGAAATTGAGCATTTAAAAACTGCCTAGACATGTTTTACTATTACTGTTCCTGAAATCTAGGGGTGTTAAGAGCCAGGACATGATAACCCATTATTGTCTTTCCACTGCAAAAGAAACAAACAAAATACTAAAACCCCAACAAATCTTTTTGACATGATACACAGAGACCTAAGACAGCTTTAATCAAATTAAAAATCACTACTCATTTGAAACTGTTGACAGGATTCACCACCAGCATCTTTAGTTGAAAATGGAGACAGAGGAATAATTAATATGAAAAAGTCTAGGAACAATTTTCTTTTCACAAATTATCCACCAAAATATTTCTTCTTTTATTAGCTAGCCACTTATCTGTTGAATTACACTCCGTTAAACGCTGACTGATAATATGACATACTTGGGCCATTTTTGCTGCACATTGATCAGAGGAAACATTTTCAGGCTCTACCAAAAATTCTTAATACTCTTTTGGGCACAGAAGGAACTTAATCTGGTTGTGTGCTTCATGTTCTCTGCCTTTGTGGACATCTACACAAATGAAATCAACTTAAACAGAAAGCAAGGAACAAAAATAAAGGTGTATAATTAATGCATTTAGTTATGAAATTCTGAATGGATAGTGAAATGCACTAAAAATTCTCAGGATTTTTTATTTAATAACAACAACAACAACAGGTTAAACCATGTCCCAGAAGTTACTTGTTGAAATTCTTCTACAATTTTCCAAAGGAGGACTGGGTTCAGATTTTTGGGTCCAGACCCTCCAGTGGAAAATCTGCCCTAACACGAAACTCCCACACAAGTTGGAAACCCGGCTCCTAAAGGCATTTAGTCTATCAGAAACCAGCTCCAGTGATAAGCTTCAAATCCTGGGTCTAGTAACTCCAGGTGTTCTCAAAGCTGTGTTAGCGTCACAGATGGAGAGAGGATTTTTACCCTTCCCCACATCCTGTTTGAAAAAGCAGATGTAGGGGCTCCCTGGACCCTGACAGACAACTCTTTGTTCCCACTCTATTGGAGGGCGTCCAAGCATTCTTGCTAAAGAAAATGGGGTTTCTATGTCCCAGTTGTGCTACAGAGGAAAAAAAATTAGAAATAAAAAATAAAATCACTAATTCCACAGGCTCTTTAGGGGGCACTTACTTCTCCATGAGAATAGCCCAGGTTACCAACACCTCCACAGGTCTGGTGGCTGTTTTGTTTTAAGGTCGTTTTTGTTTTGTTTTTCTCTCAGGCACAAAAAATATAAGTGAACTAAGTTCCATGAACGTAACAGCTCTAAGATTTAAGATCCATCGATAAGAATTAATTGGGCTTGGGCTTTATTGCCCCACATCAGTTATTCAGTGAGGACTATTTGAAGTCACTAACTGGACACAACGAGATTCTTTTCCTGCTCAACAAAACCAAGATTCCTGTTCTTTCTTTTGGCCATTTTATCAAGAAATCCTGTATTTGTTTCATTCTGTGAGCTGCTTAACAGAGCTTAATACCAGACATTAACATCTATTTTACAGAGACACCAGAGAGGATGTGGAGGATTCCCTGGCATGTTTCTTCAAGCAAAGATATAGAAAAAACCTGCTAATTCTAAAAAGGAAATTTTCAAGCTCCAGCAGGACTAATAAGTAACAAACAGAAACCCCCAAACCAACAGCTTTCAGCGGTTTTGCATGCAAGTACAATTCTGAACAGAAGTCTCTCAAATAATTTTTGGTACATCCTCACTGTGACATGTGATGAAGAGACAGAAAGGAATATAAAATGCATTCATGTGTTCCTGGAAAGGAAGAGTTTGTGCTCCCTGCTGCTCTTTGGGGGTAATAAGATGTTTATTGGTATAATAGGATTTCTAAAACTGCATTATTTGCTTAGTTATAGGTTTATAATGTATATGCTTTGAATGAAAAGGTATGTGTAAAGAACTGTTAAATAACTAATTAATCCTAAGAAATATAATTCTTTCCTAATTTTATTGTTTTTATACCTTCATAATGTCTTCGTAGTATTTTTAAAATATTAATAAACCTCAAGTCTCATCAAGGTGATATTTGATATATTCTGTAAATGAGTAATTTGCAGCTTAAACTTCCAGTGCTGTATGCAGCGGGTCAGGGACAGTACTGAGAAGTTTAGCTCACAGTTCAGCAGCTCTGGTCTTTGGAGAGACAACGCTACATGAGCAATAAGACTATTAGGTCTTCTTTGCCATTCCATTTACTGGGAAACTTTACACTCAAACCATATTGAACATCAGTGGTAAAGTCTGCTAAGAAGAAACTTGAATAGTTTTCACTCCTGCTAAAATAAAAGTAGAAAAATTGGATCATTGCTTTAGGAAACAAACCTCGAGTGAATGGACATACTTCAAGAGCCTGAAAACTGGGGTTTGGGAAATTGAAGTCACCATGACAAACATTAACATAGAAAATATCAATATGTTGCAGATGTTAAGCCATTTCTACTAACCACATGAACATTTTAGCTGTTAAAATTCTTAAAGATAGGCGGCTTAAAGATGAAATCCCAATTCTCTAACTGGAGAGGTAGAGAGGATCTGGCTGGGACCAGAGCAGCTCATTCTCTACTATAGTGTTTGTTTTTTTCTTCTTTCTTTCCCCTCTAAGGTTTTTTTGGGGGGTTGTTGGGTTTTTTTTTTGATAATGGTTTCAAGATAGGTAAATTACAGTAAGAAAAGACAAAGACTTCCATATGGCAGCCGTACAGATCTCTAACCAGAAACCAGACATAATCCTCTGAAAAACAAACTGTACACTTTTAACGGCTAAACTTTTGGGATTAATCGACACTTAAAATCCACAGGATTAGAGAGTGCTTCAGAGAAGTCTATGCTGCTAAACTTCAAATTGTCATAAGAGCATTTAACAGATCTATGTAGCCAGAATTACCAACTCACAGGACAAGGAGTGACCGAGTTACACGATTTGGATTTTTTAGTTAACACAACAACTAAGACTATGTAGTTAATACAAAAGTGATGCTCATGGGGGTGACTGCAACAAAAACAATTTATCATAATAGTAATTGGCAAGATACGCTGTCAACATTTTCCTGAAGGGTATGAAGATCTTTGTCATTACAGGACAAACAGGGGCATAATTATGCTATGATTTATTCTGGAGTTTTAACTTCATTCCTGTTTTTCTCTTAAGTCTAACAGAGGAATTATCTATAATGATAAAAATAAGAAATACAACATCAAGGAAAATCTGTTCACCTCTTTTAACTACTTTTTAATCTTGATCAATACCAACATGTAGCACTTGTTTTCATTCACTACAGAAATATTCTGAGTCAGATTATCTTTAGTCATTTCATTTGAAATCATACATATTCCAAACAATTCTTTCCAACTATTTTAAACCAGTTCACACAAAACTCCATTAGACTAATAATGCAGGTAACGAAAGTTTAGACATACAGCAGTTAGCACATTGAAGATGTCCAGGGAAGAACTCACGAATGAGCTACCAGAGTGTGTGAACTACCTCTGTGATCACCATGTTTCCTTCCACGAAGGATGAAAGGTGAAAAGAATTTCAGTTTTCCTCTGTTAGAAGCAGTATCTCTTCCTCATACAGAGATCTGCATCCACTGCCTAATGAAATTATGTAGATGCAGGCATTAAATTCTATCTTCTTTGAGGCTTCACTAGTGCAAGTTCAAATACATATTATTTGTCACCTTAATTTTGGTTTTCAGGTAGAATTTGTCACTTTTGCTGATTACACACTGATTGTTCACGTTGGTAGGCATGCCAATGAATAAAAAACCTCAGTAAACACTGAACAAAAAGAGAATCCATCTTTTCCATGAGGAAAATATTCCTGTAGTATATTTTCCGTGGTATGATTAAGTTGAAGAAACAGAGGCAACTTAACTATTATTTATATTTGTATACAATCTGGATACACTAAACAGCATTCATTGTTCATGCATTTTTCATTTCCTCCTTCAAAGTCCTGCGTAAATTTTGCAACTGTGTCTTTAGTTAGGGAACCTTTTACCAGTTAAATGCCTATATTTAAAAAAACCCTGTTTCTTCTCTCTCCCTTTGCTCCCTCCCTTCCAGTAAAGGAAGAGTTGTTGTGATAGGAGACCGAACACAGAGGAAAAAAACTACCATTTTCCCAAATCATGGATATTTATCTGTATTGATACCATAACAAGAAGCAGCTATGCACAACTTCTTATGAGATTTTTTTTTCTTTTGAAACCACACTCATAGTTTCTTCTGGAAAACTGCATTCTTTATAGCTGCAGGTTTCTTAAAATTTTCAGTTACAGTTTGTTTACATTACCTTGTTCTAGTTCTAAGCCCCAACTTAAATAAAGCTGATTAAAACATATCATTTCTTAGATATGTAATTCTTTATTAATAACCCACAAAGACAAAGTAATAACTCTGCAGTTAAACTGCTTTGCTTCCCACACTGCAGGGTCCAAGAATTTGGGGCAGAGGAGCAATGTCAAGCCAAGACACTAAATGGTTAAACGAAGCAATTAATTTAACACCAAGTGAGTCAATCTGCCTACTATCTGGCTCCAACAAAGACCAAGCATTCTTTTATGTATTCTAATGGGTTGGACAGAATTTTATGTGCTCCTCCTATTTGCTATTTTCAAACTTCCCTCACTTCTTTACCTTTATCAAGGTGTGTAACTGAGTTTTCTCATCTTTAAAAAAATTCACATAAGTAACTTTTACTTAAATAAAGCACAACATAATTGCAGTGGTCCTCCTTAAAAACAAACAAAAAAATTAACAAACAGGTAATTTTATTAAAACAGTCAATGTAATTAAAAATTTCCCAAAAGCAGCAGAAAAATACTTTTCCTGAAAATAGACTTATTAAATAAATACTTTCTACACATATTTATTTATGTTTAATACTTGCAAATTACTTATGTAGCACTGATTTATACTTTTACTACCTCTTTGTGTAACAAAGCACTGTTGAAGGCAGCACGGTTATCTATGGCTCCCTGGTCTCACTAGCAGTGTTCTTCCCCCAGTCTTGTCCCACAATCCCTGCAGCTCGCTGAGCAAGTTTAATGAGCATCCTCAAAAATAGAAAAAGAAGTTCGTGACTTGTCCTATCTAGGTGCTTTAAATACCAGCACTATCGAGCAGTCACCCCAGGACCCAGGAAAGATACGAACATGTTGCCAAGAAAAGCAAAAATGAGATAAGGTCTTCAGTGCCCACCCCTTGACCTGACAAAATCCAGAGTTTGATACTGGTCTCCAGGTCAAAAATAGACCGTCTGCATCTGGAAGCAGCAGAGAACATTTCCACAGTTATCTCATTATTAGTTGTTTTGCAAACCACATTAAGCACTTCAGGTAACGGCATCCCTATCTGCTGCAACCCCTTTGGGAATAACCCCGTTTGAGAAACAGCATGTTTGCAAAGGGCGATAGGAACAAGTAAGAAAAACAAATCCTACTTTCAAGTCCCTTCTCTCATGTCTGTGCATTATGCTTTCGATAGAAGTGGATGTCTTATTTGCAAATGCCACCAGCATCCCATTCGCAGTAAGAACTAAAACCAACACACACAGACCTTCACCTGCCTTTGCTAATCAACACAAAACTACACACCAGAGGCACAAATGCTTCTAACGAAAGATGAAATAGCCTCAGACAGCAGCAAGATGCCCTATGTTCTCTTCCTTTTTATGGACCTAGGAAGAAAAATGCCATTAACTATTAAATGTCACTCTAATTAGAACAAACCAATATCATTAAACAAATACACTACCTTTTCTGATTCATAATCTTTGCTTTTGGGCTTTTCCTCTTACTGATAAAAATTCAGTCATTCCCCATGCTCTTGCTGAGCACTCACACAAGTTAGCAAGGCTCAACTGCGTGTGCTGTCCAAGCCAGGACAGCTTAAATCTCAGCCAGCCTGGGAGCCAGGCAGATAAGCACTGGGCTTTGCAAAGTTTATCTTCTGAAAGGGAACAGGGTGCTTGAAGCGGAACTTAAGGCCAGGACAGCCTGTAAATCAATGTTATGTTACAGTTTGTAGATTGACGATCAAGTAAATGCACTGACAGATGACAAGATCATCTGCCAGGTTCCACTAGATGCTACCAATCGTTAATCAATACATTTGATCTATTTAGAGTAGGCAGGTATTGGACCCACACTTTCTCCACCGCAGAGGTTTATCATTTCATAACAAAATTAAATAAACCAGATTCTGAGATATGCAATTTAATTAATAGAAAGGTGGTGTGTTTTTTAGCCAAAACACACAGATTTCTTTGCAAAACAGCAGAACAAAGATTTTCCCATTGCAAGGCTGTCTTGCATAAGAAACTTTTTTTTAAGGAAAATCTTTGGGTTTATTTTAAAATATTTTCTACAGTATAGATTCTATAAACTGAATACTTACAGATTTTTTTAAGACTATGCAATAACAAATTTCTATTTTTTTTTAACTTAAAGATCAGAAATCAAGTTTTGAAAACACTTTCCAAAGTTGTAATAGTTTAGGAATTCTGCATCATGGCTAGATCACGTTGTTGCATAAAGACATTTGTTTCACTGTAAAAAGTACTGAAGGCTGATTATTTTTCATTTTAAAACCATACAAGGAAAAAAAACTCCTGCTTGCATTTTCCTCAGAATCTTTACTAAAGAAAATGCTACCTATAACTTTGCTATTTAACAGAAAACTTCAGAAAATATTTAGTATTTGACTTTCAAAACCTTATAGTGGGATTCTGAGGTACTGAATAGTTTCAGAGAGAAGAAAAAATTTTATTAAATGAAGAGGAAAATCATCTGTATATAGTAACCGAAAGGATAGGAATTATTCAGCAGTACTTAACTACTCACATTTGATAAAGTATAGAAGAGGACAAAAATTCCCTGCTAAAACAGAAAAATTTCATGGAATAATGATGCTAATTTTGTCCTGAATGTGTAGTGCCTCTTATTTATAACATTTGTATTCACAAATTTAAATAAATTAGTTCATTACATGCCTGATTTTAAAAAAACATTAAATTACTGAATGTAAAAAAAAAAATTCAAGGTTTTTCCTGTATGTGCTCTGAAAAATAATTCAAAATAGCACCAGATTCAGACATGTCTAAATAGCTTTCACGTTATGCATGTTCAGTTTAGAAGTGATAAAGAATTTGACCTGCCAGTCTCCAATATGGGATTCTAACCCCAAAGGGACTTCCTTTGACAGAAAAGGAAACTCCTGCTTTTGGAAGAGGGTTTTCTCAATGACACACAATCTTCTTGATGGGATACAGACAAATGTATTTGTACATTTATTTTCCTTCTGCAGCACATAAATATAAAAAGGTGAAACAATTTAAAATAATAAGCTAGTATGTTCCAGAAAGTAATAGCTTCTTGATTCAATTCTTTAAATTTCTGTGCTCAATGTATCTAGAGAGATACAGAGAATATGCACAGACATATAGAGAACGGGATGTTTTGCAATCGCCTTTGAGAGCAGAGATACACCAGCATGATAGGGGAAGCAAGAATGAGTTGTAACGTGAACAAGTGTGAGACCCTATTTTGTTTAATGTAGCCAAACAGCAAACATTTGATTACAGTAAAATGGTCTGATGTGCACAGTATGCTACGGCTGGCTGATGGATAAACACAAGCGATTATCCATTTTGCTCATCCCGTCCACGCTGCAGTGTCCCATCACTCCCCCCACAACCAATTCAAAGGAGTCCCTGCAGAGAACAAGACTGTTGGACATTTAGCAGTTTGATCTTATCTATTATCAATGGGGGGGGAAATGAGCAATATAGCTTGTTGTCCTGTTCTATGCTTTCTGCAAAACTTACTATTTTTTTTTCTATAAAGTAGAACAAAAGACTGAACAGACCATGTTAAAAGACTGCTTCATAAAAACCTCAACCTTTAAACAGAAAAAAGGTGAGGTTAATACATACAACCTGATGCTTAAAGACTGAAATAAGTGATTTATGCAGAAGAGGTTTCTGGTTTGCTCTGTGGCTTTCCTATAAACGTTATGGCTTGACACAGCTAATTTAAATAAACACAGCTTCTAGGAAACAATGACAAAATACAGCAGTGCACCACTGATTAACAAAAGTTGCCTAAATGGGATTAATTAGAAATTGGGGACTGCGGTAGAAAGAAAATTAAAATGTAATTGAGCATTTTAAAGGAACATTTGCAACATTTAAAAAAAAAAAATCTTACTGGCATCTGAATAATTTTTTAACCTACTGCTGCTAAAATGATCTTGCACTACTCCTGCAACTGAAAAGTTACATGGAAGTATTTTAATGGTGTTATGCATAAAAATTTTACTTCTAGACAGACAGCTTTTACACTTACAATGTTTTTCTCTTAAAATTAGAAGATGACTGTGAATTCACAAAAAATCTTAAAAACACTGTATTTCCATCAACTGACTCTCCTACTGGCAAGTACCACTTGAAACTGTGATCCTATTTTAAAAGCTGTCCCAGTGTAACAGAATCAAACTCAGAGTATCTTAACAAATTTCTCAAGTTTCTATGACTAACAGTGTATCACAGAGTGGATAGTTATGGGCTAAATGCCATCCTGACCTTTTGCTCTTACAGCTATGAGACCTGTGGTCTGTGCACTGAGCCAACACAAAATCTGCAATTACAGCAGCGATCTGCACGCCAAAAATCCTCTGAGGCAGGATTTCGACTTGTTTTATAGTCTCTTGAAAACACGGGAAAGGCTTCCTTCCTCCTCCCCAGGAACACAGAATCACTGGGTTGGAAAAGACCTTTGAGATCGTCGAGTCCAACCGTACCTGTCCTCTACTAAACCATATCCCTGAGCAACTCGTCTACCCATCTTTTTATACATCCATGGTCAATGATCAACCCCCTCCCTGGGCAGCCTGTTCCAGAGCCTGATAACCATTTTGGTGAAGAATTTTTTCCTAATGTCTAATCTGAACCTGCCCTGGCACAGCTTGAGCCCATTCCCCCTCATCCTATCACCTGTCACATAATGTCTTTTACAGTTGTTCCCTCCTTCATCATCAAAGCCAATTTTTTTTTTTTTGAGTAGAGACCGTATAGTGCTAGAAAGCTGCTGTTGATAGAGCATTTCCAGGCCTATGATAAATGTTACATTTCCAGAACATAAAATTTTCCTTTTCTATCAGCTTTGAAAATCTCTGGCCCCTCTCAGAAAAACAAGTGGTGAATCTCCATTCCCACTGTCTTAAACCAAGTCAGCAGGCTGGATTTCTGAGCAAAAATCTTTCCAGGTGTCAAATATGCTGTGATTCTCTATGGCCTTTCTTGCAAAGAGGAAAAAGCAATGGATATTTCATCTCTGTGCTTTATACATGAGGTTTTATCTCTTGAGGAAGAAGCAGCCAATTCTTAAGCAAAAAAAAGCTAAAACCAAAGAAGGTTTTGTAGAAGAGAAACTAGGGATCTGGTAGATCAGGACATGGCTGCTCATCAGGAAGACTAGAAAGAGTTTGTGTGGGAGAAAACGTGAAGAAAAAGTTGCTGGGGTATAAGAGAGGAAAGGGAGAAGGGCTGTGGATGAAGGGCGTGAAAGCACCATTCTTTCAGGACTCTTTCCCTTCCTCTGTCCCCACTCCCAGCCCTTATATTTCACCGGTGAGCCCATTTTCCACACAGTCTGCAAAAGATGAAGAGAAAGGGGCAAAGAGCCTCTGTAAAACTGAGCATCACAGCCCTCCCCCCTGGACTGGGAGGAATACCTCATGAAAAATGTGATTAACTCTGTTACTCTGCAATTTCCAAAAGCCACTGTCATTAATTTTGTTCCACAGGACAAGCCGTAGAAATCAGAGCAGCAAAGGACATTAATCGCCAGCAATACCTCAGTGAGCAAGGACAGCCTGAGTCAATAAACGAGCCAGGACTGAGCGACTATGAACAACAAATGCTCCTCACAAGCAGCCAAACGGAAGATCATCAGGAAACTGTAAAATGAAACATGTGCATCATGTAAACCTCCCTTCTTTCCCTCCCCTACCAGGGGATGTTTTGACACTCAACTGGAGAATTCCCCAGAGACGTGGTAAAGGAAAAATAAGCCCAGCTACCAGACAAGCAATGCCATGCGTGATACAAAACAGATGAGGAAGTCACAACACCACAAGCAAACATGGCACAACCATCAAATCAACAGTTGTGTTGGAAACTGCTCCACTTTCCAGTGTTTCTCGGCTCCTGTTCCATATATATAGGGTAGAAAGCACCATGACAGATCAGATCAACCAGCCCAGTGATCTGTGTACTACCAATGGCAACCTATGTGCAGCTGCTCCATGAATGATAAGACAATCACAAGATACTAAACCCACTTCAGGAAATTTTCTCCTCCTTTCCAGAAGCTAGTTAATACCATGTATTCAGTTGTCTTTTGTTATTCTTCTCTTCATCCAACTTTTCCAGGCTTAGAATAGCCAAAAGAAGTTCCTACAAACCCACTCCACAGGCTAACTGCTAGTAGACTGAAAACTCCCTCTCCAGCCTTAATCTCCCTTGAAGACTTCTTGGATGTGGGTTCAAGTGAAAAACCCCACACAGCTGGATGTCAGGATGCACGGGGAGCTTTCGTTCTCCGTGTACTCCTCAAATCCTGCCTCTGCACAGCAAGACTGCACCTGTCCCAATGCAGTACCCCTGGCGCCTTCAATTAATGCTGAGAAAATCCTGAGCTAAGTGCCTACTTAAATTTGATGGGTTTGCCATTCAAATGATGGTCTGTTAGCCTAATAAAAGCACTGGTTAGTAAACAACATTATTGCACGAACCCTGGCAGAATTATGAGCAACTGCAAGCTGCAATTATTTGACCTTAGACACCATGCCCACACAACCAGTGATGCTAGTGATGTGGTTTTATTTCAGATCAATGCAAACAACAACAAATAAACGTTCCCATCTCTTCTCTAAAGAGGAGGAATCGAAATTATGCAGAGCTGCTGGAGGAATTTACAATTGAACAGATGTAAAGTACTTCGTCGCCCTGAAGAACATGGAATTCACTCACCGAAGTATGGCTTGAGCTAAGCTAATCGGAGCTGCGTATCTAGTTCTTGCAGAGCTTTGAGTGGCAATCAATCTTCCTGCATTCACCAACAAGTGATTCGCTAATCTGCAGTTTTCATAACATAATAAAGCACATTTGGATTAACCAGCAATCGTCATAACAGCCTGATGAGCTTCCTAAAGTCTCTTGGTTACTTACTGCCTATGACAGAGTATATACAGTGCCGTGAAACAAACTGGGCAGTATGGATTACATTATGTTCTGCCATCTGGAAAACGTTACAAGATAATCACTAATACTGTGAAGTCTCCTGAATCTGTTCTTCATTTATAATGTAAGCATTTGAGCTCCAGAAAGAGCACCTGAAGAGTGATTTGTAAAATATGTTACTGAAATCCTAAGTAGGATATTGTTTTAAATAAAAACCATATCTGAGTACAAATTTGAATTTCGGCGTATATCCTTAACCAATTATATACCAATGCAAACCTCCACTGATAAATTGTCTTACTAAATCCATTCTTGCGGTGGATTAGTTAGCTCAGAGCAACCATACTGGGATCCAGCTTTCCTGGACCAGCAAGGTGATTTGACAACTCCCCAGTGACTGGTCAGCAACTTCGGTTAGGTATGCAGTGAGATACAAAAGTGTGATGGCATTTGACAGCAACACAGAAATTTAAGGTCACTGCTCCAAACAGCTCAGTGAGTGGGTGGGATGGGTTAGCAGTAGACAGTGTCACTGCAATCAGGGGGGCTATAGGTTATTACTGTGCTATATGTTATTCCTGTGCTGGTAGGGGCAGAAAAAATCTGCTCCTGGTCAGCTGATGCAGAGAAATGCTGCCCGAAGAAGGCACCAGAGAGCAACTCAGCAGCCAAACGTTGTGTTTTGTATAGTCACAGTTGCCTTTAGTATCACCCACTTTTCCCATCAGGAATGCCCAGCATCCTATGTTATTTCTGGCCCATGATGCGCACGCTGCAGAGCTCGCTCTCACTGCAAGAGAAGCCAGACATGCTCCTTGCCAGCAAGGGACTAGCACCACTTCTGACATGTGAAGCAAAGTTTATACAACAGCACTTAGATCCATTTCTGTGAAAGTTGCTCCGTGGCTGAAAGCCAACAAGGGTCACCACCACGTAGCAGTTTAGTTTCGCAGTGGATCCCCTTTACAGATAGCCCTGGGCTGACACATCCCACTGTGCTCCTTGAAATATCTTTTTCCAGGACGACAAAGCCAAGCCCTTGGCAAGGCAACCTGTGGAGAGCTCAACAAATGACACCTCTGGGCTGGCTTTCCCCGTCATTCCCATCTTACTTTCAACACTTCAGTACCCTTAAGGGAGATGTGCAACAAGGTTATTATCTACAGGTCAATAAAACGTATTGATGGATGTGTATATTTATATAAAGATACTGTATAGATACATAGAGTGCATATGCATGCACTCTATGCAAAGCCATACAACAGTCTCAATTCTTCCACAATCCCCAACTCTCCAAACAATTGGGTCAGGCTAACCCTATCAAAAATTCATTACAAATGCAGTAAAACCTATAGAAGTTGCTATAAGAAGGTGCTACAGGCCATGCAATAACCTCAAATCTCAACTGACAGAAAAGCCAAAGCATTGGGGGCAGATTTGGAATGGTTCAGATCTGTTTGTTTTTAGAGTCACACCCTCAAAATACAAAGATCTTTTCCATCATATGAATGCTTTGACTGTGGCCTAGAAACTTGGTAAGAAACCAATGGCTCTGTTGGACAATATGGTTTATCATGTACATCATCATCATAACACAACTTTTACTCAATTCTCTGGAGCACAGGTCTTTTTGGAGGACACAACAGCTGTGTGGGAGACCACAATGGAGTATTGATATGTTGGGAAAGGTTCACAATATCAGTAGCTAAAAGTATGAATCATCTCTAAAATAGGAGTTCATTAAATAAATGAAATTGTATATAAGTGTGCACACAAACATACCAAAACATACATGTGCACATAAAAATGTTGATCTGCTGCACACATCAGGATGAAATAGAAGTTTCCTATTCCACCTGTGTGGTGTGCTACACAAGAAAGTTATTTCCTCTGGTTTCATTATTAGGCCACATGACAGGAAACTTTGTGTTATTTTGTACGTTTTAGTGAACACCACTTTATGACCTGACTCTTGAGTTTTATTACCCATTTAAATAAATACATTTCATTTACCAGTTTTGGAAATAAAACCAAAGATGCTTCAAATTCTTCAACTAAAGCACCATTAGAACTGTTGAACGCCACAAGAAAACATAAGAATTTTTATAGTCTAGTTTTAAAACTATGTGTCTGGCTCAGCTAATAAATCTGTTCATGGAAACTGCAGCATTCAAACAAACGTGTAAATGCTCAACCTGCTGAAAATCAAATACAGTTCCTAGTCCTCCAGTTATTTAATCCAATCTACTGAGAAGGACATTAGAGAATTTAAAGTGTCTGATTTAAAGTGAGACAAGGCTGTTAAGATATTTTTAAACAATTAAGAAATTACAAAATAGTTCCTTTGGCCACCTAGAGAAATGCACTTTTAAGATTATCTACAATTAGCAATTCCACTAGATTTGCATCATATCCATAAAATTCTCTTTTCCTTTCTGTACTCTTCAATCAATTTTAAAGGTAACCACTGTGCTGATCTCCAGCTTATATCGAACAGATGAGTGCCAGTAAATCAAAAGCTGTCCAAATCTCCTCCTGTGGATTAACATATACGTAATGGCTGCTTGCCCATGACTGGGAATCCTTCTGATAGCTGAATGTCCAGTGCTTCTTTTCCAGTGGCCAAAACATAATGTGAGAGTCCTGAGGACAAATTCTTTAGGCTCCATTTTAAGCACCACGTAGTATGTGAACACCATTAAAACCCACTGATTTTGTCAAGGCGCTTTTGTCAAGCATGTGTTTCACTAACTCACAACAGCTATGCTTGTACCTAACTAATGAGTTTCAAAAGCTAAACACCAGCAGAAGACGGAAACAAAGATGACAGCAGCAGAAGTTCTGCAGGTACTTTTAGTATATATATTTCCAATTTTGGACTACAGTCTACAGTTGGAGAAAGAAAATCTATTAATATAATTAGCCTTATAAAAAACCCCATTGTCTAGGTGAACATCATGCTCGCATTTAAGTCTTAAAACACACCTTTTAATTTCCAAGAGAGCGAGGGGTCTGTGTATTTCTTTATGAGACACAAAATGCTCACATAAATCTCTGCACTGACAAATTTTCAGTCTGCAGTCAAACATGGGCAACGGGACAGAGGGGCAGTGGCCAGCCAAGGCAGGAGGATTTACAGAAGAGATGGTTTGCCAAGGGTTTTCTGAAGAGAACAGGGAGGGGGTGGAAGCTTGGAACAAATTAATGGGCAAACTGTTCCAAGCACCAAGATTGGCATGGGAAGATGTGTCCAAAAGACTGTGGCTCCAGGTTTGTGTTACTTAACATCACTGTCTAGCTATCTAACTACGCTGCCACTAGACACCGTGAATAGCAACGTGTTTCTCAGCAGCAGTAGAAACGTGCTGTCACCTAACATCCATGCCTTTGAGATCTCCAGTATTTCTGGGAAGTGGAAATATACCTGTCAGATCAACAGCACGGGGGGTTTGCCTGGGAAGATGTAACCACATTTACTGCTGTCCCCAGGTACCAGCCACCATAAAGGCAGTTTGCTGCAGGCAGTTGACTCATTTAGCTGTTGTGGGACTAGACTCCCATGTGCACGCTCCAGGAGCACGTGGCCATGGAAGGTTGTACCCTTCAAAACTTGCCACCTCACCCAGCTTCAGGGACTTGACAAAACACAAAAGGCCCAGTGCAGTGGCCTCTGGTCACTGCTTGACCAGACACGGGAAACCGCAGGGAAGCCTCCCAAAATCTCCAACACCACAGCTGCTCCTGCTGACAAAAGCAAAGGAACCAGGAAAACACTGAGAAGGAGAGAGTGTGTATCTCCATTCTGTGCTATGTTTAGGGTCAATAGCCAGTCCTGAAAGAGGATGCGAAGAAACACCGTGTTCTCCCAGGAGCGTCCTTTCCACCGCGGACGGGGTCAGCTGGGAAGAGGTATCACAGCCTGTGCTTCAAACAGCTGATAGCCAAAGAAATCGGGGGACAGAAGTCACAGGGGACAGAGACAGACAGACGCCCTTTTCCCTTCGCACCTCTGGGTGCAATGCCGAGTTCTCAGTAGAGCGCTGGGGGACGGGTACGGAGCTGGGCGATGATGGTTTCGAGGAGGAAAGCACACCCTCTGCAGGCTGCAGACAAGAGGCTGGAAAACATTTCTCTGCACAAGCAATGAGGGCTCAATTCAATTTCAAAGGCTGTTTGCAGGGGTTTTGCATAGATAAACTGAAACGTGGGGAGAAGTAATCAGTATATTCGGATCAGAAGAAAAAAGGGACGAATCTGTGGTTTATATGCAGGTTCTCTGCACCTCCTGTGCTGGGACCACATCACCCCTTCCACCCAAACAAAAGAAAAGGCATATAAACAAAATAAAATAGGAATAAGCTTGCACAGAACAAAAGATTTAAAGACATAAAATTGCAATAAAACATTTTCAGTTATTATGTAATTTTCTATTATTAAGGTCAAATTAAAATTATTCTTTTGAATGCTTTTTACCATTTGTTTGTTTTGGATTTTTTTAAGTGGGCTTCTCTCCTGGTACCAGATGAAAAACAAGGAACAGATACACAAAAACATCAGCTACTTGCTCATTTCTTAACAGAACACTTGCCACGAGGCTTCCATCACTGTAAATAACTACAGAACTACAAATTAAGGATAAAACTAATTAAACACCAAGTAGCTAAAGTGTGTCCACAGAAGAGATAAATATAATTACAGCTGAGCAATTTGAGAGGAGAATATTTTGAATAAGTAGGTAATTAAGTTAAGAGAGGCCTAAAGAAAGATTTCCACTCACATTCATATGCTGAAGCAGTTTAAAAATAGAGAGCAAGAACTGCCTGACTTCACCTTTTAATTTTAGCTGGGTGATGAGCTGGTCCCAAAGACAGAAAGGCACAGCAGGATTTTTTCTCAGCAAAGTGCCCTTCGTATTTTTATGTGAAGGAAATGCAGTATGTTCTATTAATATCCTGCTGTAGCCCTAGATAAGTCTAGGCACCCTTTCAATCAGGAAAAAGTTCTGGTTTGTTTCTTAATCACTTGTACTCTCAAAGACCTATATACAAGTTGGAGAACCTCCTGATTGCCCCAGCCACTTGCCAGGTAAATCACATCCACACGGGTAAAGACACTTATTTTTCCCATCAGTCCCCTCTTGCAGTTACTAAAGCGGTAAGTATGACACTTTTTCTCTCATGAGGAGGCAAAAGGAAACTACTGCATTTGCACCTTGAGAAAAATTTTACTTCATTCTCATTTTAATTAATAGCTGGAAAAGAAAACGATAGCAGATAGACCAAGACTATACTGAGGGGATGTGGGGTGGGGAGGGAGGAAGAAAATCTGTTGACTTAATGCCAGCATAACACCTAGCATCTCCCACATGAAGCAAGGCTGATTCTTCTGGGTAGGGGCCCCTCACACACTTCCCCTCCCTGAAATATCTCCAATTTCCTAACCCAATGAATTCTTCCTAAAGTGACAGCTATCCAAGTGAAAGTCAGGCTCTCCCCAAAATCCTCAACTGTCTCAAAAGTGCCTTTTTAACTAAGACTAATTTTGCTTGATAGATGATAATGGTTAAAACCTAGTCAGGAGTCCAAGTTAACCCTACAATGAAAGCAAGCCTGTTAAACTCTCCCCTTATCTTCCACAGTTGTGTTCCCTTGCTTGTTTTTTAGAGCAATCAGCAGTAACACACTAGATTCACCTGCCCCCTCTTATGTTGAGCCTTTAATTCTGGATTCCTCTGACACTTACCCTGTAAACTTCTTCCATGTGTAAATGCTGGTCACTGGTTCACTCCAGCTACTTCTCAGGAAGGAAAAGCATTTGCAAATTTTATTTACCAGGGAGATGAAATCCTAGTTAATGGAAGGCTGCATTAACATTCTGCTGGTCAGCATTTGCTAGGCAAGGATGTCCCTGCATAGTTCTTATCAGTAGCCCACTAGCTTTGTGACCTGCTTGCCCAAAAGCACAGGAGGTACATAGCGCCCTCTCAGTGGTCTGCTTCCCATCCATTCCATTCTTAGGGATGGGGCTTCCACTAGCTCTCTGGGCAACCTGTTCCAGTGATCTACCGCCTTCATATTGAAGAACTTTTTCCTAATATCCAACCTAAATCTCCCCTTTTCTAGTTTAAAACCATCACCCCCCACCCTATTGCTCCATGCCCTTGTGATGATGGGCATGGTCTTTTCTTCCAGCTGAAGCATGCTCTGCACTTCATTAGCACACATGTAATTAACTCATTTACTCTTATCACTCCTAGGCTTTCTAGCTTAAGTGTCAGATACAAAATGACGGAGGCATCAAGAGCACTCTCTTCCCACCACAGGAATAACATCTTCACTTGACTTCTTACATCAGATGAAGTTAAAGCACTTGAAACTAAGGACTGATGAGACAACCTATTCCATTTTTGTTACTGAAGATCCCTCTATTTTAATCAGAGATGCCTCCTTGCAAAAAGGTTGTCAAATGATATTTTTACCTTCTGCTTAAGTTCAACACAAAGTTTGTAGGGTGAGATCATCACTCACTGTATCACTATTTATAATTACTTACTCTATCCTTACCCTAACAAAATCCTAATCAACAAACCTTCTGGTCTTCCTAAATTAAAAATTTAACATGAAGGCATTGTCATTTGAAAGAGCTCTTAATATGAATTAAATTTCTGCTTTTCTTGCTCTAAAATAAATAATAAAATTGAAAATTCAATTAAAAACCCACCATAAATGCTTCATTTTGTTGTCATAAATAGTTCAGATAACACTTCTTCATCACTCTCCTGTGTAAAGATATCATTCATAGGTTATAGGTACAAGAACCTAATTTTATGTAGCACAGGATAAGGAGATTCAATTTATCTTTTCCTCTCCTAGAAAGGAAAAAAGTATCCCTTTGGAAGAGTTTTCTACACAGTCCCATTGTCCTTCAGCTAGGTAGTACACCAGTCTCCATTGAGTGGCAAGTACATCCTCAGCAAAGCAGTTCAGATTTCAGAAGGAAACACACAGAAGATGCATTAGTTGCTCAAACACACATCCAAGTTTGCTTCCAAAGTCCATCCAGCAGGATTCAAATCCAGGAGAACAGTAAGAACCTCACCTCTGACTTTATTAAGCAGCCTGGTGGGGCCCTAGTATGTAAGAAGCATTTTCCAGGGCTTATCCAAGGTGCAACACAGGCTCTATAGCATTGATTTTACTGTAGATCAATGAGCCCAAAGGGGGTGTGATCTCCAAGGCAGGCTTCCAGCTGACCAGCATCTTCCTTATCATCAAACCCTGGCACTCAAAAGAAATGCCTGCTGCTCTCACCACTGCCACCCCTGAGGTTCTGTTCTTTGAGTAGTGAGTGGTCACTAAAAAGCTGGTCACTCTGCCAGCTTCCCTCAGATAAATAAGTACAATTACCTCAGGGAATTTAAATTAAGAACTGTCTATCTCACAGAGTTATAGACAGTTCTGTCATGTTTAAGCTTGAAGCAGCATTTGGTGGCTTTTTAAGCGTCTCTTAACGATTCAGTTATTTTTTTAGAACAGGAGCTGAAGGTGGGGGGTGAGAGATGATGTAGAATCATAGAATCATAGAATGGCATGGGTTGGAAGGGACCCCAAGGATCACAGAGCTCCAGCCCCCCTGCCACAGGCAGGGCCACCAACCTCAGGCCTGGATCTACACAAGGTTGCCCAGGACCCCAGCCAACCTGGCCTTGAACACCTCCAGGGACAGGGCATCCACCACCTCTCTGGGCAGCCTGTTCCAGCACCTCACCACTCTCTCTGTAAAAAACTTTCCCCTAATACCTACTCTAAACCTTCCTTCCTTTAGTTTTAATCCATTCCCCCTTGTCCTGCCATTGTCTACCCTTTTAAAAAGTTGAATCCCCTCCTGCTTATAAGCTCCCTTCAGGTACTGGAAGGCTGCAATGAGGTCCCCCCGCAGCCTTCTCTTCTCCAGACTGAACAAGCCCAGCTCCCTCAGCCTCTCTTTTCGTAGGGCAGGTGCTCCAGGCCTCTGATCATCTTCGTGGCTCCTCTGAGCCCTCTCCAACAGTTCCACATCCTTCTTGTATTGGGGGCCCCAGATCTGGACACAGGACTCCAGTCTCTTTGAGTTACCAAAACATATAAGCTCAGATCTGCGACCCATTTGTCACAAGTCCCACCCTTGGACCGTCTCTGCCTTGTCCACTGGGATTCAACAAGCCCTCCTTCCCACGCTGTGCTATCTGTACAAACTGCCAACTTGGAGGGAAAAGCAGATAGGGAGCTGGTTTGCTCCTAGTGAGGTCCCCTGGCATCCAGCTAAGAGGTGAGAAAACTAAATATAACAAACTTAAAACTACAATTATTGTAGGAGAGCTTGCCAGAGCTGCTCTGAAGCTCCTAATGGTCTGTCGGGGATTTATGGATCAGCTGTGAAAATTTACTCACAGCTAAAACTTGCCAATCAAGTCCTCGGCTTTGGAACACTGCTACTAACTTTCACATCATGCAGCCTGAAATTATAGAAGCACCAAACCAGACCAGTAGGTTTTAATGCTTCAAAGGAGGACACCCAAAAGAAAAATCTATCGTACTAAACAGATGAGGAAGAAACGTGCAGGAAGCATCTCTGCTGTGTGTTTGTATCTTTGTGTAAAAGGGTCTTACACTCCACAGAGCAGGAGGCTGCAAACCGAGCAGTGACAAGTACTGCCAAAATGCACAGGGAGAGACAGTATGTTGTACAGAAAAGGCTACAAATGGCTGTCTTGCAGTTTAGAGCAGATTCGCCCCGTAAATTATGTCAGCGATCCACCAAGTACTCTTCGTTGCTGATATTTTATGTCCTTGCCCTATGGGTTACGATAAAACGGGATCTTCATAAAGTTTATAAAAGCTCCTTTGGATATAGGGGGGAAATACCGCGAAATTCTATCTGTTATTTTCATGTTGTTGCACTAAAAGACTGCAGCAAATGTTTAAAAAGAGACCAACATCCTGAGAACTTACATGGAAAACAAAGCGTGTAGCCAACTTCGATGGGAGGTGTCAGACCGTGCCTTTTCTCTCCCAAACGCTCAGCAAAATTGGCAGGCAGCAGTGATGTTTCCGTGTAAGTGCAGCGGGCTTTTGGTAAACCCCTTTCCACCACTGACACTACAAATCATCATAGCTAGAGAGGCTTTAACATTTCAGAGTATTGGTTTTTAAACCATTAATACACTATCAATAAGCACAATGGGCATGGATCCATACTCCCCTCTGCACAGGTCCATGCTCTCTTTTAAAAGAGAAGTTTCAATGCTGGAACACAAGGTACCTTTCTATTATTTTCTTTGGCTTCTACTATATGAGGTGTCTCCTATCAGCAACCACTGCTCTTACATTTCTGTGCAGGACTCCTACTGACACAGAAAATAATAATAATAATAATAAAAAAACACCCCCACCAAACCAAAAACTAAGCAGTCATGAAGCCTTACAGACTTAGGTGATAGGTCTGACCTTCTAAAGCCTTATACACATAAATAATCCTCATGTGTATGAATAGGGCTTTGCAAGATCAGTCTCATAGTATACAAACTATATCCAAAGAGGAATTCAAGTTGTATTTACCAACGACAAGCAAACTGGCTAACGTATTTATGTCCTATATAAGGGACGTTGCTTTACTCTGCACAGATGTACTCTATCCATCCAAACAAAATAACTAAATCACTTCTAGGCCTTGCAAATTTTCATTTTACTACTTTTTCTTTTTTTTTTTTTTTGGAAGGAAATTCAATCCTTTGAAGCTTTGCAGTGTACAGTGTCTACAAAACCCAGGCTGAACAATGATCCCTTGTCTTTTTGAAGTCTGATCTTCCAAAGATACACTGACGTGATTAACTTAAATTTTATTATCAAATTTGTTAGCACTTTCTACTGTTCCAGGAGCTGTAAAAAAGAAGTTATGTCCAAATAAAATCCAAAACTGCACAAAATGCAAGAGTTGACTTGGATTCAATACCACAGAATGCCTGTTCTTATGTTTACAGCACTTTACCTACAAACCTGGCTGCCCACCCTACCAGAGGTGTCTACGAACACCATCCCAGTCAACGACTATTCTTCTGTATTACTTACAAACATGTCCAGCTCTAGACACATTAATGACACTGTCCTAAGCATAATGCACATCAGAGTAACCTGAGGCAAAGCTCCTGGGACACCTCAAAGAGCCAACAGAAAGATGCTAGCAAAAGGGAAAGCCCTGCCTGTGCCATGAGGAGAGGGGTTGCTACAGGACAGAATAGTGACCTTGAATGAAGGGGCAAAGAAAGAAAAGAGCCTGATGTTTGGTTGTCAGTTGGCAGGATGTTTGGTTGTCAGTTGGTGGAAAGCTGTAGGTGACCTTACAAGAATGTGCCAAGAGTGGGGCATAAATGGATGGCACAGACCACATGGATAGCAGGGGTATGAATGTTAAGATGTGTTAATGGAAGAGTTTAGAAGATAAGAGGAGTCTAAGGATGAAAAAAATATCTCACCCTAGAACGCTAATACTTCTCTCCACAGTTTCAGGAGACAATAGGCATCTTTTCTCCAAATCCCATTCCGAGCCTGAATTGTGCATAAACTCCAACAAAGAATTTTATGTGGGGGGAGCAGAGGAAATCTCTGGAGTGGCATCCAGATGTAAACCACACAAACACACAGAGCCACGCACAGCTCCGCAGGGACTGGAGCAAACTTCTCAGTACCAGAAGTTACTCTGCTCTCACTCTAGGTCCAAGCAGAGCAGAAAGCAGAGTGAAAAAGACATTATTAAAGCATTACATGGCATTTTGTTCTCAACAAGTGTTTTGCAATTTTATTTTACAGTTAAAAAAACCCCAACACTAAGGCCAAAAAAAGAACAATAAATGTTGGTCAACAAACTGTGTGTGTCATCAACATAATGAAATTACTTTGCACACCTTCCCCTAGGAGGAAAACTCATTAATCAGCAGAGACAGAAGTACTATTTCTTACCACAGAAACAGGCTGTGGTCAATTCACTGCTGCTTTTCAACTATACAACATGCAAAAGCCCACAGAAGAGTATTTGCTATCTCAGCAAAGGAAACATCAACCGTGAAGCCACATGTTGCAGAGGTGCTTAAACTCTTTTTCTTAAGACAAAGATTCCAATATAAGTAAAAATGCAAAAGCAACTCCTGAGTGATTTCCAAAGAAGCAGCCCTAGCTCACAGACACCATCAACTCTCACACCTCCTCCCTCCAGAAAAAAAGCCACAACATGTAAAATTGTACCTTTTGACACTACCAAATTCAAGATATTCTACACTGCCCAAAGTCCAATACTCTGCAACCTACTGTACAGAAAATCACAAGATTTATGGCAAACTGAGGAAAGCTAAGAATAGATAACATCAGACACTTTTGGTATCTCAAAAGCCAGGAAGACAAGGACGGGACCAGGTGACAGGGAACTTGCTCACAACCTGCCCACAATACCATCTTCCCTGTCCATCCTGGCCAGCCAAAGACATTACTCACGGGAACGAGAGTTAAACACTTCCTTACCCTGCCCCAGTCTTTTCCCAGTAAGAAGCTTGTCCAGAAGCAACAAAGCAGAATATTCTCCCATCCTTCCTAACGCAGTCACCATCATGAACATTCCACGTAACACGTGCTTTAGAGTTCAAACCACACAGGAGATGGACTACACTTCACAACTAGTAAAGCCACAGATTAGTATCATTCCCAGAGTCAGGGATGGCATCTTTGGAGCTTTCCACAAAAGCTGGGGAGACACCTGCATGTCTTTAAACAATGGAGATGATGGAGGACAAATCTGAAGAGCACCATTTACTGTGACAGGCACACAGCACAACTCCACCCTGGTCCCACTCACTGCCCATTCAGCTCGTCTCATGATACGGGCATGCAGAAGGCTAACAACAAATCCATCTTCCTTGTGGTTCCTCAGACACACGGGATAAATACACAGCTTGTGGTACAACTAGTATCAGTTAAACTCAGATTTCACAAGGTTACATAACACACACACACAAACGCTGTAAGCCTGCAGCAAAATAATTGCCTGTGCACTCATAAATACTGATCCTTTAAGAAAACAAGTCTTTGCTCCCTCCCTGGAACAGAATTCCCAATGCCTTGACTTGGCATTTTTTCTGAACAGGCAAGAGGCATTTGTAAAGCGGGTTAGGCTGGAGTTGTCAGAACAGGACAGATATTAAACCTTTCTAAAACCCAAAGGGGCAGGTTTTCTCGTTTCACCCAGTATGTCAAGTGACAGCTTCACTGTGACGGGTCATTAGTGTGACAAAGAGAAAGCAGCTGGACATAGAGGGGCAGAGGCTAACAGAGCGATTACATCCTTAAATCAACTATAAAATGTTACAAAGGATGAAGGGGGGGGGGAAAGGAGGGGGAAGTATATTCAGGGGAATAAAGTCAGTCTGATAAAGTGTCTAGCTGCAAATTGATTCAAAGAAGTTAGTTTACATAAAAAGGGAGCTTAAACTTCAGAAAAGTTAATTCTATTGAAGGAGTACTTTGAAATTACTAAAATTATTATTTCATGCAAGCAATCAATTTTTTACCTTCCTAAATTAACTTCTGCAGTCCTATATAAAGTATAAATACATTTTCGAAGACGTAGTTCCATTTTGACAGCCCCAAGAAAGGATTGGAACTAAAAGGTATTGAGGTTTTTACCCTTCTCCATTTTCCTTTCCTCCAGATGGGGTCAGAAAGATTTTCACATCATCAGCACAGCGTAGCAGTAGCTCAGCAGGTCGCACATAACCACCCAGTATTAGGTGCGCACAACTTCCAATGGACATGGGCTGAAGCAAGAGGAAAACCAAAAGAACACATTTCCCAGTCTCCCCATTGATGGGAACAGTAGTATTAAATTTCCAATAAAAGAGCAGCATCCAGGCAACTTAGTTTCAGTAAAGAGGACTCCATTGCCACGCGTCAGGGTCCAAATCCCACTTACTGCATTGCTTCTTACAAAGTACATATTATTTCATTTTTTACTAAAGTTGGTATTACTACTGTTATCTCTCTCCCTGATAAAATATATGAAAGAATTTGATATTTCTGGGCAACTAGGAGTTGACTGATAACTGATAATACGAGCCAGATCACAGGGAGATGTCTGCATGCAAGGCATTCCTTCTAAATTCTTTTTTTTTTCCCTTGACCACTTTCCACTTTGTACCTCTACGCTCTCTCTTCAAGATTTAAATTCAATTTTATTGTGATTTTCTACCAAGAAGCTGTTGGGTTTAAAATAAGATGTTTGTTTTTTTAAAAAAATTACAACAAACAAACAGAAGTCCCAAACAAACACAAAAGATTTCGAGACAAAGAATCCCACACTTTAGTTTAAAAACAGAGAGAATCCATTTGATTGATTAATTGTTCAGCTTTGGTTCACACCTGATAATGGTTTCCACCAAAAAAGATGTATTTTTTTGAAGTATTTTAAATGTGAAAAGAAAAGGAAATGTCAAGAGAAAAGAGGAATTTTAATTGATGGCAATCTTTGCTGATGCTACTTTTTAGTAGTGACTGAACTTAAATGTGAAGTGCCCCTCCCCACCCCACCTCGGTGTGTCCCTGTCCCCCCACGCACACACACAATTGGCACACACATTTTAAGTCCCGATTTTAATGTCAGGTGAGGTGTAAGAGGAGTCTCAATAATTACACGGAAAGGAGCCAGGCAATGCCCTGCCAGCTGAGGCTCCCTCGCTGTGGGCTTCGTAACACACGGAGGCGATGAATGGGAAACACAAGGAGGAGTTCAGTAAAGCAGGTTTAATTCCCACGTTCTCGGGCCAGTCCCACACCACCCAGTCTGCTTCTCCAGCCCCTGTCCCTTGTTTTGCTACAGCACTTTCTGTTTTGTTTTCATCTCCAGTCAGGGCATTGCAGTTGTTACAACACAAACTCCATGAGTTTTCATGGCTCTGGCGGGTGGGGAAACAACTGGTATTTTGGAGATGTACTTTAAAAGGCAAATAAATATGGAAAGCCTGGATCAGTGACAGTAAGAAGAGACACAGTAAAACCAGTGTTTCTCCTAATGTCCCCTTGTTAAGTATCAGTTTAGCCTTTGCCATATATGCCAAACTATTTGCCATGACTAATGTATATAATGGGAGTACATTTCATATTTTATCTCTCCTGAGAGACCTTGAGTTGAGGAGGGAAAAGAAAGAAAAAAGAAAACCCCAAACTTTGCACAAAATAAACATAAAAGGAAGCAAATCAAAAAGCACACGCTTAAACATAGCAGGTTTAACTTTAAACAAAAATAAAGATAAAGTTGGAGGTTGTTTTTCCCCAACAAGGTTCCTCCTCACTGCTGTAAGAAATGAATGGCTCAAAGCATTCAGCACCCGCCTGCTGAGTCCTGCCTGCCCCCAGAACTGGCACAAACTGATGATGACTTGGGCGCAGATGTTGGAAATTCCATCTTCCTTCCAGAGGAGCTCAAAATCTCCAGGGCACAACCCCTTAGGAAAAAAAAATATGAACTTTGGTTTTCCCCCTGTTGTTTTAAGACATCTTTATTCAATTTGTAAAACAAACGTATACTCCTATATCAACACAGGGAGTTAAAACTGCTCCATTTCCACTGGACAGATATTACCCATGACAAATCATTAGGACTGAAAGCATGCAACCAGCCATTAAAACATACAAAGAGACTGCCTTTCAATACAATTAGGTCTCCTATAATTATGGAATTCACTTGCGGCATGTTTTTAAGCCAAAACTTTCACAGAAAGCACAGTCAGCCCATGGACACCAGTCCCTTCTCCCAGTTACTCCCAGCGAGCCGCTCCACCAGACTGCAACGAAGCCCACACCTGGAACTACTAGTAGGAGCCTCCACTCTCTCATGCAGCTTAGGCACTCCTGTCAAGCTGACAGCAGGTGCTAAAATTTGTCACACGCTGAGCGGTCATCTAAAACTTACATTTTGCAATGCCACCTCCCAATCCAACCCAAAAATCTTCTCAGAAGAGCAGACTTACCTAAAGAGGGAAAACAGCCCAAAACAAGACAGCAGCTCCAGAAACGTACTAAAACCTCTGTGCAGAACAGGTATTCGAGGGATCTTCAGAGATTTCCCATACGCGTTTCACTTGCTGGTGCCACAGGCCCTACGCTGTATTTCCAACTCCTTCCCCACAATCGCAGTGGAACCTGGCTACGAACACTAACCAACACCACCACAACTCCTTCTCTGCCTTCTGTTTTATTTCATATGCAAGCATACAGTTTTGTAAGCCATCCTTCGTAGCGGGTAAATTCAGGCTTCCCTTCTCCGCCAGCTTTTCATTCTCAGCTCTACAACCCAAGGGCTTTGACTGCAATAACAACTTTACTTCTTATTTTCCAAAAATATTTTCCCATCGAGCATCCGAACAACCTGGGCAGATTGAAAGCTTTAACTGCTCTGTAAATCTTGCAATTGGGCCTTTATTATCAACTGAAATGACGTTGCAGCTCGTGGGAAAAATTAGGACATGTAGACAGCGTATTTCAATGTGTATCTTACTGTATTTGGGTACTATCAGCAAGGAATTTCCAACCAGAGATTCAGTTATGGTTTAATATTACAATTAAATTATAAACATTAAAGCAAGAAAGTATTTAAAGAATATACTATGTGCTACCTGCGTTGCACTAGTTCAGCCAATGTAGCTGCTACCAAAAACATCTCGTACCTCCAGTTTCACTAAGTTTTAATCCTTGCTCAGTGCTCAGCATTCACAGTGAAAGCTTACCAGCTGCCCGTGTAAGGAGAATTTTTTTTAATTATATTTGTGTTAATCAAACATCTGTAAAAATTTCTAAGAAAAGTACTGGGGGAATAGGAGGAAGGAATCCAGCTTTTAAACTTTAAATAATAAGGAAAATTAGAAGCATGGAAACAGGCAGATGCAGTTAAACACCACACTATTCTGACCAACACTGCTCTGAATTAGCATTCTGTGACTGCACGCTTGCTTCCTGCAGCTCACAAAGCAAAAATTGTTTAAAAAAAAAAAAAGAAGAAAAAAAATCAAAATGCTTGGGAAAAGAGGTCAATGTTTCAATGTTTTCTTTCCTAGTAACGAAACCGCTACTTCATTTTGTAGAAGAATCACTGCTTCCCTTTTCACCCTGCTTTGCCAGCCATAATACCTGTTCTAACATGTTACAAATTAATTTAGAGGAACAATTAAAGATATTCCCTAACATCTACCTTCCTCACAATCACTGAGCATTCAACTCAGATTAATAAGCACCCAAGTTACCACGAGTAAAGCAAAATATAATTTGCCCACAATTCCAATTAAATGCGGGGCGGAGATTTACCCGTTATCAGGTAGACGCACGGGCACACACCAAATTACACGGCACGGTTACAAAACCATACGATCAAGTTGCAGGACCTTAGATGGAGACGCTCGACATTTGCCATTCTGCATCACATTACCATGACAAAGAACGGCCAGAACATGGCAGCTCTCTCAAACTTCTCCATTAAAGGAAAGAAAACCATTTCAAGTTCTCCTACCTAAAATTCGCTGGCAGGCACGACCTCCAAAAGCGCGGTGCCCTTTTGCACAACATGCACCACGCAGATACACAATCACGGAGCCGTCTCGACAGATTCACCTATCCCACTTGCAGCACACATCCACACAAAGTCCTGATAACCGTGGACACACACAAAAAAAAAGGGGGCCATCTTTAGAGACCATAGCTTAAAATTTAAGACTGATGTTGAGCATCTGTAAGTTACCTTTGAGATGCACAGCAATTCGTATGTCGCACTGCAAGCCGCCCAGTGGGCTCAGGCAGCGACCCTTAAATGTTTCAGTTTCAATGCAAAACCCCAAGGCTGTATTTCCAGTTAGGAATAATAACGTGGGTAACAAGAACTGTTAACATTTTTTAAACCGATTGCAAAAACACGATTTAAAAGCAAGCAGACGAAAAAGAAAACACCAAGCATCGAGGAATTTACGGGCCACACTCCACCACAATGTTAAAAGTTTCCTTTCAAACCTATTCATACAAAGCTAACACGGCTCCCAGCTGAAAATAACGCCCCTACTCTGTGAGCTGTAACGTTTGCCTACATGCAGGGAGATGTTTACATACACGTCCCTATGTATTTTGCTTTTTGTTTACATACACGTCCCTAGGTATTTCTTACAAGTGTGAGAACCGAAAGCATTTCCTACACGAGTTACATTGTTGGGTTTTGTTGACAAACCGATACAGGAGATGGCTAAGCCAGCGCCTTTCACAGCCAGCTTGCTGCAGGAAGGCACAAGCCCAGCAGCGAGGCCGCCGCAGCCCGGCAGTGCTTTGTCATACTCGCGTCGTGCCTGACGGCCGAATTCGGGCTCAGTCCAGTTGGTGGCCTGGGACATAATGTCACAAACGTTTCCCAACCTACGCCGCTGCACAGCGCCCAGCTCGTCAACTCCAGCAGCAAATCTTAAAGTAATAGAAGGCAATTGTAGTGCCTCCGCAACTGGGGGTTGGTTAGCAAACTTACCGCTCCGTTAGAAGCCCCCTAACTCTTTTAACGCGTTACAACTGGGGAAAAAAATCAGACACAGTGCACGCAACCATCTCGAACCAGCAAAGATCAACTTAGGTGTCACTCATGCTTCACGTATTAACTGATTCGGCTTGTCTTCAAGCTTCCCGTTTAGCCAGAAAAGCATCGCTCGCACCACTGCGTCGGCGCGGCGAAAGTCCCCTTTTCCCTCTCTTTCCGGACGGAAAACGAAACGGCAAAACGCCACCGCTGCCCCCCTCACAGCGCCTGCCACGCGTGAACGGGCCAGGCTCCCTGCCTCAGCTTTGCAGCGATGCGGTCGCCTGTGACACAACGCCGAGACCCCTCGCTCCAGGCCCCGCGAGGAGACGCCCCAGCCCGCGGGCACAGGAGCGCCGGCACGGCACGGCAACACGGCACCGACCATGGAACGGCGATGAAAACTTCCCCGACCCGGCTCCCGGGCGGCGCGGGTCATCGCCCGGAGGAGGCGCGGTGCCGGGGATAACCCTCGGGCAACCAGCACGAGCGGCTTTTCGGGCAGAAAACTCCTGCTGGGAAGCGGGACCGGTGCCGGTCTTTAGAGGGATACGTGCCCCGCATCAGCGGCAGCGGCCCCGCCGCCACCCGCACGGCAGCTGCGCCAGGCGGCGGCGAGAAGGCTCAGCCCCGCGGGGCACCGCTCGGCCAGGGCCGGTGCCGGGCCGACCCTCCGCCCGCCCGGCTGTCAGTCTGGGCGCGGGGGAGGGAAGGGGGGCACCGCCGGCGGGGAGAGAGAGAGCGAGCGACAGAGAGAGAGAAAGAGCGACCCCCGTCCGCCCGCCCGCCCTCCCTCCCGGCCCGGCGGAACGCGGGGCGGCTCTTACTTTTGGAGGAGCTGGGGCAGGCTGGGCGGCTGCGGCATCCCTCTGCCGGGGGCCCCGCTGCGGGCATCGCTCTCCGGCGGGTCAGCGCCGCGGGGGACCGGGGCCTGGCTCATGGCAGCGGCGGGGACCATGCGGGGAGGCCCTTGCGGCGGGAGGCGCGGTGACCGCGCAGCCCTCCGCCGTGGCGGCGGGAGGGAGGAAGGGGCAGAGGACCGGCCCTGGAGGCAACCGCGCTCCCCCCCCCCTTCCGCGCCGGGCTGCGGCCGGGCTGGCGACGGCGGGACAGGCAGCCCCCTACGGCTGAGCCCGCCCTGCGGGAGGGCTGCCGCTACCGGCCGGGGGCGGCCGGAGCCGCACGGCAGCCTTAGCGACGCTGGCGGGGCCGGAGGGGCGGGCGGCGCCCCCAGCCCGGCCCGGGCCCCCCCCCTTAGCGGGCCGCGCCCGCTATCGCCGGCCCCACCTGGGCGCCGGGCCCGCTCCCTCCTCCCTCCGCCGGCACCTGCGCGGCGGGAGCGCCCTCTGCCCCGGGGCAGCACGGCGTAGGGCACAAGCGGGTTCGGCCCGTGTGCCGGCCGGGATGTACCTGGCCGTGCCGGGGCTCGCCCCGCTACAAGAGAGGGCAGGACGGGTCAAGAGCGAGCGGCCCGGCCCGTGTGGTTTACAAACATCAAATCTTTCCCCTTCCCAGGGGCTGGGGGAAAGCGTGCGTATTATTTTAATCCCCCACCACTAACACCTCTACAGAAATGTTATTAGTCATTTATCAGACGTAGGCTCTGTCAGCTGACACAAAACGGGAGAGGAGAGCCTGCCCCAGCCAACAATACAAACCTTCTCGAGTAACAGAGTCATCCCTAAGGCAAATCCCCAGCCTGGACCCAACTGAAGAACCTGCTTTTCATAAAGGATCAGCAATCCTGGGCTCCCCCTTCCAAACACACAAATTAGTGGGATCAAGACCTACCCAGCCAGGCTTTACCCACCGCTTTAATAACACGCGATTAAGGACTGGAGCTGCTGTGCTGTGTGACAAAAAGGTTCTAACTGCGCATATTTTGGGAGGACAAGCAGAAGTTGTGCTGCTCGTACCAACAAGTAACACTGAAAATACTCATTCCAGGTCTTCTTGCTTCCTTAAGTAACATGCTTTATTATCGAGGGCTAAGTCAAAGGCCATTTCTGCACTTGCTCCTGCGCTGCCTTGGCGTGCCATGCACCCTCCCCCCAGCACACAGACACACTAACACACAGAGGAAAGCAGAAACATCCTGGCTTCTTTGAAAAATTGATCCTAATTCAGGGGAAAGATTAATTTTGGAGGGGGTCAGGTTCTTCTCCCCTCTGCACCTGGCATCATCATTTATGTAGTATGCAGCCTTGTAAATGGGTACAAAATACTACCACCAGTGACTGGAAAATTTTAAGTTATTTGTATTTATCACGTACTTCGCACTCTGCAGATGGGGAGTGCTTCACCAGGTGCAGAGCAGAGGAGAACCAGGCCCTATTTTGGTTGCACTGTTACTTAGTAGTAGTGTAACATCAAACACACCTTCTGAAAATGAACGACAGTCACTACGTGTTTGTACACATCAACTTACACACACAATATTCTGAGGAATACAAAGAACAGAGCTTCACATCCTCTTTTTTTTTTTTACTTTCCCCACATCATATTTTTGCACTATGATTTGTGCTCTGGGTCAGTGGGGCTAAAGGATGGTCAGGTAGATGGCTGATCTTCCCGTAAAGGCAAGGTAAGATCTGGCAGGTAAGTAAGGCAATGCATGGAGACGAAGTGTTACGCATGTGGTGCTATCTTTGCCTGAGGTTTAAAGTGAGTCTCAGGTGTCCACCAATCAGCCACAGAAAAAGCTGCTTTGTGTGAGTTTCCTTCTTGCTCCAGCAGCAGAGAAAGCTCCCGAGAGACCAAGCGACAGCCACTTTCTGCTGCCTGTAATTATTTGAGGAAGTGAAAGATGGTGACTCATGGCTCAGAGGGCAGCAAGAGCACAGCTATGACACTAATGCATGGCCCTGGATTAGAAGGTGGATAGTCACAAGAACGTGTTACTTCGCACAGACAGTTATATTACATCACTTGTAAAAATGGATCAAGTGTGTTTTACTAGGCACTACTATTTCTGCACTTAATACATACAGTGTGCAAGCCGAGACGGCATTCAGGCTCAGCATGGGGTCTTAAAACTCTGCAAAGATCTCCTCCATTCACTCTCTTTAAAGCCACAGTCCCCATCCCCACGTCTGCTTTTTGTCAAGTTGGGGTTTTTTTTCTCTTTTTCTGTCATACCACGGTGTTTGGCTTGGCAGGATCTGGCATGGTCGGAACACTGCCCCCTCACCCTCACCCCGAACTAGTCCCTGCCTTGCCAACAAGCACTAGCACAAGGCTCACTCAGGCAGAGGCGTTTCACTGGTTGTCCTACAGCGAAATAAACGGGTGGGTGTAACGCTGCTTTGTGAGCAAGCTCGGGCTTACGAAGGACTCTCTTGTTGAAGAAACCAACACAAGCAGTTTTCTGTCCAAGCCTTGCAGGGTTCCTGGAGCGCTGCCATAAGAGAGAGGAAGAACAGTAGCTGGGCCAAACGGCATAGTGTTGGGTCTGGATTTTGCAGTAGCAGTGAACAAGTGCAACCTGCCACACAAGTCCCTGTTCTCCTGATGTGGAACGTGGTTATTATGCACACGGAGAAATCATAGCTGTAGTTTTTTCCCCTTGGCTACAGTCGCATTCTGTGTTAGAGTAACTATCAGCTAACAGTTATTTGGGCATTGAACTCAGTGAAACACTGACTTTCCTGTTGCTGATACCCAATTCATTACATGTCTATGGTTTTAGATTAGAACCGTTGATTTTTTAAAAGTGTCTATGCCATGGGTGTTAACGAGCGCTCATGCAAAAAACATTCCTAGCTAATAATTCCAGTGGAGATTTATATGCTTACTGCATCTCCAGATATGATTTAACACAACCCCCACGTTTTACAATGCCTTTTTTGTTTTGTTTTCCAGTTGTAGGAATCTGCATGCTAAAACTGAAATCCTGATCTAATTGCTGTTCTCACTTGCACGAGTATAAATCAGAAGCTGCTCTCTGGCACACAGGAACTCATAGCCAGAACATTTGATTTTTAGGAGGGTAGATTAACAAAGGCACAGGCAGAAAAAAGGCACCATAAAGGAGAAAGGTGATGGAACCAGGCACAGGATACTGTGTCCCCAAATAGTTCAGCGTCAAATAGCAAAAATAGCTATAACTTCATTGCTTTAAGAGCTCAATTAACCATAGAATTACATGGTAGCAAGGAAACACATCTAAGAATAAAAGATTATATCAAGTCACTGTGCCTATTAGTCTGACTAAAACCTTTCTGTGGTTCGTGCCTGAACCTGCCTATTCCTCCGTGACCTGAAATTTAACCTTTTGTGAATTCAATACCCTGAGCATAATTCTCTGTGAAATTAATACATAACCAACGCTCGATTATCAGGGGAAACAGGGGGTTGAAAAAAACCCTGAAAGATGGAAAACTTAGATAAAACAGGTACTTCTGGGCCAGTTCATGCCTGTTCACAAGCACTGTGCCCCAACATAAACACCCTGCTTGATTAAGGTTTAAAGCACAGTGCCGGTTTAGGTACCATTGCATGTGTAACATGGCTTATTCCCAAACTGGGGAAGTGACCCAGAAATAATGGACAATAAACTCTATTTTTTACTGTTACTACAGTGCACAGGCATTTTAATTCACATTTATAAAGTATGATCTCGGTAGTGATCTAGGTAGCATAGTGATGGTTCTGCAAGCCGCAATAACATAGTCATTAAAATACAAAAATGATTTCATGACGAATAAGATGTCAGATCTTAAATAGGATTGAAGTAACCTAAGTATCCAGTTGCAGGAATAAAAGACTTCATCTGGGACGAATGGCAACATCGTACTCCTTCACACACTGCGGAGGAAGGCAGGAAAGCACTCCCCTAACTCGACTTCCAAAACTAATGAAGGAAAACACCAACAAACTCTAGAAAAAGGACGAAAGACACTTCAGGCCTGGCAGATTATGATTATTAACCCATTAGCTTTTCCCAAGTTATACTGAACCCCATTTCTGGGGGCTTGCTGTGCACGTTTGCTTTGCTGTTCTCTCCGGTCGTTGTTAGGACAGAGAAGCTGAAGCAGAGATTTCCAGTGCCTGGGTACAGGAAATCTGCCTTCCAGGTAAGTCTCTATTCGCTTCTATGACCTTTTGCTGTCAGCTCCTCTGGAAAGATATTTCAGCCAGCACTGCTTTTCACCACTTTCTGGTGGTTTTTTTTCCTTTTCACTGGATGTGAATGGCCACAACTGGTAGCTCCTCTTGCTTTGCTTTGTCCTGCACCTGCACAGGCTTCATCACCCATGACTGCACATCAGCAGAACGGTTCAGAAATACTCAGGGTACTTTTACAAAGGACCAAGTAAAATTTAGCTCAGAGCTGCACATTGATTTATAAGCAAACACAGAAAAAAAAACCAATGAAAAAAAAGCAGTCTGGCATTTGAAAGAGCCAGACAGTTTCCTAATAGTTTGAAAGGAAAATACAGGGGAGATCTAGTGCTTTCAAAGTATTTGGGTGTAGAACTGATGTTTCTATAGGGGAACAGCATCACCTGAAAGATTGTACAAAACATGTTAGGCTGGAAGCAGAATGATCAGCCCATGAGCATTGTAAAATCAAGCTTCAGAAATGAGACACCAAGAAAGACAGCCTTGCTCCAGGTCTGGAAAAGAGAAGGACAAAACTCAGGAGCTGGACTGACCACCGCAGTGACAATCACATGCCTTGCAAGATTTAAGCAGATGAAGATGCTGAAAGATAACATTTGGAGATGAGCTAGCAGGCACTCAACCGTGGATAGCTGAGAATTTCAAACACACCAGGGCAGCCAGCTAATGAAAGGCAAATACCAGAGAGCTGCAGTCCTGATGCAGAACGATGCAGGGTAAATTAACGTTGCCTACTTGCATTTACCGTGAAGAGCTGTACACCCGCTCAGCACCTCAAGCCGGTGACAATGTAATCCTCAATTCACATATTGTAAATTTAGAAAAGATTGGAATGTGCAACTGATCATACGTAGGATGTTTATACATGCTGTTTGATCCCAAAATACTGGCTTATGTCATTAAAGGCTTGTGTCATGCTCCCTTCTAGCTTCAGAAATGGCAAATATTTACCATTTTGACTACATCAGACTGCTTAAAGAAAAGCAGAGAGGAAGCAAAACATAATAGGCACGATAAAAAAATGAATGTTAAATGACTCTCAGGAACAACTGTGCTTTTAAAAAAATCCCTGATGTTAATTTCAGCTCTTGAGATAACCAAAACATGCATGCTAATAACCCAACTAATCTTTCCATGCCTTCGCTATTACATACTTCAGTTCATACCATGGCATAACTGCTCTGTTTCCAGTCATCTTCACTTCTGTCTGTCATTCTCCATTACCCCAGAAGCTTTGCAGTATTTACAATAATTGGTTATTTATTTCTTTACTCACCCCATTCTAATGCATGCATGGTTACAGTGGGAACTTTCTCCTCTCATCCCCAAAGCTGTGGATAATAATTAGCACCCCTTCCCTATTAGTGAATATATCCATAATTAATATATTTAGTACTGATTATACTTCAGACATTTTTAAAAACATATTCAATTAGAAATAATATCTAGGCCTTTAAAAGCTTACTTTTTCACCCCTATACATGCATGCAAATTCTATGGATATATGTCTAGCTGGAGGCAAAGTCTAAACCTTAATGGCTTCTTTCCCTGTGGAAAAACACTGAATTTTGCAAAACTGCCAAGTACCATTTGGTTGGGATGAATGCTACTGACACTCAAGGACAAACCAAACATTTGGAATGCAAATTAGAGTGTTTTTAAATTTTATATGAAGACAACTGATTTCTCAAAGTACAGCTAAGTAGTTCAGTACCAAACACTACACATCTTATGTGCCTAGAAGTGATATTTGGCTGTGGCAATTTTATCATCTTGCAGACTCGGGCCCTTATTACCCAAGCAGATTATTAATTTCGTTGTGCAAATCCTGCATAAATTTTGCTGCAAGACATTTTAGTATCAAACCAAACCTCTCCTCACTTTGAGATGCACTTGACTATTAGTAGTTTTTGTACACTGCTAATAGGGCTGGGCACCACCAGGGACTGAGCTGAGCATTTAAAACACTTGGGTTTTAAAACAAGAAAGAAGAGTGGGTAGCTATCAAGAAAACTGTGTATTTCCTTAAGAAATACAGTCCATGGGGCTTTTGTGCTCAGCATGCTGTCTCCAACACAAAATCAGATTTTTTTAATTATTATTATTTTTCTAATGAAAATCTTCTCAGATCCGCATATTGGAGACAGCTGATGACTGATGGAGTTACACAGAAGTTCTGCTTTGGTGTCCTCAGAGCCCAGCATGTGATGGGCAATAGGAAAAGACAAATATCACTGAAAGTGGTCAGGACTGGGCTGGACTAAAGTGACTGATACATACAGGTCTGTGGCAAATAGATCTATTCTCTCGCTTGCCAAAGTTGTGCTGCAGGACCGAGTTGTTGACACGCCACTTGTCCCAGGCCCATCTGCCGGCGTGACCTGCGTGGGTGCTGCTCCGACTCTGGGAAGGTGGGGAGCTGGTGCAGCGGCACCGCCGGAGCTGCAGTGCCTCCCGATGGACCGAGGGAGAGCTCCTTCGCCCTGCTCTGCTGACAAATTGCGCAGCTGTGGTGTTACATGTCAGCACTTGCATTGCGGATCTCCAGAGACAAACCAGGAATGTTCTGCATGCCGGGCAGTGGCGCTGAGCCATTACATTGAGACAACCTTCTTGAGGGAACTGTGGGCCCTGAGCAAACAAGAAGAGCAGGGAATCCACTGACGTGTTGACCCGCAGCCGCGTACCAGGAGGCAGCCTACTGCAGCGAGGCCAGCTCTGCGCAAAAGCGTGCTAAAGCCACGCACCGCTCGCTCCAGAGATGCTGCACTGAGCTGAAACTACTCACTACCTTTAGATAAGGTAGGTGAGGCTGTACATCCCTGAAGTCTGAGGGGGGCTTTCATTAACAGTCCCGCTGAGCCTGAAATTAGTTGGTGATGTTTAGCATCATCTGGAATGCTTCCAGTGGAAAACAGGCTTGCTGACCTGGAATCTGAATCGGATCCTGTGAGCTATGTATTCAGAGTAAGAATCCACAGGCAAGTTCACACTGACATTTAATGCAGAGAAGCAAAGGACTCTGGAGTTACCTGAAATCATCCGCTCACCTGTTGAGGTCATCTTCTAAAATTAGCCTTCCAGTTCAGAACCTGCAATTCTTGTTCATGTCACTAAACTACCACAGCTGCTAACATTTCACCGGGTCCTTTTAGCCTTTGGAAAGGCTAAAAGGGCTTTTAAAGTCATCTTCCTACTGGGAATCAGAAGAGTCTCCATTGGATTGCAGAAATAAATTTGTAAATTATCATCACAGGAACTGAGAAATGACAAACCATTCTGAGAGAGACACAATTAGGGAGGGACACTCACCACCACCACCACCTCCCCCCCATTATTGTAACTGTGAAGGAATAAAGTAACAATTTTTTTCTGCAACAACAAATTAATTTACCAAAACCTATGTCATCCAGGACAGAGAAATAATAGAAGTAAAGCAACCTTTGACTTGAAGTCATTGACTTGACCCTCTGAAGGGTTTCTCCTTTGCTTTGAACTTTAGCAGCAAGTTTACCTCTTTCTTTATAAGCATCTTTCAAGAAAGGACATAGAAAAAGAACAAATAGCAAGGACAAATATGGGATAAAAAGAAACATGAATTGAAGAGCAGCAACTCATGGTCACAGATAACAGAGCAAAAGCGTCACTGTCTCAGAAAATACTCTTAACAGAAAACTAGTGACACACCATAGATGAGGCTACAAGAAGATGAATGCAGAGCTCCTTGGAAAACTTCACTCACAGCTGGTACAATTAGTTTGCTGTCAGACTAGAAAGGCGTATCATTTGGGAATCTGCAAGGGTTAAGTCCTTTTCTTATAATGTTATTTGTCAGTTTGGGTAACAGAGCAGCTCATGCATTTAAGGTCTGCATGTGGGGTGAGGAGCTGTAGGCAAACTGGAGCAGAGAAAGTTTTCAGAATGATTTGGAGAGATCAGAGAAACAGTCTGAAAAACACAGGATTCAACTGAGCAAGGACAGGTGCTAAGTCCTGTACTTAGTATAGCAAAGTATCATCTGGGAAATACAGGATGGGGATGACTAGATGGATAACAGTTGTTCTGAATGGGACTTGGGGAGTATTACAGAGGATCAGAGCTGAACATGACTCAACGATATCATGCTGTCACAAAGAAGGCATCCATCAACCTGAGCTATACAAACAGGAGTTCCATCTGATGTCCTTCCCTTATTTTCCTTGGTGGTGGGAAGTCCTCACTATGAGCACGACGTCCAGTCTGGCAGTTGTGCTTTGAGTAGGAAGTGGATTGAGCAATTCAGAAGAAAGGATAGGACTAATCAAAAGCCTACAAAAGGAGAGTCACCAAAAAAAGGATGATGGAAAAGGTATTGTTCTGTCTAGCAAGGAGAAGAGTGAGGGCAGAAAATAACCTTTAAAGAACGGAATTAATTGGCTTTGATACCCGGGGTGGGGAAGATGGAAGAAAGCAGACAAATTACAGCGACAGGAGTTCGGATTAAACCTCCTAATGGCAAATGAGACAGTATGCCAAATTTTGAAACCTCTGACACTAGCAGTTTTAAAAATAGGTTGCACAAAACATCTGTCAGGAATGATTTAAGCATGACGCACCTTTGGGGCAGAAGGATAGATTACCTCACTGCTAGATGTCCCATTTTGCATGATCACAGGAGCGAGCAGACTCTGGGGTGGCAGTGAAATACACAAAAACCCATTGGAAAGCAAAGAGTTGGCATAATGTGGATGGTTTGCTGGTTCCACCAATTCTTCAGAGTCCGTACAAGTTCAGGAGGTTGTACAATGGGCAACAGTTTATGTTAACAAATGGCAAGACCACACGTCTAAAGAGGGACTTGAAGGTGATGAACAGATGCAGTCAGAGTAAAGAGAAGAAAAGGCCATTTTACTGGGGTGAGAGACGGAAGCAGAGAATATTTTAAGTACTTGTACTTGTACCTAGTGAGAGGGTAAGTCATGGAGTGTCTGAAATGCATCCTTCTCCCAGACACAGGCCCTTAACAGGCAGCAAGACTTCAAACATGGAACACGTCTTGAATACAGCTCCAGCCACAATGCCTAAGGAAAGCTTAGTTTAACTGATGCTTGTTTAAGTCTGAATTATTAAATATTTTAGCTAACAGGTGCTATCTGTGGAAGCAAGAGCCCTGGAGCAGCCGTGCCTCCACATACAAAACATAAAATAAATACTGTCATGTCAGGGTACTCAGCACTTAAAAAGAATCCAGGCTGAACGGAGTGAGATGCTTTAATCCACCCATAAATCCAGCCCCTTTTCCCTCCACTGTTTAAAAAAAAGATGTGCAATGAGAATGTGGCATAAACCCCACCCATCAGTCACAGTCCACAAAGCCTTTACTTGGGCTGCCCCTGGCTGTGATAACACATCATTACTAATCTTCCAAACGTTACACACATACCATCTGGAATGCAAGAACCACCACGCGATCCACAAAGGGAGTGAGGCAAAGCCATCGGATTAGTTCAGTCTCAGGATTCAAGGAATGAAAAAAAAAAACCCAAAACAAAGAACTAAACCCACCCTTCAGTCAGGGTGTCCTGGTTTGGGCTGGGGTAGAGTTAATTTTCTTAGTATTAGCAGGCAGAGTGCTGTGGTTTGGATTTAGGACAAGAATAATGTTGATGAGGTGTGGATGTTTTGGTTGTGGCTAAATAATGTTTACACTGAGTCAAGGACTTCCCAGTTTCCCGTGCTTTGCCAATGAGGAGGTGCCCAAGAAGCTGGGAGGGGACACAGCGGGGACAGCTAACCCCAACTGCCAGAGGGATATTCCATACCATATGACATCATGCTGAGCATATAACTGGGGGAGCTGGCTGGAGGGGGAGCTGGCTGGAGAGGGAGCTGGTACTGCAGCTCAGGAACTAGCTGTGCATCACTTAGCAGGTGGTGGGTAATGGAGCTGTGCATCACTTGTTTTGTATATTCTTTTATCATTCCTATTATTGTCTTCCTTTTCTGTCTTATCAAACTGTCTTTGTCTCAGCTGAGGAGTTTCACTTTTTCCCCAGTTCTCCTTCCCATCCCAGTGGGGGTGAGTGAGCAGCTGTGTGGTGCTGAATTTGGGTTAAACCACCACACAGGGTAAGTCTTACCTGAAGTCACTTATGAAACTCATTCCGATTTTCAGAAATGCTCAGTTATAAAACCAGGAAGACTCATAATAGTCTCCCTGAATTGAAACCAGCAATCCGTTTTAGGCACTGAAAGCTCCCCAGGCTTCAGTAGTTTACAAGGAAATTAATTAGGTTGTAGCTACAATATGCAGACTTTTCCTTTTGTTTTTTTTCTTTAACTGGGCACTGGCAGGATAAAAAGCTATAAAAGCCAAATAGCAGATTTTAAAATTATACCTTCCCTCTTCTTACGTCCCCCTTGTTTTTTTCATAGAGAACTTGACATTTCACAGGGTTTTTTTTCCCCATAAGCAGATCAGTTGCCAAAAAAATGCAGCCTAAGGCAAATTTACCAATCAGCTCACACTGAACTCAGCCCATGAGAAAAGTAACACTCCTGGAAGAATACCTTTAATCTCCCTTGTTCTCACAGTCACAGCAGTGTCCATACCCTCTCAGTTTCAAGAGAGACACTAAAACTTTAAGCAGCATCACAGACATTACAAGGGAGGTCACGTGGTTGAGAGAAGCAAGGAAACTTCTCAGAACCCCTGTGATATAAACAAAAGTCCAGTGATGAGGACAGACAGAGGGAAAGTAGGACAGACCCCAAAGGAAAAAGTTAAACCTGAATGGTTCCAGTTAGATAAAATTGTAACTAACTAAAAATACGTTCTTAGTAAAGAGAAATTTCAGGAAAGCTCAAACTCCTCTGCCTTTTCAGAGCAGGAATTTGAACTACAGGTTCCCACCTTTCCAAAGGCACCTTAATTACCAGTCCCTAGGTTTGTAGGGCTGGTCTCTTTTTTCTTTTTTTATTTGTTTGAGGGTATTGAATCTACTGTAGCTAATACAGTGACTATCAGCAGTTCTTTGGCCACAGTATTTCCTTCCAAACGACCATTTTGAAGGTCTCCAGCTAAAACCTCTGTTCTTTCCTAGGACACGAATGTAGGACAACATATTATTTGGCTCACATTGTGAAAAACAACTTTCTGAACTTTTCATCAAGAAATTCAGCAGCTCCACATTGTCCAGAAGAGTCACAAAGAAGGCAAGAAACCTAACTGTTCTTATATTTGATTTTCCAGGGCATATTATGGAGCAAGAGAAGCAATCATAGGATCACAGAATGGTTTTGGTTGGAAGGTTCCTCAAACCCCATCTGTTTCTAACCCCCTGCCATGAGCAGGGACACCCTCCACTTGCCCAGGCTGCCCAAAGCCCCATCCAACCTGGCAATAGGGAAAAAACCCAGTTTGTCAGTATGGAGCCAAATGTGCAGCCCTCTTCACTACAAATAGGTGACAGGAGTTTGCCAAGCATGGCTTACATCATACACCCCACCCACCTCCAACACCAACACCAAGCAGGCAAGTCAGTCATGGGTTCTTCCCAGACAGCAACAGGAAAATGGAATTTGCAGGCAGCAGGAACTAAGGCTGCTCATCTCACACCATCTGCAGCACACAAAGCAACAGGCATCTCGTACCCAGGGAGCTGGGAATGAGGCAAGGGGGTACAATCACTCCTAATCTCTTTCCTGGCCCAGCTGCCTGAGGCTCAGTGGGGGCATCACCAGAGGCATTCCAGAGTTCAGCAATGAGCTCCCTAGAATTCCACTTCACTGGCACAGATCATGATGCTCAAGCTGTATATCAAACATTGATAACACACCTTTGTCCTGATAACATACCTGTATCCTCTCCTCCTCTACTGTGTTTTCCAAGAAATCTCTTCTGCTCTGCCCTTGATGTGGGCAGGAAAAGCCAAAAGCCCTAATTAACTTCTGATTGAGCTTTCATTAACTTAAATACATGGGGCTTGCAGTCATTATCACAGCCTGGAAAACAGCATTTGCTAGAGATATTAAAGTAAGCTGCCTGCAGCCTCAGGCAACCCAGGGAAATGTCAGTAAACTTCCACCTAGCAACAAAACCTTGGAATAAACTTGCAACCTCTGTGTTGCATTTCCTTACATCCAATCTTTTTCCTGGTACTTCTGTGTTAGCAGTGCTAGGGAAAAAAGTTTTTCTGAGTCATCTGAACAATCTCCTGCTTTTTTCCCATAGGACTTGGATGAGCCATGAGTGACGTAGCTGATAACGCTCACCCTGGCTTCCTGGACCACAACCACTGCTGGTGGTTAAGGCAACACAAGGCACAGGGACTGTGAGGCCATCTCCTGCTGGACCCTCTGAAGGGGAGGACTGCTGCACTGGGATGGGAGGAGGCAGTGGAAAGGTGCAGTATAGCGCCTGGAGTGCCAAAGGAGAAGGGTAGGACTGGGAGCCAGAAATGTCTAAACAAGGACAGAAATCAGGAGGTGAAGGAAGCCAAGGACTGGATGGACTTCCAGGATGAGGTCTCCTGGGTACCTCTTGGCAAAGCAGCACCAATGAACCAACCAACCTACCAAAGTTTAGGCAGGGAACCTGAGCTCTTCAGTGCCTCAGGAGGCATTCAGTGCTCACCCCAAGGCCCCTGGCCTGAGCAGTCACGAAGCACTGCAGCAGAATCTGCGATGGAGCTGGGATCCAGCACAAACAGGCAATTCCCACAAAAGCCTGCAAAGAGACATAGCAATATGTGCATAGATGGTTTTTAAACCAGGACAGATGGCAAAGGCTCCTGCACGGTGCTGCCCAGCTCTTGTAGCTTGCAGAGCTGTCTTGACAGGACCAAAACATTGCTTGAGTTTATGGGAGGTTAGAGTGGCCCAAAGTGGGCCCGAGGGTGCAGCACTCACCAGGAGCCTCCATTGCCTCAGTGAAGTGTCCCCAGTTACATGAGTTACAGGCAGCTCTGCAGTCCCCCAGCAGTGAGAACAGACCCCCTTTCCAAGGTACACCCACATAAAGGTACAGCTGGGTGATGGCACGTAGCAAATGATACCATGAATTGCTTAACAGTAACGTATTGTTCCACTGAGGTGACTACTTCATTATTCCAGCCAGGGGTGAGTTTATGCTCCAAAACATGAGGATCGGTGGCCCTGGCATCTTTCACAAACTAACCTGACTGTAGACGCTGTTCTTACAACGCTTATAATGCCTAATCTTCACTTTCAAGATGTTTTTAAATAGCATCCTACAACTGTAAGCACCACAGGCTCAACAGAAGTTATTATTTAGTTTATATTAGCAGCTCAGAAGCCACTTCTGAAAAGAGCCCTAAAGCACCAGGATGCATGGAGAGCCTTTCACACTCCCCTCCCTCCAAGCAATCCCATCACAACATCTGGCCCCCACTCTGGATGTGGCCCTGAGTTACTTGCCCTGAGCCATTCAAGAAATTTATGGTAAACCTGGGCAGTGCAGCTAGCTCTCCCAAGGGCCCATCCAGAGCTTATTTAAGCCAACAGAGGTCTTTCCAATTGATTTCAATTAACTTTGGAGTCTCAGGGCACTGCCCTTGCAGTGACAGCATGCTTTTTATGCTGCTCATTTTATACACCTATCAGATTTCTTCCAACAATTCTTTCCAAATTAAATTGCCTTGGGGTGCAAGGGAACATTTCAGAGAGATGAAGGATTGTAAGCTAAGCTATTCTCATTGAAAAAAATCAATGTGACTTGGACACCTATCCCAAATTGCTGCCATTTAAAATTTTCCCCTTTATCAAGCTATACCTTTCTGCCATACCTTTCCCTAAGTTCACCTCTTTTCTGTGGATCACTTTTGGTGTCTTTTCTGATGCATAATGGGAAGATGACAGGAGATCCAATCACAGCTGGACCCTAGACGTCGCTGGGAGGCTGATGCACATGAAATCTATCTCAGAGTACAATCCCAGACAAAGGAGCTATTAAAAAGGGATAAAAGTGGTTACTGGTTTAGTTGAGATGTGCTCCTACAGCTTTACCTTCTGATTCCACAAGTACATCAAAAAAAACCCAAACCCCAAACAAACCTGGCGTGCTACCATGACAAACCAGGCCTATCCTTTTCCAGTGACTTTAATATGGGTCAAAATATTTAATTAGCTGATATTAATTTATTTTACTATTCCCTAGGGAAATCCGGGGTGACTTTAGCACAGAGCTCCTTCTAGCTATTTAAACAAAGAAGAAATGGAAGGACATCCGCTGTGATTTATTTTCTCTGGGCAACCAGTGGAGAAATTGGATACGCATGACACACATTCATTTAGTCCTCACTTCCCTTTGATGATTAGGGCTGAATTTTCATTCTGGTGTATGGGGATTTGTGTGTGTCACTCCAAACAACAAGTGTCATACATCTCAGTCCAAATGTAACTTTCCAAGAGTGAAGTTCAGAGACACAAAACTCCAGTGTAAGTGGCCAGAATAGAAGAAATGCAATCGCATGCAAGCAGTATTTAGGCTCTAAAGTTGATGCTTGATCCTCACAGAAGCTTGACTGAATTTGTAATTAAGATCCTTCAATTAAAAGAAAAACAAAGAAAGCACATTGGAAAGATGTGCAGGCATCAACTTAATTAAATTTATAACAATTGATTGGCCATTTCAAAACATCTGTTACTTGGTCCTTTGTACACTCTTGCAAATAACCTCAATAATGAGGTGTGACCAATTGTTTTATTGCGTGAGCATTGCGGCCTCAGCAGAGGAAGGGCTGGAGAGGCAGAGCTGTAGCTCAGGCACTGAAATGCTAAGTCTGTGTAGCCAAGTGATGGGATTTCACTTGGTTATAACAATCGTTTGTTTATTAATATAACCTCTTTACAGACCATGAGAATCAGACAAACGCGAGCAACTGTCTCAGAAAGGGTCCCCTTACCCCTCAGGACTACCTGAAATTCACTATAACAGAGGAGTTCTCCAAACACAAGCTAATGGAAGGATGAAAAAACGCTTTATAGTGGATTATAAAGCTTTGTAATCGCTGCTGGCAAACCCCGAGATGATTTGAAAGGCTACTACTATGGCGTAATATTTTCCAGTTTTCATGCGGCCCCAATGTCAAGTGATACAAGCAATAAAGCTCTCCCTTCCCCTGTAAGACTATTCCATACATCACATTGTGAGCAAGTTTTATTTTTGGACTGTGATGAACACCTCACAGGATCAGGTCAGTAGCAAGACACCAAGCACGTGGTAGTGATACATCACATGGATTCGAAACCAACTGCCTTCTAACAGGGCAGCACAGGCTGCGCCCATTGAAATGGCCACGGAATTAAAAACCAGCACAATCAGGCTGCTGTGCAAAGCCCAAAGGAATATAATCTTGGCTAAATAATCACACTGCACTCAGTTACTGGTGGATCTATTTTAAGATGAAGCATGTGCCAGCCTGTGAACAGGTCTCAGCGGTAGAATGGGGATTCAAATGGAAGCACTCACGACATACGCACGCTGTGAGAACAGGAAAGGACTGATTTTGAATGAGCTGAGCTGTATCCAGCAAAAGACAGGTGGTAACAGCACTTAACTGAAGCTCTTCTTCGAGGAGGCAGCAGCTCAGAAGCTGCCACTGCTTCATTTGCAGATAACCATCCTTGACCCAGCTCAGGAGAGGGTGCTAATGCACTCAGTATCTGAAGCTCCTCAGCCTTCCCTGTACATATAGTCTATGCATAAATCTGGATGGGGGTGGGGGGGGTGGTCAGGAAGGAATGGAAATAAAACTTTTTAGTATCCAAGGTTTACACCAGTGCAATTAAGAAAACAGCATTTCCTCTAAGCTGGACCAACGCTGTGGCTCTGTTTCAGCTGGGAAGCTTAAAGCAAACTGTTGGAAGGGAGTGAGAGAAGAGCAGAGGTTTTTAATGGGCATTGTCACACAGAGGGAGTCAGACAGAAAACATTCTCTTCTGTTACTCCTCAGCAGAGTTCAGATCTCCTAATGTCAGGCATTAGTGTTTCTAGACCTTTGCAGTGGAAGCTCCAGAGGGCTCCTGTGCCAGCAAGAGGCCTGGGCTGCACTGAGAAAACGTAAGTCTGATAATCCTCACACAAAATTTCCATGCTGGAACATTTAATATTGTAATTTCCAGGACACATGGATAAACCCCTGCTGGAAGGGTAACAGAAAACAAACCCATTCCCACTGGACGGGCTGTTTCAGCTCCAATTCCACACAATAAATTGCATAATATACTCGGGGAAGCTGTTTTCTCAGCATCTTCTATGAATATTCCAGAAGAATTTAAGTGAAAACAACATCCAATGCACAAAGGCAAGGGATGTGCAGATCTACAATTCATGATGAACATGCTGTCTGGCTCCAAGTCTTCCCCCAGGTTGTTCTCAGCCCATATTTGCCCTCCCACCCCCCAGACAGATTTCCTCACAGGATTTTCCTCTGTCACCATCCCAGCTCAAGGACCACAATGACTCATCTTAAAACTTATAAATAAATTACTAGTCTTAAAACTTTCTTGAATCATCTACAATAAGAGCTGCTGGTGCTGTTACAAGGACATCAATTTTGGTGGAAAGAAGGTTAAAACCAACACACCACCAAGTGCCAAAGCCATAAGCCATCCCAGATATAGTCCAACAGGGATCCCACCAACAAACACGATTCAAGGACCACATATACTGTTAAAGCCTTACTGTAGAGAACTGTCAACCCTCAGGAATTTTATTTGCCTTTAACAGTATTTTTTAAGGAACTAGGTTTTTAGGTGCTAGAGTATATCTGAAAGTTTGGAAACAATTTTGTTTTTCAGAATAGTTATTGATATACCCCACAGGTTTGGGTTTGATTTCTTATTCTCTTTCCCTGCAGATTCTGCAAATAGATGGGTAAAACGGCTTCTCCTAGATCCCAAGTTTGCACAGAGAAAACTCAAATTGAATAGATGCATTTTTAAGGTATTACCAAAAAAAAGCATGAAAAATAGGTATTTTTCCAACTCTTTGTTAGGACAAGATTGTTATTTGCATATCTCATCTGAATGGGTGTTAAGTAAAATTATATAAGAATTAATTTAATTCGCTGTAACAGTACTACTACTTTAAAAACCCCAACAAAACAACCAAACTCCTGCACTTTTGAGCCCCTAACATGTGTAGTACAGACAGCAGAATCAACTGATGGTGTATCCCAGCAAGTTCAGCCTACATCTCTATCGCAGCTCCCAGCTCCAGCTTTTATACCAGACATAGTGCCACGCTCTTTGGCAGTGAAGTGACATGAAAGCAGCTGCTGGCATTACAACCACATGTGATAATTTCCAATAAATTTCAAAATTAAATAAGCCCCTTTCCACTGAAGCTTTGAAGTCATCTAATTTTCTGCCAGTTGGTAAAGCCAGAGAGACAGAAGTCTCAAAGTAATCTGGATTTTATGGTTCCAAACTTTTCTTCCCTGCAAGGAGCAAACCATTTTCTGCTTCGGTCTTTGAGGGATTATTAAGACACAGGATCTATTATAACAGCAGCGAAGGGAATGTTTGATTTTTTCCTATTGGCTCACAAGCCCATCTCTGTTCTTGAAACTGAAATCCCTTATGGTGTGTATACACTGAGAACTGGTCAAGCTCAAAGGCTCATTAACTCTTCAAGACTAATGAAAGCATCAGGAAAACAGTCCCATCAAACTTTTGTAGTCACCCTTTCTCTCACACTGAGTTTACATGCAGTCTATTAATATTCTCTCCCTCTAGGTCACCCCGTAATAAGTCCCAATAAAGTCAAAAAGCCCTTAAGCCTCCCTCTTTGTAAGGTAAATCCCAGCAGGAAAAACTGAGGCTGTGTCTGCGCTGCCTCTGATGGGAGGGGCAAGGTTCTCTCACAGCAGAACAACTGATTTTCTATACTGTGCTCCTAAAAGTGAACCTACGCTCTGGCCCACGTGTGAGGAGGTAACACAGCATCCCAGTCAGTGCAGCCACTGGTGTGCCAGGGTGGCCAAGCACAGGGACTCACATACCCGTGACTGCTCCAAGCCCAACCTTTCGGTGCAGTGTAGGCAGGGCCTCATCTCAGAGCTGCGGTCTCCTCTCTCAATGGACAGCCACAGTCACATCTGGGTGGGTTCTGATCTTCTCAAGGAGTGTGAGCAGCTATTCGTACTTGCAGTTATCATCCTTTGGCATCAACCTATTCAGCTGCTTCACCTCCAGACAGGACTGCTTAGACCTGCAAGACAAACCTCTGAACACCGCAGCCAAAACAGGTGTAGAAACATGTACTTGAAATTAGCCAATTAGGAAAAAAAAAATTAAAAAGAGCTGAAAACTAATAACCCCTTGGATTTGTGGGGCTAAATAATATTGTGGCATAGAATTTGCATAGCATGACTCATGATCTTTCATTGTCAGAGGTAATCTAGAATCACAACAGAGTTACTCTTTTCCAGGCATCCTACACCTGCTCTAACATCAGATGTTGCGTTTTGATTATGTTCCACTTGCAGGAATTTCCCCTTCTTCCTCATCGCTGGTCAACTCCACTAAGTCCCATTCCATCCTCCTTCCCTCTGCTAGCTCAGCACCACGCCTTCCAAAGACGTTGATGCAAATCTCATGATATTCTGCACATCTTTGAGCACTGTGTGATGGAGCCATATCACCATGTGGGAATTTCAGGTTCCAATTAAAAACAAATCCATGGTCTTCCTGGGTACACACACCTGCTTAGAAGTATGGTTTGCATGCACCCTTGAAGGCCACAAGAGGCATCAAACAAGAACCACCTCCTGCCTCCTATTTAGAAACAAACAATGCCCCATGATTTCCATACAGTCTCACTATTTTTTTTTTAAATACTTGACTCATCATTTTGTAACACCACTGGCAGTACTGCAAAGGTCCTTTCCCTGCAGCGCTGCATGGGCACTCATACATATCCCTACAGTGCCTGCCAACAGCAGTAAATAAGCTTTCCAGCCTTACACTCATGGAAAAGATGTAGCTGTTTACAGAAAGGCTTCCCAAGGATTCCCCAAGTGCTTGCAGAGAACTTTATCACCACAAAGCTGTTACATAAAGTCTTTTGTATCTGTGCACTTAATCCCAAACCCAATAAACTCAGTAGAAAAGTCCCCATTAATCTCAGAAAGCTTCGGATCAAGGTCTACAGTTACTAGTACTACCTTGGTTTATAGGGGTAAACCTTCGTATCTGTTTGGCTGTTGCTACGTATGTCCCTATCATATACTTTCCTTTCAGGCAAGAGGCAAAGTGGAATGAGCTGAGAAATTTACTTGGCTTTCTATTTCTGTTTCGTCAAAGCTCCCATCTGCCTCAATGATGTCTAAGCATGGCTGCACTTAACATTTTCAGACTTCATTTCAAGTGTGCTTTGCCACTTTTGTTGCAAATCAGCAAATGCCCCATTTATGTTTTGAAAGAATTAGTTTGATCATTAATTTTAGACATAAAAGCCCAGTAGTACTCTAAGTATGAGCTACATCCCATTATCACACTCTTAACGCTACTGTAAATGGATCTCTCCTTGCGTGGCATCTCAGACCTGTGGGTGCACAACATGCTGGAGAATTACCTTAGGAAGCTGAGGACTGAGCCATCGTGGTCTCAGCAGTGAAGGTCGCAGCCCTAGGCTCCAGACCTTGACCCTGCCTGACTGTGTGACAGTGCCAACATACCAGGAAAGAGGAGAGTGGGGGGGAAGGGTCAGCAGACATTGGAGACAGATGGCCTAATTCATCATCCACCAGAAATAAATTTAAAAAAAAGCTGTTCCAAGCATTACACACAGAGCAATGATTGCAAATTCCACAACTGTGGAGACCTGCCAAGCCATTATACACACACCATGCTGCAGCCACCGCTCATAGCTCCTGAAAGGTGAAGTCAGGAGAAACTACAAAGCATTAAGTGTGCTGAGCTCTCAGGAAATTGGTCCAGAGAATAATTATCCGAGCCCTGGTGGAAAGAAAAACATGTAGAAGTTAGGGGCTGACAGGATGTTACGGTTTATTCATAAGCAATGCCTTTGTGCAATGCGCAACTAAGTTATCCCTGTATGTGCTTCTAGATGTTATGTACCTAATCAGTTTCTTTCAACACCTTTTTTAAAATAAAAAAATAAAAAAGAATTTTCTCTTAATAGCTTCCTCACTGGGAGCTGTCTTGTTGCCTGTCCTGCTAAATAAGGTTCTCTAGTCACCAAGCGCCATAGGAACCAGCAGTGCTGGTGATGCTGCTTGGGCAGGATGGTGTGCAGACCAAACAGAGGTCTCCCCAGACCACGTTCTTTGGCTTTTCTGCAAAGAGAGTGGAGGAGCAACTTGGACCCTGACTTGGATTCTTCTGGCACCTAGAAATTCACAGAGAGCAAGGCATCCGTAACGCTGTTTGTAGCCCAGGCTGATCACTCCAAGAGAGCACAACCTCCCTACAAGCACAACAGCAGCCACAGAGAGGCTGAATGTCACCAGGCAAGTGCCAGAGAGCTTGGTCACAGCCTTTTTCCTACCCATCTTTCTTCACTGGCCAGCACTTATACAACCTTGCCGATCAGTCAGCGTATAAACCCACTCAAAGGCCTCAGGGCTCCAGCCAGGGATTCCTTAGGAGCACACTGTGAGTAACTGCAAATCCTTGTCACTGATCTGAGCCTGGAACCCCCTGAGCAATCCTTCCTTTCTGTGCCAGGTGACCCCAGAAGGATCAGGTGGGAGAAAGAACTTGTCCTGCCCAAGCAGGTTCAGTAAGCAAGCGCAACTGACAATCCAAGCGTCCTTATCCGACTGCCAGTCTCCAGGCTTGTGGTCATAGAGGCTGGTGGCACGCCAGAGAGCCAGCACAAGGCACCCTTCTGCTTCCTCAGAGCCCCCGCAGCGAAGCCGCTTCCCTTGACCTCAGGCAGTGGAGATAAATACAACCCCCTGAGTGCCTGGCTGTGCTGGGAACCTCCTCCCTGGTTTTATCACACCAGCTGTATCCATCCATGCCTTCCCCTCGTCTCGCTGCACATTCCAGAAATCAGCCCAAGCAGCCTCACTCAGGAACTCAAAAACAAGGGGGACTTGGACAGAGGAGTGTACTGTGAATGTTGGTAGCTGATCCTCATTCTGACAGGGAATGTTTTACTCACTGTTTGAAGAACTACTACACCCCAAGAGAGCGCCTGCCTCCTGAGGAAGGGATAGAAGAGGGGAAATAAAAAGCAGAAAGCAAGCATTCTCCAGTTTTCCCTGCTAACTCCAGGTACCCACCAGACTATTACTTCATGAAAACAAAGCCCTTCTCCTCCATCCAGTTTGTGTCTCCTTGCTTTACCTTTATGGTAGAAACTGAGGGAATATTTAGGTGATGTACCATGAGCACCTAATCTAGGTGTGATTCTCATACAGCTGGGACCCTTGATGCCTTGTGTGGCAGATGGAGGTGTCTCCCCGGGAGACCACTCCAAATAGTCATCAGGTGACTCACATTAGTACAACCCGAGTTATTTTACTTCCCCACCTCTTTTGAAGGAGCACAACTGCATGCTCCCCTTGTCTTATTTATCCTGAAATTTGCAAGAGACCTTTCATGGACTTAATCTAAATACACAGACCATTGTGCATGAAAGCTTTTACAGGTATCCTGTGAGTACAGCTGTGACCTCACCTTTTGGAGCAGAATCACAGAATTACTAGCTTGGAAAAGACCTTTGAGATCATCAAGTCCAACTGTATCTGTCCTCTACTAAACTATATCCCTGAGCAACTCGTCTACCCATTTTTTAAATACATCCAGGGCGTGACTCAACCCCCTCCCTGGGCAGCCTGTTCCAGTGCCTGATAACCCTTTCAGTGAAGAATTTTTTCCTAATGTCTAACCTGAACCTGCCCTGGCACAGCTTGAGCCCATTCCCCCTCATCCTATCACCTGTCACTTTGGCAAAGAGACCAACACCCACCTCTCTACAACCTCTTGTTATTAAACAAGATATTTTAATGCCACCATGCTTCCAAATTGTGCTTCCATCTCCCTACCTAGGCACCCATCTGCATCTCTCTCTTTAGCATCAGTCATTTAACAAACTTCAGCATATTTATCTTTGTGGGTAAGAGAGGATTTGTGACAGCAAAAAAGGGACAAGTGGCTCAGGAGCACTTTCTGCTCCACCAGAGGTTTTTTTCCTCTTGGATATTTGTCCTCTGAACAAACCAGAGAACAAAGCCAATTTTCAAGATAAGTAACAACACCGTAACCCATCACATACCCCAAACGTGTTGTTATCTAGTGACAAACCTACATGGTAGTGCTGTGCCCAAGTGCAGCTGGGGAAAAAAAGAAATGTAGGACTCCAGAACTGTCCCAGTCCATAGGTTTTGAATGTTTAAAAAAAAATTAAAAAGATGAGGTTTAAAATAGGTATTAGATCCCAGCACTGTGCATTACAGCAACTGCGTGTAAATACCCCCTCTATATCACAGTGGGTTTTATCATCAAAGGATGCAAAACACATGCTGCTCAGTCCCAATTCAGACAAAATATTGGATATAGCATTAGGTTAAAGTAAAAAATATTTCCTTATTATAAGTCTTTATAATTCTAAATATATTTATATGTATTTTATATACGCATATAGCGGCACGCATTATATATAATATAAATATATATACTAAAATGTATAAATTCCTCCTAGCTGTTACTGCAGCTACATAGAGGAGCCCAGTACAGTATTGGTTTCTGGGGAATCTGCCAGCCTGTAGTCACTACAAAGTAAGGGGAACGCAATTCATTCCCAAGTAGCTGGTGCTGTGAACCACAGCTGTATTTGAGAGGTCCCTGCTACTCAGTATTTACAAGTCTGAACTCTAAGACCAACCAGAAATGCATTACAAGCTCAGACTTCCCCACAGCTTAAGCTTAAGCAAGGGGGTGAGATGTTTTCCCCTGCACTACGAGGGCCTGCATCCAGCTGGCTAGATGCTGTTCGGCTGATCGGAACAGTGAAGGTCACGGATGCATTTTTATCCCTGAACTTTAAAGTAGAAAAACTTGAGCTCTTCTGGAGAGGCAGAGGCAGATTTTTCATTGTGCTCCAAGTGCCAGCAGCATCTGCCTACGACCTTCAGTGGTACCAACAGCAACTGGGTGTTGCAGTTCTGACTCACATACAAACTCTGTCTGGAACGCCTCCTGTTTAAAGTGTAAGTATGCACAGATGCTCTATCACTGAGGTCCTGCAACCAAAACATCCTATCGACACATCTTCTTGGGCATACTTGCAGAAGTGGGTTCTAAATGCTGATCCTGCCTGGTGAAAATCTCTTTTCCAGAGCAGGGGGAACTGTCAGGCATCAGAACCCAAGAACGTGCACGTTGTTTCTCATCATTACATTTCCACACAGAGAAATAAAGCTATCCCAGACACAACTCCTGACTATAATAAGAAATCACAAGTTCTTCTTTGCCTGGGCCAAGAAAAGCTTGGAGGTATTTCAGAGGAATAATGTAATTCTCCTAGAAGTTGAGTGCAAGATGAAGTGGCTGCTGATTCGGAAGTGCTGGAAACTGATGCTGGGGTCAGCATAGTTAAAAGATTTCTCAGGCTAAATGTATCCTCTCCAAAAAACTCACACTTAGCTCCAGCTGCAGGAAATCCAGGGTCTGCTGTAAAATTATTTTGTCCATCCTTGTTGCTGTATTACAGAAGAAATGCTTGTCTGGGACAAAACACATTGGCAGAGAACAAGTGGAAAAGCTGAACCAGAGGTTATTGAGGTTACCAAAAGAGAGATACCCCTTGGTGAGTGAAGCCACAGGTAGCAAAGCCAAGTCCAACAGAGAAGGGTAAAAACTGCACTGAAAGAAGAACAAGGCAGAACAATTAAAAATAAGGATCTCAGCCTAACTGCCTTCCCACCACACTGCAGCCGACTGTACAAGGGAGAAGAGAGACATCATGCCAGGACCGAGGTGAAAAATGCCTCCAATTAAAATAATCCCCAAATATCCTTTAACAGTGCTAAAAGGAAGTGCTTTTCTATAAAACCAAATCCACTGTTTTATAACCCTCTTTGAAAAACAAGACAGCATCACCAGTGAAATGAACTAAAGTGCATATGTGAATAGATTTAATTTTGTTATTGCAAATGCTTTTATTGACTATTAGGGAAATAGTAAAAGCATCCATTGTGTCTAATGAGGAATGAAAGCAGATGCTGGAAATAAAGACCTTCCAAGGTCTAAGGTTACCTTTCCCTAGGAAAATATTTTGAAACAATATCTGAAGACTCTCAGCTTGTAAAAGTCAGCAGGGATCCACTGAGAGTCAATAAAAAGATGCCATTATCCCCCTCCCCCAGGTAAAGAGCTGTTGTCTACTAGGTCCTGGTGTTCCAGAAGCAGAGCAGCTGTTCTCCAGCAGTGCTTGTGTGTGCCTGTGGATCAGGATGCTCGGATGGGAGCAGCCGAGAGGAGGCCAGCAGTTGCTACTTTCAGCAGAGTAACTCACTCTGTATTTCCTGTTCAAGGCAAGAATTTTATCAGGAGCAGTTCATCCCCTCTGTTCACCCCTGCCTTGGGAATCATCACCTCCCACACCCACAGGTTCAGCTCCAAGGAGAGAATGATGACTTCATTCACTACAAAGAATTATTAGCAATTTCTCATAGAGGAACTAGATCCTTACTTTTTTGTAACAATTTTTCAGACCTTTGTAGCTTATTGTTTACATCCATCCATCCATCCATCCATTTTCCTGGAATGGCACCCAATAGAAAATTTTAGCAAAATATTAAAGGCTTCTGTAATTTTTAAGAAAAGAAGTGTAATTTATTCCTGTTTACTTACATCCTTGTGCATATAAAACTATTTGTATTTCTCTATTTGTTCAGGATCCAACAGTAGCTGGAATTACTGAAAACTCAAAGAAAAGCTTTGATTTTGCCCTCAACTTGAGCAATAAAGCAAATTCCCTTTCTGCATTTAGTCCGGTTTGGCTCCATCTCCTGCCCAAAGAGACAAACTACATCTCGTAACGTTTACATAAGACTAAAAATATGAAACTCAACTAGGTGATGGTCTAGACTGCTTGAACGCTTGCTAGAGATGAAAACTACCACGAGATATCAGAGATTATCTGTGGTTCAGCGATGAGTTTCACACATCGATAGGTAAGAACAGGAACAGTTGAAGGCCAATACGGGACACATCCAGCAGTTACATTACAGCCGTTTCCCGGCTGACTTTCAAGCTTACAGAAGGAAACGCAGCCCCAGGTGGACAACCAGAAAACAGCAGTTGTGTTTTACTGGCAGAGCAAGAGTACCCAGAAAAATGGAAATAAAATAGAAACATTTTTGAGTTCCATGGTTCTGGATCCTGCCCCCAGCACACCGGGGCAGCTGAAGCTGTTCTGATACTGACACAGAGTACAACTGGCAGCTCTGCAGCACCACGTTTCCGAGAAGCATCTGCTAGAGCTGCTAACAGAGATACTGCAGTCCATACATCCATACATGCTCCCCAGGCGTGAACAACCCCACCATGGACCACCCAGGATGTCTGCAGTTTCTGGGATGTCCTACAGTTGGGAGCATGCGTATAGCTTCAGTGAATTCTCCTTTTAACTTTCAGGTGGGGAAAACGGGATGGACAACTGCAAAGAAACTCACAGACACAGTAACTCTGAAAGCAGCTTATTATTGGACTCCAGGAAGACTTTAAAGCACTGGCAGACAGAAAGTGCAATTGCAGCTTATGACAATACGTGGACAAGATAGGAACCATCGTAAACAGACCGCAACATACACCCCAGAAACCTCTCACACCTATGGCTGCATTTTCCAACACCACACCTTCAGCCTGATGCAGCAAGCTGAAGCAAGTCATTAGGAGGGCAGCCAGCAAAGAAAACTGTTCTGCCACTCCTGCCCCTCCCAACCAACCTTTATTTCCCATAGTGGTGCTCTGGTGATAACCAGTGGTGGTAGTAACGGATGTGTCTGATTGGGAGGGATGCATCCCTCCCAAAGTGGATTTGGAGACACAGCACCTTACCCCTGTAAATGGTGAGAAGATCAAGAGTACTCTGAGCTCTCCTGCGCAGCAGCAGGCTGCACACCAGGCTCTCCCTGTGAGTAGGGACACCTCTCAAGGTTCTTCTCCAGGCTGAGAGGATCCTTATTGCATCAGACACTTTGCAAGGGAATTAGGAATAAGCATGCTGAAGCTTTGGAAGTCTTAGCTAAGTGACAGAAAGGAGTGACTGTGCACATACCCTTTAGACATGAACTGTTGACCAAGCCTGGGCCTGGGATTGGATCCAGCTGCACCTAGACTCCTCTGAGGAGGAGTTGGGAAAGCAAGGTGGTCCTCTTGGAACTGCAGGACTCAACAGGAGGGTCTCCCTGTAGTTCTCTGACCCTGTCCTCTACACAGTAAATTACAGTGTGCTTTGCCATCACTTCTTGTTCAACCACTGACATATTTACCAATGAGATTTGCTATTAATAGAACACATTGCTGCTTCTCTCTTGCAAATAAGGTGCATCTCTGTCACCCTGTCTGTGACATGACCTTAACCATGGTCAAAAGCGGGTGGGGAAAAACAAAAATCCTCCTTTAGGCTTTATGTACTGACATTTTTTTCAAGACAACTCTTCCTCCTTTGTACAAGGTACTTCCTCCTTTGTCAGCTTAGAAAGTAGTCTCCCAGAAACACCACTTTCAGTACCCTCTACTGAAATGTCACTTTTAAAGTACAAAAGAAGTTTAGTACTCATTTAGGTTCAAACAAAAATGACAACCACCCCCAAAATTGACCTTGAAGTGGGATTCTGAAAGTCCTGTTAAGTCTCTCCAGTTTTGCGCAAGTAGTTCTAAACCTTGGGTCTTCAGCAGACAAGAAACTGCAGCACTAACTAAAGACTTGTCTATCCTTACCCTGCATAGTACCCACCCAGGGTTCAGCTGTGCTTCCACCAGCTTGCTGGGGTTACCCATTTTCCTACTACACTTGGCAACGAAGTTCATGCTCGACTCAACCCAGAGAAAAGCCTGGAACACAGCTGAAATTACAGAAGTTCTTCAGCTGCAATTGGGCTCTGTAACACTGAGCACTATGTGTACACACACACAAAAAACTCTTCTGCTCTAATCTGCTCAGGCTTTAATGAATTATTTAATTAATGACCAGTCTTAAATGGATTTTAGTATGACACTTAATAATAACCACAGTAATTAGCTTCATGGCCTCTCAACTGCTTATCTCTTCCAAAATTCAAACTGGCAAGCTGCTGCCCTAGCACTAGGCAAGCTGAGCAAGTCAGCCAAGAACAGAGCCTGCTCTTAACACAGGCAAGTTATGTACTTCATGGCACTTAACTGTGCAAGCAGAGGACAAATGTCAAATTTCTGACAGATTCTCAAGTGTAACATCTCTTCACATGCTAAAAGTGTTGGAGGCGTTGGGGTTACTTCAGCTTCCAGAGTTTGTTTCCTATTTTGTACCCTACCCCCTATTCACTGACAGAAAAGTCTCCTATGTAGCTAGTGACTCTCTAGGCCTATAGAAATCTCTGTTGTATCAGACACATCCTCCTCCTCCTGGCTTGAGACCTGCTGCAGGTAGTCATTTACTATATGAGCATTCCCTGGGCCACTTACGCCATATTGTCAGTATTCTTCACCTACTCTGCCTTGTACAGCAAGTATAGGCACTTCCCAGCTCAGGCAGCTTCCTACTAGTTCATGCTCTCCTTTCCCTGCACCTCCTGAAGTTCTCAGTGGGGAGCAAGGGTACTTGCACATGAAAACCTATCAGACAGGTTTATTCCTCTGCTGCACATTCAAAGTGCCCTACAGAGTAAATGCAGTACTCTTAAGTTCACTATTTCTCATTGTGCTACTTAAATTTACATAAAGGTACTGCTTGAGGTTATTTTTAGATATACTATTGCAATACCAACTGATTCTCTTTTTACAACTGCTTTGCTAAGAAATAAATGGCTCATGGTAAAACCTCAAGTTTTCCAGAAAAAAACCATCAAATTATCCAATATCCCTTTGCCAAAAACCTAGGCAGTAGGAAAAGATTCACAGTTTGACTGGTGACTGCTACTTGGCTCAAGTTATGCTGGTTCTTCAGGTTGAAAGGATACAGTGAAAAAATTGCTACACTGGCCAGGGTGCCAGGAAAAAAAAAAAAAAAAAGAAAAAGAAAAAGGGGGCTGTGATTTTTGGTAAGAGAGCTCTGGGGTCTGTCAGACTTCTCACTACCTTCCAATACTTACATTTTTTCAATTCAATAACCAGAACGGTAGGAATTTGGACAAGCACAGATCAGGGGTAGTTTTCTACTGCCATTGGCAAAGTGCAAAAAAAGTGAAAAAGTGAAGTAAAAAGGGCTTGAAAGAACCATCTCATACTTCTGAAACACGCAGCCCCAGTATGACCAAATACTACGTACTCCACCTTAGGGGAATCCTCTAAGACAACAAAAAACTTAATGTATACAGGTTACAGGGATAAAACCAATCATTTTAATTGATGCCATTAAAAAACACATGTGAAGTAATATAAATAGTAAAATTATACTTAAGGAGGAACAGCCAGCACTTTCTGAAAAGCTTCAAAACAGCAACAGACACTTTACAAAAGATTTAAAAGGGAAGAGAATAAAATTTCCAAACTACAGGTACTGTATAAAGGTAACATTTATTTTATAAAATACAGCAACAGAGACAAAATGGATACTCAAGCTCCTTTGAAACTAAGCCTTCTGGGGTCTTGGTTAAAACGTATGTTCAAAAACTATTTTAAACCAGGACTAAATACTTCATATTTTAAATTTACAGGTCCCCGGCATCAACAGCACTATACACAACTTCCAAACAAGCAGTAAGTACAAATTCATTTAACCATGCGTGGTGTCATCTTCTACAAAGTCTTTGGCCATTTCTGCTGTGATCACATCAATATGACTGACCTGGTGGAACACAAGGAAGTATGCAGTTATTACAGCATCACCTGCACATAAGACAGCCTTATTTCTGAAGAGTCCCAGACTCAGCAACGGGCCTATTAACAATTCGTAATTTCCTTTCAAGAACATATGTAGATATTTAAATTACTTTTCAGGAAGGAGAGAACTTTTGGACAAGACTGATGACACTTTGAACTCGTTAGGTCAAGTCTCAAATGCACAACTTGATAAGTCTCCCAGTAAACGCTGATACTAAAACATTATTTACCTTGTTTCTGAATTTTACACCGTAGAACTTGTCAGCTGATTCAAGCAGTTCAGGCCTAAAAGTTGTTGTAATAAACTGAGCATGTTCAGCAAGTTCCATAATCATATCTAAAAAAGAATACAAAACTTCTTTATTAATGTAATCTTTTCAATAAAGCAGGAGAGGTCTTAATATGAGACAGGCAAAGAGTTTGCTATTCCTTACTCAAAAAGAGTAAGGGTTTGAGACATAAAACAAAAAGCCCTACAAATCAAGAAAGGATCCATTCCAGATTTGTAAGTACTATTACTAATTCCAGTATCACCTCTGACAAATCCAGCCACTCAGCAAAATAAGTGGGGTATTAAGCTTCTATGATGAAAAAGAGAGTAAGCACTTCAACAATGCAATGGGCTAAGAGTTCCTTTTTAAAAATCAACTGACACTTCAGAACAGGATTATTTCTACCACACTGAAGTGTAGCACAAAGACCCTTTAGACACAGTAAACACAGTGCTTCTAAAACCAAGCTCACAAAAACTTCAGAAGGTACAAAGTTAAAATTTAACACAAGTAGGGATACTAAAAAAATGTGCCTTTATGATCAGAAGTTTTTATCTTCTCATCCGCGATGCTTAAAATAATCACCTTCAACCTCAATCAAGATGAATAAGGTAGACAGTTACCTGAAACAGCTTTTCTGTGCTGGGCATCCAAGGCTTGGTCAATTTCATCAAACAAGTAAAACGGAGCTGGATCACATTTCTGGATAGCAAATATCAGGGCTAGGGCCACTAAGGATTTCTGTCCACCTGAAAGTTGCTGCATTTCTCTCATTTCACCTTGCTTCCCTGTGAACGATACCTAAGAAAACAATGCAACAAGAAGATGATTTCAAAATATTAAACCACAACATCACTTGTTATTTTATTAAAAAGACAGGACAGATTAAACACTGCCTTTTAAAGATACTGTTAGAAAGCAATCTAAACAATTATTCAGGGTACCGAAACACAAGTATTTTTCTTTACCCTTATGCCAACTCCAGTGAACTGGTCTACAGATGGAACACTGCTCTGAGATCCAGATCCCCTTTCACTCTCAGTGCTGCCTTCACCTTCATCCTGGGACTGACTGCCCTCCACATCTCCTTTCTTCATCACTAATGTGGCCTTGCCACCAGGGACTAACTTCTGGAATACCTCACTGAAATTTTTTGACACCTGAAAAGGAAAGAGTCAATACATCAGCTCATTTCTGCATAACAAAATCAAACACAGAGAACAGCTGTGTTTACATGATCACACCAAGTATCTGCTTCAAAGCAGAGCACCAGGTTAATTCTTAAGTAGAGGCAGAAGACCTAAGCTATACAGAGCTTGGTTAACATCATCTAAGCCAAATATTCTCGTAGTATGAGAATTTTTACTGTTTTTTCCCCCCAAGAAAATGGTAGAATTAGAACAAACTAGTAAACCTCAGATTAGACAGAACACTCAAGTTAAGCAAACGACCTTCTGAGAACACACTCAGTCGTAAAGATAGTTAACATTAAGAATTACTTTCCACTATATCAATTCTCCAGAATCAGTTTTTTACCAGACATTCCCCAGAAAGGCTTGTGGTAGTAGAAAGAGATTCACCAGAAAGGAAGTATTTAAGAGGTTTAATGCAAAGCTGGCATTACAATACAACCAAGACAAACACCTATTTAAAATGCTAAACCATTTCTTTTTCAGTATTTTAAAAAACTCCGTAAACCTCAAGTTACATGATAATGCCTTCTTTCATTATAAACATAGTTAATATCTGCTTCTTCCCAAAGAGCTGCTACTTAATGGGACTATTTGATTTCTGCACCTATGTCTTTATAACTGTTGCCATTTTGTTACCTGTTTGAAAGTCAGCTGAATTGCCTCATATTTCCGGAGCTCAAGGACATTCATCAGCTCCATGATGGATTTGTAGCCTCTGTCCAGCTCCTCTTGTCTTTTTATCAATTTTTCCTTCTGTTCTGAGAAATTCACAAACTGATCTAAAGCTTTTTTATTAACGTGACTGTATTTCTTCAGTTCCGTGTTGCATTGCTCCAGCTTGCGGAATAACTGCAAATGAAAAATATCAGTGTATCAAAGTGACCTGCAATTCTCCCCACATCTCACCCTCAAGATGTATGTGACACACCTTTCAGGTCATGAAACATGAAACCAAGAACACTTATTACCTGCTTTAAACTTAAAGTCTGATACTTTTCAAACGCTTCCTGTGGAAGTGACCCCAACTCTCGGATTTTCTTCATGCATTCCTCTTTCTTTTTGAGAAGCATGCCTTGCCTGTTAGTCATTTTTTCAAGTTCTTTTGTATCATGGTTAATGGCATCCATATGCTCCTTTTCCATGTTCTTCCAGCGTTCCATGCTCTTCTGAAGTTCTTTAATTCCTGCTTCTGTTTTGTCAATCGAATTATCCAGATCTGAGATAAGGGGTGAAAGCACAAAACCCAAAGTGGTAAGTCTTACATGCCTACATAAGACCAATAATTAACCAGTCAATTACTGATGAAACAAAAAGACAATCTAAAAAGAAAAAAATCTACTACAGAGTAGAAAGTTAGAGACAAAACTGAACAACCCCCCTCTTTTTCCCCATGAGTAAAAGGCTTTTAGAAGGCCCGAACAAGCATACTGGCATCGTATTTCTCAAGTCTAAAAAGAGAAGCAAAAAAATTAGAACCATGTAGATGCTATTTCCTATTTGATGGTAACTTGGTTTTAGATAGGTCAGACAAAATTCAAGAACAACTACAGAAGATCATGCCTGTATGAAGGTTGCTTCAAAAGTACTATGTCCTGAAGCCAGAAGTCTGTAACCACCAACATATACTTACTGGTATTTCAGTATGTAATTGTAGACACTTTCTCTTACAGATAAGTGAACCTTGATTCACTTATCTTTTGGACTAAGTCCCAAAAATGTTACACACTATGCAAGTAGTACAACATATCTGAAATTAATAATTACTTCTCTCATTACATCCTATTTCTAAACCAAAATATGGTATGTGTGAACTTCCAAAACCCTGGAGAATTTTCTTTCAAAAAGAAAAAAACAAACTGCTGCTACCAACCATCTGAGCGTGCCAGAGTATCTTTCACTCGTTTGTTGATAGCCTCAAGCTCTGATGTCGTGGCAGTAAGAACTGTGCCACCTTCTGTTTCTCGAAGCTCATTCAGCTCCTATGGGACAAAGTAAATGCCAGCAAGCTTCAGCATGGAAGGGAACAAAAGTATAAGCCAAACAAGTTATCTTCTGCTACTCTACATGTAACTGTATTAAGTATTTTAGTAAAGTTCTAGAAATCAGTTAGATTTTCAAACAAATCTCTAATTATGATTGTCCTATTTAGACATAGGCTGTGTATTCAGAGTTGAACTTCTATCAAAAATTAACATGTCTAAAATACTACACTGGTATTTAACACCACACTTAACTGCTTGCATATCGGGAAGCAAAATTTATGACAGGTAATGCAGGGTAATGAATAAATATTAATCAAATTATTAATATGCCAAAACCCTAGAAATAAACCAGATTGCAAAAGGACATTTAAACGAAAATCCTTACTTGTTCCACTTGGTCTAAGCGCTTTCTCAGATTCTCATTGAGATACGTTTCAACTCTTGTGATAATGCCTTCTAGTTTGATCCTCTCATTTAAAAGCTGTCTGTTTTCCTGAGAAATAATAAAAAAAAAATTAATTGCCTTGACTGCTAAACAAATGTTGTTTTGTTAAAAAAATTAAGATAAACAAAAATACCACTCTTTACAAAATTCTATGTATTAAAAAGGTCTCACAACTCTTTGGGCTGTAGCTCTAATTTTAACAAGTATAAAAAAACCCAAATGGTAAGTATTTTTGCAGCTGCCTAGTTTAATCATCAGCTATAAAATTACTAGGTTTCTAAAACAATGCTAGCATCTGAATCCAGTTCTTAAACCCAGAAGAACTCTAGAGTATACTTTAGTATTTTTTTCAACATGAATCTCAGACCAAACCTTAGTTTCTATCTTATCTAGCACGTGCTTAAAGGCGTTGCTTTATTTTCCTCAAGATGTGCATCATTCCTTTCAGATGACACCTATTTTTACTTTGTAATCTGAGAGCAGAGCCAAGGAAAATGTGATGACTACAAAACAAACAAGGCATAATTCTCAGACATCAATGCTAGTACAGTTCACCCAGCATTTGAGAAAAACACGCAGATAGACTTTCCAGAGGAGAAAACTCCAGACATGCCTACCTAGTAGTGACAAAACATTAATTACACTGTATTTGTAGTAATTTTTCACACAGAAAGGACAAAAATAAGTCCACAGGGAAGAGAGGTAACACGTGGAATGGTAACACGTTTTCACTTCCTTACTTGCTGTAGTTGTCGGATTTCATCATTAAGAGCATCCACACGTTTCTGATCTTCAAGACTGAGCTGAGACAACAAGTCAGTCCCCAGTTCTGCTTTTAATGATTCTCTAGTTGACTCCATAGCATGTAAACTTGCCTCCAAGCTCTGCAAACTGCGTTGCTATGGAACAGATATTAGACAGAATAATTTGTCAAAGCAACCTACAAAAACTTATGTGAATTTAACTTTTCTGTTTAAACATATTTTTGTGACATATCTCTAATAATCTCTCCAATATTTCATATTTTCAAGTTAACTGGAAAAGAATGCAAGCTTATCAGCAATGTTGATCAAACAATTACTGCAAAACCAGTAACAACTGTCAATATGCCCATACGATACCTTAGGCATAAACGTCTTTTCAGACTGCTGCCTCTTCTCCTTCAGCATTTTCATCTCTGACAAAATACTGTCTCGAGAAGCTTTGAACTTTCTCTGCTGTGTCTCAATTTGCTGCATTTGGTTCATCAGCTGGTCAATCTCATTGTTAATCCATACCATGGGCTAAGGAAAACTCTGTCCTTGTTTTAAAAGGCATTTTATACCTATTAGCACTTTCATTTTTTAGTCTATTTGGCATATTTAGCTGCTGTCAACATAAAAACAAAAACTCCACAAACCAAAATGTTCAGTTGTATAGGAGAAATCAAGAACCACCAACAAAAGTAACTTCAGCACTCATTGACACCAAGAACAAATGAGGAAAGCTTCATTTAGCTGTTAATTTTATACCATGGCACTCAGAACCACACACAGGGATACAACTGAACCACTAAGGAAGACTCAGATCTTACATTTAAAAAACAAATATTTGAATACAATTACCCCTTACTCAATTCTGAAGCAAAGAGTTTGTTCTTGCTGATTTTGATATAATGGCACAAGTCACGATGCAGAGCTCACAGAAGACTCTGGTTTAATTTATGTTGAATCACTACCATCACATTACTCCTACCACAACATATTTTTAAACACAGCATCAACTTCAATGCCCTGAAAGTTAAATAATTCCCCTAAGCACTTTAGTACTACTTAAGCATTTTGGGAAAATGGAATGAGCTTCAGAATAGGAAGTTGGCAGGAATGGACCTTTACTCTCAAAACAACTGATGTCTGTGTTATATACTATAAGTTATTGTCAGACTGCAGTAACAGCTCTTATTGCAGTCACTGATCTACCACAGCTGAAGCGATGCCACAGAGCACTCTACCTACATCCTCTCCCTTACATCCCTGAGAAAGAAACCCAGGCCTAAAGATTTTTGACTTAAATCAATAGCAAGGAAGACTTCTCATTCCAAAACAGCAGTCCTGGTCAAAAGTCAAGCTATACTGAAAACAGGGAATTTAACTACAAGCAGCAGGAATTCAAGCTCCTATTCACAGTCACAAAAAGCAGGCTACCTGTACAACGCACACTGGGATTAGTGTTAAAATTAGTCTCTGCACAAATCCTTTTAAAACCATATTCCTACATATCTGCAGCTGAATAAACAAGACAGAAGAAAGTGCTACACTTAAATACTTGACTGTAGGTAAATAAACCGGGTCCTGCACATTGCTTAGAGGTGATTTGTTACTGCTCGTGAATTTGGGAACTAGGTTTGAATGCAATCTAAAAGTCACATTTAACAGGCCGTTTTGACATTCTTCCACTGACTTCACAAGACACAGGTATGTAGAATTTTGCTAGTCAGCTGTTGTTCCAAACACAGGATCTGCTTCTCTGCTGCCCCCAAAAAAGTCTCTAAAGCACTGCTGCAGGCCAAAGTAGATCAGTTCAAAGGACAGAATGACCTCAATAACTGGGAAGAAAATGGCAGAAATCTCATTTGTCCCTGAACTCTCAATATTAGATCTCAAAAGGACACTGTAGCATCAAAGGGATTAGAGAAAAAGGTAACAGTTACTTGAATTCTTGTACAAAGAAACTGAAAAGACTGAGACCATCAAGGAACTCAGAGCTTCATTATAATATAATGCTCTCCATCTCCTCCCCACAGCACAAGTGGACAATGGAACACACCAATTCAGGACACAAATAATAAAATTAAAGCATGAGTCAGAAGAAGCAGTGAGGCTTAACAGAAGTAACAAGAATATCTGTTTGTAGCAGCTACTACAACAAACTCTAGAAGGATTAGAAACCTTCATAATTTAGGCTTTAACCTCATTTCTAGCCTTTAAAGATCAAGATCAAATTTTAACAGGGACAGATTACTGAAGCTCCTTTTTCCTAAAGCTTACTGTGTCAGCCACTCTCTGAAGCAAACCACTGGACAAGGTGTGTTTCAATTACTGTTTTTCAGTCAAGTTCCCCCAGTATGGGTGCTTAACCAAGGAATTAACAGCAGTGGTGCAGAAACTATTTCTTAACTTACTGCACTGATCTAAAAATTGTTTTTAAAACAGAATGCAATTTAGGCACATAAACAAGGGGTATGTTTAAAAATCTGTTACTGTCACTGGTTGTATACTGGTTTTCACATACAGGGTTTTTGTTTCTGTTTTGCCACTGATTTCCTTATTACTAAAATCCCTACAGTTAACGTAGAACCAGGTTGCAAAAGCAACAGTGAAAACAAATACCACAGCTAATATGTACGATTAGCAAAAGTTAATTCCTGTTCTTCCACTATTACTGTAAACACAAAACAAAAGCTTTGTCATCACACCACCTTTTCTAAAGAACAACAAAAGGATATTTTCAATGTTTCTGCGCAAGTTTTCATTGAGTTTTGCTTCGAGTTCACCAAGCTCCTCTTCTGCCTTCCTAACATCTTTCTGCAACTCAAGCCGAGACTTCCTTGTGTCATAGTAACCTCCAGTCAAAGCGCCACGATGGCTGACTTGATCACCTAAGGACATTAACAGAACAAGACTAAAAACTGCATCCTATATTCTATTATCTCAATAACATTCAGAGCAGTCTCTACAATATATCTTAGCACATTAACTGTAACATTTTAACTAACCTACAGAAGCACTGCATCAGCATCAGGAATAATGAATGTTATGTTTACAGGAAATAGGGAAATGTTTCTTTCTGTATTCAATTTAAAGTACATTTCCCTTCTCAAGGCCAACAGACTGCTATAATCACCTTTAAGCATTATCTAATTTTATTTCTTTTTAATTTAAGTTCTGAAACTATGTGACTTGAAGGAAGAAGTTACTTATCCCAAGGGGAAGATGCAAATGCCTAGCACCACCAGTTTAAGAAAAAAAAAAAAATCTCAGATCTCCTGTGAGGGAGGAAACAAGAGGCTGAGTAATTAGCAGCATCTGTGGCTTGTAGAGTATGCTGTTACTGAAAAGTTAATAATCTATTCAGATATCCTTAGAAATTTTTTTCAGCTTGACTTTTTAAACACACGGACAACAATAACCCTGCAGGGAATCTGCCCTCCAAGAACAAGCAAGTAGCAAGAGAGAGATTATTTTAGAGAACACAAAATTCACCTCCCACTTATCAGTAATTTAGGCCACATGTTCACACCATAAACACAGGTTTAAGTTTGTGGAACACCATAAACACCCCAAGGAAAACAAACACCTGTTAAACTGCATAAAACAAACTAGATGAATACAAACCCAGTCTGCTTTACAATTCTCAGGATGGAGATACACAGCTACTAACTTTTAGATAAAACAAATATGACTCACGAAGAAAGTCTGTATTTTTAAGCACTGCACTTAACCAAATGCAGCCTTGTACATCTCAGTCAAGTATGCTATTATTTAAAATAATCTTACTTTGACAACACTAATAAGCCATGCTCAGTGAGCATCACATTCCAGGGATTCTATTTTTTACAATAAATAATTTACAAAATCACAGTATTTACCTTCCAGAGTAATACAGTCCATAGTGAAAGCTCTGGCCAGCTGAGTAGACACTTCCATGCTACGACAAATCAGAGTCTTTCCAAAAACATGTTTGAAAGCTTTGTCAAATCTTGGATTGTATCTCAGTTTACTGATCATAGGAATAGCATCCTGAAGGGACAGTGAGTTGCATAACATATTACTAGAAGTATGGCAAGTATATTGCAACTAAATCATACACAGAATTCAAGTAAGCTCAGAAAAAACCAACCCAAATAAACCACCCTACCATCAAGAGTAAAAACAAAACATGCTCTAGCCTCGTAACAAGAATTTCTAGAAGTTTAGCACATCTTAAATTCACAGAACATTGGCTTCACAATCAATAAGCTTCTAGAATGAAGACTTCTGGAGTTGTGTAAATCATTATTTACACACAGGATGTCAAACCCTGAACTTGGAACACAATATTGTGAATACTTTGGAGATAAACAGCAGTCAGCTGGTAGAAGGATGACACGCTGACTGAACATTCCCAAGACAAACACATAAATACTCTATGGAAATCAGGTGTAATATTTTGTAACTTTAACAGCTAGGCTTGAAGCTCAAGTCAACTAAGAGTCTGACAGGAATCTCATGTAAGTATTAAACTGTTACTGACACAAGGTGACTATGTACCATAAATTGGCAGTAAAGTGTTTTCCCTCAAAAAAAATAGTAATTCCTTTCTGTAGAGAGCAGGACACAAACATTAATCCAGTTTTGCTAGTAAAGCCCCCCCAAAATGAGCATGCTAAAAGTCTGATTGTTTCCTACTTATTTCTTTTCCTATGTTTATCTGCAGAAAAAAAACCAAACCCTTAACTCTACCGTGATTATTGTAGGAAGCAGTTAACATTTACAATTGACTCAGTACCCAAATTTCAAACAAGAGCACATACTTTCTTGAAATGTATTTCAGAATTACTTTTTAAATGTTTGTCACTGAAGATTTATTTATGCATTTTTAATTCTAAAAATACATCAAAGTTATGGGAAAGTTTGTTAAATTGTCCATAGCTGTAACATGTAGCACAGCTCTTCAGCTTTTGTCCATGGCAGCATTTCAGTTTAAAAGCATTAAATAATTTAGGTAATTATCTATTATCAGGGTCTAGTTTTTAGCATCATTTATTTCTTTCTCAGGTAAATTTAAACTCTAAAGAGCAAATACCTGGTAGGAAAGCAACATATCTTCCTATAACAAAGGATTTTGAGAGGCATACATTAGAGTTAGTATTTACCTGTATACATACAACAGCAAAGCAAGTGGTGGGCAATAAACAAGATACATATTTAAAATATGTGGTTTTGTAATTCTCAACTAGAAAAATGTTCAAAAAGAACTCTAACTCACATTAGTCTCTGGATAAGCAGTATCTCTAACATCCAGCTTGTTCAGAGGAAGGAAAGTAACTTCTCCAGGAAGGTTCATTTTGTTAAATTCCATTAAGATCTTTGTACTGACTTCATCAGAATCCACAATGTGGTAAAACAACCTAATTAAGAAGCCAAAGAAATAAGCAAAACTTTACTGTGCCGAAAGTGCTATCGTATTTGTATGGGAACAGTTAAGTATACAGGTACCATTAAAAAACATATCACTATGAAGTTGCATTTTCTCTTCAAGTTTGTGCCTTATAATAAGCAAGTGGATATACTCTATTCACTTTCATTAAAATGGAATCAGCCAAGAATTTTATAAAATATACAATTTTTATTGTATTTATTATTGTTGCAGTTTTGTGTAGCTGTGCTGCTGAGATGTTTTTGTAAGTAGCAGTTACAGTTTTTCTGCCAGCCTAACTATAAACAACGGGCAATGCAAGGCCATAGCGCCTCTGAGAATCACACATAGAAGACAACCCAGAAGCAGCTGCATTTTGCCACCGAGAAGGGAGTGAAATGATGTGACGAGCTGTGCAGACACCAAGGCCGGGGAGGGCAGGGGAGGAGGCACCTCAGGTGCCAGAGAGAAAGATGCCCCTCCAGCCCGTGGAGAAACCAACCCCATGGAAAAGGCCGAGACCCCACCTGTAGCCCATGGAGGGGCTCCACGCTGGACGGAGCAGGTAGAGACATAGAGAAGACACTGTGACCCTACGTTGGGATAAGCCCCTGCCAACACTTGCAGCCCATGAAGAGAATCAGAGACACAGAGATGAGCAAGAGAGAGATTTGCGTCTGAACAGGTTTGCTGGGGGGGGCTGGTGACCCCGCAGAGGACTGGGACTGAGAGACATTGTGATTTATGGCTGCCCGCCATAGCAAGGATCCAGGCGGAGCAGCTGATGAAGAGATAAAACCCTGGGGGAAGAGACTCACACTGGAGGAAGTTCATGGAGGACTGTCTCCCGTGGGTGGGACCCACGGTGCAGCAGGGGGAGGGTGTGTGTGGAATTAATGCCACCCCCCACCCCTCCGCTCCAGCCGAGAAGGAAACCAACTTGCAAGGAACTGACCAAAGCCCCCATCTCCCAGTCCCTGCTCCCCTGTGCTGTGATCGGGGGGAGGAAGGGAGTGAAATCATGACTAGAGTGAAGTCTGCTAAGAAAGGAGTGAGGGGGGGAGGTAGAGGTGTTTTAAGATCTGGAAAAAGGAGGGAAGGGAGCAAAAACCCCTGATTAAAGTCTGCTAAGCAAGGAGTGGTGGGGGGAACGTGTTTTAACATCTGGTTGCATTTGTTTTACAATATGGTCGCGCTCCCGACTCTGGTTTTCACTGTTCTTTCTAGTGTAGTGCAATAAATTAGAGTAGTTTCTTTCTTTGCTCTGTGTTGAGTCTGTTTTGCCTGTATCGTTGCTGATAAAATGATCTCTCCTTGTCCTTATCTTCACTCCTAAGCCTCTTGATATATATTTTCTCCCCTGTCCAACTAAGAAGGGGAGCAATAGACCGGTTTTGGGGGGCGTCTGGCCTCCAGCCAGGGCTAAACCACCACAGTTATTTATATTATATACATCTCCCTGTGCATGGTTTGGACTAGCATGGGAGGGACTGAAATAAGTTTATTTCACAAGTTTATTTTTTTCTTTTCACTTGTCTCCCCCAGTCCACTGGGAAGGGGGTATTAAGCTGTTTTCTGGGGCCATGTGGTTGGTTGGTTTAGCTGCCTGCCAGGTTAAATCACAGCTCTACAATAGAAGGCACTTTGACAAATGAATGACACGAGCTCAAATTCACCAACAACCATAACACTGCAGCTGCTTTACCTTAAGTTACACTGAAAGCATGTCATTACCTGTTCCCTGCAGTAACTTCAACACAGGTGTAGAAAGCCGGCTCGCATTCAAAGTTATTCATCACAATGCCGTGGTAGCCGTTCAGAACATGCTGGTTTATGCCTTTGCGACGGAAGTGCTCCAAAACTTTGTTTATGCTGTCTATACCATTCAAAATGGCCTGTTAAGATATTAACTCATTATTACACCACAATTAAAAGATCTGGAAGTAATCTGTTACCTTTAACTTCGTGAAAGTTATAATACTCTTTATTGCCAAGTTCCTGCTAACTAACCTACAGCTCTAAAGGAAGATATCTAAATATCTGAATTTGCCACTTTTCACGGTCTTTTTTCATTTCTTTTAAAAAGCAAAAGTATTCGGAAGATGTTTTAGAAATAATCCCTTTCTATCATGTTCCCTTACCTCTCCTCAATTACCCTGAGTTTAGAAAACTAATTTCCATGTTAATTTCAGAGCTACAGATATTTGAAAAATTCAGCTTACAAATATCATTTGTCCATTTTAACTATAAAAGACAATAACCACAGGAAATAACTGTCATATCTTTCAGATATGGCTATGACTTGTCCTTTAAGAACCAGAAGAAAAGCTTCCACAAGGAATTCTCAAATACAAGGTGTGTTACCTTTCCTGTTGCTGCTCTGAGAAGCTGCTGTTTCTTTTCTAAGTCTTCCCGCTTTGCAGCAAGAGCTTGTTGTTCTGCATTCTCTTCTCTCCACAGGTAACTAAAGACCAAAAGTAATTAAAATATTTCAAGTATGAACGAAGTCTTAATTTTTTATTATTATTATTCTCAAAGACCACTAATCTAAGAGAAAAGTGAAGTGCAGGAGCTCATACATGGCTATATTTGAAAAAACATACCTACATCCCATGTTAACAACTACACAGTTAGGGTCCTTCACATTAAGTGAGATTCAGACATATTTCAATTATTTACTAACTTTCTTTCACTCTGTAGTTCATCCTTTTTATTTTTCACTTCATAGTATTTTCTGTCCAATTCTTCAACACGAGCCTTCACTTCATTAAGATCCTGGTCCAGTTTCTAACACAAAGAAAAGAACAGCATATTTCTGTTATTCAATACTAAATTACTACTTACAGTTCAGAAACAATTCCTACAAGCATTTTATCTAATTTACAACAACATGCAAAAGTGCCATGAATAGATACATCTCTGTAAGGGAGCAGTAACATGGTTAAGTTATCAAGAAGACTCCAAGGCAGGCAGTGAATTGAACTGTACATCTGGGTATTACAGTGCAAGGGCTCGCTAAGCCACAGTAAGAAACTGAATCAAACAGTGACTATTTTACACATAGCTCTGTGTAATCATGCTCTGAAGTACCATTTGTGATAAGAACGCACATACCAGTCTTGTGTACCGTGCCATACTTCTATTAGTCAAAAATCTTGGCCAGCTTTCCAGAAGTACTAGTACTTCACCACAGCTGCTGTCAGCAACATGCTGTTTAAGCCAACGCAGGCATCATTTCCTTGCTTAACACTTTCAAAGCAGCTTAGGGCTAGCACTCAGATATTGTTTTCATAGTTATCTGTGTGGGAGGACTAGCTGTGTTCTCAAAACATAGCTAAGTTTTTCAATCCTACCTTTGAAGCTCTCCATCATGTCTACCCAAGAACACTTCCCCTCTGAACAACAAAAAGCTATACTACTCTTGGCCTAAGCATAAGCCAACCTTTCTAAGAAGAAAATAAAATCAAGACATGTTGATAAAAGGAATCACCTCAAATTTAACCTCTTCAATCCTATGGAATTCATATTGAGCAATATAATATAATTACAGCCAATGCTGAATGCCATTTCTTTCATTAACCAACTCAGAGAATCATCACTTTGCTAACATGGGCACATCCAAACAGTATTTTAGCACAACATCGTGGCTTTTGCCACATTCCAAGATTTCACATAAATATATTACACAGAGACCAAGAACGCTGCCTATCAGCATAGTCAGGGTAGCAGCACTGGCACTGGATGCTCTCCCACTGTTAAGTGCAGAGGTCTTCACTCTTACAGCTTTTAGCAGGAGTGGCATTTTGGGATTGCCCTGCTGCATTTGCAGTGTAAGAGCTGCTTCTAAATGGAAAATTAAAATCTAAAGATACACAGATAATACTGAAACAGATTAATTGTCTAACAAGGACAGGGATGCAATTTCTAACCAGCTGCAATCATGGTGCAAAGGTGCAGTGCTTGAACACAGTTTCAAAGAAGCTCTGCTCAGGGAAAGTAACAGAAGAATGAAAACAACCAACACAGACCTCTCAAAAAGCATAACAAACTGTAATCTATATGAAATGTGAAATGACCACATTCAACAGACCAAGGATGGCAAGTCTAAGCATTTTCCTGAAAACTCAGGCTAAACACTTTGGGATAAATACCAGAAAATCAAAATCTAGAGTGAAGTTAGATGTAGCACTAAAGGGAGTTTAGACTTTATCCACAGATATTTTCAATAATTCATTACTGAAAGGCCACACACAAACAGAATGTCTCATCTTCCTTGTAATAGGAACTGAATTTTAATTGTCCAGTACTAGATTGAACATTTAACCCTTCTCTCAAAAATATCGAGAATAAGTTAAAAACTTACACTGTACTGTTCCAAATTTTTCTCCTTGTTTGCTTCTGTATCCTCTAAATCTTTGTGTATAGCTGCAATCTGCCGCTTCTTGTCATTGATGGCTTGATCTAAAGACTTCAGTTCTTTCTTTATCCACTTATCCCTTTCTTCTTTGGAAGTAAACTGGCTTCCTCGGCCTTGTTTAGCATAAAGATCTGTTCTTTCCTGCGTAGCCTGTGCAAGTCTATTTTGAGAAGGAAAAGACAGGCTGCATTATAAAGAGAACTTGAATTTATTAAAAGTAAGCTTTAACAGTTACTCTAAGAATTTTCAAAATGCACCAAACCAGGCTCTAAAATTTAAGCACCGAATCAGTAACAAAAAGAAAAGGATCATGGTATAAACCACAAAATCACCCAGAAGACTTCACAAGACAAAAGGCTGACAATGGCCCACAAAAGGGGTAAAGCGTAATAGTTTCATCAAATACTGTTCCCCCCAACACTAAAGTAGGCTTTTTATAGACCATCTGTAGGAATGTATAGGTATGTATAGCTACTCCATTCACAAGTAACGAGTACAACTGAGTTAATTGCATATGGGAATAGTATTGACAGTATCTAGGGGTTTGCAGGTTTTTTTTGATCTGGGGTTTTTAATGCTTTACTCCGTTGTAGAATGCCACATACCTAGCAATTCCCCTCTCTTCTTTTTCTTTTACACTGTTGAATTTCGGCTCCGTTTCTGCTAATTCTTTCTGCTTCTCCTCAATTTTCTCAAGAAGCTTTTGCCTCTCTTTCAGCAGCCTTTTCTGCAAGTCAAACAAAGCAGGATTTAAAGTAAAGTAATATCAGTAACTATTATTAGGTAAGTCATAGAATCATTAAGGTTGGAAAAGACCTCCAAAATCATCTACTCCAACCATCCCCCTACCACCTATATTACTTACTAAACCACTTTCCTAAGTACCTTTCCTTAAACAACCTGAGGGACTGTGACTCCACCACCTCCCTGGGCAACCCATTCCAATGCCTAACCACTCTTTTGAGAAGAAATTTCTCCTAATTTGTAACCTGAACCTCCCCTGGCACAACTTGCAGCCATTCCCTCTTGTCCTATTGCTGGTTATCTGTGAGAAGAGGCTGAGCCTCAGCTCACCACAACCTCCTTTCAGGAAGAAATACACACTTCGAAAAAATAACTGAATTGCAAGCATAAGATACTAGCTGATATTAAGCTTATCTGACATTACACTGCTTCACACTTAACGTAAGGTTTCAGTTCTAATCAGGGCAGCAAAGATGGATGAAATGAAGCCTTCTCAAGAAGCTAAACTACGCGACCAAGGAAGGTCTTGTATGGGCCAAAGAGCCGAGCTCAAACTAATGCTACAAACAAAACCCTTCCTTCCCAATACTTGCAGCAACTAAGATCTAGAGAACTATAGGTACTTGATTTTGCAAGATGAGGGATAAGTAAAGGATCACAACAGGAATCTGCGTTTACAGTCCCCTAGTATCACACAAAAGACACCACAAGAAACTAAGGTATCTGTCTGACAAACCTTAGAAAATCATGAAAGACCACAGTCTAAAACCAAAACTTCAACATACAAGCATAGTCCCATGTGCCAACAACATTTTAAGACTTTGCAGCTGTTACATACCCTTTGTTCACTGTTGCCAGCTAATTCATCCTGCAGGTCTTTAGCCTTCAGCTCCAATTTAGTTCTCTGTTTGATCTGCTCCTGTCTTTCAGCACTAAGTTGTTCTTTCTCTTCTTTCATTGCTGAAATCTTTGTCTTCAGTTCTCGAACTTGCCGTTCTATTTCCTATCCAAATTTAAGTATGTAGTATGTTAAACACTATATGCACATTTCAGCATCTGTCAAAACCCACAACATTATTACTGTGTAGATCAAGATACACGTTTTAGTGTAAAGTCTTTCCTGTTTCCAAACAGGTAGAAAGGATAAAATAGAATTTAATAGTTCTAGACCACTGTACTTTATTCTTCCTCCTCACCCCCCAACTACTTGCAAAATACCCCACCACACAACGAAAACCTACCCACAAAGCAAAATACACCTCCAAAGGGCCCTTGTTAAAAAGCATTTTTACCTCCATTTTATCTCTAGCATCTTGCTGTGCATCTCTCAACTGCCTGGATTTCTCTCCACTTGTCTCTCGTTTGGCAGAAAGCTGTATGGAAATATAATCAATAGCTTAAGTATCAAGACTCTGTTTTAGCAGTAGTTCCAGAAGTAAAATAATGTTGCATTAGTGAATACTGACAGGATTCTATCAAGCAAATCAACAGCTCATGTTATATTTTGTATTAGCAAAGATATTTTACCTCATCAAGCTTAGCTCGGGTTTCATTAAGCTCCTGATTATAAATTGTGTATTCTAATGCTCTCCTCATTTTATCCCATTTCTGGTACTGAGCCAGCTCTTCTTTCTCCTCTTCTAGGGTATGCAGTCGCTCTTCAATGTATTTTAACAACTCATTGATCTTCTCCCGCTTGCCCTCTTTAGAAAAGATTACAAGATGGAAAATCAGTTAAACACTGTAACACATTCCTACACCTTTAAGGCTACTGAATCTCCTCCAGTGATTAACTATTTCTCAACAGGTATGAAGCATGAAAAGGAGAAGCCATGTCCAGAAGTTCCTCCAAAAACATCCTAAGAGCGGAACTGTTGATAATAGTTTTGTAAGGCAGCACAAGCATGTACTTTTACAGCTCACACACTCAGAATAATTATAGACCACACAACAAACTTTAGTGTTTGCAGAGCTGTAGGTATCCTGATTTTTGCATCACTGCCAACTGACATCACTCACGTGTTTTGAACAGTACAAATATCCTCATTAGCCTAGCTAAAAAGTCTTATTACTAAAAGAACAAATTAAGCCATTTATTAAACCTTATGAGATATTTAAAATTCAAAGAGAAAACAAGACAGGCTCTACATGGTTTAACATACCACAAATAAAATCTACTGAACAATTAGATTTACTGAAAAAGCTGTAAACCTTTAGATTTACAGAATTAGTGTGGTAGAAAACATTCATTTCGTAAACTATTTTTACCTGTTTCTTTCATTAGTGAAATACTCTCCTCTTTACGTTCATCATACACTCTGGTACCAGCTACTTCTCTTAGCAACTTCAGCCTTTGCGAGTCAGGAGCTGTGGCCATCTGGTTGATCTGAAAAATTCAAGACCTGTGACTGCAATAGCCTGCCCTGGGTGTATGGCTAACCACAACACATCAAAGATTACAGGTTTTTGGTTTGTTTGGGTTTGGGTTTTTTTTTTTTTGCTGTGCCTGCTTGCCTGAAACTTTGGCAGGAAGATTCAGTCACCCAATAGATATACCATACTACTTTCCTTTGGAGACAAGTACTTTAGGATGGCAAATATTCTGCTTGTAATTAATTTTGTTGTCTTTCAAATGCTACCAGTTATTGATAAAAGTCGAGATACTAGTATTACATGAACTGAAAAAATCATTACCCACTCAAAATTATGTTAAGAGAAACTCAAGCTTGGGCTTTTAAATTTAAACAACTAGTGTAAAAGCATCCATAAAAATCACACTGAAATACAGGGGTTGTAAATCTTAGAACAATTCAGGTCATGAAACACTCATTAAGCCAACATTAAATAAGTCACACAATTAGACCTGACACAAGACTCACTTTCCTTCAATAGAACTTCAGTTGTGGCATTCTATTAGCAAGGTATGTCTTTCTAATTTGTTTTATATTAAAACAAATATGTGCATTTTGGCTGTAAGACTCATGTGAACCAGTCCCCTCTACAAAACACAAGTGACTTCCCAGCTGAAGTTGTTTTTTCCAAATACATGTTTAGCCCTGTAGGAAAATTTATCCTGATAAACATTTGAGACTGTACTGCTGGGTTGGTATTTTTGCCATCAAGTGCTCCATAAGCATCCTGCATTTCCCTTCTAGGTATGCTTTTCAGTACTGTTTTGAAGCTGAAGGTTATCAGTATCTCCATGGTATCGCACCCTGTGAGTGATTACAAGTACTCTGTCCTTTGTCTCCAGATCTGGGTGTCATTTGAGAGCTCTGGTAAGCACTTGGGTCTTGAAGAACAGTTAGCAGAGGCCATGCTGAGAGACCTTTCCCTGCTCTGTGTTCACTTCTGGCACTGCAACATATTTCCATTCATCCTCCGTTGTCAGTATTATTAGCTTCTTAAAATTCTCTACTTCACTGCCTCACCTTAAGGCCCATAAACCTATGAATTTACATTGAAATAGCTATAGGTATTAAGTTTGCTTTGTATAGAAGCATACAGAAAAGCAAGATTGGAGAAGTGATTTGAAAGATTACTATGGGGAAAAAACCTCCCACCCACTTGTCTAAATATCAACATTACAGACATGGAAACTTTTTTCTTAAAATCAACATAAACAGTGAAACAGTATTACTTGCAAAAGCAGCATCTACAAGAACTGTTTCAAATAAAAATGGATTTAGGTTTTGGTTTACTTCTGCAACAATTAAACTAAGTTTGGCACTCAGGAAATAAGATACTCTTGATAGTGGGGGTTTTTTGTGGGGGTGCGGAATCTTACCTTTCCTTGTTTGACAATATAGTAGGGATTACTGCGAGAAAATCCAGCACTTTCAAGAAGATTCATTACATCATTTTTCCTGCAATGTTATTGTGAATCTATTAAAAACACTTCAAGTGACAGCTGTAAAAATTCAGTAAAGTATCACAATGACAGATCACATACTATAATCAGAGTGCAATGCAAGCTCTGTGTGAAGAAACTTTTTTATTTCTAAAATTAAGTGAGAATAAAAACAGAAAAAAATTTAAAATACTATAGCACTGGAAAGAGATTAGGAAGCAAACACAGGTAAACATGGCACAAGGACAGATACAAAACAACCTAAAGTAAGGTAACTGTTCTATTTTTAAAAGCCCTGAAAGAAACAGTATATAAGCAGTCAAACACCTCGTTAAGGAATGGATTAAATTGCAAATTCAAAGTCTACAGTCTAATGCGCAAGGACTGATGTCCTTGCTGTCAAACTACAGTATTACACAACTAAATTAGTATTGCTCATGGAACTCATAAGAATTAACTTATTGCAGGCAAGAGAGGCAAGTGTTCAGAGTGACTACAGAATTTTACAGCAATACTATTGGTTTCATTCAGCTACGGAAAAGAAGTACCTACGTCACCATTTTCTTGTCTAAGAAATACTGGTCCTTCTTGGCTCCAATGACTCTGCGAAGTGAGACTTCCTCTTTATCAATCTTAAGAAAACAAAACCCAGTAAATTTAACTGCTTGTGGCAAGTATGTACAGCTAATCCAGAGTGTTTATGGAACTTTTTAAACCAGAACAGACTTAAAAGCAGTTACCATACTGAAAACTTCCACAACACTGCAATATTAAAGGATGAAGCCATCATCTATTTCTGAATATATTCAACTTACCGGTAATCTGTTGTCCGAATTGTCAAAAATAATTTCCACAAAAGCTGAAATAACACGAGGACCTGTCCCTTCCTGAGAAAGGAGATATTTTGGTTAGATAATTCCCACCTTAGACGAATTCTTAGCTCATTCATCTCCCCTTTTCCCTAACAACCCCATTTCCCCTTTCCTTCCAAGGATTTGAAAGTCAAGAGCATCTATACACAATCCAACACATTTTTATTTCTGAAAATGTTAGATACACAATCACTGATGTGCATTATCAGCATGATGTATTACTCTGTAATAAATTCCCTTTTGTCAGAGGGAAGCAAAAAATGTTTAAGGATGCTTCAAATTTAATTGGCTTAAAATATTGTACTGCTTTTAGCCAGGATAGAGTTTGTTTACTACACAGTCACTAGCATGAGGCTCTGTGTTGGATTTGTGCTGAAAACAGTGCTGATAACACATGGATTTTTTAGTTACTACTGAGCAGTGCTTACACAGACAAGGCATTTGATGCTTCGTCCCACCAGCAAGTAGGCTGAGGGTACACAGGAAGTTGGGAGGGGACACAGCTGGGACAGCTGACCCCAACTGACCAAAGGGATATTCCACACCATGTGACATCATGCTCAGCATATAAAGCTGGGGGAAGGAGGAGGACCTGAGACACATGTGGAGCGATGGCTGTTTTTACAAGTAACAGTTACACACAATGGAGCCCTGCTTTCTGGGGATATCTGAACACCTGCGTGCCAATGGGGAATTAATTCCTGGTTCTGCAAAAGCACGCAGCTTTTGCTTTACATATTGAACTGTCTTTATCTTAACTCGTGAGTTTTCTCACTTGTATTCTTCTGGTTCTCTCCCCATGCCACTGGAGGTGGGGTGTGGGACTGAGCAAGTGGCTGTGTGGGGCTTAATTCCCAAGGGTTAAACCATGACAAATACCCACAGCCCAGCAATTTACCCTTTTTGTACTAACATTCAAAGGCATTAGCTTACTCTTTCGTCTTGTTGTTATACACCTTGACTTACATGCAACAAAGCCAGTCTCTGCTCTGGGCGAAGATGACTAAACTCATCACTGAGGACAAACTGAATTGCTGTAATAAAATAAAGAAACAGAAGATTTATTTTTTCCTTTAGGGGGATATGCAGCAATTTAACTCAAAACATACTGCTTTACTGTTGTACAATACAGTCATGCTGCTGGTAATATCTTACAATCTTTTTTTTTTAAAAGCATTAATCTGCTAGATCTTTATTACTCAGCCTACTGTACATCAGAATTTCTCTGAACTCTCACTGTCACCAACTTACTAGCTCACTGCATAACTATTGACAGTATCATATAAGTAGGGATTCATGATCTTCCCTCTACAAATACACAGCACACAGGCTAGGTTAAAAATATGTCTAAAATACTTAACACTTGGCAATTCATAAAGACTACCATCACAAAGGCCCCTAACACCTTCGACCAGCACCTTTGCTCCTCCACCAATGCTCCCACCCCACAAAACCCCCCCTCATAACCATACATTAGAAGTATAAGCTGTGCCACATTGCTATGGAATCAGCTTAGAATTTAGCCACTAAGAATGTCTGCAGTAACTGCAAATATCACAATCAGCTTTCAAGGTAGGCGACTTTCAGAATCAGTCTCCTGTCAATGTGTTTTTGCCATTTAAAAAAAAAAAAAAAAATCTCAGAAGGGTCTTACAACAAGCCAAACACTGCTGAAAAATCTGAAGGTAAATATTGAACAAATGCATTGATATCTGCCTTTCATCACTGCCAAGTAATGACCAATTTGCCACTCCCTGTTGAGGAGGAACATCTGGTAAACCAACTTCTGGCACACAGAAAGACGACAGGCATTATCAGCACCCCCATGCTATTATATTAAGAAATCCATGCTTACCATAAAAAAAGTTGCTCTTTCCAGATCCATTTCTTCCCACTGAAAATTAAAACACAAAGTAAAACCTCACACTGGTGTGAGTTAAGATCATAATGTACGTTAAATTTTGCATATTAATATTCAAGAACAGAACCCAAATATAACACAGCCAAGCAAAATCGCAGAACTGAGGCAAACTTAGTGGGTGGATGAGTTAATCATTGTCTGAGAACTAGAGAACAGTCCTTTCCCCACTCAAACGCCTTACGATTTACGAATTCCAACACTATTCCACGTTGATAATATGGTTAAATTAATCCTATTTATTCCCATCCTTTGATTTTTAATACTGACCTCCTGGTGGTACAAAAAAACACCAATAAACCTAAACAAAAATAGATGCTGGGACCAGAAAAATTTATTGTTATGTAACAAAGGAAATCACTTGCCTGTACATTCAGGTTGACTGCATGAACTTGAGGCAGAGTATGAACTCCTTAATACTCCACTTGCTAATTCAGCAATGTTTTGTTTTAAAAAAACCCGAAAGTAGTACTATTTCTATTTAAAAAAATAAAGATATAAGAACACTGCACTACGCTAACATACAGTGATCTCAGAATTAGTTCTGCTATGTTTCAGCAAAGTTCAGTGTCTTAAAGATAACACCATCAGTATACATTTCAAAACTGCTTGCCTTCCAGCAGCGCTAAGTATCTTAGGCACTTCATACCTTCCTGCCTACATGCCCTCCAGATTCACCTCACCCGTTACTGGGATCACAAGACTCATTCTAGCAGGGGCAGATTTATATGAGGTCTTTAAAAAGGAAAAGAAAAAGAAAAAAAAAAAAAAAAGGGGGGAAACCAGATTTTCCCCCCACCCTTTTAAGAACCTGGATAAAGTGCTGGCTGCCACTAAAGTAACATTATATAATAGGACACACTACTCAAGTCATATGCACATTTTTTCCAGTCCCTGAGTAAATCCTGGCTACTAATTTTTTATGTCCCAAATGGACTGTTTTCAGCAGTCTCAATGTTGTTCCAGAACCACTAAAATCAATGCAAATGAAAAGGCAGGACCAGATGTCCATGGGCAAAACCAGGAAGATGTGTGAGAATGGTGGAAAACGTTAGATGAGGTGTTATTTATGAAACTACACTTTGAAACTTATATTGTACTTTTTGACAGTCTATATTCCAGAAATTAATTTCTCCAGAGCTGGAAGAAAGAGGATCTTCTCTGCAGCAGTTTATGATAGCTAGTATGCTTGTTTATCAAAATGATTATACTTGCATACATAAAAAAACCCAACCAAACAACAAAAAACTCCCCCATAAATTCTCTGCTGCTGTTCCTGCAAGGACAGGCTTTAAAGGGGGTCTGGCTGATATAGAGATCTGCACATATAAAGGAATTTACAGACCTCACTCATTTTCTGAGGACTTGGACATACTATTGTCACAGTCAAATTGAATACCTGCATTCCTTAGCTTGAAGTGGAATACACCCTGTGGTTTGTAACAGACAACTGTAAAGACATTTCCAAAACAGAAAACGTAGTCGTAAAACGTAGGCAGAATATTAAAGAGTATAAAGGATTTTAATGTGAACATCATCTGAAACAACTGTGAAACTCTAGTTGGTGTTAAAAGATAAGTATCAGAACTTACCAATGACATTGTGTTTTGAGCTGAAAGGGTCCACAATGGTTTGGTCCCTGTAGCTTCGAAAGCCCTGAATGATTACCTAATGAAGAGAGTTATTTTAACAAAGTTATCTCTGTTCTTGAGCAGTTTCTGAACTATAACATTTTTCAGAATATTTACATCAATTACAACATACCTGATCTCCCTACCCACACACCCTTCAATCTTCTAGTTCAAGATTAGCAACTTGCATCATAAAACTTGCCCCTCACCTAAGCATCATTTTAGGTACAGATTTTTCTCCCCATATCACAAGAGATGCTGGTACTTACATCTATGCCAAGGCACAGTGAACAAGAGTTCTGAGAGTCTTTATGTAACAAACTACATAAAAAGATGCATTTACATCAAGTATATACTGGAAAGAAAACCCAAATATCACAAGTTTTATTCTAGCAGGGCCAGATTTATATGCCTTTTTTTTAAATGCAATCCGCATGCAGCATAAGAATTCTATTGGCAAACTCTCCAAGTAGAACAATCACAGACTGCAAGAACTATACCAGACTCTACCTATTTTACATGCAATACAGTCTCATTTTGTTTTACTCTGCAGCCTAAAGGGAAAAGTAAAAAAGCAAGCTATCTTGGTTCTAGTGCATTCACTTCCTAAACAGACAAATACAAACCTACGTGATTAATTTCAGGATCCACACAGCAGTCATCTAGAATCAGCATGTCAAATTTCAACTTATTCAATTTCAGTAGTGATCTGAAGTTTGCCAGGCCAAGTAACTTACAAGGTAGGGAATGACAATATCCCAGTACTTCACAGCATGCACATTCCAGCATTAAATCACCTTTCATAAACATTAAAGCTGTACTGAATGAAAGACTACACAAGCAGCTTTGCTCTGCTAAAACATCAGAGGCAGCAGCCACCTGAAGAGTTTTGATATTTGCTGATCTTTCAGCAAGAACGCTTACAAAAGGACTAGAGTTGACATTTAATCGTTATGTCCTTTGCCCAGATACTCCCCAGCAGAAGCAAGATATCGTTAAAATAACGCAAATGTTTCACCATGATAGTTATCACAAACTAAGAACCACTGGTTTGGAAGACAGCAAAATGTCTTACAAGATATTTCTCAATAACAATACTTAAGTATAGAATGTGAAATTGTTTAGGATTGCTTTGTTTGTAAGGTCTACAGGCCCATTACCATATTCTATTTTTCTGAGTTGCAATTCCTTCTTTCACATCTTCAACAGCAAAACAGTCCTTGTTCCAAAAGGCAAGCATAACACTTGGTATCAGAAAAGCACATACAGAATTTCGGCAAAAAGCCTAGAAATAGTGTTGTAAACATTATAGAAAACCTTCTCCCCCTACTACAAAAGCCTACATTAACTGTACACCTGAGCAACTCAAGGAACAATTACCTTCAGAACCATACTCCTACTCTGGAATATTCTGGTAGCACACTATACAAACAGTGCGGAAAAAATGCCTTCCGCAAAATTTGCTAGACAAAGACTGGCACAAGAAAGTGCTCCAATTTATTCATGTCAAGTTCAGTCTTATGTCTTTCTCCCACTATGTGACAGCCCATTATCAAGGATCACAGAAAACACTTACCACCTGTTCACACTAATGGATTAAAAGCATCTCACTAATACTGAATGAAAATGTCATACCCAACAGCAAATCAAACACTTCAGTATAAAAAATGAAACTTAAAAGGCATCAACTAAATTTAGTCAGAAATCACACAACAGGTTGGAAGGGACCTCAAAGCCCATGTAGTTCCAACCCCCTGCCATGGGCAGGGACACCCTCCACTAGCCCAGGTTGCCCAAAGCCCCATTCAACCTGACCTTGAACACTGCCAGGGAGGGGGTAGCCACAGCTTCTCTGGGCAACCTGTGCCAGGGCCTCACCACCCTCACAGGGACGAATTTCTTCCTAATGCCTAATCTAAATCTACCCTCTTTTGTCATAAGGCCATTTACCCCTTGTTCTAGCTCTACAATCCCTGATAAAGAGTCCTCTCCAGCTTTCCTGCAGGTCTCTTTAGGTACTGGAAGGCTGCTATAAGGTCCCTGGAGCCTTCTCTTCTCCAAGCTGAACTCTCTCAGCCTGTCTTCATAGTAAAGGTGCTCCAGCCCTCTGACCACCTTCATGGTCACAAGAATCATCTTCCCAGGCACTACATCTTCCTTATAAAATCCTCTTTGCAAAATTATTTCATCAGATCTCAGCAACAGCAGCTGCTCTGAAAAAGGCACAGCCTGACACTCCCACAGTACCTTGCCTTCCAAACCTTTTCTGAAGTGCAACTGTCTATGCACATTCCTCCAGCAAGACACAGTTCTCATTAAGTATCTGCCAAAGCAACTGTTTCAAAAGTAATTAAGGAGTTTAGAATGCAATGGATCAAACTGCAGAAAGCAAGTTCAATACAATGTATTAACTGCACACAGACCTTACCACCCCTAAAAAACCAGTCTGCCTCATTGGCCAGACACTGACTTTCTTGCAGCAGTAGCAAGCTCTGCCTCAGTCTAAGTGACTTCCAAAGGAAAAACAGGAACAACAAATCTTACTCAGGTCTTGTCACCAATTCTAGGCCACAGCAACTATGTTCACTCATTCTGATTTTGAAAAATATTTTTTTTAAAAGGCAAAAATCCTGCTTCCCAATTCACCAGAAAGTTAATTTTTTCAAGAAAAAAAACACACAGAATGGCCAGAAAAAATTAGTGTCTAGTACTTCTACAGTTTACTTACAATATTCTAAAAATGTAGAGATTGAAATAATTAATCTACTTTATTCTTATAAGAACCTGAAAGACTCAAGGGAAAAGTAAAAAAAAAATATTATTTCTTGGATATTACTATGGGACTTCTGTGATGCTTAAGTATGTGGCTGGTACGAGCATGGTACAGGAAGACACTGAACATCAATTTCCCCTGACTCTTCCTAGACATCGTCTCAATTCACCTATCCCACATATTCTGAAAACATCACAAGTTGTTTGTTGCCTTATATAGCCTCAGAATAAGACATAAAATAATTTTAATCTTCAAACTCCAGGAATTATTTCTGGGAAGCAACACAGTAAGGGATTTTGGTGGAACTATATTCACCCTCATGTGTTTTATTCTCACGTTCACACCTTGATATGCTCTCTTCTACAGCTCCGAGAACAGCATTGGTTATTCTCTTCCTCTCTTCTGATTTAATTTGGACTTCTTACTGATTCTATATACCTTCACCACTGTTTACTTTAGGCAATTCAAATCTGGAGAACAAGCTTTCTTAGTCAAAGACCTTAAAGACACGTATGCACCTGCAGTGATCGTGTGATCTACTTAAACACAATCAAAAGGAATTTGCATTAGTCCCTAGTCAGCCAAACAGTTGATGAAAACATGGTATCTATGCAGAACATGCACTTTCAAACAAAATAATCATCTTAAAGTCGGATGCAGGGGTTCAAAAAGCCAGGAAAATTTTGAGTCCGTTGAGAAATGAGACTCCTAGTCGGCTTTACATGAACATGCACAGGCAGCAGTGTGAAAGCTGCCATAAAAATTCAACTATCCTGTGCAATACGTTGTGCTACACGACCGCGGGGATATACTACAGAAGTAACGTTAACGACTGCCTTAATCTTAAAAACTGTTTGGAAAAGGTTCATACAAAGCCCTGCTAACTGGACATCCGTAGTAGATTGCTTGTCAAGGATGAAGTATAATAATATAAATGGTCTGTGCCCGGGGGCCTAAAGCATCACACAGTAGAAAACCCAGTAACTTGTTTCTCCCAGGGGGTGCGGCTGGCAGAACCAATTCGAATTGAAAGCCCAAATACAGTCACATTTCTCCACTGAAATCACATGCAGATTTAAAAGTAATAATCACTAAAAAAGAGAGAGAACCCACAAATTTAACAGCTGAAAAAAGATACCGCCTGGCCTGACAGCTGAGGAGAGCCCCTTGTTTGCGTACCAGCCCCGCGTGGGTACAAGCCTCCCGGCCTTGGGTCGGCCGTCATATGGAGGGCCGGGACATCAGGGCTGCCCTGTCCAAAGGGCCGCCATAGAGCCCGCCAAAACAGACGTCTCGGGTCCCAGAGGGCCTACCCCCAACGCCACTTACCACCTGCAATGAATGAAACCAGCCGCGGGAACCAGGGGAGGAAAGTCACCTGCCAGCCACCACAGCGGACTTGCTCCTCGGCTGGGCCGGGGACGCCCCCCTCCCCCTCAGCAGAGGTCGCGGTCTACCCCCCCAACACGCGCCCCCAGGACAGCAGTGAACCAAGCAATGGCCTTCATACCCGCCACTAGCCAGCGGGCCTTTTGCTGCGAGCCGGGACCTAAGTCTGCCGCTCGCCCAGAGGCTGGGCAGGCTGGGCCAAGCCGACCCAGACAGGCCCAGGCCGCACCGCAAAAGGCGGGAGGCTTGGACCCCGCCGGTTTACCTGTTTGATGTACATGACTGCGAAGAATGGGGGAGGCGCCCGCACCGGTGCCTCCTGGCGTGGCTCAGCCCGCCCTCGCCGTCTCTTCCCGGCACGACTGCTCGGCGTAGCCCACGGGTCACCACCGCCCCCCCACACTTCCCAGCACAGCGCCCCACTCACCCCTCACGCAAACAAAATGGCGGCGGAGCCGCCTCCATTCCGATCCGGCGCAAACCATTCAGCACCGGGTAGAGGGGGAGGTAAGGGACAGAGAACGTGCCCCTGCTCCGCCCGAGAAGGAACACCAAAAAAGACAGTCGTGATTTCTTTCCTCCGCTTCTCACGTCCCCGACTGGCCTTTCTGAGGGCGCTCTGAAACAGAGAAGGCGAGTGACACTGTCCCCACTCGCAGTAAGGGTCCCCCCAAAAGGTTAGAAAAAGTGGTTTCTCCTCCTGGGGGGCGGGTTGGGCGCCAAAGGCAAGTGTGAGCCGAGCGGGGGAAAGTGGCGGGGCGGGATGGGGTGTTGTGCGCCTGCAGGGGGCGCTGTCGGAGGCCGGGGCTCCGGGCCGGGCCGCGGCTGGTGGTTCAGCCCAGGGAGGAAGAGGCTTTATGGAGCCTGTACAGATCGTGCCCTGCCCTCTCCTGGGGGGCGGCAGCAAAACTGCTCACCTGACATGTAAAACAAAACCTGGATGGCAAATCCCTTTATCCGAGGATCTAAACCAAACCAAAACAAAACGTATTAACACCGCCCCCCTCCCCGTCATGAATTAGCAGCGTGTGGGCCTGCGGCTGGGCCCCAGCCATCCCACCTGGCCCCACTGCGCCCCCTTGCCCAGCCATCCCACCACGCCAAGGGTTAATGACCTGTCCCACTGGCTGCGCAGGGCAGTGAGCTGCAGATTTCAACCCCTTTTCCTAGATTTCAGCTTGTCTACATGTGTTTTTGCTCTATATTCCCACTCTGCCGACTCCAGTCTCTCGTGAAGTCGTGTGGGACAGTGCAAAGTGCAGTGGCGCAGGGCCCAGCAGGCCTGGGTGCCTCTGAGAGCCCAGCTCTGCATCCTGCAAAAAGCCTGGGCCAAGGCAAGCCCATGCCCAGGGTGAGCTGAGTAACAGGAGTGGTGACAAATGGTCTCAGAACAGCAAGATTAGCTTGAGGCTGTACCCACACCTTTATCTCCCAGTGAGACACTGTTCAGCTCCCCAAAAGGAGCTGTCAAACGCACAAAATAAGCAAAATGAAGGAAAGGAAACATTAATTTTCTTCTAATCTCTTCCAGTTTCAGTAATTTCGAGTGATACTGTGACAACAGTAGGGGTAATAATATCTCAAAGAAAATGCAATTTTCATTTAGACAGCACTCAAAAAATACAGCAATATCCAACATTTCTATACAAGTGATAGGATCCCTGTGCTGGTCTCTTAACACTAATAAAAAATAGATTTAAACAGAACATTCTAGATCCCACCTCTCCTAGAATAGGTGAATGAATTTCCTTGTTCCCCAGTCTCAACCATTCTTAACTGCCGTGTAATTAAATGGTTTTACTAAAGGCCCATCAGGAGGCTATTGTAACATATTTCACCTGCACCTTTAAAGAAACAGTTCATTTTTTCTTCAGAAAACACAATGGTTTTCTGAAAAAGCAAAGCAAAACCCTAAAGTGTTTAATGATGCTCCACAAACATTCAGAATGAAAATTTCCCGCCTGGCTGTTTTTACTTTAAAATAGCTCAGTTCAGTGGCACTGGGGGTGGGGTATTTTCTCCATTTGCATTTTTAAAATTCCCTTTCATTTTAGGCTTTTGGGGAATTTTAAATCCTTAAATGAGTCTCACAACATCTTTCTGGGGTTGGTTTGTATATGGAGTTTACTCTTCGCTTTCTCCAGGGCAAAGCGAGTTACAGATGCCAGTACTTCGGGTTGCAGCTGCCTGACCCATCCAAGGGGACTCACTGGCAGCAGGAAGAAGAGAGTTCAGGAGAAGAGAAGTCGAATTCTCCTCTTTTTGAATCCTTTACCTCATTAAAAGAATTATTTACATTAATTTTTTGTTTAACATTTGCATGTAAATAAATTGCATAAATGTACACATGCTAGATAAACTTGTAATTTTCAAAGTCAGTTTGTGAAGCACATGGGCAGGAGAAAACAGCAGTATGTTTTATGTGTTTGAGACTCCCTTGACATGGCACTACAGGCTAACCTTTGCTGAAACAACTTGGCAAAAGTTTTGTCACAACAAGCAGCTGGGACATCCTCTCACCAATAGCCTGCTCCTCCTGTGAAACACCACAGTAGAAGGACAATCCAGTGTTCCTCATCCCAGTTTCTCAGAGCAGTAGTAGGCACAGAAACATGTGAAGTTCATTCCTCTTTGTCCCCTGCTTTTAGAGGTAGGGGATCACTTGACTCATGTTTTTGAGCTTTCATTTGTAGTTCACAAACTTCTTCCACTTAATCACAGACTCAAAGAGCAAGGATTTAATCTTCCTCCCCTGAAGAGGGGACTCCAGAGTCACCTGAGGAAAATCTTGCTCTTCTCTTGACTGCTGCACTGACATTTTTGTGCCTGGATGCATCAAGTCCCCCTGAAAACCCTGGCTCAAGCCAAAGCTCTGCAGACCTCACAGTCTTCTGCTCCACAAGCTGGTGCCCAGGCAGCTTGCTGTTGTTGCGGTACATCGCCCTCTGTATTATAAACAGGCACAAGTAAGGACCAGGGATCTTTTTTTATCCCAAGGTGTTCCTTCCTTCTCGAAGACTGGATATACAGCATGTTCCTGCAGTTTGGAGATGACTTATGTGTATGCACAGATGTGCACAGACACCAGGTTATATTTATTCATAGGAATAAAATCATATCTTGCTGATATTTCATCAACAAACTCCCACCAGTGTGACGTGCTTGCAAAAATAGCAACTGTATTCATTAAGGATTAAGCGGCAACTGATTGTCTAGTTCAAAGAGTGTTTCAAACACATTTGTGGGCCCCTGCATACAGGTTTTGTCACATAGCTTTTAGAGATTCGTATTTGAGGGAGTGGAGGGGTGGTGTAGGTGTTAGATTTTTTTGTTATTCTTTTGGGTTTGTACTCCATGATGAAAATATGCACCCAACCCAAGGGTGATCTGTGTCATTTTTATTCTGTCAAGCTGCCTTGGCTGTAGGAGTGCAGAAAGCTGGCAGCTAGTAAAACAGCACTTTATTCAGAACCTGCAAACATATAATCAGTGCTTGCTACATGTTGAATTCACCTCGCTTCAGTAGGTGCTGCAGAGCTTTTTATATGGCCCTGGTTTATAAGGAGTGTTTTTCTATAAATATACTAGAATTAAACAGTAGCGTGAGAAAGGAGAAAGTGGAAACGCTGCTTTAATTCATCTAGGCTTCGTCAGCCTGAAAAAACGTCAGGCATTTCTTTCATTAAGCTTAACTGCAACATATAGATGGGATTTCAAGTCTAGCGTGGGTTGTTGGTTTTTTTTTTTCCCCTCTTCTCAAATAACAAAATTTCTCTGAGAAAAGACATGAAAAACATATATAGGGCGAGTTTAAATGTATTATTAACCTCTTGTATTACCACTTTCAGTTGTTAACCAACATGTGTATAGACTGCTTTCATTCATGAGTGGCTGCAATCAGTGAGGTATTTACTGCCATTTTTAAATGACTGTAGAAATCAGTAGGCTCATCACAACATCAATCACTTATGCTTCATCACTTGGAGTCGGTAGCAAGTGGGGGGGAGGCAGAGTGCTGCTGGGGACACTTTGTGTTGGTGTCACAGCAGAATCTGAGGAGCAAACCAGGGACCTGGGCTTTGGTTAGACACTGCCTAGCCCCTGCAGAAACCGGTGTTTAATGGCACTCCAAACACACGACCAGATATTCTGATAGTCTAATTTCAGCTTGCGAAACAAAAGCAGTGAGAAAGTGCCTTACCCAAGGTCATGCAGGGTTAACTGTGGGGCAGCCAAGAATACCTCTCCTCCTAAACCACCCAGGCTAAGCATGGATCCAAGGGCAGCAATGCCATAGCACATCTTTTGCCTTTGAATTCCATGGAGATTCTAGCATGTGAAATGAGAGAAACTGTCTCTTTCTTGACAGAGTGGGGCATGCACATCAATCTTACTGCCCTCAACCCACTTTACAGGCACAAGGAGCACTTATCCTGAAAAACACACAAGCCAGCCACACATGGGTTTCCTCTCCAAGGTATTTTTTTAACTCTTGTGCAGTTACCAAGTGCTTTTGCTCTCAAGCCCTGTTGCCCCTGTGCCTTGCAGTGCAAGAGTCTGACCCCTCACCAAAACCTGCAGAAATGCCTGTGTCTCTGCCAGTGAGCCATTGCCTGTCCAAACACTCAGAAGAATAAGCCCTGAGCCTGCAAGATCTTTAAAAACCTCTGCTTGATAAAGGGTGGATGTAATTACATGTTCAGAGGCTGACTGCGCAGCATTAGCTGTTTACAGCTGTGCTGCAATGGTGACCCCCAATCCCCTCACCAGCAGACCCTTTTCTTGCTATTTTTTGTCTCTGGTGCAGATGCAGCAAGGAGCAGGGTGGCTGGCCTGCCTGCCCACAGCCACAGTGGGCCCAGAGGGGTGGCAGGGGTAATACACCATAAGGCATCTATATACCTATATTTGAAGTGCAACCAGTGGTGATAACAGCACTTGCTCCTGCAATTTGGGAGCGATCCAGTGCTGCTGGCTCCAGCTTCCTTCAGAGGCGAGAGCAGAACAGTAGCTGCTCAGTCGCTCCTGCCAGCCCAGGCCTGGGAGGGATCGGGACAGTGGGCAGCCCTATGCCTGCACTGCATGGCACAGCCTGTGGATCATTAGCTCTTCCCAGTGAGGCGGCTGCTGTGCATTTTATCATCTGCTCGGGGTGGAAGGGCAGCCGTCGGGCTGGGCCCCAGGAGACCTGCCAAGCTCTCCCGTTATTTCCTCACAGTGGGTAGGTGCCCTGCCGACCGTGAAATCACAGGAGTCTTTTTTTTTGCTTTTTCTTTCCCAACTCTATTTCTGTTCACTTTAAACAACCCAAAACAGTCAGGCAGTTTCTTTTTAAATATTTTGTTTTTAAAAGTTTCTCTTGATCTTTATGATCCTTTGAATGTGTAAAGGTAAATAATTATTGTTGACTGTTAAGTATTCATCCATAAACCCATTAATCCAACAACATTTTAAGAACGCTACCATGCTGGTCAAGAAGAGCGTGGCAGGGTAAAACAGCAGTGTGAGATGAACAATAGAAAAAGGTCCCTTTTTTAAAAATAGGTGATTTTTATTATGAATGAATCTGCTACAGGCTTACGAAGGGAAAGCAGTTGTTGTGCTCGCCATCTTTCAGCCGAACCTCTCTACGAATAAAATGTGGTTGTGGTTGAATTAATTTCACTTGCTTCACTAATTTTATGAAGCAAGCCGTCACAGACACACACATGAAATGGATTACACCCCCGGCTGCCACGGCGGGGCTGTGCTGGGAGCTTTGCCGGCAGGCGGCGTGGGCCAGGCCAGCTCCCGCCCTGGGGCGAGAGGGGCCGCATCCTGCTGAAGGGTGGGAGGTAGACATGTTTTTTCTTCGCCCTGATGCAACAAAGAGCTTTGCTGCATTAGGAAACTTTGTGAAAGAAACTATCGCTCTGCATTTTTTTCTTTTTTAACCCCCGGACAAGCGAAGAGCCCAGCAGTGGGCTGTTTATGGAGTCAGCTGTGCTAAAGGGGACCTGCAGATGCACCCCCAGACATGTTTTCAGGTGGGTGAGGTGTGCAGGGGAAGCAAATCAGGGATGCCAGAGCCCACAGAGCTGTTGCACGTGTTGGCTGCCCCAGTAGGGAGGGGTCATCCCACAGCACTCTTTGACTTTTTGGGGGGTGCCCTGAAGTGGGGCTGTGTTGGCACCAGCTCACCAGCATCGGTGGAGGGTGGCTGCTTTTGGGGGGGGGAGGGGAGGATGCATGATATTCCAGGGAGGGGGACACCGACCCACCCACCAGCAGGGCTTAGTGACAGCTCTGGGAGGACAGGATCAACTGGTTCTCATCAAAATAAATCATAAGCAAGGGTGATCTCTGAAGACCTGCCTAATCCGAATGCTGGATGAAAGATTGCCAGCTCAGACAGCAGCACGAGCCTGGGAGAGCAGGAGGGGAATTAACAGTCAATTTTACCTCCAAAGAATGTCATGTTCAAGCGAGCAGTAAACGCGATCCTGGCAGTAAGAGAGCCATGCAGACATAAATGTATGCATCCATCTGCGGGACGGGCTGCTTGCTCTGAAGCTGGCTCTGCAAAAGACTCATTATTTGCTGTTATGAAGGAGTGGGTGAGGGACTGAGGGGAAGCAGCGGTGCCTGTCCCAGCCCTGGAGGTGTTGCTGGTTGGATGATATCATTGACCAAAGGGGTATTTTGCAACCCGTTCCCAGCAGTGCCAGGACACAGACTAACTGAGGGCCACAGAGACTCCCTGGGGGAAACAGTGGGTAGATGCAGAGAAGTGGCTGAACATCTGCACTCAGCATGTGTGGTGAGCCAGGCCACAGGGCAAGGGGCAGAGAGAGCTAGCGTGGGTCTGAGATCAATGTCATCACATTTTGGGGCAGCTTTTTTCAGTCTTTGTGGCTGGTACAAACAAAATTACGTTGACAGAGATGCCAGACTGGACATCTGACTTCCACAGAGCATCCTGAAATACCAAAAATTCCCTTTCCTCCTGCCTCTGCTCATTAGCACCCTGGAAGGAGGTGGCTGTGGTAAATTTGTAATTATATTAGAACAAAAATCATGATTTTGGCTGACCACATCCATCCAACAGAATAATACACATCCAAACTAATGAATCACATCGGTATCACATTGTCTGGATTTTACGCCCATTCGTCTGCAGCCTCCAGATCCACAAACAAATATGATTTTCTAACTAGGGCACGAAAACCAGCCCCAGGAGAAGGCAGACTCCTTTCTGCAAGGCATTTTCACACTAAGGCAGGTGAGTTGCTTGGCCTGATGGCATCTGACCGACTTTCACAAGCTGCAGCAACTTCACCTGACACCGGGTGGCCTCCCCTAAGTGTGAAATTTCCTCCTGTCCTTTGAAGATCAAAGGACAGCAAAGATAACTCATAGCTTTATCACAGAAACTAAAAAAGCTACCCTCGGGATTACCTTGGACCTCCCTCCGCTCAGCATTAGCACTCAGCATTTCTCAGGCTCTTCCCAGGCTGAGCTTAGGGGCAGCAGGACATCCTTCTCCTATCACACCCAAGGCGGCAGCTTTTCTCAGTTTGCGCCAGATAATGGACATCTTTGTTATCTTTTCCAGCCCTCCAGGGAAGTCTCTTGCTGTTTATTCCACATGATCTCCCCTGGGCTCACTGTGCCCGCTGTCTCCCCTGGTGTCCACAGCTTCCTCCTGGAGGAAATAGGAAGAGAAATGGAGAAACTGAGATGGGAATGCCAAAGTCTCTTGGCATCCTCCCCCAGTGTCTGCAGACATCCTGCATTTGTCCCGATGACCCTTCCCCAGGATCCCACAAACCAGAGCATTGAGCAGGGCAGTAGCTGGTTATGCAGAAGCATTGTGCTTCCTCCTCCCTCCAAACACACGCAGCAGAGGTGTATCCCCATCAGACATCACATTCAAGCCCACAAAATCTCCTCACAGCTGGATTTGGTAATCAGAACTGCCAGGAGCCACTTTAGCACTTAGTAGCACGGGGAACAGCATACCCTCCCCTTCTCCCCATCGGTGGCCCCTGATCAATTCTCTCGAGCATATCCGCCTGCATATGTCACACTGACTGCCAGAAAACCAGCTGCTCTTCACAGCTGGATTTAGTAAACTAAACCATGTCAATGCTTTAGCTCTCGGTAGCAGACAGATTCCTTGCCGCCCACCCAGGGCTCCCATCGCCTGCTTCCTGGCAGACTGGCTGCTCTACCCCATGGTGGTTGTCTGAAAGTGCTGCCCCATTGCCTTTGGCTTTAACTAAGGAAAATGTTATATCCCAGGGAAAAAAAACCAACAAAACCAAACACAAACCCAAACAACAAACTCGTTCCTGTAATATGGACCATACGGCCTTACAGGCACAGGACAATAAATACATCACAGTAATGAGATTTTGTGCCTTTGTCTGTGGGTCTAATGTGCACTGCAAGCGTATGAAAAAAAGCCTTCTGCCTTTCTCAGAATGAGACCAATGCCATTATCCCTGAAGCAAGGCAGGGTGCAGAGACATATGGATAAGCCTGTGAGAAACATTTAGAAAGAAATTCAGGTCCACTCTAGCAGCAAAATACTTCTTGCGTGAGCAAAGGCACATCAGCAAAGCTCTGCTTTGTACCAGCAGAACAGAAACATCCTCTGCAGGAGAAATGAGCTGTGCTGCGGGAAACATGGTTTTGCTGCTGCAGTCCTTTTCTATATATTGAAGGGATCTGTCTGGTCAGCTTGGTCAGCCCAGGTCTCACTCACTTCCTTTATGCTTTTGACAAATGTGGCTGTGCCAGCAGGAGCGTACAGAGCAGCTGCATCGCTTGCCCTGGAAAGCCAAGGGCAGAGCCCACAATTGATCCCAGGCTGCCTGACCTTCCCCCCGCCCCGGGGCTCTCCGTTAGGCACAGTAATTACTTGGGGTAACGTGGGCATTGCTTGGGAGACTGCGGTGGGTTGAAAGCATCTCTAGGACAACGAACATGCACAGTTCTGCTCCATGCCTGTTAGAGATCTGCTTCATCTTGGCCAGCATCTCAGGGCCCAGCTGGATGGCAGTTAATGGTCACGCTGGAATTCGTGTCAATTGATTTTCCATTTAACTTGACTTAACATGATTGGAGGCATTAGAGCAGAGAGGATATACCCGTTGTTCCAGTTTGTGTCCTGTGGACCTCATATTCCATTTCAGTGCAGCAGCAAGTTTAGTTCCAATTAGAACAAACAGTTCCTTAAAATAACGATGTAACGTAAAGTTTCATGCAGCAGCCCATTGTGCTCAGGAGTTGTCCTCCTCACTGAAGGCAGCAGGTTTTGGATCATGGCCCGGAGGCAGCTCGCAATGTATGGGTAATTTAATAACGAGAGATGACTCACTATCAAACGCCGTCTGCTTTACAAAGGAGTCTCAGAAATGGAGTATCTGTGTGACAGAAATAAATCACTATTCACACACATTAAATAGAAAAAAAAAAGAAAAAAGAGCATATGAAAAACTACAGTATCACTGCACTTGGGAAACTTAAGCCTCATCTGATGAGTGCTTACTTATGTGAGTAACTTTATTAACGCGAGGAGCTCGTTAAAACCAAGTGTGGAAAAATGGTTGTGCCAAAGGGGTCTGAGGTCTTTATCAGTTTGCCTGTCATTTCCGAGCATCTGGCAGTCCCAGAAGATCAGACACCTCTATGTGCTGCCTGTCCTAAAATCCTAGTCATGGCCACAGCGAGCCTAGACTAGGGCAGGGACCCCCGTATCAAGTACCTCTAGGTTTACACTAAAGCCATCTCCTGCTTCTGCTAATGTACAGCATGTCACATGGGCCCCACGGATCCTTTCCGTGCTTGTCTCCTAAAGGTGCTTTCCACCCACCGTCTCCCTGCCATGGGTCCTATTCTGGGGTATGACAAAAAATCCCTGAATTATGAGAGTCCTGAGGCAGTGCTGTCCCTTTGGGGCTCTGCTTCTTTCTCCCTTTCTATCTACTATGGTCACTTCTGATCTCAAATTACTGGCTTTCTGGGTTGGTTTGACATTTGTGCTGCTCCCAGCACAAGTCCTGCCAGGATTCCCAGGAGCTACAAATAACAGCCTCTGACTTCCGTGGGGTAGGCTCCTACTTGAAAGGGGCCATAAATCCTCTTTAATAGCTAGACAAAGCTGGAAGAAGTGCTGAGCATTTCAGCTATAACCACAGAAGCCATTTCTCTTGGTAACCTCGACACTTCCTGCCGGTGTTTGTAGGTGGGATGCACAGGGATGCAGCACCACTGCTAATAGGAAACTGAACCCATTTACTTAGATGTCAGGGTACTTTGAATTTTGAGCGGAAATAAACAGATTGAAATGACCCCACAGTTTATAATGCAATGGTAAAACAAAGTAGGACTATACAACTGAGGCCCTGGTGTCAGAACTTCATTTGATTTTTTCTGATGAGTCAACCCATTTCACAAGCTATTTTCATATTCCTTATATAGCGAACTTACTCATGTCTCGGTAAAAGCCTACGATGCGATAAAGCCAAGGAACTGTAATGTGTGGTACTGGTAACACCTCCCACGCCAAAAAAAATCCTACTTCCATATTTATGTGGCTCTGCAAATTGGTTCCTGCCTTTTTCTCCCCAGAGAGTGAGCTGGCAGCACAGTCTCCTCTCCAATTAACATGAAGCCGTGAAAAGTGGAGAAGGAGGGTCAAATCCACCATGCCGGGAGCCTCACTTGCTTTTTGCCACGTTACAGGCACATTTGGACTTCCTGGCAAGGCAAGTGTTGTTTTTAGCACACAAATAACAACGCCTGCAGAATACCTTGCTCATTCACGCTTTGTCTCCTGTAAAAAAAGAAGCAGCTAAGAAGAGCTACCTGCTGTGTGTGGCTCAGGGACCAGGGATGGGCACCGCAGTATAAGTTTCCCACAAAGCAGCCGAATTTTACCTGGAGTTTGCTGGTCAGGATGTAATCTCTACCTTTTGGAAAGTTCTTGAATCAGAGAAGCAGGAGAAGCCTTTGTAACCAGCGTAGGCTGCAAATCACACCAGCAAGCGTATGGACTGAAAGAACCTTAAGGGACACTTAAGGACAACACCCACACATCCACCCCCACCGCAGATCTCTTCACAATCTGATATGCAACATGTGAAGACATGTATTTTTTTTTCGTGGCAGTTTTTTGAAGAGTTTCTTTGTCTTGGAGGCGGAAATGAAAGGCAGTCTGTGCAAGCAGAGACCGGCTGAGCAGCAGCGCTCACGCTTGCAGCATGACTGCTCTTTGCACGTCTAAAAGCAAAGGACCAAAAGCTACGTGGCACAAGCCCTCGTCAGTCCCACAGCAGCATCTGGAACAGCTCCTGAGTGACATCAAGGAGTCCAACACATAAGAGTTACACCACCAGGAGAGTCAACGGAGAGAGATGCCTGTGTCCCAGGGCAGCCCTGAACCAGCATTTCTGCAGGCAGCAGAACAGCAAAATCCCCTTTCTGTGACATTTCCTCTCACCTTCCTTGGATGCAGGTATCATGAGGGATAAGCTCTAATCCAAATTTTGCCTAAGGGTACAGCATTCTCGACATCTTTCCCTCATTGCATTTTCTGATCATACATGTCTGAAAGCATCCTGCTCTAGCTTTCCCTGTGCTGTTACAGCTACATGTCTCTACTTTCCATCAGAACTTTGTTTTTCAGATCCCTACTCCACCAGACTTAGCTGGCAGATGGACCCAGGCACATTGAACCAGCCGGTTCAGCCCCCAGCTCTACATTACCCACACACCTGCCTTATCCAAGCTTCCATCCCAAGCAGTGAACTACCCAAAACCAAACCCATCTGAGCTATAAAAACTCCCTAAATCTTCCATCCTACCGAACCAGGTGAATTCTCTCAGCACACAAGCCACAAAACACTCTCAGAGCTATTCCTTTCCCTAAGTGTGGAGGAAGCTGGTGTCTGGAAGCAGAGAACCAATGTTCATGCTATGCCCATGCAGGTTCAGACTCACACATCTCATCTCCCAGGTAGGTGCCATCCTGATTTCTTGTCCTTAGCTCTTCTCTGCCCATGGGAGCAGCATGGCCAGGGAGGGAGGAGAGCATGTACTCTCATCCCAGAGCCCTGCAGTCAGATGACTGTGATGTTGCTTCAGAAAGGTGGGGTCTGCTAAGCTGGCCAAGGAACTTGCAGAGCTGGGAGTAGAAGTCTTACATCAGCACTGAAACAGCAAACAGGCACCAGCACAAGCATGGGAGCACATCCCTCTGGGAGGGCATTTACATCCGCTTTGACCTGGATGCTGGGGCTCCCTTCAGCCCACAGGCAGGAGATGTGTTGGGATCAGCCAAGCAGAGAGGAACTGTGCCCAGAGAAGGAGCACAAGCCTCAGGCTTCTGTGCCCAGGCATGACAACCACCCCTTTACAGGCTTCTGCAGAGCCCTGGCCCTCCGTCCTTGCTGAATCCCAGTCCAGCATCTCCACCAGCCAACTCTACTCACCAACACACTGCACTAAAGCCCAGGATCAGAGCCCCTCTCCAAAACTAGAGCAGCTGCCTTCCCTTTCTGCTAAATACCTGGCTCCTCTGCCTGGGCTGTGTGATCTTTTCCAGCTGCTGTAGTCAAATCTGCCAAGGCCAGCAGCCCCTGCATTAACCCCTTCATCCCACTGCCTCAAGCTCCACAGGTTCCCATGACAAACATCAGCTCTGCAGGTTTCAGCTTCCTCATCCTTAACAAAGCTGGTCATTCCCCCAGCATGGATTTTATGCTGTTTTAATGAGAGGTGTGGGCTGCTCTGTTTCTGTCAAGGTTGTAGGTCTCTGTGGTCAGGATGTGGCCCCCCTCACTAAGCCTAGCAGCCTTTCTGCTCAGGGGAGCTTGTGGGGGTTGAGAAGCCTTTTCACTGCAACTGGTTTCCAGAGAACACTTTCCAAAGCAATCAGATCTCTTAGAAAATTAATTTTTTTGCTCTTACAAGACCACCCCCAGCTGCTGGTTCCTATGTTTGAGTTTCCCAGAATCCAGGCAGGGCTGCTGCCATCCCCCTGACCCTGGGAAGAAATCCAAGGCTCATCTCCAAGGACAAGTTCTTCACCTGTCAGATTTGATTCCCTGGGGATAAGTAGTTAGAAATGGACAAACCCCACAGGGCATAGATGCTTTGTATCCCAAGCACTTTTTTCTCAACTTGATGACTTGGAAGTACAGATCATGAACGTTCTGCACTGATAAGCCAGAAAGAGCCTAAATCCTTTCAGCTGAAAAAGGCTCAGAGATGTCAAATTCATTAGAAAAGGTGAAGAGATGAGCATTGCACCCATGTGCCCTGCTCCTTGGTGTGACACTTGCAGGTGGCTCGTGGCACCCTCCTGTGACACCAGGGCATGCAACATCCCATGGCATGTGCTCAGGAATGGAGGGCCATGCCTAGTTCAGATTTTTGTCTTCAGCAAGATGGCAAACCTTATATAAAACATTCATGAATCAAAACAGAAGTGCCTGCCCAGCTGCTGGGAAGTGACACCACCATGACTCATGTCATTTGGTTTAAAATAATCCTCCCCCTCACCTTCTCCCCTCTGTAGAGATGTACCTTGGAGGCTTTCAGCACAGAGCCCAGCAGTGCTCGCCCTCCTCTTCTACCTCCTTACACCACTTTTGGGCCATGGAGTTTCTCAGGTGACTTCTGCCAGCAAGCTCTGCCATAGCACTTTTGCAGCTCATTCCAAGTACAACAAACAGCTTTTCTTCCTGGCATATTTTTTTCCTTTATTATTTTTTACACTCCATAAAAACCATCACAGATTTTTTTGTTTTTCACATTCACGAGATCTCCTGGAAATTATTGCCATTTCCCATACATATTACTTATGAAAAAAAAATAAGAAGGTCAACAGACAGAGCCAGCTGCTCATCCTGAACTCCCTGCAGACAGAGAGAAACTGGTTTTCATGGACAAAGGCTGGCTAGAGGTGACCACACACACTAAGCAAGCCACGTAACACTGAACAAGACCGCTTGACCACACACGATACACATTGGGGACACTTGGGAAGGGGTGGAGAAAGAGTTGGCTTGGAGCTGAGCTCGTCAGGTTCTTTTTGGTGTAAAGTCCAGCAGTTAGAGTGTTATCTGATGGGAAGTAACTGGGATGAGGATTGTGGAGACATTCAAGTATTCTAGGGCTGTTCTTAAATAACAGATGGGAAGATGATAGCTCAGCAGGGTAGCCTGATAGCTCCGGTTAAGTCCCCTGCTTTAGTTAAAGCACATCCAGTACAAAGGCAAATGCAGAAGTACAGGAAATGCCACACCTGAATGGATCCAGGTCGGGTTTGGTATCCAGTTACACTGTGGTCAATACCTGACACTTCAGAGGCTGGAGCAGCAGAGGGGATTTTCACCTGGTTGTGCAAGTGTCCTGGGGAAGGAGCTCCCTCCTGTCACCCAGCCCTTTGCTCCCTGAAACATGACACAGGGGAGGAGGAAAGCCACAAAGAAAAAGAAGGATGAATGTTCACTCCCACAGCTCCCCCCCCCCTGCAATTGCAAAAGGTGGTGGGGTTTGTTTTGCTTTCTTCCCCGCTGCTGCTGTTTATTGCTTGAAACTTTAAATAAGGGTCTTTTAAAAAATAAGAAGGGAAGGAGAAGGGAACTGAGAACATTCTCAATGGATTTCTCATTGCTCCCCAGGAATCTGGAAATACAGTAGTGGGTGCACACTGTGGATAAAAACCTAAAAAAAAGCACTTTTGTTTTTAAAAAAAGGACAATAAAAGTTCAGAATACCTGCCACACTTAGAGCACTTGTGTCTTACAGTCACAGCATATGGGAAGTATAACCCATGACAACCACTCCATCTGATGAAGCTTCTCTATTGCACATTCATGAAATGTTCTTGTTGGGGTCACAGTTCAGAGCAGAGGACCGCACCAGCTCCGGTCTCCCCAGGGTGTTCAGCAGGATGAAGATGCTGTCATCGGGCTGAGTTTCAGCTGGTGGACGGGAGAGTGGATGGGCACAGAACTCAACACTGAGGTAGGAAAGGCAAAACATGAGCCTTCAAAGTTTTTGCCTAACGTCAGTTCTTCTGCAAAGAAAGATGCAGCTTCTCTTTTGCACGAGGCCACGGGGGGGCTGGGGGTGGAAGACAGGATCTCCGACTCATATTGTAGCAACTGGCCCATGAAACCAAAGTTTGGGGAGATCAGGCTCCGACGCTGCTTGATGTAATCAAAGGCTTCCTCCAGACGGAGCTTCTTTGTCTTCATGAGATACGCCATGCAGATGGTAGGAGAGCGTGAAATCCCTGCTTCACAGTGCACCAGGATCTTGCCCCCTGCTCGTCTGACGTAATCTAAGGGAAAAAAGTCATTGCAGAAATCAGTTGTTGTTGGGGATGGAGAGGACACTGTGACAGCACTGGAGGTGGAACATGGCACGCAAGGAGTGTCTTGCTCTTCTGTTGGGTACTAAGGATAACAGAGATTAAAAGAGAAGGGGGAACAAAACCCAGACTGAGATGGAGCTGAGATGCAGATGACACTGTTTCAGAATCTGTAGACCCTGATTTGATTCTTTCTACATTTTTTTAGAGAAGTCCTTCCCTGTCTCCTCCTCACATTCCTATTTCCTTTTTGGAACAAGTGACTTGGCAGTGGATTACGAGACACATCAGCTGTCTGGGCAATGCTTGTGTTTGCTGTACCTGCATTTCTCTGCCTGCGGCTCAAAGTGCTGACCCCAGCCCAGCCTAGCCAGCCTTCCCATCAGGGCTGCTATCTTCTCCTCAGCTTTGCTAGCAAAGCAGGACTTTTCTTTAGTCTGAACCTAACTCCCTGCTTGGCCAGCAGCAGTAGAAGAGCAGTAGGGAGCTGAGCCCCTGGTGGGTACCCTTAGGTGGGGAGGCTGAGCTCATTCCCTGGAGCCCCACCACAAAGCACACAAGGACTGGGAGGCAGTTGCTAATTACAGCCTGGTTAAAGGGTGCTTGGGCTTAAGTCAGGATATAAAAGGCTTATGCAAAGCACCCATTTTACACAACAGGAGCCGCTGTGGTTACTCACACAACACAATGATTGTTATTAGATTAAAGAGAATGTGCTTAAAATAAGCCCTTTCCACACAAAAATACAGTTCAAAAATAGACACTCTCTGCTCTGTTGCCTTGAGCAATATGTTCAAGCTCCAATTTATGGAGGACTGCACTGACTGTGGTGCTCATTGCATGGCACCGAAACAAGGCAGAGCTGAGCAAGTTATCATTTGCCTGTCTTCGATTGTCTGCCAGGGGACTGGTGCCACCACAATCGGTTATATTTAACTGCTGCACAAAATAATGAAGACATGGATTTGAGTCATTCCCAGCACTGACACACGCGTCCAGTTCTAAGAGAAAGTGAAAACTAAAGTCATCCTCAAAATCTGAGACGTTTCCAAGTGACTCAATGACTATCACAAGGGGCTGGGGATGGGACGGAAAAGTGAATTAACATTTCCCTGAAAGAAGTCCCTTACCAGGAAGGGGAAATGCTCTGAGCACACCCTCAGATCAGATTTTTGTCATCCTGCCTGCACTGTTGGAGGACTTGAACTCAGCTGAGCAACGAGTCCAGCAAGTCTGTAACTGGGGTTTTATTCGGTTTCTCTCTTTCCAGTGTTCCTGGAGAGCAAGAGCACCGATTTCAACACCATCTCCACCCAGGCTCAGGCTTCTCCACCCCACCAAATCACCCTGTGCCTCACAGGGATGAGCTTCTCACTTGTGCTACCTGGCACGGAGGGTGTGCCGCTCACTTGCCTAGCCTAACACAGGGTAGATTCGTGAGGGGATGACCCAACGTTTCCTAAATGCCTACCCTTTTTTTATTAATTATTTTTTAAATGTCTTATTTTTTCCCCTTGCATTGGGGCATTTGATTAAAGGGTGAGATGCCAGCAGGATCAAAAGGAGGAATGGAAAGAGCTCTATGGTAAGGGGAGACACTGGATTTCTAAGACCCTGGCTTCAGGATATCCCAGCACAACAAGGCAATAAGCTGACTCTGCTTCACCTGGCTTTTACAGGGTCTGGCATGCAAGTCAAAGGAACAATATGGGGGTTTTTTTTCCCATTTACAAAAATCAAGAGACTTTGGTGTTATTTAACCATACTTTTGTTCTTCCTTCCTTCCTATAAAAATCCCTCTGCCAGGAGAGATGCCTGGGAAGGGAAGGTGCTTAAGCTTTGACCGTGACACCTGGGAACATGCAAAAAAATAGTGTCCCCTTCCCACTAATAAATATTTTAAAATGAATAGATTTAAAATATATGAAGATCTGGACATTTGTTAATTTGGACCTACCAATGAAGTCAATGGCTTCCTGGAAATGTGAGCTGATGTCTGCTGTGTGACTGTCTTCCACTGGGATCCACTTGTAGCAATACTGGTCTTTGAAGGACTCTGAGCTTTTCCTGGAGACATTGAGCAGGGCCGTGATGTGCAGGTTGGCGAGGAACTCACACTTGGAAGCATGATAGGCACTACCAAGGTAGAGAAAAGGCAGGATTTCAACTGGACCACCCTGGAAGAGAAGGAACAGAAACATATAATTCCTTTTCAAGGGTATTTGCATCTCAAGAGAGGCAAGGGAGGCTGCGTGGGTGCCTGCTGCCTCTCCTCCCTCACTGACATTTCTGGAACCCAGTGCTGCTGGTCAGTGAATCACTGTGATGGCAAAGCCCACGCAAGAAAAAGGTTTTCACTTTCTTGTCCCCATATGTGTGATCCAGCCCACTTGTGTGCAGGATGTTTCTGGCTCCATCTAAAGTGCTGCCCCTCGGGATGCACCCAGAGCACGTTTATACATGAGGCTTTACTGAAATTTGTGAGGTGTGGAGCCACGTCCAAAGAGGAAGAGGAAGAGAATGAAGAGAAAGGCTGCTGTAGTTCAGCCTCTCTGCTCACACCCATAAAGCAAAATAAAAAGGAGCAAGGCTTCCCCCCACACCTCACTGGGGTGCAGCACCTATGTCACTCTCCCCAAGATGTCATCTCTGTTCCTCCTTCCTCAGTGCAAGCAAAGGCTGGGTGACGAGACCGCGAAAGAAGCCACCGTTTGATATGAGGGTTTCTGAGATCACAGGTAACTTTCCATGATGCACAATGGCTGCTGCTGGCCTCCAGCTGTGAACAACTGTCTTTCCAGCCCCCTGGGCTGCCCATCCTGTGGGTCCCACACACTGGGGACAGCCAGGAGCCACCCACGGTGTCAGGACAGACCCTGAGACAGGAGGTGCCCCCAGGGGAGAGAACGGGGGCTCCCCCCCGCGCCAGGAAATGTGCGCCCCAGCGGAAGTGGCTCAACCGCAGAGTGACATCTCGGAGCACACGTATTCCCCAGGCTGGGCGAGCACCGGGGCGTGACGACTTCCTCTGTGGAAACCCCACTCCCCCTGCCCAGGGTGGCTCTCAAGTCACTGACTTCCCAGAAGCAGTCCTGCAGCTGCGAACCCCTTCTGCCAGAGCCAGAGCCCTCCTGGGGTCTTGGAGGGGGCACAGGCAAAACACTCCTGTGCCTGCCAGAAAAACAATGCTCCTGGCAGCCTCTCCCCTGCCAGCATTAAGTCTCCTAAGGATGAGCTGCTCACGCTGCCTGGCTAAGCAATAAAGACCAATCACAAGTTCATTTTTGGGGCTAGACAGGTTTTTTCCCCTCCTGCTGCTGCCAAATTTCGAAGCCAGGCAGAGGTGATGCTGACCAGCAGCACTCATGGGCTGCCAACCTGAACCGTGATAACTTATTGATAGGTACGGCAGCACAAGGACCCCCCCGACCCCAGCACCCTGCCAGCCCCCAACAGCAGGGGGGAGAAAACCAGAAGGGGAACATCATCATCTGCTGCAGCCATGACACACACCTGGTCATAAGCTGGTTTGTGGTTGGCACTCTGCTTCTCACAGTGGCTGGCAAGGTTTCTCTCCGCCTCAGTCCTCTCCGGGGAAATGAGTTTTCCATCCACGCAGCACTCAGGATATTGCGAGTTAAAGGTTTCATATCCTCCTAGGGGAAAAAAAAAAAAAAAAAAAAAGATAAACACAAATGTTTGTGCGTCCAAAAACTGGTTTAAAGTGGAAGAGAAATGAAGCTCGGGCACTTGCAGTGGGATAGCAGGGTGCAGCGAAGGGCCCCATGGGGCTACCAAGGGATAGCTCTCCTCTGGGGAAGCAGGCTTCTTTAAAAGGCTCAGGGCACCTGAAGAAAAACCTCTGATACCACTAGACAATTATTAACTTGCCGAAAGCCTGTGGATCCAGATAAAAACTGTTAACGAATGTAATTCTGTTGAGTCTAGCAACCATTAACTCCAGCACAGCCAGGACTAAACTCCCTCCCCTGGGTTCAATATACGAGCGCTGTTTCCAGCGTTTGAGCTGGGGATGCTAGCAGTTGGTAGTCATCCCCTCTGAATCTGCTATTCCTGTATATTCTGTGACAACATAAGAAACACTTTATTTGTATTTTTGAATGGACATAAGCACAAGAGGAGGATGCTTGCAACTGTGTCATTAATCACCACAACGCACAAGACAGCAAGGTAATGAAGACAGTCCCACTGAAACCAATCTATTAAATAACAGCTATAAAACTTAATGAAATCCTGTGACAGCAATTGACAACTGAATAGCCCCACATGAGCTATTCTGCATGGTTAAGTACTGCATTCATTTCATTCAGTGTGCTGCTAATGAAAAGGAATTAATCCTATTATTACATTGTTACTCAAAGTTTGTCGTCAGCTAAATGGTTGCCTGTTTCCAGACTGGGAAGCGCAGAGTCTCCAAAATGACCGGGAATAAGCCAGGTAGCAGAAGCAGCCTGGAAATGTCAGTGGCATGCCAGGTGTCTGCCACCTGGGCTTCTTCAGAACAAAAATTAACAGCAAAAATCTCTGAAACAGCCAGATTCGATAATCCCTCCGAGTGCAGCCCTCAAGTACCCAAGGCTCAGAACGCAAACCCCCAGTGCCATTCATTCACCTGCAGCTGTTCTGCCCTGATAAGCAGCATAGGTGCCTCGGTGTGAGGAAGGGTTTTGAAACAAAGGAAGCACTGAAGGTCTAAACAGCCGCAGGGCCCCCACCACCCTCGCTGCCAGGGCTGCCCGGTACAGCCACCTCTGACATTTCAGCCCTGTAATGCTGGTGTCTCATTTGTTTGCAATGTTTGAGCAGATGTGTGCTCAAATTCATGACGTGCTACTGTCGCCCACTCATTCCTGCCATGGGGTCCTCATGTTCTAAGCGGCCGGCGTGATCCAAAGCTCTCCCAATGCGATGAAAACCTGTTTTCCATGACAGTGGGCAGGAGGATGCCTTTGCCAATTGACTTGCACTCAGCACCTGCACCTTGTCTCCTACTCCCTGGGGTCCCAGCCTCACTCAGCCAACCCGCCCCAGAGCTCTCACTGCAAGGCAGGTGGGTCAAGCACTCAAGTGACCATGGAGACCATAAAGGTGGGGGTGGATAAAATGATATCCACAGCAACTGGCGGTGGGGAAAGCCAACAAACACAAGCAGCTCTCCAGAGTCCTCCTCTGCTCTCCTGATCTCCATCTGCCCTTCACAAGGTGGACTTTTAAATCCTCTTGTTTTGCATAACTGACCTTATCTCCCCTCTACCCCTCAACCACTGCCATTGCATAGGAAAAATATGTCCAGTTTGTATAAGTAGCCATTATCCCTATTTACACCCCATGTTGTTGTTTTTACTCTTGAACGAGCACAGAAATCTGCCCCAGCCAAATCAGCGTGTGTGTTCGAACAGCCAAGCATGTCTCATGTCTCTGGGGCAGCTAACACATGCAGCTGGTGAATGGTTAATTACAAGCCTTGGGGATCAGGATATTTGCAGGCCATTCTTACAGTGAGTCATCTTCTCATCCCATCCTCCAGCAATCTCCTCTCTTTACCCTCCCCACTCAACCTAGCTTCCCTGAGGTCATTTCTGCAAATACTAGATTGCTCATCGCAGAACTGGGCTGTGCTTCGGTTTTAATCAATAAATAATAGAATCTTTGTCAGCACCAAGGAAGGAGCTGTTATTTTATCTTGCTACAAGTTCTTCCCCTGTCACATAACCGCTCTCGCTCTACAGGGGCTGAGCTCACCCAGAATGAAACTGCACCTACACAGATGAAAGATGTGACACACATCTAGAAGCCAGAAAGCAAGGGAAGGAACAGGGCCAGCACACAACTTGGCATGCAATTGCTCTGCACTGGCTGCCCTACCTGGATCCCCAGGATGCTTAGTGACCACCTTAGCTTTTCAGTAGCAGACACCTCCTCTCTGTCCTCCACACATAGGGAAAACAGGAATAATAAGAGGGGAAACTCAAGGGTTGGCCTTTTTTTCCTGGTAGTTTTACAGCCCATTATTTGCAAGGTCGGTGCTCCAGGCCCCCAAAGGACCCTTTCTCCTGAGCAGTGCCCGGTGCTTCAGGATGATTTATATCCCCCACTGTTCCAGAGCTCTTCTACCAGAACACAACAGCTTCCTGGGGGTCCATGGCCCCAGTGAATCAGCAGCGCTGCCCGCTGAGTCACTGCCTCCCCGGGCCACACCAGATCTGAAATGGAGCTGTGGGCTCCACAGACCCAATCCTGCAACCCAGAGCACTTCCAGCAAAGCCAAGCAGGACAGCAGAGTGAAACAGGGAAAACTTTCTCATCTGCTAAGAGGAAGTCTTTCTAGCCTCAGTTCAACAGGCTCCCAGAAAAGGGACTTTGCAATACACACAAGATACAAAACAGAGCCTGTATCAAAACCCCACCCCAGATACACTGCCCATAGCCACAGTCACCACTTCAAAGCATGAGGCTAGTACACGAGGGAAGGACGATCTTGTGGCTAAACGAGCAGGCTCAGAGTCAGAGCTTAATTCAGTCCCTGCTTTGCCACAGACTTCCCAGCATCACCCAGGAGAGGTTTCTTCATCCCTAGTTTGATAGGGTCCCTGAGGATTTGCCTGGCCCAGAACATGACAAGTTATCCCTGCCCTGCAGCAGCACAATCGGCACTTTTGGGGTGACCGGTGGTGTCCGGATAGAGCCAGGGTGATATCAAACCGCCCTGGGAGTCTCCCTCGCGCTTGGTCCCGGGCAATAGACAGGATATGCCTCTGTGCCGGTGGGGATACCCTCCGGGCACCGGTCGTTATGGGAGGCACGGAACTAGGTACATCAGGACACGTATCGGCGTGATAAAGGGCTCCGTGGAAGCGAGTTAACCGTGGCCGGTGAGAGCACAGGGCAGTTTAACCAAGAAACATCGCCTGGGTTTCTCCTCTATTTATGACCACCCCACGGCATCGGGATATGGCAAGGGGGAGTCTCATTTGGGAACTTCTGCCTCGGTTGGCCCCACTCCGGGGAGCCCCGCTGCCCCGGCAGCCGGGTGTGCTGTGCTAAGGGGGGAGAGTCCCCGGCCGGGCAGCCTCCGGAGGGAGGGGGGCTGAGAAAACAGAGAGGACAAAAGGACAAAGGCGCTGCTAGGAGAAACGCTGGGTAGGCAGGGGTGGGAGGGCAGAGAAAGGGCGGGCTGATTTTTTTTTTTCTTAATCGTTTTATTATCCCCGGGTTACACCGAAGGAAAAGCCCTTTGATTGCGGTTCTTTGTTTAACACACGTGTGGGGAGGAGGTATTTCTGTCCCCTGACAAGCCCGAAGTTTTGGCTATGGGTTCTCCCTGCCAGCCTCGGTATGCCTGATGGAGAGATAAATCTCTCCGCCCTGCGCGGAGAGGCAAGCACCGGTCTCTGGGTTTCGGGCGCCCAACGCGGACCACCCCGCGCCACCGGACGGAGAGCAGAGAGGTGGTCCCGGCTCTCCCGTTCCTCAAGAGGGTTGATGTTATTTTCCACGCAGTCCAAATCTTTCTCGCCCCCCTCTCCCTCTGATAATCTGCAACTTTTGCTCTTCTTCCCTAACACTCCTTGCTTTCCATCAGCCTCTTAAACGCGCGGCGGGGGTGAGCGGAAAGGCATTTGGGCTCAGCCCGCAGAGCCTATCCGGGATTTATCTCCAGTGGGTGGAAAAGAAACGAAATCCCAGCGTTACCTCCCTGCCCTCCACCAATAATCAGGTTAAACTGCGGGAGAAGGGACGGGAACACCGCGGGGCCGCCGCCGCCACCCGAGAGGGGCTTAGAGGATCGACCCAAGCCTCTTCCCCTGACCCTCTACCCCCCGTTTCCCGACCAGCCCTCTCTCACCTTTCAGGAAGCAGACCCTGGCCCCAGCCTCCGGCAGGCTGGAGAGCAGGGCATTGAGGACGATCTGAGCCGTGCTGTCCTTCTTCAGCTTCTGCCAGTGCCCCGTGTCCTGGTCCAGCACCACCACGGCTGCCAGGCGAGCGGTCCCTGCCGCCCCATCGCCGCTGCCCAGCAGCAGCCGGGCACGGGCCGCCGCGTCGGGCACCACGAAGTGGAGCGGCACGGCCCCGCCGCGGGCCCGCCGAATCACTACTGAGTTGAGGTTGACGTTGAGCGAGCCGCGGAGGCAGGAGGCCGAGTAGGACAGGTAGGGCCGGCAGTCCAGCACCAGGCAGCGGGAGGGCTCCTTCCGCAGGAGCTTCCTCAGCTGGCGGCAGTCGAGGGACGTGACTTTCATGCCGGCCGTGGGTCACGCCCCGCCGCAGCAGGAGCGGGGAGAGCAGCGGGAAGGCGCCCCTGGGGTGCCCCGGTGCTAGCACGGAGCCGCGGGGGCTTGGCCGGCTGCAACAGGACGGGAGGGACGGATGGCGGCACCGCGACACCGCGCCAAGCCCGGGCAGGGAATCCCGGCTGCTGCCACCGGGCATTTATATGAATGGGAGGCCGGGCTCTGACGACACTGCCCATATAAGGGTAGTGACGCGCCCACCTGCCAAACATGGGCATCTCCCGCCCCGTGCCGCCCGTCGCACCGCCCCCCCGGCGGGGATCCCCTCCCTCCTTCCCCGGCAGCGGGCGGGGGCCGCGGCCGCGCAGGCAGCGTTAGTCAGGCTCGGAGGCAGAGGAAGCTGAAAAACGCCGCAAAAATTCTCCAGTCATCGGCCTGAGGCTCATACCGGCATCACCGCTCCCCCTCCCCGGTCAGCGAAGAGAGCCTGGCACGGGCGGGAGGAGGAGGGGAGAGGAACGGAACGGAAAAGGAGGAAGGATATCGCTGGGGCAGGTTTCTCGCACCAGGTTGCAAAGGGGGTTTCAGTTCCCCTTGTTTCCTCCCCCCTCGCTGTGTATGTGCTCACCCCCAGCAAAGCCTGCGCACGGGCAGACCTGCCTGCGAGGGCAGTGCTGCTCAGGAGATGGGAGCTGTCTGCTCGGCCCCCTGAGAAAGAGCTGGGTCCCCCGGCCTGGGCCCCAGTTTGCATCAAGGCAGCTCTGGTAACTGACTGGTAAGCCTGGGGTGCGTCCCCGAGGATGTGGTTACCTGGCCCAAGGGTTACAGCCAGGCATCAGAAGAGAAGACAAAGAGTGGCAGCTTGGGACAAAGCAAGACCAGCCATTCCTGCAGAATCAATGGTTACTATGGAGGCAGGGGTCAGGGATGGAGGGGGGTAGGTTCCACGGACAGACCTGCAACAGAAAAATTGCTAGCTTGGCTGTTTGGGGAGGGTCTTGTGTCCCTTTCCTTGTGACAAACTTCTAGGCTGCAAGACTGTGCCTCAAGGACCTGCACGACTTAACACCACAGACCTCAGCCTGTGCCCAGAAGTCACAACGACACACAGGAATTAGGAAATTTGGCACTTGCCCTTTTCTCATAGATAAGTTTTACAAAGCGACCAACAAGAGAACTGGAAAACCCTGGAAGAAGTTAGGGAAAAGGATGAGCTCTGGCCGTGCTTGTCACAGCCAGGCAGATTACAGTGGAGCTCTCTAAGAGCAGGGTGTCATTTATTCTGATGGTGCCCTGAAAGTATGTTCACCTCAACAGCAGGCAGGAAGTGCCATCCCTGCCTCAAATTGCCTGCAGCTGAAACAGAGAAGCGTGAAAGAGACTGTGTGAGGAAAATGTTTAAGCTGATTGAAAGAATAGCAACTCCTAGTTTCGAAGCACCTCCTCCTCTTCCTCTTTCAAAGCCCCTGCAGCCACCCGGCTGGGTCCTTCTAACCTGGCCCCCCTTGCTCTCCTCCTCTGAGTCAGTCAGGGCATGAGACATGGCAAAAATAGAAATAGCTTGTGGGTAGGGGCAGATGTCACAGAGTGTCTTAGCGTGGATGTTGCCTTCACCTGGCTGCTGCCGTCACACAACCCATCTCCTTCCCTTCTGCTGCACCCACTCTGGGAGGCAGCTGGACATGGCCTCCGGCCAGAGACACGTGGCCGGGTTGGATGTCCTCACCTGCCAGCGCTGTCCCTGCCAGAACTGCATCCCCACCATGAGAAGCATCACCACAGCCGTGCCAAGACCCTGGGCAGCCAGATTCCTCCCCTTTATTTTTCACTAGCGGGGGAACCAGCCACGGGCAGGGGCACAGTGACTTACTCCCTCTCGCACGGGAAACCCCCGGCACCGCCAGAACACAACCTGCCTTTCCTGCCTCCCAGCCCCCAGCTTCGGGGACACCTTTTCCTCCCCCAGAAGCGGCCTGGCTCCCTCGGGGCTCAGCCCACAGCAACAGCCCAGCGAGTGAAACTGGTCCCAGTGCGGCACAGGGAGGGGAAGAGGGGCTGCGGGCAGATGATAGTGCGTTCCCCCCTCCAGGGAGGAAGGAGGGGGCCAGTGCAGTCACACGAGAGCATCATTTCCTCTCAGGAAACCCAAGTGCGATGTGGAGGGGTGGGAAAGAAAGCTTCTTCCCCCCGCCCCCAACTCCTGGCTAAAAGTAGCCTGAAGGCGGGGGGGGTGGAAGGGGAGGAGGGGGGCAAATCATACCAGCCCAGAAAATAAACTCCCTGGAGAATACCTTAAGGTTGTCCTCTTGTACTGGTGGCAGGGTGTCTATCACCAGCCCTGACCTGCAGCTGACCTTCCTCCTTTTACACACCTAATGCCGAGCATCCAAACAACTGCCTTTCAGTAGATTACAGCTCTGCTTTTGTTTCTTAATGGAGTGAGTCATGACCACCTTTTTATTAGAAGAAAATAACAAGGCTAACAACAGCAGTACTAATGCTTCCTCCGCTGCAGGGTACTGGATGCAGAGTGTCCCTGACTGCCCACCAGCGAAATGACTCGGTTGTACTTGGAAACAGATGAGCAATCGGGGCCGGTGCTGTCAGGGCTGTGGGATGGACACGGGTGCTTTTCCCCGCTGGAGCAGGTCCTACGTTGGTCGGATGCTCCCAGCCAGAAGAGACAAAGGGGCTGGATTCCTGTAAATGGAGGTGGTTGAGAAAGTTAAACCACCCTCCTCTGTTTTAGGTAGGAAACTCCCCTCCTCCCTCACATCATTCCCGCCTAGGTTCTGCTGCATCTTTCTGCTCCTCCTCCCGCTTCCCCTTGATAATCTCCCAGACTCTTTCGTCCTTTGTCTGGGGCTTTTATCGGGGCTTTCAGATCAGCTGGTCCTTTCCTTTTCTTCCAGGCTGTATTTCCCCTAACCTAGCTCATTCTTCCCTTCTCCCCTCCCCACGTCCTCCGGGCTCTTTGTTTCTCCTGTCCTCAGTGTTGCAAAGGGAAACTTTCTTGCTGCAGCTGGGGAGGGGCGGCCCCAGCTCCTGGGGGGCACAGCTGGACCCCCACCCCAGGTAAAAGCTCCTAGGGCACAACATCCGTGGGGTGGCATCCAGCAAGCATTGCTCAAGAGCAAAATGCTGCTTTTTGGAGGGAAGAAAACTCAAAAGGACCTTTAAAAAGGGGCTTAGGGGAAGAAATAGATGAATGGCATTTCTTCTGAAGCAAAGGAGATGGAATGAGTTAAGTTTCTAGGGTTTGAGTTGCCTGAGCTGAGACCGGAGACACCCTGTGCTGAGTGCTACAGGTGTGCTTGTCACCCCAAAGAGTTAACCCCACACCTTAGCACGACCAAAGGTGAGAGAAAGGCAGTGAGCATTCTTGATGCTGGAAAGGAGACCGAGGGGAAGGCAGATCAAGGGTCACACAGGAGATGGGTCAGGGAGGTGATGAGCTGCATCATTTCCCTGCTGGGGCACAATCCTGAACCCGCATCCTCCAGCCGGTTGTGAAATACAAGAAATTCCTCAGGAGAACAAAGCACAGCACCAGATAGCAAGAGAACATGGGCTGGCATTTCTTTAATGTTATTAAGTTTTCCATAACATCAGTTTCTAAATTTGGAGTGGCTGATGTCGAAACACTTACGGCACAAGCAGTGAGATAAGTTTATGCCGGTAAATGGAGAGCTGGAAGTCAGGTAAATTTATACCCAGGGCTAAGGACAGCTGAATGGTGGCAATAGGAGACTCTCAAGCTGGGAACTCATCGGTGTCATGGCTTGGCTGCATTTGACAAAGTCTAACAAAGATCAGACCATGAGCTAACACATCCTGGTTATGAATTTTCCTCAACAGAATAACCCACTGTGACAAGCTGATTCTAGAGGGTGAAAAGCACTATTGGACACAGACTCTGTGGCAGGACAACCACCCCCCTCACTTTATGGCCCCATAGATGTGATTTGATGTTGAAGTGGAATATTTATTTTTTTCCACCAGGAAACTAATAAAAGGATTATTAACTGCTTGGGCATTGTGAACAAAGAAGAGTTCATGTGTTTTTCGCTTTAAATCTGCATTCTCTAACAAATCCATAATAATAAGTGACTATTACAAAAGAATTAGAAAAGAAATTAATGCCACAAACTATGTGATTACAAAGAACCAACAAAATTTCAGCTTATTGTGGCCCCAGTGTGTCTCAGACCTGGTTTATATTCCCAGCTCCGTTGCTGTAAAACAGAATTAAGCTAAATAGTGCGTTGGCTTGACTGGGAGCTGCCTGCGCTCAGCACTTCTGAAAATCAGGCTGAAAGGCAGTCTCAGACTTATGTCTAATTCTTACCTGACTCATGTCTATGTGACTCCAGCGACTGCTGCAAGCTGCTGTCTACAGCCGCTGTCAGGAGTGAAAGAGGAATAAACCTAACTTCCTGTCTCCTTTCACAAGTGGCTGTTCTTTCTGTTCCACTAGCTGATGACTTACTCCTGCGTACAGATGGACAGGCAATTTTTAAAACAGGGATTCCTGCTATCTGCACAATCAAGTTTCAATCACTCCGCTGGCCTGACATGGCCCAGAGCATCAGGAGATGTATTGATGGAGCACTTGCCAGACCCAGTTATGAATGTACAGAACCCGTCTTCCCATTTACAGACACGTACTATGCCTGGGGTAGCGGCAGTAATTGCTTACATGGGAAAATGATTTGTGTAGTTAGCTGCCTTTAATGTGAGACAAAGCCCTTTTGTTCTTTTATCAACTTGCCAGTTCTCATTTTTCCCTCACTCATTCTTTCCTCTTCCTGCCACTGTTTCCCTGCACGCATTTCTTGCCTTCTCATCCTGTCTCTTCCCTTTTCCTGGTGTATTTCCCAGGAACCTTGCTCCTCTTCCACACAGGCAGCTCTCTTCCCACTAACACAGCCATTGTCAGCCTGGCAGGGTTTTCTCCCCGCTAATCCTCCCCATTGGGATCCAACCAGTCTCTCGTGCTGCGAATCCTAGTCCTCATGCATGGCTACTGCTTCTTCAGACTGTTGGGAGCCATCCAATGACACAAGATAGTCTTACACGCATCATTTAATTGACTATTAGGACAAGCATATCTTGGAGAAATGCTGGTTACTTTGGTCTGGATCTTTTGCAAGCAAATTTTATCATTGCTGAATCTGATTCCCTCTGCCTTGGTCTTTCTGACTGACTCATTTCTTAAGCACCAGGTTATTGCCTAGAGGGTATAATCACATAAATATAATCCACTGCACAGTGTGTGTTACTATGCCCACTCCACCGAGAATGAGTACAGCTCCCGGGTAGAGAAATGACTTTCTAAGCTCAAAATGGAGCAGCCCATGCTTTTAGCTGAGAACGTTTTGGAGTCATTTCAGTGTGCTGCAAAGATACAAGCAAACAAAATAGATTCAGTAAAACTCATTACACCTCTGCTTTTCATGGCATTGCCAGTAGCAGAAAAAACCCACACCCCACAGCCCCTGCTTATTTTCAGGGGTCCCCAGGCACAGAGAGGGTGACCAGTGGGTCATAGCACAGACTACAAACTCCTCCTCTTATTTCATATAAGCATGGCGATGCACATCCCACTCCTGAAAAACACTTTATCCCACCTTTGCAGTGAGAAAACAAACAGCAGCAGATCTATGCTTTGTCTGTCCACCCTCTGGGTACCACCCTAGGTGGTATTTCTGAGCAGTATTTGGGTCTGCTGCAGGGTGTCTCGAAGGCAGCTGCAGGGGGAAAGAGGAAACAGCTGGAGCCAGTGGGCTGGGGGAGGCTCTGGTGACAGCCGCCTGCAAACATGCCACCCAGAGCTGTGAAGAGGAAGAAGATAAGCCAGGCTCCCTCTTTCACCCGGAGGGGGGTAACACGAGACATAATGGGCATAAAGTGAAGGCAGGCACATCTGCTGTAGATGCAGGGGACCTCCTGGGTGGCAAAGGGTGCCAGCGCCGGGGTCACTCGCTGAGGCAGACTGCGGATCTCTGCTGCTGAGGGCTCCAAGAAAAGGTTGAACAAAAGGCTGTCCAGAAAGACTTACATGGTTGATCCCACCCTGGGGTAGGGGTGGGCTGGGTGGCCTTTCAAGTAGCCTTCCTACAGATCCTTGTTTCACAGGCTTGTGTGGATCACATTCAGGCACACCAATCCGTAACTTGGTATCTATCCTAAAATCTCTTAAATGACAAAGTAACCGGAGTATACAACTTGGTTAATTTCTTTTCACCAAGCATCCTTTGTACTGAAGTTGCTCTGCGGTTACTTCAAGTGTTGTCTCCCACCCTGGACATCTGAATCATCCAGAAAATAAAATAAAAAAAAAAAACAATTTGAATTAAATATTGGGTTTTTTACCCAAAATAAACCTAATGAAATAAACTTGCAAAAGAGAGGAAATAATTTACCTCTTTTATGTTCATTTCTCCTAGGCTCCTACTTACTTAACCCCATTTAAACTTTGTATCAGCTTATGGCATCCGGTGAAAGTACACTACAGCTTATTAAAATTTAAAGCCGTTACTGGGAGGGAAACACTGAAAGCTCTTTTATGGATTAGCCAAGGCGGCAGGATGTGGCTTCGACTTTGTATCCTTTTGATGGCCTAGCCCACTTGAGCATCTTTACAAAATAAACCTTCCCCATCACTTCCAGCCCCTCACAGCTTGCATTCTGCACACCAGACTGGTTTGTGTCAGGACTGTATTCCATCCCTGAATTTCACAGGCAAAGTGAGAGGTATCATATGCTAACCCCACAAAACACACAGCTATATTTAAGCTGAGGCAAATACTATCAAACTTGGCGATTGTTTAAAGACAGGACAGTTAGTTAAAAGCAAACAAACAAAAAAGGATAATACCTGCCATCCATCTACTCACCTCTGTCCCATAGGAAGGGCAGGATCTGAGACCAGCAGGACCTGAGCGGTGATTTGTACTAATAAAGACAAACACACAGCTGAACCAGTGCTGCACCTTGGCTTCTTTTAAGTCAGCTTTGTACTGGAACCTCTTCCCAATACAACGCTGCTGCTGACAGTACAAGTCTTCTGCAGGTTTCTTACAGGCAGAAAGGAGCCCGTAGGGTGACATAGCTGATTTCCTATGCAGATACGGCAGGCAGCCTGCTGCACAGGAACTCTTGCAACAGAAACTGCCTTGCTGCTGGCTTTGCAAACTGCACCCCCAGCAAGCCCTTGTAGGTGCAGACAAAGTCCCATTTTATTGAGCTCACATTCCTGGGTAAGAGGCTGTTCCCATGTGGGCTTACTTTCGAGTGAGGTCCTTCAGTCAATGCTTTGGGGGACATAAGTGCAGACAGGCTTTGGGTGCCTGTCTCTCTGGTCCCTCAACTTCAAGTGCATTTAATCTCACTTCCTATGGCTTCCTCCCTGAGGGCTTGGGGGCCTGGAAAGAGACTGGGGTATCAAATTTAAAAGGGGGATTTCCAGGTTTATAAAGACTCTCTTGTTCAATTAAAAATATTAAAAATTTCAAAGCCAGGCCTTTCCTCTAGCCCTTCTCAAGTTCCCCCTGGGAAATGCTTCTTCCGACAGGGACTGCTCATGGTGAAGGATCTCTGGGGCATCTTATAGCCTATGGCTACCAGATAGCCCCATCCTACAGTCCTGATAAAGCAAGTGACAACCAGTCCTCCAAATCAGGAGGGAAACACTGACCCTATAAACTGCTCCTCACTCCATCCCTTCTTGCACCCACATGGTTCTGCTTTCCTTTCCCTTGCTAAGTTATCTGCCGAAAGTCCCCAGCTGAGCCAGAGGTTGTCATGCTGGAGGGGCTGGACCATCCTGCAACACCCCTTCCTCCAGCTCTGGGGTGTGGAGTCTAAACCCTGGCTGAAGATCAGCACAAGGCCATGACATTTCACACCAATGCAGATGTTTGCAGCGTGAATGTGCACTGGAGATCTTACAAAACACAGCTTTGGGGCTGTGAACTTTGGCAGTCTGTTGTCCATGAACTGTGAGCAAGGACTTCAGTCAGCCAGCATCACACTCTCTCTGCCTACATGCAGGAAAATCAAAAAATCCAGCAGAGGAAAGTGTGTACCAGTACAGCCTCACCATCCCATCAGCACACAATGAAGAGGGCGTTCAGGCTGGTCTGGAAGCATCATCTGGAAGAGGTGGGAAGGGAACGGGGCAGAGCTGAGAAACAGTTTTGCAGCTCCTCAGGACGTTTGTCCAGCATTGCCTGTGGTGATACTGGAAGCTCAGTTTGAGAGAGGGTGGCAAAGTGATCCTCCACAACCAATGCTCAGAACTTGTTCCCACCACCCTCCTCCTCCAGCAGCATGGTATGGACATGTATGTTTCCTTTCCTGCAACCTTGGGACCTTTCAAGAGCCTCCTGAGAGACAGTGCTCTGGGAAGCAGTGCTGTAGTGACACTGTGACCTATGGGGCAGCTTCCCAGTCAGGAAGACTGGTCGCTGGGACACATCATCACTCAGACCTTAGCTGTGCTACTTTGGGAATCGGGACATCTGACACATATTCCACTGGCTGAATCACAGACACGTTTTGGCTGTTTGCAATACATATCTTATCTACCAGGAAGGGCGAAAGATCTTAGGCACCTGAACCCACAGGGCTAGAGGTACATGAAACAGGTACTTTGCCTTTCAAAACTGTCCCACCAAGGAAGATCAGTCCTGGAGAAATAAGTCACTGTGCAGTCACGGTGTTCTCGTCATACCACTTGAGCCTATGGACAACAGGCTGATGAAGCTACCTCTCCTTTTTTTGTCTTAACACCCCCAGGAATTTACTACCCACGAAGAAGAACTAAAGCTGTTCCAGGAGTAAAACTCATGTCTGATACCATTAGCCTGCCTCTGGCACTGCGATGAGCTGTGAATGCATGGTGACAGGGGCTCTCTTTTCTATACCTATCCCATGTGGACCCCAGCAGCACCCTCTGTGCATCATGCGCTGCTCCCTAGCCAGAAATACCATCAGACCATATAGGTGTCCCACCAGGAAGCACACACATGGTGTGAGGCCTCTGAACATACACCTCCAGAGGCAGGGATGGCAGGCAGCCAGGTATGCGGAAAGGATGGAGCTTCCCAGTGGTTCCCTCTGGCCGCTCCCTTCTTGTGGTGGGATGGAGAAGGGAGAGGAAAGTTGTAGTCACAGAAGCGCAGCAGGAAGATGAGACAGGCCTGGAGAGTCACAGCTTGGTGTGTGTTTTCACCTTATGGTGACTCTACCTTGTCACAAGGTCAGCATGACAAGACTGCATTTTCTACTAATGTGTCTAAAGAGGGGAGAAACCACCCTCGCTGCAGCAGGGAGACCACAGGAGAGGCTATTTGCCCATTCTGGCAATACCCCAGTGTCATTCCTAAAGGTGGGTCATGTATCTGCTCCCCCTTCCCACCACTTGCCCAAGTCCTCTCCTCAAAGTGGCCATGACACAGAGCTCCTTGCAGGGACCAAGAACAGAGATGTGAGTCCTCCCTGCCCAGGGCAGATCTACAGTAAGTTTGGGAGAAGAAAGACATTTCACTGTGGGATTTTACTCTGATTGACACAGGTTAGGCTTTAATTTCCAGAGAGCTCAGCTTGACCAGCTCAAAAATGGACCTTCTTTGCCCTTTCCATGCTGGGGCTTTAAGCCCAGAGAGAAGAAACAGCATGTCTCCTTCGCTCTGGCCACCCAGCCCGACATGGCGTAGGTGGCTCTATTTTAAGATAATACCCAGGTTGTTAAAAAAATACCAGGTGAGAGGTAGATGTGTCTGCTTCTGCTGCTCTTGCAGAACCTGCAAGAGGGAGATGGTGCAGATAGCAGGGGGCAATCACTCCCCCAAAGAAGCATCAGGGAGGCATCCTTCCCTCAGTTAACACTCACCTTCACCCTGTTTATTTAGATCAGGCCCCAGAAGCCTGAAAGGTGTTGGGAGGCCCAGTCTCCTCCCTGCAGCCTTATTCCTTAACAAGAGGACATTGTCCTGGCCTTGCCACATGATGCTGAGTGGGACAAAGGCTGGATTTACCCTGTGAAAGAGCTGGAAACCAGGAAGGGGCTGGAAGCAGCCAAAGCCCGCTCTCTGTCTGAGACACTTTGGATTTTGTGGCAATGGGGTGACCAGCTGCAGGCACAAGCGAGCAGGGCTCAGGGCTGCCTGCCTTCAGCTGGAAGCGCTCTGGGACAGTGTGGAGGTGGGTGGCCTTATTGCTCTCATCTGCTCAGTTTCCCATGTCATAAATCAACAAAAGAAGCACTCCAAATACTCCAGGGCCAGATTGAACGTATTCATTTCATCTTTCACTTGACATTTAAGTTACAGCCTCCTGCATTGCACTTCCACCCTAGTGTACCAGAGGAACAATGGGGCCTGATGTTTGGAAAGGCTACCTGTGATCCTCCAGTTCTCTTGTTACAGAGGACGATGTACAGTCTGTTTTTCTTCCCAAATGGCTTCTGCACTCCAAAGAAGTCCAGAAACTGTTGCCTCCCACCATGCAGCAAGATAAGCAAGTAAGGAAATGCAGGTAACATTCGAACATCTCTCTGCAGGGGAGGATCTGCAGAGAGACAGGAGGGATCCCATGCCCAAAGCCATCAGATATCTGTGGCCAAACACAGGGCTGTCTCTTCCAAGACAAGTTGTGTTGGCCAGTGACAGCAGCAAGACTTTTTGACTTCCCTCCTGGATGGCAGAAAGATGCCCTTGTTCCATCACCTCTGAGTTAAAAGAGCGAAAATGGGTTGTAATTAAGAAGATAAGGGAAAAACGCAGCATTGTCTGGGGGAAGATGGCAACACAGAGCCACAGAGAACTTCATACATCTCAGAAAGGGAGGACCTTGGGGCAGGCTGTGATGGGCACCACACGGGTATCTGACCTGGAGTGAGTCTTTAAAGTGTTGTGAGAAATGCCTTCCTCCAGCCAGAAACAGGGCAGTTTTCTAGTGCACTAGATAATGACTTGGGCAGATTGATCCTGATATCCTCCAAGCCACTGTATCCAGACACAAGCACACAGACATGCAAAAACCCTCTAAAAAAAAAAAAAGCCAAAACACCCACTCAAGCCCCAAAGCACTTATTTGGGGCCAGAATTTGGCACCCACCATTTTTCACAGTGGGCAATTTAATCCATTTATACAGCTTCCATTGTCTGCAGTTCCAGTACTTGGTAGAAGGCATTTCTCCAGTCCGGTCACGATGGACAGGATCATTACAATACATATTTATTGCCATGTACTGTAGCTGTCAGCTTAAATACTATCACTCTGGGCACCCTGGGAGAGGTTATAGTGAGTGTTTGTCACGTTGGTTACCATGCAGATGTGGACCCGGGAGGCAGAAGGATGCTGAGCTCAGTGCAGGAGGAGGTAGTCACGCAGCCAGAAATAAACCCAGTGGTGGACACTCATTAAACACATTGCTGCAGATGATTCCCTTCCTACCTCCCAGGCAGTTCAGGAACCCATGTCAGCTGGATACGTTAGAGACAAACCAAAGGAATGATTGACATGAGTTTTGACCCTGACATTTGGGATTACGAGACATTACGAGTGCATTGCTGTCACGTCAAATACCATCCCATTAATCCTCCAGTGAGCATAGGTCAGTGGGAGACACAGCCCATCAGCAAGCAGCAATTGTGTTATTTCCTTGCTGTTAAATGCTAATAGCTCCAGCTTGTACCTTCAGCCTCATTACCCCACTGCAAAAACATCCAGATACAGGAATTCTCCCTTTCAGCTCCTTAAACTGTTTTCTTCTCTTTTTAAATCAGAGTTCAAGAAAAGATACGGAAGTAGAGAGAGATCTGATGTCAGGGCTTGGTTATAGCAGGCTTCCTTCTATGTGACTGATTGAAAAGTTGTTTTAGCCAAAATGTGCATTGCAAAGGATTTACAAAAACAACTGTAATTAAACTCATATTTAGGCATTTTCTTTTGCACTCACACAGAAGAGCTGGGCTGCATCTGTAGAGCAAGCTGTCAGCTAGCTTATTCTGCAGGACTAAAAAAGATGCTCTCACTGTGGGCCCAATTTATGAAAGGTTCCTCCTAAAAATGCAATCCCAGCTTGATTAGCTACGTAGTGATTACTCCTGAAAAGGGATTTTTCTATTTCGGTTTCTTCCTCCAGCAGGGGATTCCCTCTTAATTAGCTGCAGAAGAAAAACTGGAACAGAATTGGAGACAGAGAGGGAGGAGAGCGTGGAGGTCAACTCTTTCAAGTCAGAAGGGTTATTTCTCACCAGCTGCTGCAGAATATTTTGTCCATCACTTCCTTGGAGACACTAAGCTGCAGTCCTATGGAAAATTTTTGCAGAATTACTAGAAGTTGAACTTGAAATGCTCTCAGTCATCTGGCCCATGTTCACTGCACATGGTTGATGAGATCAGCACAAAAGGCAGTGATGGGAAGCAAAGTCAACAAAATAATGTCAGAAATGAGACTCGTATTTTTTAGCAGTGAAAATAATTAACCACTGGAACAATCTACTAAAGGACATGGTGAAGTTTCCCTGTCTCAATGATTTCAGATCAAAAGATGCTCTAGTCAAGTAGGACTTAGAGGGTTTGGCTCAGGTATCGCTGGATCAGATTGTCACGCCCTAAAAAGCGATGAAACCACATACGTGATGTGAAGACACAGGGATCACATGGCTTTCCCATGTTCTGACAAAGTGGTTGAATAAACCATGTTTGTAACAGTTCAGACCAGTCCTTTTACTGCTGTGAAACAAGTAGGTAGGAGAGCACATCCTTTAATGGGTGAGAGGGTGTGCTCTTCTGCGAAAGCAGATATTTTACAGCTATATGTGCTTAAAAGCTGACAAGGACATCTTCCTGCGTGCTTGCAGCACCAGCCCTGAGCTAAATCAATATTTTGAAGACAAACTCGTAACATGTCATCAAAGCGACTGAGTTTTGCAACAGCGAGTGAAAAAAGGTGCATGGGAACACGTGGCTTTTACACTGAATCCACAGAGATCAAAGCACTTGCAGAAAGGAAATGGAGGAGGAGGAGGAAGATGCCATTCTGCAGAAAGAGGAGGCAGCAGAGCCGAGCCTGGTGCAGTTGTGTGTGGGGCTAGAGGCCAGGATCCCACAGCTCCTGGTCCCCAGGCCAGGGTCTGCACAGCAGGACAGTGCCACTAGCCCATTTCTAGAAGCGAGGTGACCTCCCCAGCCCTCAAGGTGGGAATGGTGGTCCCTGAAGCCTTCACACAGTCAGAATCCACTTCACTATGGACACTGTCACCTCAAAGGACAAGGCTCACACACAGCTGACCCAATAGACTTGTTTGAAGCAAGAAACCTCCATGGCTCCTGCTCTTCCATCCCCCTTCAACAGCCAACTTCTGCACCAGGATTCAGCTTCCCTTGAAAGGCAACACACATGCCAAATCTGCCTGGAATTTAAGCACATGTCCCCTGCCCAGTGCTGCTGTGCTCCCTGTCACCTGGCCAGTCAGCAGCAAAGCTTCTGACTTGCTCTGGCTGCATGCTGAGCAGAGGAGAAATATGTCCTCAAAGGGAGCAGCATGTGGGTCTTCCAGCACCCACAGGTTTGACAACACATCTTCTAGTTCAGGCCATGACTGACACTTCCATTACCTATGATTTCACTCAAATTTGGAAGGATTTCATTGTTCAGCAGTACTCAGCATTACTTAAAGACGCTGAGTATCAGCCTCCCAGGCCATATCTGAGGTTGTCTGCAAACACCAGCCCTTCCTGCTTTAATTCAGAGCGCCCGTCAGCGGGGGAGACATGTCCTCCTGGGCAGGGGAGATGTTTCATGTTTGCCAAGGTTGCAGCTGGCAAGAAGGCCTGAAGGTTGATCTGCGTACATGGGTCATGCTTCCCACATTTCTTCCCAATGCCCAGGAGGAGAGACACATTCACCCTGCCATCCGCTGGGTAAGAACCAGAATAGCTCAGCCTGCAGAGATCCAGGGTGCCATGGCTTGCATGGGAAGTCCTAGCAGGGCATGAGAGCAGAGGCAGCAGCAATCCTCCAAAGATTTGCATTGGCTAAACATGCCTGATAACCTTTCTTCAGCTTGTAACCTGGGCCAGGTCTTGTCAAGAGCGGGGTCTCAAAGGCGTTAAGAAAGCGTTCTCCAAAGAAAGGTGATCTCCAGGACATCTTACTACAGAGGGTTCCCTGGACCCCCTCCCCATGTGTTGGTGCACAAGCCCACCTAACTATACTTGCACTACACCTAACTATACTTGCACTACACCTAACTATACTTGCACTACACCTAACTATACTTGCACTACACCTAACTATATACTGCCCAACTGCTCCTAACTATACCACCCTGCAATTGCTTGTACAGGGTAACAGCAGCAAGACATTACCTGGATTTGGGCATCTTCTGGTGCAACTTAATTGCAGAAACAAAGGAGAATAGTATTTTCCCTGTAAGCTCAGAGACTTTCCAGGAACCGTGTGCATTTTAGAGCTCTGCCCTGGGGTCTCCTTATACTTTGTGAGCACAGAATGAAACATCCCAGGTAGTGGAAAGAGACAGAGAGAGAGGCAGTGCCAGAGATAACGAGATAAGAAAAGCAGGGTGTCATCATGTGCCCGATCCTGTAATCATTATCTTGGATGGCAATTCCCATTGCTTTCATCAGGATCTCAAGCAAGAGGAGGAATGCCGGATCTGGCCCAGCATGTGTGATGATATCAGTGGTTCGTTGTCACGGAGCTGGGAATTACTGCCAGTTCGTTAACATCCCCTGCCACCCACGCTTTTATTCTATACCATCACGCGCTCTAAAGAGTCGTTTGCTGCTGCTGCACTCTGCTCAAAACACCATGGCTGTGACATTTTGGCAAAGGGTCCCCAGCTTTGGGCTTCCCCCTGCCATTCAAGCCACTATGATCTACTACTAAACCAAACCACAGGGCTCAGCAGCCAGAGGCGTGGTGAGGGGAGATTAGTCAGCAGGCAGAACCACCGGGCTCACCGGCCCATCGATTTGTTTGTTTGATTCCAAGTATGATGCAATCTGACGGCAGCGCAAAGGTGCAGGGGTTTCATTATGCACCCACTCACCACCTACATTCTCTGCCCCTGACCCGCTGAGGTGCAGCACACCTGCAGCACCAACAGACCTCAGCAGGTTTGGGAGCATTCGACACCCACGGCTCTACCTCTCAGCGCCGCGCAGATCTGCAGTCAGTCAGACTGCACTGGGGCTTTTTAAAAGCTGTCTAAGAAACAGGAAAGAGCTCGCATCTTCTGTCACCAGTCATACCTGGGCTTTGTACCTCTGAAAGGGGAAGTGGTTTTTGTTCCCCCTTGCCAGGGCAGTCACAGCGCTTGCTGGGAAGTGATCCACAGGATCAGGCGCTGGCTGTGTGTGTGTGTGCGGGACATGCACACACAGAGGAAGTGCCTGTGCATCACTGCTTTTGCTCAGGCCTAGAAACATTCCTCATGCCTGTTTATTAACAGGGACTGCCAGCCCTCTCAGCTCCAGGGATTTTGCTGCTGTTACCAATGAGAAGAGATGCAGTAACGTTGCCGGTGCAGACACAGCGTTCCCGGTGAGCATAGCAAGCGTGGGAGGGAGCTGTGCACACTGCTCTCCTCCCCAGCTTCCAGCAACTCTGCAGTGAGCAAACAGCTCTCAGCATTTGCCCCTCAACATCAAAGTGAGGGGGAAAGAACGTAGCCTGATTGAATTTACTTGTGGTCAACAGCATACTTTATCTCTCACTGCTGCCCTTTATGTGTTAATCCACTCTGCATTTTCTCCCCCACTCTCCCTGAGCTGGACTCCCCCCTGGATCTGATAAGAGGCTCACCCTCATTAAGGCAATTAATTATCCAGAGAAACACAGCACCAAAATCCATGAAGGCCTTACCTTCCCTTTCAGTAATTCCTACATCAGGCTTTGCTGAGATTTATGTTTTCCTGTTGCATGTGTGAATCTCCACTACTAGTTCCCTCCCCTGCCCACTGACCCTCCATGGATGTACCAAAAAACAAGGGTGAGAACTGACATTGCTTTAGGCCAGATTGCCTGTGAGGACTCAGTCCTCTTGCATTCAAGCCCTGGCAAAGCCCCACGTGGGCTTCAGCTGCGTGGCATGAGAGTATGTTTCTTACACACAGGGGCCTTCAGCAAAGCAGAGGTATCTACCATGGTATCTACCCCCCTTCTGCTGGCCTATGGCCACCCTGCCCAGGGGTGCTCAAACTCAGAGAAAAGCATTGCAAAGGTTGTCTTTTCCTAGTTCATCAAGACTATGCTGCCACTTGGCCATTGCTCAGGCACTGCAAAGTTTAACGTGCATCTGTCTCTGACACCTCAGGACCTTCCCTGATCCGTAAGATCCCTCCGGGTTCTTCCCCCTCCTCAGTAAAGCACAGAGAACAGGGCAGATGGTACACCATAAAAGCCATGTCCCTTCAAGGAGCTCTCCTTCACAAAGCTGCATGCAGAAATTAGATGTTTTAGGCTCATTTGCAGGGCAGCACTTGGAGCAGTAAGGGCAGCCTGCCCATCTCCCGGGTGGCCTAGCCTTCTGCATGCCCCGATTTCATAAAGAATGAAATCAGGGGAGTGAAACCACAGATGAGTCAATACTTAAGGAACTGAATAGGACCCAGGGGATCTGAGCTGGGGACTTGACCCTGAAAGCAGATATGACAGGACAAATGAGTGGCTGCAGAGGAAGGGCTGCCTTGGCAGAGTGAGCGGCAGCCTGCCAGGGGACAAGTCTGTCACCTGGAGACTGGCACATCAAGATGAATGAAACATGGGCTCCTGGAGCCAGAGGAATGTGCTAGGTCAACAGAAGCTGGAAATAAGTACAAAGCCACAGGTTGCCTTTCAAACTTGGCATCCAAAATAAACAACAAAACAAAGTCAACAAGCAGCTGGTGGTACCTGGTTTCTAGGCAGTTGGGTCTACAAACTCCTAATGCACTGAGACATGCCCAGAGAGATGGACGTTAATTTAGGTCAGTGCTGTGCAAACACTGCAGAGTTTGGGTAGGAAAAGGCTCCAGAAACTGAACCCCACCATTTGCTTTACAGTAAGAGGAAGAAAACTCAGTGCTGCAGTTCTTCATCTGTGGAGCATGTGGCTCAGAGGGGCACCCCATGCTGCCCCCTCCATGCACACATGATGCCAGGGTGTCTGGGCAGTGTGGATGGGGGACAGTGGACTGCAGCAATTCTTCACCAAACCCAGCACACCACCTAAAGATACTGTGCTCTCCATGCAGGCCTGGCTCCATGAGCCATCTTGCAGTTGCACATCCAGCTGTGCAGCGCATGGCTGCCCGGCTCCCCCCTCACCCTCAGCAGGGACACAGCCAGAAGCACGCTGTGCAGTAACCCAGAGCAGGATTACAACCACTTCAGAGGAGGTTTCCCCTGGAGACTTGCAGAAGATTGAATTTATTATACGTTTCCTGTTTGGCGAGTCCTCAGCGCTCTTTCACGCTGAGAGGTTACGGCCACCCTCTCACCACAGCACTGCCAGCAGCCCCAAACCCAAACATAAGTTGGTCTCATTTATGCCCAAACTACCCCAAGGGCCCTGCTCCTCAGGATGCTGTCAGAGGGAGCATGTGGTGGCAGACTCCCCACAGAGAGGGCACCCCAGGAGGGACACGGTTTGTTTTCTCCCTCTGGCCAGCCAATATCCTGTTTCCCACTCCATGGCTGGTTTAATACCCACCACAAAAACAGATTTTAAAAGTGCAATAACGCGCCCCATCTGTGCGTGCACGGGAAGCCCTGATTCAGGCCAGTGCTGAGCTGAATGATGTCTGGTCCTTCCACACCCAGCCACCGGTGGGCTTTGGCAGCTTCTCCTCATCGTGGGCCTTCACCCTTTTCTGTGCTCCTCCATTACCCCCACACACAGCGCTGGAGGTGGGTAGCGAGGCTGGCGAGATGCAAACCCTCACCCGGGGCCTCTGCGCTGCCCCGTGGCTCTAATTGGCAACAGATAAACCCAGACTATTTCCTGAGAGACAAGAGTTTTAACAATCCCTAAAGCCTCTTAGGCAGCAGCAATATCCTAAATGGGAGCTTTATTCTCCACACCGTTCAACAGAGCCTGTATTCAGACATGGAATGCTGGAATACTCACTTGGGGAGCCGGAAATGTTCACCAAAGGCCTGGGGTGTCCCGGATCTCCCTGGGGAACTGCAGAAAACACTCTCACACCCATTATAAAGGCCAGAGAGAATAGGATGCCCCAAACCACACAGCTCCTTGCTGGATCCAGAAGTCCCCCTCCAGACCTGGACTCCAAAACCCCACCAAATTCCTTGTTCCATCCCCTGTGCAGCAGGATAGTAGCACACAGACATTCCCAGTGCCCAAGAGACTGACCTCGGAGCACCATGATATTCTGCTTTCTAAGAACATAGAGGCTTCCCTACTCTTGCAAACCTAGAGGGCAAAGGACCCCACTTGTCCCCTGCCCCATGCACAGGGGCGGAGGATGCATCACCGATGGGGTAGCAGGACTGAATCTGGGGTCACTGCAGCTACCTCCTCTCTGGTTTCATGCACCTCAGGACAGTGTCTCCTGGCCTCCTCCCAGCCAGGGACGCACAGCTCCTGCTGTCTAAGGGCGAGGGAGCCAGCAGCTGCCAAGGGTTCACGTGAGCACGCAACATTCCTCCAGAAGCTCCTCTAATCTCAGTGACCCCAGTGGGTGGACAGCAGCCAATTGCCATCACTGCGTCCTGAGCAGAGCTGGTTGCAAAGCCAAGGCACTGTTAGCACCGGGGGAGTTAAAAGGAGAAGAAAATAAAATAAATAAGGGAAAGAAAAAAAAAAAAAAGAGAAGTGGCCTGGCCAGTCTATCTGCATTTGGTTGATCTGATTTCAGGCGCCTGCTAAGACACAGCATGCCTATTTATCATAATCAGCTTACTGCACAAGGACAGTGTTAACTAGGCTTTACTGGATTAAAACCTGCCAACTAATTCATAGCACCTACCCAACCAGTACAAGCAGACTGAGGCTCTGGGCTTTGTTTGAAATATTTTAGCTGGCATTAAACAAAAGGGAGCACCTGGGGAAGGTGGAAGGGCACAAAGGCTCTATTGATCCTTCAGCGTTATGAGCGATCTCACAGTGAAGGGGCACGGGAAATAAAGAGGCCCACGGTCCAAGTGCAGATAGGTTAACACAGAGCAGAGCTGTAAAAGCACTGAGCACAAAGGCTGTATCTTGACAGGTTGCCTCTCATTCAAACTGTTCAGGGCTTATTCCGAAATCGCCAGCGATGTGGCTCAGTGTCAGCTGCAAAATTCAAGTTAAACTGGAGTTTTCAGATAAAACACGTTGTCAAAACAGCCTGGAGGTACTAATATAGATGGATATGTTGAGGGGCTGGGGGATAAAGTAATGCAATATTTATTTTAAAAGTCCCAAAGAGCACATTAACTGCACAGGAGCCATATCAGATAATACTGGTGTGAGCAAAAATGGCATTTCACCAACCCTACAAAGGGAAATGCAAAAATACAGTTATGCTTACAAAAAAACCTGTAAGATAAATCCCCACAGTGAAGTATGGCTGGAAACCCTCAGCATCCATGACAACACCCTGGGGCAAACCCAAGTCCCTCTGCCACCTGGACCCTGCGGCATGATCACACATACTATAACCTCTCATCTAGGACTTGTCTGTCTAGAGTCACTGTAAAGCACAGGATGTCTGATTTAAATATTTAAGATGGTCCCAGTGAAGGTGATTGCTCTACAGAGAATTGTTCTGCATTACATTAAATTTCTGCTGGTCGCTTTTCAGAGTCTTCAGATCATTTGAGAAAGGTTTCTGACCAGGAACTGCCATTGCTAGGTGCTAGGAATCCTCGCTCAGAAAATAAACCCAACACATTCAAATCCAGATGCCTTCCTGCCATCATTCCCATGGGTATCATCTCATCCATACTCTTCAGGAAAGCAGTGGCCAGATCACGAAGTGGAAGAGGTTGCAGCCTTACCAATCAGTTGTTCAGAGCCATATTGGACTCCCCTGCCAACACTCTCATCATCAGATTTCCACTTGTGTGCAGTGTTTTACCCCCAGTGCTCTTGTTGTGGGGTTCTGTGATCCCACAAAATCCCAGGAATCCAGCTGGTAAGGCCTGACCCAGAGTTCTGGATTAGCTTGTGAGGTGTTCTGCAAGCCCACCTCCTGTGGTCCTACAGGGTACCTCAAAGCAGCTGCTTTGATTAAAGACAAATGCAAACCACGTCCCCTGAAGGTTTCACATAAGAAGCAAACAAGAACCCCAGTGTATTCTCTTTGCATGGAAATCCCACACTGGGGGAAAAGGGAAGTGGGTTGACTCAGGATTTTTGCATGTTTGAGGTCAGCAGAGCTGGTATTTGTGCATTAACACATTAGGTAATTAAACACAGGCAGAGTCAGGTGTTGGCTGTAAGCTTCTCCTTCCTCCATTCAAGCCTCCACCTCCTAAAGTAGGGGATGACCTGTGATTGTCCAGTGACACCCACATCCTTATGTAAAGATAGAAGCTGCTCCTCACTGGGGTGGACAGGGAGTTACTGCAGCTGCACTGGTTTGGCTGTGGCTCCAACCCACATCCTGTAAAACATCACCTGGTGACTTCCCCCAGTAGGCCCTGCTCCCTGTGCTACAGAAACCCCCAGATCCTCGAAGAGAGAAGCAGATGCAGATGCACTAGAGCAAAAGAGTGCACAATAGCCAAAAAAAGAATAGTCACAGGACTGTACAAAGCCACTCTGAGGACCTGCAGGATGGCCAAAGGCCTCATCCATCAGCATCTGCGTTTAGCCAGCTCACTTACAGTGGTCAGTGCTGCTTGTCTTGGTGAGGACACACCCCAGAAGAAGGTGAAGGAAACAGTGAATGGGAGGCCCATAACCAGGCATTAAGGCTGATGTTACACCGACTCCATTAACCCAAACTGGCAAGTTGCACATTCCAGGCTGAGTCCCTTAGCAGGAGTTGCCAGATGAGGGATTCAAGGGACAAGCCTTTATCACCCAGCTCCCACCCAGCTCTCACTCTGTCTGGTGGGATTCTGTCCCAGCAGATAAAGCACATTTTCTGCCACCTCCTTGTTTATGCTGCTGCTTAATTTGCACATGAGCAATGTGTTGAGGTAAAGCCTCCCAACTGCTCCCCCCAGCAGCAGTCAAACAGCCTTTGCTGTGGTTGGGAGGAATGGGGGGAGGCGACGGGGTGGACCAGAGCAGGAGGTGGAAAGCACCAACCCCAGATATCGCTTGTCTCCCACCCACTCATGTTACTACTGGCACGTTTATTCCTGCAAGCACTGATCCCTTGTGACTCAAGCAACACAGAACAGAGCCAGCTCCTCTGCAACACCCACGTCAAGGACTCCGTCCTGTAAGACAGGCAGTCCATCCATAAAGCTTTTCCAACAACAAGCCTCCCCTCTCATTCCTTAAGTCCTCAAATTCACCATCAACACCTCTGCTGCCAGGGTGGCCATTGGGGTCTGGCCAACTAGGGCAGTGCTGCTTCAGGGGAGTCAATCCTGACCCCTCAGGAGGACAACTCCTGCTCCCCAGCTCACTTCACTTGCAGCAGCAGCAAAGGGCTACGTTACACCCAGCTCAAGGCAGCTTGTAAAGCAATACTGGGGAGGCTTCCAGAACTTAGGACACTATGACGGGGAGCTGCAGGGCAGACAGCATGATCTGATGGGACCATAAAGGTCAGAAGGGTGAATTTCTTTTCCTCTCTCACTTGCTGGATATTTTCTTCTCCTCACCCTGCGTCTCAGTTTCCTCATCTGTACAAAGGGGCAGTGGTGCCCAGAGCACAAAGCACTCTGCGTTGGCAAAGAGCTTCTTGTGGAAAGCTTGAGCACGGCATAGGAGTCAGCTTACTGCACTTTCAAGTGGCATGATGCCCCATGCTTAATGAACACAAGAAAGGTCCATGGACTCTTTGTACCAGGCTCTTGATAAAGTCACACACTGCTGATAGGTCTGTACGCACTGGTCCTACAGAGGTGTGGGAAGGATTCATCACCTAGACATGCAAGAGGCTGAGGATTGCTATGATTAATCTTCTCTGTGGTGTGGAGATATTAAGGGGCTCCAGCCTTTGGTCAGACTGGTGGGAAGCCAGATACTGGATAAACACAGACCCAAAGACCATTTTTGTCTCGAGGCATTTGTATGCTAAGGTGCTCAACAGGAATCTTATGTGCAGCAGTGGAGAATCCATAGGGAAGGTGTAGTAGTTACATGTGAATGTGGAAAATCTACTGGGCTGTTGCCAAGTGAACATTGCATACTACAGTGAAGAATTTTAGGGTGATAAAGCTAATCTCATGTAGAATGGATCCAGCATCCTTCCCAAGCTGGAGCTACATGCTCCAGGATTCCCAGGATACTCAGAATAGCTCTTAGTTCACCCTTCAGTAAACTCTGGTTAACATCTACCTCTTGCAGAACATGCTCAGCCAGGCAGTCTGCCCTCCCATGGCCCCAGCCTGCCTGGAGCTAAGCCCAGAGGCATCCTTCCCACCCAGGAGGCTGCTGATGCATGAGATGGACACCTCAAGGGGCAGGTTTGCAGCTGCACGACTATCTGCTTCCCCTCAGACCCATCTATATATACAGAGCCATACCCTGCACAGCAGAGCAGAGTGAACTGAACTCCTCTTAGCCCACACGCCAAAGCAGACAGACAAATAGATGCCCTACATGCCTCTGCCAGTTCCTGCTCACACCAGCAGCATGTGAACCACACTGGCAAACCAGGCAACTACCTACAAGAAATAAATAAGTACAGCAGAGAAACTGTACAGATGGAAAGCTCCTGTTTCATCTGTGGCATCGTCTGGGGTTGTTCCAGCATCAGACACAAAAGAGATTGGTTGTTGTTACATTCTTTTGGTGTGCTCTCTTTAAAAATCCCTTAATTACATCCTAAATTAGACAGGAAGCCTTCAAAATAAGAAAATCCAAACCACTTCTGTTTCTCAGTTTCAGAGAAAAACCTCTTGGACTACAAAAAACCCACCCCAGAACCAGTGCACTGTCCTCCTCTCATGCTCTCTGCTTGCAGGTTATTTCAGATGTTCGGGTACGATCCCCTCTCTTTCTGTTGTGTGGGGCTTCCCCAGAATTGAGCAGAAGAGCTCAAAATCCAGTCAATCGCTCCATTACTGCTGTTAACTTTCCAAAATTTGTTACAAGGCAATGATTCATGAGAATAATTTTGTTACCTGATGAATAATATTTGCAGAGAGGGTGGACTGACTGTCAGGAGACCAGTGCTTTTGTTCCTCAATCTGCTTGTGACTCGGGTATCATTTTTATCTCCCAGTCAGCAAGTCACTTTTACCTCTCTCTTCCTGTCACCTTTCCCTGATGTGCCTTTTTAGAAGGGTTAAATTGTCTCACGCTATCTCTTCTCTAATGGGGCTGGGATGTGGTTGCTGGAAACTGCTCCACTGCTTTCCCTTTTCAAATGAATGGAGGAACTGGGAGCACAATTTAAAGTCCCTTACTTTAAAATGTCATAAAGCCTCTTCGTTCTCCTCCTTTGAGGGCTGGGTGCTACTTTCTGCAGGAGAAAAAAAATAAAACCCATAAAGTAGGTACAATGAGAGGACAAGTTGGTAAAAGTTGTTACTAAAATCAGAGGGATGTGGTTTTGTAATGGCTCAGAAAGGCTGCGTAAGACCGCTTGTCCTCAGAGCAAGGGACCAAACCTCTCCAAGCACAGACTTTAGTAGTGCTCCAAACATCCTCTGAACAGGAAACCCTGTTCATTAATATCTTATACAACATAAAAGCTTTTTGCTTTTCATTTGGTGGGGTAGAGAACAAAAGTTATTCCAGTTATATAAGCAGGATCCCAAGATAGCTATTTTTTTCCTTAAGGAAATATGTAAGTTCAAGGCCTTTATTTTAATACAGGAGTCTCAGACTATCTAACAGAATACAGCATGAAAACAGCCACCCTCGGAGAGACCAGAGATGCTTCTAACCCAGAATCCTGTCTCCAGTGGTTGCCCACAGCAGATGCCTAAGGGAAAAGCATGAGGTTGAAACAGGCGGCAAAGCCTCCTCAGCACACACTCCCCTTCCGTGGCCAAAGGGTTTCCTGAGCCAGAGACACTGTGCGTACATCCAGCCACCCTCCATAGATCATTTTTTGCCCTGCACCTATATCTCTGCAGGCCCAGAGCTGATGCAGTGCAGGGTGCAGGGAGGCACGAGCATGAGAGTGAAGCTTTCCTGCGAGCGCAGGACCACTCCTCCCCTCCGTGAGATGCTGCTCAGCCTCTGCTGTGACAAACACCCCTCTCGCACCTTCCCCCACTTTCTGACAGGAGTGAGTGCCCAATGACCATAACTCATCTGAGACTTGCCTTCCTGAGGGCCTCCCTCTTCATCTGCTGCCTTCAATAGGGACTGAAATAGGTCAATGCAGAGAAACTCGTGAAAATCCCACCCTTCATTAACAGTTGCTTATGATATTGGCTCATCCTGAGTCATGACTTAACTCTACCCGGTAACCCACATACTGTACACAGGATATGTTTGCCCTGCAATCAAAGAAATAATCATTGAGATGTTTACTGTAACCAGACATTATATAATAGCTGTGGCTAGTCTTACTGGCTACATTGGTCACATAATTTAATACTATTTTCATGCTGATAACATAAGAGTAACAGGAAACAAATAAAGCAAAAAACCCACAGAAATCCAGTCAAGAAAAAAAAAAACCCTCTCCAAACAGATTTGCACTGATGCTCCACCTCAAAACCTCCTCCCTTGTATCTCATTAGAGGATCCAGAGCACTTGCTAGGATCATCTCTGACCAGATTTGAAAAACATTGAGGCACAGAGCGCCAGAGCAGGCTGTCCAGTCAGGGTTTCTAAAGCACCTGGTTATTCCAGGTTAAGAAACCGATACAGAAAGTTTAAGCGTGGGTTGAGTTTCAAGAGAAGCTACATCACCAGGGTGGGATTCTTCTGCCCATGCCTATTTGATGTTTAGGAGTTTGGTCTTTCCCAGTTATCTAAGCTCCTGAGCAAAGGTACCTTCAGAAAGTGCCTTATCCCATCTTAAGATGGCACCTAAGAGGATAAGGGGAATTGACTTTCACAGGCTCTTCTCTCCATTAACTGTAGGAGGAAATATACAACTAGTTTACACCTTGAATTTGGGTGATTAATACTAGGTAAGAAAAACTTCATTACTAGGTGCCTGCATCTGTGTTTTAGATATGACTTCTTCAGGCCTGCTTCCAGGTAACAGGACCTTGGTTTTTGGATGATTTTGGAAATAGTGCTCTAAATACGTCCTAACCACAACGAGGCACAGGACGCAGCAGAGCAGTGTTCCCTCCCTGGTTCTGCTCAGGAGCTCTTTGTGTGTGTTTCAGCAAACTGCACAAACACATGGTGCCTTGGCTCTCGTGCTGTTCTGCAGCACTGAGCTGCTTCCCTCCTGCTTGGTCACTGTCAGGGTAGAAAGGTCTTCACCAGGAAAGGTTTCTGCAGGGAGTCCTGCTGCAACCACTGGCCATGCTACAAGAGCTCTGACAGAGCATGCAGCACCTCAGGAGGTCTCTCAAGGTCTCATACCCCTCTCAAAATGGTTAATTTTGCATTTTGGGGACTTACCCAGTTGAGTTTTGAGTATCCTCAATGATGGCAATTGCACAACCTCTCTGGGTCCCTGTCCCAGTGCCTGACCACCCACATTGCATGAAACTGCCTGAGGGGGCTGCCATGGTGTGCGGGGATCTGCCTCTGTTTTTCTTAGCCACCATGAGCTTGCTGAACAAGATAATTTCATATCCCTCTTTATAAAAGCATAATTACATTAAAACCAAGACACACGATAATTCAAAACCGCTGGGCAGATTAAAAGCTTCATGTTCCATCTTTTTCCCATCAAAGTATTCCGTGAAAACACTCTACCTGCTAATTATGGGTACGCACAGGGCCCTGCTGGGTTTGTTTTTGCTACGTTGTACCTGGCAGGGTGAGCTGAGAGGTCAGGGCTGCAGATCAGTAAACAGGAACAAACGGGGAAATCTTGAAGACAACTGTAAAGCAGAGTTTTTCCACTCAAAGTTTGATCTATTATTGTAATGAACGTTGCATCCTGCAACAGGAAGGTGGAAAAATAACAGGAAGGATTCCAAAGAGAAGAGGACAAACCTGCAGTCAGAGAGAGCTGGGCAAAGAAAGTCTTTGCAAGCTCATCAGCTTTGACTGAAAAATGGCTTTCAGCTCACCCTGCATAATGTGATTTGTACACTGCTCAGAGCCATCATTAGGCGAGGTAGTTAACGGGCTCTGTTATGTATTATGCTACAGGTGCAAGGTCTGGAATCCCACATAATTGCTGCATAGATCTAGATTTAGCTTATCATAATTTCTTACATTAGCTTCTGAAAGAACAGAAAGAGCTCTGCAGTTGCCCTGAGCTGGGCTGTGAAGCCAGAATCACTCTCTTGGCTTTACCGGTGATCCCCCAGTCAGGGGAAGGGCTGTGAGCTGGCAAGCACCAAGAAAGAGATGCACAACTCATACGTGGGCATTGCTGCAATGACTGGGCAGCCAAAACCAGTATTTAGAGGAAGAACACGAGCCAGGAAACAGGTAAGGACAGGTAAGGACCACCCACTAGCTACCCCTGTGTGTACACACAGGGCACCTTCCCCTCAGGGAACCTCAGCAGGCTCCCCAGCCTCCTGACCCCCTCATAACCAGATAGTGTCCATGGGGAGGCTGATGCACAGAGAGGCTGAGGGGTTTGCTCAGAAAGCGGCAGTGACAAGGATGGTAGCACATGAACCCCTGCCCCATGCTTTAGCCTCCGAAACCTCACTGTTCTGTAGTTCAGCTGTCTTGGCAAGGGGAGATGGGTGTAGAAGCTTTCAGGAAAGCCATGCCCTTGAGGGTTCAGACAAGCACATCCCAGGGAGTTGCTTTGTAACAGCCTGTGCTGCTGCAGCTTGCCACAGCCCGTGTGAGGGGCAGACTGGCCTGGCATTCATCGAGGGTTAGGGTACACAGCTCAACACCCACAGCCATGCCGAATCCTGCTGTCCACTGCTCAGGGCAGTGTGTCACGGCGTCCTACTAACCATGGCTCACCTGCCCTGGCAGAGTGACCCACACCAGTGTAACCTGTAAGTCGCTCAGCCTAACGCAATCCCTGCTGGGACAGCCAGTAATTAACACCGAGCCAACCACTATCGGGGTGGGGCACCGGGTGGAACCACTGGACAGACAAATAAAACCAGGACACTGAAACCAGGCTAGTGCCCTTCTAGCAATGTCACCTCTGCAGAGAGTAGCCTGCTTTCCCCATCAGAACCCACAGACACACCGAGAGCACAGCTGCGATGGGGTGACTCACGTGAGCTGGGCACCCTGATGTGCCTGCTGCCTTGAGACGTCGAGAGCAGGTAAACGGTGGCGGTTGCAGTGCTGCATCTTTGGTCGTGTGTTTGCATAGAGTAGCCCAGGCAGATAAAAGGGGGAGCAGAGGGGCTCAGTGCTGCAGCCCCACTGCTTGGCTTGCTCCCACCTGGGTGGAGTGAAACATCCACTGCAGGGGCAAGCTTGGTGCTCTGAGTTTAGGTGGTTCCCCAGTGCTCTGACACCAATGGTACAGCACTGCTGCCTCTGTGGGACCGCTGTCCTTGCTCTTCACCCAGGCTCACTTTTTATCACTGTTGTATCGCCCATCCATCTTTAAGGCAGTATTTTTGTCTCTTTTTTTAGGGAGAAGAGAAGAAAACCTCTGGTCAGGGGAAACCAGGGCTATCCTTCCTCAGGAAATCCTCTGATTAGAGGCTGAAATTTCAGATTTATTTTCTTGTCTAATCATTTGCTGCAAGGTAACGAGGACTTGGCCTTTCCTGCAGGGAGGCAACTTCCCCAAGAAGCCAACTGATTCTGCTGCCATGAAATTTAAATCACCTGTTACCAGATGGAGGGCTTGAGTGCAGCTGAGCACCCTTTGTCCTCAGATTTTACAGGTATTGGAGAATCAGAAAGCACCTCTCTCAATAAGCTTTCAATTTAGGACAAAAGGACCACAGATGGATGCAGATAGATGCCCCAGGAAGCACCAGGAGTCAATAAGAATCACTAGACTAGATGCAGAACATTAGAGGCACCTTGGAAGTGAGGTCACATAATGCTAGTTTAGGATTTAACAATTGAGTAATGGGATTGCCAATCAAGGAGGGTAGGAGCTGACATCCCTGTCAGAACAGATGAGGGAGGGTGGGGATGAGCCTCAAAAAATGAGCTTGAAAAGTCTGCACTCAAGGTGGTAAAGAAAGCAGCATGGGAAGGAGTTACAGAGAAGATTGGTCTGATCAGAGCAATAAGCTTAGACCCCAGCCCAAGCAGCAGCATTTTCAACCAGCTTCATGTGTTTTCATTGAATCACAGAATGGTTTGAGTTGGAAGGGACCTCAAAGATCATCTAGTCCCAATCCTCTGCCATGGGTAAGGACACCCTCTGCCAGACCAGGTTGCCCCAAGCCCCATCCAACCTGGTCTGGAACACTTCACACTTGAGTATTTTCTTCCTCTGATCTGGGTTCCTGATGTGTGACGTTCCTGGGGAACTTCAGCAGCGTGGGAGAGCCAACAGCCAACCCACCGGAGACTGAAATTACCTCATGGCTTCTTCAGTGGTCAACCACTTCATCTTCTCCAGTGTCACTGAGAGCAGGAGAGCCAGGGGCTGAAGGGACCTGAGCTAACCTCTTTCTTTCCTCAACAAGGTAAATCCATCATGTTTCTGTAACAAACTGCACTGCCAGGCCAAAATCTTGTGAGGGAGCACAAGCCCCATCCCAGCCAAACTGACTCCTGCAGGGCTCTGAGCTTGCTCTTTTTCATCCCTTCCCATCTAGTCCTCCCCTCCCTCCTCATCCTTCCAGGGAGCCAGCTCAGCTCCTTGCTGTGCCCTACCTGCACTCCTGTGCTGGAGGAGAGCTGACTGCAAGGAGCTGAGTGCTCATTTCCATTTCACAGTGGATAAGGACTCTCTCAAAGCAGCATCAAACACAGCAGCAGGTGTGTATTAAACGAGTTCAAACTCATCTTGCACATAGAGACCTAAGGAGCCTTTTGTTTCCTCTGTAAATAATCAGGGGGAGTTTGCTGAGGTCTCATCAGGCTGCTCATGGCTACAGTTTGAACTGCTTCTGCATTTCCACCCCAGAGCACTCAGGACATGGGGAGCGGAGAGCGGGAGGGCTCTGAGGCATCATTTAGCACAAAACCATTTGCAAAGACACTGACAGGTTTCCTGTTGCAGGGGCACATTCAGAAAATGTTTGATGTGCAGGAGGAATGGGAGGAGACCTCTTCTCTCTACCCTCCAGAGCCCATCCAGTGGGCCTTTGAAGGGACAGGGCTGTGGCTTGTTGTAATATACCAGGTACCTATGGATGGATGGATGGATGGATGGATGCCAGGTATGATGAGCCACCAACATGACCCCACACGCCAGCCAGTGACACTCCTATGTGCCACGCTCACCTTAACTCTGCTCATTTCCCAAACCCTTGCAGAAGTTGTGAGGATTGGAGCACTTGACTGCCCAAAGCACCCCCTTCACAGCTACCTCCTGGGCCTGCACATCCCTGTGTTAATCGGTCATCGTGTTTACACAGGGCATTTGTCAGTAACAATCCATCAGCTCATCCACGCTCAGCTCACCCAGAAATCCACCCCATGGCTCTGTGCAACCAATGATGGGGAAAAGTCAGATCAATGCTGCACAGAGATAACCAAAACTAGCTCCCTGTTCATTCATTGCCCCCAAAAACCTTCCCCCTCGCCCCTCTGTTTTCAGAAAGGGAATGTTTTAAAGACTAATTTTCTTATGAGAGGACCTGAGCAGGAGAAAAGAGCAGTTCGTATTCCACAGAGTTTCCCTGACTTGGTTGCTGTTTATTAGTCAGGCAAATGGACATCTGCAGGCACTTGTCAACAGCTCTGAGGTATCTGGGGATGCTGAATGTCAGCGAATTGATGCTGGTCAGCTCGATGGCCAAGTGTACTGGAAAAAGAGTGTCAACCCACATTTTGGCTTTTAGGGGTTTGCTTCATGTTGGTAGGTGTTTTGACATTTAAAGCAGCTTTTCCACTGGCTACATAGAGCTTATTCCCCACTTGCTAAATTAAGGGTTTTTAAAAAAATCATTTTAAAAGTGCTTTTCACTTTAAGGAAAATAAAGTTTACCTTTTCCACCCTGCCAGGAAATCAGACACAAATGATCTGAAATGCAGCCTGGCTGCCAGTTAAGGCTGTCAGCAGATGCCTCTTGCAGCAGAGTATTGCCTTGGTTCATGGGTTATCATGTCACCTGTCTCAAACATCTCTTGCCTTACTGACACCACTGCAGTTTTGTGAGTGGCAGAGTAAGGTATGTAGGACCTCCTGTGGGTGCTGGTCTAAAAGCAGTGGTGGTTCATCGGTGCTGGCTCTTCCCCAGCTGCTGCTCCTTGGGCAATACCAGAAGCTGCTGTTGGTACTAAAGCAGCTCATTTCTGCTTCCAAAGTTCATGTTTTATGAGTCTTAAAATACAGGGAATTGGTAAGGGAGGCTGAGGTGTCAATTCAGTCTTGAGAGCTTGAGAAGAACAGAGATGTCAGAGATGTGCAGGAGAAACAGTCACGTTAGAAGGGATGTGATACTGGTGTCAAATTTGTGTTTATGTGCACTGAACTGTTCCCTCTGAATCCAAAACCATGATGGCACAGGAGAGTTTGGGTTTACACTGTAGGACACACAGTTTTCCCAGTGATTGAATCTTTCCTGGTTGCAATTTGTCTTATTATAAAAGGAAAACGATTTCTAGATTATCTACTGAATTATTTATTTTCCTGTTGCTGCTCCAGAAATAAAATTTTTATGGAATAAAGCAACAGTCCTGAGCAGCAGCTTTAAGACCCTGAAGCAGAAATCAAAATAAACTATTATCAAGAAGAGTTCTCAGTTGTTTAAGGCACTAATGTTCCTCCCTGGGGAAGAGTATTCAGCTGTAATGAAAACCATATTGCTTACATTTTTATGGCTGTGCAACTCATCTTCTGTGAGGTTGACTCACCTCTGATGCCTCCCAACCATCCCACTCCAACAGCATGAAGATCTCAGCAAGGGATGTGCTTCCTTGCCACCGCTGAGCAAAATTCTGAGCTGAAAACTTCCACCCAGCAGGGAACTGTGAACGAGGTAGAGGGGAAGATGGGGGGTTTTGAAGCGGGGTGTCGTACCTGTGTCAGGGACGGGCTGTTCTGGGGCAGCCAACCTGTCTGGTTGTCACAGCCAGGCATCCTGTCTCTGACAGTGGCTCGTAACAGATGCCTAGGGAAGATATAAATGCCAGGAAAGCCTGTAGTGACACTTTCCCAGAAATACCAGAGACTTCCTGGACCAAAGATAGTATCTCTATTTAAGAGCTCTCAGTGGATTTTTCATTCACCACCGTGTGCAAGACAAATGGTGTGAAAAAGCATATTTGATTGTTCTAAAAACTGCTACCTGCTATTCTGCATCTGATTCTTCCTAATACAATGTCTGCTGCCTCATTATCAGCATGCCACCCCAGATACAGCAGGCCCTGGAGCCCCATCCTAGCTGGTTGGGCCTTGCTAACTTGGCCCTTTCTACAGAAGCTGCTTCAAGTACTGTCCTTACCTTTGCCAGCTCTGCTACAAGCCAACAAGTGATACACCAAAACCTTCATACAGCCAAGAGCCATGTGGCGTATCTCAGCAGCAAGGTGAGCGATGGCTCCAGGAGAGACTCAGGTCCAAGATGACTGTGGCAGATGGGGTGACAGAGGTGCACTTCACTTGCAAGAGAGAAGCAGCAATGTATTGTATCAACAACAAAGTTCTTTGGTAAATGTGACAGTGGTTTAACAAGATTTGATGGCGAGGCACGCTCGATAATGTGTAGAGGACAGGGTCAGAGAACTACCAGCGAGATGCTCCCGTTAAGTCCTGTGGTTCTGAGAGGACCCAGAGGAGTCCAGCTGGATCCAATCCCAGGCCAAGACTTGGTCAACAGTTCATGTGCACAGTCACTCCTTTATATCACTTAGCTAAGACTTTCAGCCTAATAGACCCATATCGATTATTTAATTGATGGAGTACTTTGGAAAGTCATATATCCCATTGGGCCTCGTGCACTTTGAGATTCCTTTTCAGTAAGCCATTGGATCTTTCCACCTTCCCATTCGATTGAGAGTAGTATGGGTTGTGGAATACCCATTTAACTCCCTCTTGCTTTGCACAACCTTGCACTTTCTAACATGAGAAATATGAGCCATCATCACTTTGGATAATATCAGGAGTAGGTAGATGTGAGAACCAAAACCATAGCCCTCATGCTGTATTTCCCCTGTCAGCTTTCTGACCTTAGTTGTCATAGGCAAGACGGAGACTACTTCCACTCCTGTGAGGATGCCTCAATGTCCTGCAGAGGATTTAAATGGTCTGATGTAATCAATCTGCCTTGCAGACCATGATGTTTTTCCTTCTTCAGCAGGATAAGCTGCTTGTCACTTCAGTCTACAATGGGGACATTCTGTAAAAAATATGTTCCCAAGTTTTTCTGTTTATAGGCCACCCTTACTCTGTGCAGGGAAGCACTGCTTTACCTGTGGCAT